>OX424574.1:176539986-177739986 GCA_949152435.1 Gastracanthus pulcherrimus
TTTGAAGAAGTAAACGCCGTTTTTATCGGCTTCGATTTTGCCTTGCAATGCCTTCGTATGACTACTTTACCAACCGATAAACGTTAGCGAAAGATGCTATTTTTGCATCGAAAATAAACTCTACGGTAAAAACTGGTACATATATCTCAAAGTGCGTTTAAAAAGCTACAATTTTAAGTACCGTACGATTTTTTTTTCACTCATATCACGATGACAAATGTGGTTTCTTTACATGGGTGCACTGCTTTCACGCGTAAACATGACACTATCTTATAATTCGAGAGCGCTAGCATCAAGGTCAACACGACTCTCAACATCTATTGTCACAATACACATACTGTAGGAGTTAGCCGCACATTACCGCATGACCACATTACCTGCATGGTCACATTACTGAAACCAACTTTATTAACTTTTTATTTGGTTATACGGTTGAATAAAAATCTATTCGTTATTTTTAAATGGGTTTATTTATGTATTTAAAATGTTTGCATTTAATTTATTTTTAAAAGTGTTTGATAATCAAGGTATATTATTTATATATAAATTATTATTTGTTATAACAAAAGTAAATCAAAGTAAAATTTCATGATTTTATGACACATAGAAGATGCAAACCGTCTTAATTAATTATAAATGATTTATCTTATTTTTTCGTCAGAATTAATCGTTCATCAGATATACGAGTAATTAGCTGATTAATAATATTATCTGAGAATATTTATCCATAAAAATAATACTTTCGACAGGCAAAAATTGAATTATTCAGTTAAAGTAAATGCATATTTTAAATATACGTACTTTAGCTTGCGCGTGAATTCAATTTCAACGCAGACATTTTAATTCAACTGATATTTTGATTTTGTGTGTGCGTATAATACTTTGAAGAACGTTATATGACAAATTTGTTGCTCTAACGAACTGCGTCGACGAAATTACATATATTATACGCGAGTATAGCTATTCGCGAGTCTCGTGTCTACATAAAGTTGCCCAATATACAGCGCGTTTACGTTATGGGATATTAAACATCATATTTTATGGTACTAAACATGTGTCCCGTGTGAAGAGCGAGATTGACTCAAATTTTGGAAAATGTATAGTTCGACGACAACAAGTTCATTAAAATGATCTTACTAGTCAATAACACTTTAGCTTATCGATTTTGCGAAGAAAGAACGTTTTATAATATCATTATTAACGCATCTAAACGGACAAGCCACTATTAAAACAGGAAAAGCCGGTGGAAAAGCAAAGTAAATATTTAAGGTTAATATTTTTTTTATAGCTTGTCCAATTTATTCCTTTTTACCACATATGGGGTCGACATAATTTTTCTCGTAAAATATGGTTCTTCAAAATATTTTGAGTCTTCTGTATAGCATTAAGTTAGAAATGAATGTATCGGAATTTAGATAATTGAAAATTATCTGTAATTAACATTATTTAAAATTAGTGAAACCTAGCATATATGTTTAAAACTTGTACTAAGTTAATAAAATTGTTATACATAAACCTATTTTTTTAAATTCTGTTACAATTATTTTTATAATGATGCTCTGTTTATTTCTTGAATCTTTCAAGTCTTCTGCATTAAAAACCATGAATGCATAAAATACATTTTTTTCTTCCTTATTGGTTATGGCTGCATAATAGAACTTTGAACTAACAAAGCGAGCTTCGACCTCTCTTTAATAATTAAGACAGTTTAAAAAAAATTATATATTTTTTATTTCAATAAAATATTGAGTGAAAAATAAAATGCAAACTGTTGTTTGCTAAGTAATTTGTATTAATTTTAGACCCTATTTACGATATACGTATAAAACTTGATTTCAAAGAAAAGGTAAACTATAATAATAATAAACAGTTCTTTAAGCGTCTTAAGGATTAGTATTGAAAAATGTGAAAGCATGAACTAAAGATGGAAATAAAATTAAAAAAAAATAATGTCTTCAAAAGATGTTAAAATAAATTAACATAATAAAGAAATTAATGTATTTCGCCTCCGGTACTATCTGTCTACTTTGTCAGAAAGATAAAAGCAGTTCTGTTATTTTCTTATTTTCATCATTCTCTCTTATGGACTTAACATTCACAATAGCTAATTTATGAGAGGTTTATAAAACTGATTATTTATACAGTTTACCTTTTATTTTGAATTTAATGATGCGGTATTAAAAGCAATTCTCTTAAACAAATTCTGATTTAATTTTTTTATTACTTTTACGTATTTTCTGATACATTTTGATTTATATAGAAATATTTACGCATTTTTTATCGTAAGTAGTGTTTTTAAACTTCACTAAATAGTGTACCACGCTAAATTAACCAATACAAATTTTATAAGGTTTCAAAGTGTTGCTTTTTGTGAAAGTAATGTGCTGTAAACTTTCAGTAATAATTGAAAACTCATATCATGAAAATACACAAAAAATACTGAATCGTTAACTGAACTTAAGCCAACGCTGAACTGTCGAATGTGTCTTGGTAGAAAAGCAAATATTACATTTACAAAATGACATCTACAACCAAAAGTTAAAAGTCCTAGATATTTACCCATACCCTAAAAAAGCTTGCAATTGAGTATAGTTCGTAAAGGTCGTTAATGAGAATTGACGAAACAAATTTGGCGAATAATAAATATTCAGTGACATTTCGAGAAGATCAACAGTCTTCACTTCGTTCCCTATTATACTCACACCTATTTCTCCCTTTTAAACAATTTTAACATACATGTGCATGATACCGCACAACGAGCATCATTCCACATTACGTAACTTCACCCCACCGCAGTCGAACACCCACAAACCCTCCCCTCCCCCTCCCACATATACACAAAAGGCGCCTAAAGATTCAAAGGAACAGAACCGACTATACAACCGAACGAAGAGCTCGCAGAATCAGCGCATAATTTATTAGATCTTAATTCACGCGCGGAGAAAGATAAATCCACCTGGAGATTAAAGAGTCGCCCTCGCACCGGTGAAACCAGTGTAATCTTACCTCGAGTGCGCGAGGGCCGCGGCGATGATTAATCGGCGCGTTAATTAATTTCCCTACCGCGCGGGAGAGCGAAAGAAGCCAGAGTATAACACTATGCGCGTTAGATTTTTCCTGCTCGTAGAGAGAGAGAGTGCGGTCTGCCGCTAATGTGCGGTTCTTTTTCTCGCGCGCTGACCCCGTATGGAAGAGTTTCCGCGGCCGTTAATGGAATTAGCGAGTGCGCGGCTGTGGAAAATGATCGCTCGTTGAAGGAGAGGTGTAGTGTAGGTACTCCGGGATGCTCTGGTTGATTGCGAGGGAGGTCGAATAGTACAGAGAGATAATTGAGATTGTTTCCGTTTTGAATGAAATGGGCTTTGTGGATTTTTTAGGGTGTATTAGTGATTCGTTATGAAAACTTTGGAAGTTAATCCATTAGTGTCGAAACGATTTTTTTTTTCAATTAGAAAGTATCAATTAGTTTCTTACATAAAAACAGAGCAGTTCAATTAATTGAAGGGTCGGATGCAATAAGGGTACTAGCACTCGAAAACGCGTAAAAGTATTGTCCAAGGAGTGAATTTTGAAAATCGATGAAATTTAAATTTTAACAATTGATACACATAGGGAATTTAATTGGCCACCTTTTCGTATTAAAACCAAAATTTGTATCTTGTTTTGTTATCTAATTATTTAAAACGAAACGCAATTTCTAGTTTAAAAAAAAATCAATACATTTTTGTCTTCAACTCGTTGTAACTTCGCGTGGTTTTAATATTCTTTATTGAAACTTTAACAGAATAATCTTCAACATATTCTACGTATGTTAGAACATTTAAAAAAAAATTTAATCATTTTAGAGACTTATAGTAATTTTTTTTAAATATTACTGTCATAATCTGCCAATGATACAATGAATCACAAAAGTTGTGTTACAAAATTTCGAATCGTAAAAACTTTCAGCGAGAAAGATGTTCATTGTATATCGAGGAAGTTTATTGCAAAGTTTTAAACCTTGATTGATAATGGTAAAAAAGTATGAACGATTTACAAATTGTTCGCGACTTCGGCGCGCTCGACGCAGCAGGCGCTCTTGTCGAAATCAAGTATTATTCTCTCTATTGTGCTTATTTCAACATTTTTACTATACAAATCAACAGTTTAATGCTTTTTTACTAATCTGCGATATCATGTAATAATTCATTCCACAAAATTTTAATTATTTGCATTCATTTACTTATTCTGTAAATGTACTTAGAATTTTACTTATTTTAAAATCATATTGATCAATAAAAATGATAGTATAAAAGATTATTTTATATTTTAGGTTAATATTTAAGTACTAAATTACTTATTCGTAAAATAATAACATTAAAATAAGCATACAAAAATTAAAACCCTTATTGTTTAGAGAATAATACTCGATGGCAACAAGTAAATATGCGCCGGCGGCGTTGAGCGCACCGAAGTCGCAAGCAATTTGTAAATCGTTCATACTTTTTTACCATTATCAATCAAGGTTTAAAACTTTCCAATAAACTTCCTCGATATACAATGAAATTGTTCTCGCTGCAAGTTTTTACGATTTAAAATTTTGTAACACAACTTTTGTGATTTATTGTATCAATGGCAGATTTTGGCAGTAATATTTAAAAAATTTACTATATGACTCTAAAATGATTAAATTTTTTTTTAAATGTTCTAATACACGTAGAATATGTTGAAGATTATTCTGTTAAAGTTTGAATAAAACATATTAAAACTACGCGAAGTTATAACGAGTTGAAGAGAAAAATGTATTGAATTTTTTTCAAGCTAAAAATTGCGTTTTGTCTTAAATAATTAGAAATCAAAAGATAAAAATTTTATTTTAATACAGAAAGATGCCCAATTAAATTCCATACGTGTATCAATTATTAAAATGTCAATTTGAACGATCTTCAAAATTCACTTCTTGGGCAATACTTTTATGCGTTTTCGAGCGCTAATCCACTTATTGCGTCCGGCCCTTCAATTGAACTAATAGTGAAAATATGGCTTCTGATGGAAAGACTTGCTCTTTCCAGTTTAATTGTTTTTGGTAAAAATTCGCTAACTATAGGATTTTAAGATCAATATTTATTGAATAGACTTTAAACTTTTATGATGTGGTTTTTTCAATGTGAGTGAAGCATATTTCTAAGATGATAAAAAATTTCGTTTTTTGTGTACACCAATTAAACTTTTTAAGTAATTTGAATTCTTTTTATAAAGTAATATGGTGATGTAGAAGACATTCTTTTCAATATTTACGATTCAATAATCCAATGAAAATTGGTCTTAATAAAATTCTGCGGTTATTGAATTTTTACCAGAAGAAAGTTACAAATTCCATGGAAGTATACCAGCATTCATGTCAAGATAAGAGAATTCAGCACGAGTTAAATAAACCTGGATTAAAATTCCTTACATATTATTAAAATCAATTGGTCATGATAGTTTTATTTCTAACGTCGTTTCATGAAAGTGAATAAAGAATATTTATTCTTTTTAGTATTTCCAGAAAATTCCACATTGTCACTTCATAATAAATTTGTACAAGAATATTTAATTTTAACTAAATAAAATTATTTACATTGTATCAATTTTATTTGTTTAAAATAAAAATATTTTCCTTGGCGAACCTTCTATTTACATTTCGCGCATAATATTTATTCGCAAAGATGATTTTTTTTCATGCAAACACATGCTACCTTTATAATCGTTCAAAAATGATTTTTCATTTTAAAATTATACGCTTCGCTCTCGAGCAAACAACAAACATTGGAGGGGTTCCACGAGAGCGAGAACATTTGGCCGCTCGCCAAATACTATAGTTCCTTGCACTGGATTTGTTTTGATTTCAAAGTGAATATGCCGAAAGCGCGTGGGCGGCTTATGATATCATTGGATTTCATTGGATTTCACTTCAGAGGATATTGAGCACGATAAAACGGGTTTGACTCTTTTGATATCTTAATCAACTATCTACAATAACATAATGACGACTTATTATGACAATAAAAATATATGAGAAAAATAAATTCTATTACTTTTTATTACTGAGTAAAAAAAACTTTGTATTTTCGCAGTGCATCTGTCACTTCCTATACGTGTAAATAAATGTAAATGTAAATCTCAAGTTCAATAAAATGCAGACGGTTATATTGATTGAATCATAAAATAAATAATGTAGTGAAATGTTTTATAAGGCAACATAAAAAAGTTATAACGAAAATTTTTAATTATTCCATAAATGTTTGTTGACATTTTTATTTATAGGACGCATACTATACACAGTTACATGAAAAGTGTGCCATAAAAATCAATTATGCATAAATCCATCCGCGCTGGCGATTACGAGGATCCACTTTTTTCATTTAATTATCAATGTTGAGTAAATATCTCTCTGCAATGTTGTCGCAATCAAAAGCACGAACGCTTCAGAGAGGTATCTTCGAAAAATTTAAAATTCAACGAAAAAAGTAGTTCCCCGTATTTGCCGGTAACTTGGAGGTTCAACATCAGCTTAATTCATAGTAGGCATACAAATAAAAGTTTATTTCCAGTAGCAGTAATGATCAAAGTAAATTAGAGCATTAGCATTATTAGAAAAAATCATCTATTTAGATACAATGCATCTTTCTCAATATACACCCCATTACCAAAGCATCCCCAAGCCCGCAAACTTCGACACCCAAACATCCACCAATCCACTTATCCAGCACCCCTCTCTCTCTCTCTAAATCGCAATCACGCAGCTTCGCGCACCAGCTCTCACTAATACACCCACCCACCCCTTCTATTCACCCTCTCTACACACTCGCATCCTCAGCTACATATGCATTCCGTGGGTCAGCGGCGCTGCGCGCGAGCAGTCGCAAGCCCACTACACGACGGCAAACAGACCGGTTAATGGGGTATTGGCCGGGCCATTTGACGCCGCGCCGCCGCCGCCCGTCAACACCGCCCGGTTATCGTGTGTATAATCGAGGCGACGAGCGCGCTGCCCTCCGTAAATGCGAGTGACCGCGTTTGCGGCACTAGGGACGCCCGCGCGTCGAGGCAGAAATTATCTAGCAGAGGGGATGGGGTTGGGTTCGATCGACGGATCGGACCGATCGATCGATCGATCGAGGTGGGAAATACGGACGGGGATGTAACGCTTCTGGGGTATAGAGAGATGATGTTGGAGTATTGGCTATTAGGGTACAGGGGGTGGTTTCCTGTGTTGATGATTTGGAGGTATAGTGTATAATGTAAATTGTTGGTGGGACGGTGTGGAGATGACAGTTGAAAATTCGAATTTTAATCTCCCGCGTTGAATTTGAAAGACTGAGGTGTGAATGATCGACTTTGATTATGGAAATTAAGGTTCTTGTGCGGTAATTGATTTTAGGATATTTGAGTTTCAAGCATTTGCAATCTGAGAAGGACGGTCACCGATTGACAATAAAGTTATAAAGTTAATTGGCGAAAAAATCATCTTTAAATGGCAATGATTATAATGAAAACCCTTTAATTTACAATATAAAGCATTAAAATATTAGTAAAAAATATAAAAGTTATGAAATAGCACTAAAAACCACAGTATGGTATTAACTTTTGCATATACTGTACCACAATATAGATATACTAATAATATTGGAGGGCAATTTTAGATTGCTATATAAATCTTTAAAATAAGTACCGCTTAATATGCCGAGCTTTTTATGTATTACTTCTATGCTTATTGTACTTTACTATATCAGTATTAGTTCTATTGTCTATTATCTATTGTCAGTATTAGTTTGTAAGATCGATCTAAAGAAAACTTGGCTTGCAATAAATAAAAATGTCCGGTTTGTGAGAGCTCAAGATAGGGTAAGATGTTAAAAATTGAAATTTTGAAGTTAAATTTCTCGATTTTTGATATCACAAGGGGGGTTGAAATTTCATCCACGTATAAAACTTACCTAAATTGACATATAATAAAAGTTTCAAGAGATTTTAAAGAAATTCTATTATTCGGTGAACGGTCTTAAATGAAAGCTTCATTATTCAGAATTAATTTGAGAGTTTAAAGATGCTGGTGTGACGAAGGGATTTAAATTTGCGATATAAAAAATATATAAAAGTGACGCGTACTGTTAACAAATATGCTATTCCGAATATGTTCAGGAGAGTTAAAAATAATTGGAACAAAATCTCTACGTCGTCTCATAAGTTTTGGTTTCGATTATTTTCAAAAGCGCGGTAGTAATTTATGCTTGAAACATTGTAGAATGATAAATTATTTAAAAACAAAGACTCGAATGATCACTTTGAGCTATAAATTTAAACTGCTTTTCGTTAGTGCTGGTAGATTATCTTGGTTACTATCTTTTAATACCCTGCTGTACGAGAAAAAAATGAGAACATATATGAAAGCATCAACAACAGAAGTTAAATAAAATAGCAAACGACTGAAAAAGAATCATTATATTAATCAAAAATGTTCTCTGTAGATACGAGCAATAATAAAATGGAATAAAGTATCCAATCGACAGATAGAAGAGCTAGAGAGAGTCTATATATAAATCCAATTAAATTTTGCATGTGGAATCAAACACTCCCCTATCTCACATGCTAATAATTAGCTATGCTCCCCTGTCTCAAGCTAATATTTGTATGTGTAGACCTTCATCTCACTCTTTTGTGTGAGATCGACGTTTTATTCTACTTTATCATTGTTAGAGAGGGAAAACCAGGTCTTTACTTAGAAACACAATCTGACTATCCTGAGCGAAATACTTCTATTTTTTCTACAATATGCTGGTTCTTTTTCATTCATTTGCTATCTCGATTAATTTCCATTGTTGATTCTCTCCTAATTTGTTCTCTTTTTTTCTCAAACAATAGGCTGTCGGGTATTAATTTACCAGCATTGTGAATATTAGGTGAAATTTATAGCTGGGAGCAATCATTTAAGTCTTTAATTTTAAATCTTATTCTTTGCTGAACAATACAGTCTTTACTTTTTAATTGTAAATTCCAATACCGAGAACAAATGAGTTTTAATTTTGCTCAAATATTAATTTTTTATAATTGTACAATCCATTATTCATTATTCGGTGAATAATGTATAATAAAATAACGAGAAGGCAAAAGCAGTATTATACTCAATTAAAATATTTAGTAATCATTAATCACCCAACAAAAAACAGCCAACGATCTCCAGGCATCAAAAATTCAATCCAATCACTTTATCCTTACTTCCCGTTGCAACTTATCCCCGTAAGTCAACAAGGAAATCGTCCATTGACGTGATCTCGCTGACGTCGATCCCTGCAACGATCGCTCGCCCGGAAATCGCGTAGGCCGCGCGCGTACCATCTTATCCGCTCTCGGGCAAATTATTATATGCACGAAGAGACAGAGAGCACGAAGTCGTCCCGAAGTCGTGCGCGCGCGCAGCGCTTACAGATAGACGTATCACCGAGAAGGTCGCGATTAATTACTAACTCGGCTGCGAATCAGTCAGACGCGACGCGTTGACGCGCGAGTCCGAGGGACCACGCGCGCTCGTCGTCGCGTCGCCGAGTTCCAGTCGATAGTCTATAACGGCTCGGACCTCGTTGTTTATTTAAAGGGTGTGCGAGACTGGAGAAGACGAGATAAAGGACTCGCGCTGGTGTCCAAGTTGGACGAGTGGTTTAGGGATGAGTACAGGGAAGAGAGATGGATGTCGAAAGTAGAGGATGTATTTTGCTTTTTTCATTTTAATTGAGGATTCGGATTGGATAATTCGCCGAGCGCTTGAGTATTAGGAAAAGTAGTGTCCAAGCGAGGGAATTGAGATGTAACCACAAGAAATTTTTCAATTAAAAAATATTCGTCTAGATAGATTAGTTCTATCTATGAGAATTTAATTTTTATTCATCATTTGTTTTTATTTTTTACACGTGTTACCTAACTGGTAGTACATTAAATTATAATATATTCTAATATCTAACCTGTCAAAATCCCGATTAACACATAACGAAACGCTGAAAAATTTCCTGCCATAGGTATTCAAAGTTATTTTTATCGTTGGGTGTACAAAACACATCAGGATAAGAACACCTTACAAAGTTACATACACCGTTTAGATTCTGATTTAGCAAGAGCAATTTTCGGCAGATTTTATATTTTTGTGTATTTATTTAAACTTAAATTTAATCAAAAAAATATTTTTTGTTTGTTTTTATTATTTATTATAATTGTCGTACAATATAATTTATTATAAAAGAAATTCAAGATCATATGAAAAAATAAGATACTCCGCCCACGGTAACATGAATAGGAATTTAGTTTGATTAATAGATGGAATCCATGATTGGTTACATCTTTTTTCCACTTTGAACATAGGGAACAAACGTAGGCCTATTAAATATTTCATCTCCTGTAACGTCACTTCGCTTACGACGAAAGAATAACGTATAATAATACTGACGTAAATGAAAGGAAATCGTATACAAGTTATTTTTTGCATTGTGAAGGTGTGTTCATAAACCACAAGAAAATAAATGTCTATATTGAGCTACCAATTAGAAAATACAAACAGAAAATTATGCTTCGTTAATCTCGGAGTTCAACTTTCGCGTTTATGCAAGAAAGATAGAATCTTTGACATAAATTACATTTTGAAAACAATCTGTAAGAAGAACTTCCGGAGCAAAGAGAAAAGAACTTGCTGCCAGGAAAAAAAAGCTGAAAACCTCAAGTTTCAAGAATTTACAAGGTAACAGGAAAGTTTTTCATTGAAACAGCAGAGGAAGAAGAAGAAAACAAAAAAATATAGTATCGCATAATAAAAAGTTAGCCGCTTGGACGGCGAGAAAGTATTTTTATTAATCGGAGCCATAACTTCGTAAGAAATCTTAATTGCTTTACGGGGGTTAAATTTTAAAGGTGCTGTGCAAACTGCGCGTTCTGACGTACCCCGTTTTAAGATTCTGCTACCTGCCAGAAGTTCAAAAACAAGTTTGGTAGGGATGAAGCAAACTCGTTTAGAATATTAATAAAATAATCATTAATTATAAAAATACAACTTTTGATGAAGAAATTTTACTAACACTTTCTATTTGTATATAAACTACTTATCTTTTATAGAATACTTTTATATTCATCTTCATAGAACCACGAATAACTAAAAGCAGAAAGTAAATGATCTCTACAAGTCAAGGAAATTTCTAAGGGATTATATCACGACACTTAATTCTATGACAAGGAATGCTTTATAGTTTACCCGTCTCTAGGAATTTTTTTTTTTTGGAAAATCATACCTTTTAAATTTAATATTATTTCTTAAACGCTGAATGGGTCGTTATAGGACGCATATGTGAGAATTCTAAGCGCAGTCCATATCCGGCGAAAACGAAATTCAAGAAGAGACTTCACCTGTAGTTTAGTCTCATAGGTTTTTGGGATTAAGATATGACCTATTGTATTCAAAATACGCGTTATTTTATAACTCTAAGGTTTAGACTAGAAAAATAATGTAATAAGACGAAAAAATTCACCAAAAGAATTTCATTTAAGCTTTTTTTCACACAAAAATATCAATTGGTTTCAAAAATATGATCGATTAAAAATAATGACTATTCTTGTCCTCATTTTTAATCGATTATATTTTTGAAACAAATTAATATTTTATAAATATAATTACTTCAAATTTTGCCTTCGCGAAAAAACCGCAGTAACACCTATCCATCCACTCTATTAAAATATGACAATTTCGGAAATTACTATATCTATTTGTATATCTACATATATTTCCTTTTTTCTATTTTATTATAATTTAAACACTTTATTATAATTCAAAGATATTACAACTTATTTCCCCTGATCTTAAAACAATAAATAATTTATTTTTTATCTACAGTCTGATCTCGAGCACAGAAAGAACTCGATGCATGAGGCATCGCGCAGTGCAATTGCTTCCCAACCAATGGCGCGTCTTTAGCATTGCAGTGCGCGAGGTCCCATGCATCGAGTTCTTTCAGTGCGCGAGGTCCGACTGTAGTTAAACATTCAAAAACCTTTTATTTCAGTGAATGAAAATGTCACGTAACTAGATAATTTATTGGACTTTAACGTTAGTTCACTGGTGCACGCACCCTATGATCTGATAATCATTTTATAGTTAAAGTCATAAAAACAATAGAAGCTATGAGAACGAGAAGAACGAGTCCTATATTCAACGTTCTAGTTGTTCTGGAATTTATGCAGCATGCTTGCTCGTTTCCTAAAGTTACTCGTACATGCATTTATAAATAAAAACATTTAATTTAGTTACTCTTTTGCGTGAATTAAAATACACTGGATGCAACATCAACGCATTAAAATTCGCAAAATAATAATAACTTTCAAATTATACATTTATACCTACATGGTTAATAATAAATTAGTAATGTTTTATTTTTTATTATTTGTTAAAGTTTGTTTGTTAAGTTGAAAATATATAGAGTTAGAGTCCTCATTACAGACATCCTATCCCTATTCGCTGACACACCGATATTTTTCCGCATAAAGTAGAAAAAGTGTATATTTGTGATTTAAATAATAGATTTTAATGAAAACTATTATTTGATTCACGTATGAAATATTTTTTCAACTTTATATTGAAAAATACCAGGGTGTCAGCGAATGAGAACAGGGTGTCAGTAATTGAGACACTAACCCTATTTCATTATAACATAACTAATTTCAAGTATGTCAATTCAGTATTGCGCGTTACTATTAAACTTACATTTTAAAGTGTGTAAAAGTTAACAAATATTTAAGTAAATTTGTTTATTAACCATATACGTATATTTTGTTTCTCAAAGTAACATGCGATCAAATGCTACTCATTTTTTACGAATATAGTATGTTAATTTTTTTATACCCTGCAACAATTTAATATAAATTGAACTTTTATTGCATAGTTTATTTAATTTATATCCAACCGTAGATCTGTAATCATTACTTATTTTCATCATTCAAATTTCGTCAATGTACAAGAGCAGAAAGTCATTATTTTGTAATCAACTAAACTAACACGCTACTCGTTATTCGATAAAGTCCCGAAACATTCGGCCTCAAAATATGCACACACGAAGCACTACCGGATAGTCGAAATCGCGCAATAAAATTTCTCTGCTGCACATAACAGCCCGAAGCTCGTGAAGCACAGTTAAATTCATGGCTAAAGTATGCGAAAGCGACCTCGCGCGCATAACTCGATGAGGCACGTCTAGCACGAAATTTCGGGAATCGAACTATGGAATTGGATAAAGCTCAACGTAGGATCGATACTCTGACTTTACAGACTGTCAATTGGCTTTAGACGTATTGGTAACAAACTGCTTTGTTCATTTAAGTAACGTAAACCTTCCAATGATTTATTAGACTTTTTTTATTGTGACAACAACCTAACACAGAGATGTTTACTCAAAATTGTAAATTAAATAAAAATAATGAATCCTCGTAATTTTCGGTGACTAGTAGACTTAGCATCATTTTAAAATATAATGAGCATATCCAAAAACCTACTGTTATTTGATAATATTTTACATTATTGGGCTTGGTTATTTGCAAAGGCTTACACTTATCCTGACAGGATTCTTACTTATCCTCTACAGCTATACTTGATATGGATATCTAAAAGTGCCCTTGACAAATATAAATCAAATTGAATTCGGGAATTTTCACAGGTCCAAAACACGGTCCTAACATAGTTACTAAAAACTCTTGTTTTTTGAATTCTCATTAATATTTGATTATATTATACTCGAAAATTCTTAAAGTACACACTTATGCTTTGGAAGAGTTCTACAAAATACCAATATCTTATAATAGCGATAAGAATTATCCAACTTCAAATGGTAATCGTAAACTTTTATTACTACAATTAAGAGTACAATAATTTGATCTTTCTAACTTCCCTGGTAGAAATCTAAGCTGATTTCTAACCAGATATTAGCTACATTTTGTACATTTGCTTTATTTCTGGTTAAGGAATTAGCTAGAAATTAGCTAAAACGCATGTCGTTCTGACCATGGATTCTGCTTAATGTTCTAGTTAATATGAAGTCAAATAAGTAATTTATATATTAATTAATATTGGAAATAATAACAATTTTATAAAAATCGAAGTTATAAGCACTTCTAATCATATTATATTAAGTATTTTACTAAATTAAAGTTTAAAACGTTCTTTCAATGTATATTAGTATTGGAGGTTAGGTTATTTGTTTACATAATGACGCGTGTATTTAAAAAGGGATTAGGCGATTTCGCCGAAAAACTATTCATCGAATAATTATTCGCTAAATATTAAATTTGGAAACGCCGTAAGAAAAACAAAACAGACAAAACAAACGTACTTGTAGTACATGTGCACAACATTGCATACGAAGCCTGTAGCCGCTGCGCAATGTTCTGCGCATCTACTACGAGTACTTTTGGCCGCCCGGCAGTTATTGCCTTGGAGACCGAAGCAGAATCTGTTTTGTTTTTCTTACAGCGTTGCCAAATTTAATATTTAGCGAATAATTATTCGGCAAATAGTTTTTCGGTGAAAGAATTTTCCGCTAGAACGCCTAGTCACTTTAAAAAGTATTATTTACACAAAAAGTATCAAAGTCTCGAGTAAAATTGAAGTGTCTTTATTAAAAAAATTTATATTATTAATAATGTAAAGCATGTAGTCATATAATTATTTTACTCTAAAAACAATAGTAGAAACAGAATAATTTAAGTTTTGAAGAATTTTTGGAGAAACAATAATTGGTAAACAAATATTTGTAGTTTTACAATAAAATTTATACGAAATTTTATTTCCGTCAAAAATCACAACATTTTTGTTGAGTAAGTTATGATTGACTAATTTTTGAAAGGAAAATAATTATAGTGATCAAATACTTTTAGTATTGCATATGCGTATGCTTATATGGTCGTAAGTTGTTATTTGTTGATAAAAATATTTATATTGGCGTTGTACTATATTCAACATTCAATAAAGTATAATGTATATTTTTAAAAACTAATAAATTGTAGAAACAAAATTAATATAAATAATAGGTTAGATTCGCAGAAAATACGTACTTACTTAAAGCGTACTCTTAAGCAGATTCTAGCCAGATATTAGCTATAATTTGACTTATTGATAGCTTATTAATCTAGCTAATAATTAATAAGCTAAACAGACATTCTAGCTAACCTTCTACCAGGGTTGACAGGCTTTAAACATAACTACGTTAAAAAAATCCTCTTGTAAACAATTTTGATGCAATTGAAAATCTCGATTCAAATGAATCGGATTCAATTTTTTCGATTCAATTTTATTTATGGTCAATATGATACTTTCAGTGCATTTTTAATATAAATAATTGATTAAAAATCAAAATTCATTAAATTGTAGAAGTGAATAGAAAAAATTTTGCAGACGATCCTGCATAGGTCTGGTTATAGTTTGTATAGGTAGTACACATAACTACATATTTCGAGATCTTTAAAACTCATGGGCAAGGTTTACAAGTAATAAGAGTATTAATTCCAACGTGTATGCACTATTCGAGGCTATGCTTATACACGACAAAGACGTCAAACCATCAAATTTCACTCTTTCTTGCCAAAAATCCTCTATTCAAACGTTTGAACGCTCAACAGAGATCATCTCGTATCTCACAGCTACGCCGACAATCGCGTCTCCTCAAACCCGGGGAGCATCGCTGGAAATTCGCCGCGGTTCGTTAATCATATCCACCCGCAATACGGCAGCGGAGAACGCGAAAGCGAACGACTGCTCGCGCGCTCGCGTACGGCAATGCCGCGTAATTAGTGGCTTCCGTCACGCCACAAATGCTTTTAGGGGTGGGGCGATGTGCCTACGCAAATTATAGCGCAGCGGCAGCGGCAGCCTTCTTTGACGAGTGACTAGTGACTTCCTACTAAGCGACGTACTAATGATTTCCTTCTCGGCTCTTTTACGTGTCTCCTCCCCTCCCTCCTCCGGCTATATCGCTCTTCCAAGATTCGCTGGGCTTTGAGTAAACATTTCCATCGCGAGCGAGCCGTGCGCGTGTCGCTCGTTACGTGGAAAATGCACTTTTGGAAGCGAGGAGCGGTTTATTATTGGTATTGTACGTTTTGAGGGTTGTATAAGTTGTCGGTTTGTTGATATGGTACATTTTTAACGTTTTGACAAAAGTGGAGTGTGAGTAGAAACATAATTTGACGTGTTGATTCTTGGCTCTAGCAGCACAATAATATACATTAACACTTATTTAATTTTAATAGTAGAAAATAGCATCGTCAGAACAAGACTATGACAGCACAACAGTTTCTCAACTTGATTCTATTGTATAGAAAATAACTTATAACACACATACAAAAACAAAAACCCTTTAAAAATTGGTTATAAGATAGTTGATAAATTGTAGCAATAATAAGAGGATCTATTTTCTGAATATTCTTCAAATGTTTATTAGCATTTAAGTAAAAGAAATATTCTGGGGGTACAAAATGCACTCGAAATGATATTCATTAAAATATTTGCAAGTCTGACCAATCCGTTCCCTTTCTACTTATCTATAATTTGTAACCACTTTGATGAAAATAGGAAACCAAAAATATTGGTCATAAAACTATTTTATGTCATCTATATTTAACAGACCGAAAATATTCAACTGAAATTTGCCAAAATTTGTCCTGTATCTGCGTAATATTGGTAAGAAAAGTTATGATTGAAATAAGTAAATAAACGCTTAGAAAGCAGGCAAAAATAAGTAATCATAAAGAAGATTGTGAAACTGTATTTCAGCCAGAAAATGTATAATAATCAGAGTGACATAAATAAAATCAAATGACGAATGAATGCATCACGATATACTTTTATACAAATGACTAAAAACATAATATTTATTTATTAATTTTTAAAAATGTATTCATTCACTTCTTTTAATTCTTTTGAACTATATTAGCCCCGAAATATAATTTTTATTGCATACAAATACGACTAAAAAAATATTAAATTTCGAGTAAAGACTAAACTATTTTTTAACATTGGCAACTCAGAATGTTATCTGATTTTATTTCGAACAATTCCAGACCGTGTTTTCCAACTTTTGAAACTACAATATATACAACAACAATAAGAACAACAACCAGCTTTTAAAAATCATATTTTTCATGTTTTTCCTCGTTACTCTTTTCGCAAAAGATCTTTTATCGATAAAACTCTCTATTACGTACTCCACGAACATCGAAATCGAAACCAATATTTTTTATACAACTCCCACGCAGTCGTAAAAATACAAGCAATTAATTGCCCGCGCGTATCAAACTCACGAGCAGAAAGACCCGCACTTAAGCTCTTCCGCGGTCAAACTATTTTTCCATCTTAATCCCCGTATAATCCACCTCGTCCCATCGATCCATCCATCCAAAAAACCTAAACTCTCCAGCCCACACGCGGCGCCCCATTCGCCCCAATCAAAGTAGTGCGCTTTCCACGTGCGAGTACGCGACCACAAATCAGCTGAAAGAGTCTCGCGGTGTAACTTATCGGTGTCCCGTTATACACCTTTTATGCGCATGTATAAATTGCGGCTTAATCCTTGTTATCGGTGCGGCAGGAGCTTCCTGAATATATTCGAGTACTGCAGTATCACGGGTCATCGAGTAAGAGAGAAAGAGAGAGAGATACAGATAGAATTAGATAGACATAGATATGTAAAAACAAGTGAGAGAGAGAGATAGATAGATAGATAGGTAGATATTCTTTTTATTTATCACTAATGACAAAAATTTACAGCTGTATGTACATTTTGTTAAAATTTATTATCACATTATCAGTCATTACAGTTAAAAAAAGTTTGGTTCGCTATCACAGGTCGTCAATAAGAGAGAAAGAGAAAGAGAGAGAGAAAGAGATACCGCAATTAAAGGAGGGGGGAGGAGGATAATTAACTGAATAACGCGTGCGCGTGCGTATACTCGGACGAGATTTTATGTATATATCCATATGGATTCGACTATCGTGTTTTGTATATATATATATACACGCGTTCGCCTTTTTCTATCTCTCTGTGTGTGTATCTCTGTCGGTCTCGGTTTCTAGATACACGTGCCACGCGCGTGGGATATTTTATTTCCGCACATGTGTTTTTCGCAAAGCGCGGGAGCTTTTTCTATACAGATAAATGCTAATGAAGACAAAGTTTCGAGCGGGAAAAAAGCTGCTTTTTATCGTTTAAGCTTTATTCTGCATTATCCGTTTGACTGCTCGATGAATATATAAACGTTTCAATGCATGGTCACGGAAAGTTTTAATACGAGGATTATAATTATATCGCTTATGATTTTTAAAGTTTAATATTTAATGATAAAACATTTTACGCCGGAATGGAAGTCTCTTTTCATCACTGTGTTGTTAATGGAGGAGAGCTAGTGGGCTACAATAGGTAGGTGTACTAATGGATCATCTTAATTATTTATCAAATAGAATAACTAAAGCAATTAGAATAACTAAAGCAATTAGAATTTAGAAAGCATTTTTTGGATAAATAACTTTTATCCAAAAAAGTTAACACGACAGAATTCAGACTTGTACCAAATTCATAGTGTAAGAAAATTAATCAGTTCTTACATAATTTAGAAATTAATAATAATAATTTTAATACTGTTTTGATATCTGCATGCATACACAAAATAATTATTACAATATCGTTACTATTACTACTACTATTGATACTCATTATGTACCCGCACTATCCATTAGATACAAAAACATAGAAATAAAATAGTTCTGTGGAGCTTATTCAGTTGCTATCATATATCACCAGAATAGCTTTTACTAACTACGCATGCATGTTTAATGAATTTATTTAAACATATCTCGAACATTAGCAAGCCATTGAAAATATCCTACCTCCTGTGCTCCACTTTCCTCTAATTAGAATATAGACTTAATAAACTGTAATATTTTTAGTTTCTCCATCACCCATGGTCTTTTAACGACCTTCTTCCTGACCTGATTCAACGGTCGAGGCGAATAGGTGGTGCAGGCATATTAGCTTATGTGTATGCATACCCCAAATATATGTATACTCAGTATCTAGACCGCCCAAGCAAATACAAAACAAAGTTTAAAAATAGAAATCAGAACTTTTTTAATACTACTTTTAAACTATTATTCACACACTTATTAAGGAGCTGTCGATGACCGTGCTCTATTGCTTCACCAGTGTACAGAAAAGTACATTTAAAATGTTTCTATATTCACGTATCACTTTTTTCACACCTTATTAACATTTTTAAAATTGCCTATTTATCTAAACTCCATATCATAGACTAAAACGCCCAGCAAAAACTACTGAATGAAGGAAAAGCAACGATTGTTTTTGACATCAAATCCAGCAACATGTGGTCGTGAGTATTGTCATATCGAGAAATGACTTTTCGCTCTTTCGCGTAAATGGAAAACGACAATCGTCTCGGACTCGAGAGCAGCAGCAGCTCGTAATAATAACGGAGCCACCCTTCACTGAGAAAAAGGAACGGGTCTCACATCAATACTTTTATATTTATATGATAGCTATTGCTGTCGTAGCTATATTATAGTTGTCGGTGATATTGTGTGGTTGTCACAGCAAAATAATATTGCTGTGAGAATAATAATAAAGTATTGTTGCAGCAGTAATACGCAGTTTTGTTCGATTAACCAGAATCTGGATAGTCGAGCACTACATGTTTCTCAGTGTTCATATCCCGCCGCAGACGAAGAGCAGGATTTTTTACGAACGTCTGCGATATATTAGGATGGGTCGGTTCCTCAGGACCGAGCCATGATTTTTTGAGTGGTTGAGATTAGACTGACGTCAATTTCAAATTCGCTGTCATTTTCTTTCTTTCATTTTTTAGAAAATTCTTGTTTGATGAAAGTTGTACATTTATTTGCTGTTTAAGGTTACATTTAGATTAGTACATATAAAATCTATTCATACATCTCACCAGTCGAAGCTAAATACAATGTTTTTGAAAAATGATTATATTAAGTATATTAAATATTGCGTAAAATAATATTTTTTTCAATTCAAGCAGAAAATAGATCATTTTTCATGCCTAAAAGTAGCGTAGAAAATTGCGCATTTCGAGCGTGTTTGTAAAAAATGTAAAAAAGTATTCATTTAGCGGGGAAAAAAGTGAATCGGGGAAGAAAGTTATTTTTCTCCGCATTTCCGGGGAAAAATGACCTTTTCAACACACCCAGCCATAAAGTACGTACTTTTTCCCCGCCGAGCCGGGAAAAAAGCGCTACATTAAATCCCTACCCCCACTCTAGTCCCCACTCTAGTGGCGGCGGGAACTAGCGTGAGGTTAGGAAATTAATATGTAGCACTATTTTCCCTCTTCGATGGTGAACGAGTACGAACTTTATGGTAGGTACGTTAAAAAACGTATATTGCACGCGTGAATAAAGTGAGCCAGCGATTGCCAGCGTGTGTGACGTACCCACGTAACCACGCATATTTTCCCCGTATTTGCAGGAAAAAATGACTTTTTTCCCCGCTTTTCAAAAATTGCGAAATAAAGTAGGAAATAAGCTCAGAACCCATTTTTCCAGGTTGAACCTTTGTTCATGCGCGTAAATGTGAAGTTTGCTGCTAATCACAAGTGCGTAACTGCGCATGAGCGAATTTCGATTTTAATCGAAATAAGAAAAGGTGCAAATATTTGAACTGTACAATTAAAAGTGAAAATTAAAAATACAACAATTTTCAACTGCGTTGTGCACGACTCGAAATACGCGATCACCTATACTGATAGAATAATAAGCAGCAATTATTACCCAAGACCCAAGAGGTATCTGCTTGGATCTCACAAGCAAGTGCGACAGGACAACAATATGCGCGTACTAGATGCGCAGAAAATTAAAACTGAGTCTATCTTCCCCATGCTTTTCCCCTTCCTCTACTGCGCATGTTTTTTCGCTGTGCGCTTGGTTTGGAGAGCCAAGTAAATATTGCTTGGGTCCTCCCGGGCAGAGACAACTGTTTATTTCTTTCAGTGTACCCAACTTTCATGCATAAAAAGAAACCCTCATGTCTTTGTTGAAGAAAATACGGTGTGTAATACGGGAAGAAAAGCTATTTCAGACTCGAGTGAGGTATTTTCAGCACAAGTCGAAGTCGAGGGCGCCGACGGCTGAATACCTCATTTGCTCCCCTAGTTACACAATGTACTATTGTTGTAAACTCTGCACGTTAATCTAAAACCCATAATGTTTCATAACAAATTTAATATAAATTTAATATAAATATTTAATATTTAATATAAATAAGCGAGTCACTTAATTATCGAAAGTTTACTATGCTTTAGTTTATAGCTGTCTCTCAATTTCTTTTGAGATACAGATTTGACACAAGAAGCTTAAGTTATACATTTTATAGTAAAAGAGCATTTTTTTAATCATTTTTGAGGTAGATAGTAATGATTGAAACAAGATTTTTCTTTGCAAAAGCCAGGTGTTGAAAATGCATATGTATACATTTATAAGAGTGGGTGAGAGAGTTTGTATTTTATATTTCACAGGATTTTTCAGTGAAATATAAAATACAAAATACTTTTTAAAATTGTATTTGCATTTGATCACTGAATATGTCGCTTATTATGAGCTATGATTTACCATCCTCTAAGGACAGTTGGCAGCCAGTTTCTGACTTCCACTAAGAGAATCTCTTATACTTATAAATATATACCGGGCTTCAGATTTTACCATATAGTGTGTTGGAGAAAGGCCTATCTGAGCTTCCTAGATAATATTGAACTTTTGACAAAATGTAATGTACTTTGGATGTTTGTACTTTGGAAGTATCAAATTATAAGTTTCATGAAACTTGTAACAAAACAATGCAACTTTGAGACATCAATAATAACTTTTTAACATTAACATTACTGTTGCACCGAGTGACTGTAACACCATTTACACTTTATTAATAAATTCAGTCAACCAATCGGAATAATTATACTTCAGATCGTGTTTTGTAACATTTGACCATCAGCTATATATTAATGAATCATTTTCATACATATTTGTATAGGGTGATTTGCTCTTCTCTATATGTAGAATAATATACATATAAGTCCCCTCTTTTAACGCTAGGTGGATGCTTGTTTTCAGTTCCCTCTAGAAAATTGTATCACTAAATCAGTTATATATTCTGTACAGTTATGGATTTGTTTTAGTACACTATTATATCATAACATTAATTACGTTAATATCTCCAATAACACTACTATAAATACTTATTTCTTTATAGAATAATAGTAATAAAATGCTTTTCGCAATACTACAATTTTGAAAAAAATATAGTAATTACCTTGATACATAATGTTTGCGTAATTTTGCCTCTCAAATAATAAACGTAAAGCATATTTCGAATAAGTTGACTAATAAACTTGATTAATATACTTGTAAGCAGACATTGACGGGATCACGGGCATATTAATTATTTCTGAGTGTTCCAACTCGCAACAACACGGCGCAGATTGAGTTTATATTTATGAAGAATTCAGGCCAATAATTAAGGTAATCTTTTGCAAATTTAAGAATTAGTGACTTGTATTCTTCTGTCATTAAGTTAAATCCCATGGCATGTGTATTGATGAAATTAACGATGCAAGACTGTGAAGTTGATTGAACATCTTCAGAATGAAGTGCTCATTTTAGCTTTTAGCATTTCTAAATGACATTGTGTTTTCAAAAAAGTAGAGACGATGATTGATTCCTTCCCGATTAATCACTTTATTTTAAACCATGAATTCTCTAGCTGCAGCATAGAATGGAAAACCAGCATCTCTATTGCTTCTTCTTTCTGATGATGAAGTGTTTCCCGCAACTCCCTATAGTGACGAATTTTCTCTTCATCCAATGCTATATCGTAGCGTAAACGGCAGTTTAAGTATAGAAATTGATAATAAGTGTTACCAATACTGCTCAGATGGATGAATTGTCTCTTGTTGGTTGCAAATATACTGTCTGGTAGAAGCTGTGGGCCCAATAGATAAACTTATATTTTTCTATTGGTTTGGTAGTTTCCGTAGGTATGCGGAGTGTGTTGATGAATCTGTAATCGTGTCTGCTTTTATTGACATCAATGAATTTCAGCACCCTCCGTACAACCACGAAAGTGGCCAAAAGCATGTCACACTCCGGTGCAAGTCAGCTTGCTAGCATGGCACGTTCTGGCACGGACATGTCATTTCTTTACAGGGATACCTTATCACAAAAAAAAGGCCCCAAAGGACTTCGTCCCCGGCTAATCCGAAACCCGCGTGTATTTACTTTCATCTTGCAAAATACTCTCGCCTCACGTACAAACAATAAACTTTTTGTTCTTCGAAAAAATTCCCTCAATTTCACAAGGTGCACCTTTGTTAAACTACGTTGATTTGGTACATCATTGTATAACTACGTTTGGTACAGCAGCTGCATCGAAATCAAAAACATCGACGAAAGATTCAACAGTTTCAATTCGAAGGTCCAAATCATTGAACTCAATTTCCTTAAACTGTTATAAGTATTGCGTTGAAGATCTCTAAATTCTTTATCGGGTCGGGTAACAAATTAACCGTTCAGATGGCCGGAGTATTTTGGAGGAATCAATATGCATTTTAGAAAATTTCAATTTAATTATTGAAACTGGTTTTTCTTTCATTTTTTGCGTATCTCTAGATTAATAATATTCACGATCTAAAAATACACTTTTAGTTTTACATCTGATGCCAGTGCATGTTGATCTACAACGCATCCAGTTTTCAGTACAATATTTGCAACCTCCCTTTTTACGGGGTAACAAAACATTTTATACTATGTAAAAAATGTTAACTGTACGAATCAAGTCTGCACTTTCTCAGTTTATCAATATTCCAAGTTATATCACCTAGAAATAAAATTCACATACATCCAAGTGTTGTTCGTGGCGAAAGATAAAGCTAGTTATAGTTCCACAATTCATATTCATCATTCTAAAAGAACGATTTTTAAAACAAACATTGCGAGTCGTAACTTTAACTATAAAACAATTTATTTTTCTATTTAAATCTGTTTTCTTTAATATGTTTCGAATAAATCTTCAGAAATTCATAAAATCATAACCACATTACCACCAATAATTATAATAGAAAAATATCGTTACCTCTCGTTGTATCTCGCTAAAAGTTTCACCGTATCCCATTATACCCTTAACGGAATTACAATTCCTCGAAAACAAGGCCATAAAAGCAACGCCGTCGACGACCCCTCTTAATGTCCTTACCCCATCCACCACTTTCAACCCCCCGAGGCTCTTCTCCCCCTCCCTTTCAAGAGAAACAAAAGCGCCAACCTCCTATACACAGGTGTGCGAAGAAGGGTACACACATCAAGCATTAAAGAGCTTTTCCCCGTATACGCGTCAAACAAACGCGACACATCGCGAGAGAAAGACGGCGGGGAGACTTCGAGGCCTTCGAGTAATTCGAGTGTTCGCAGTCGGCTTCGGCACCAAAGAGCAGAAACTCTCCCTCTCTCTCTCTCTAGCTCCTGAATCATATAACAAACTATTAATGGAATTACGAACTCTCGCTCCGTCTACGTCCCCGGGTGGTTAATGGCCGAGCGCCGTCGGGAATCTCCGTCGCGTCTGGTCGAGTGTTTTTGAGACAGGTATACGTATACGTATGGAAGGAGGAAGTGAAAAGCGAACTCGCTTGTTAATAGGCGCTTATTCGAGATTTCGCGGAGGCAAGAGCGTTCGAGAGTTTATTGGTTTAATATGGAGCTCTGTAGATGAGAGCGAGCGCGCCAAAGTGGTAGTTGGAGTTAGGGAGGGGGGCGAAGGATCTCCCGTTTTAATGTTTATTCTAGTCATGGTTTTGAGCGTAGGCGCTTTACGTTAAGGCTCTTTAATTAAACATTACGTGACGAGAAATGATAAGGTAGAGTGCACATTTGCACGCATGAAAGTAGTTTTGATTATGGCAATTTTCATTTTGACTCGGATAGTTATATTTTCAATTAGTTGCTTATGATTGCGCGTATTTGTATTATTGCCTTTTTAAAGAGTGAAAATTGTATTTTTATTTGCTTGTTAACCTCTTATAGAACGCATTTAAGAGTATAGAAGCATGCATAAAAGCAGTTTTTAAATTAGAATAAAATTTGAGATTTAGTAAAACGGAATTTGTTTTGAGTATAATGACCGATGAAGAAAATATGTTTCTTATAGATAACTAAATATTAAACAAAATTATCAGATTGTCTCGCTTATATTTAAAGAAGCTATTGACCGTATACTGCCAAAGTCAATAACTATTAACCGAACACTAAAACCAAGTATAATCGAAACTAAAATTTCCTGAATATTAAACTCACTCAAATAATCACCTGAAAACATAAAATAATCATTCGCCGCCAATCGCGCACTAGATCTCTTGGTATTACGACGCGGCCATTCGTTTATGCTAAATCGAATATGAACGTATCGCGGTATTACCTAGAACAACCATGCGCAGGCGTTCCTTTTTTTTCTCCTACCCAATGCGCAGCAGTAGAAATCGAATCGAAGCAAACTGCTGTATACCCGAGAGACTTATTCGGGTTCACTTTGTTGCGCTGCGCGACACCGCGTTATTGTTGTTTTTACCTCGTGTTTTTATATATAGATACGGCTGAGCGAGCGATAAGCGCCTCCGTGAAAAGGATCTCGCGCATACAGCGGGTATATCGAGGTCGATGAGTCCACTGTTTTCGATGCGTGTGCGATGCGAGGCCGCAAGGTAAATGAAAAATACACTATCAAACGATGCCGAGGTATAGCAGAACCTTCTATGGTATTTCTTTGTACGGGCTATGTTTTTAGGAGAAATAAAGAAATAATTGAGTGTTTATGATTGGGGCGGTGGGTGTTTATGGATATTGAGGGTCAAAGGTGATAAAACAAACAGCGCGTAAAACTGGTATACAGTTTTCTTGGTAGACATGTAAACGAAAATGTAATGTGTATTTTAGTACAGTGGAACCCCTATAAACAGATACCTGCAAAGGAACAAATTTTAAGTGTATTATTATAAGTGTGAATCTATTGTTCCAAGGTACATAAATAAATTATGTGACTCTATTGATCACGCAGAACAATACTTTATTCGTTTCATAGAAAGTATGCGACGTTTCGGGAGTTTTCTTACATTACTCCCTTCATCAAGGCTACACAGAACATATAAATAAAAAATTATTAAAACTATTAAAACGGTACAATTACAAACTATGCCTCACACTGTGAAAACGAAATACAAAACATACGAAATAACAAAAAATAATAAATAAAACAATTACCATAAACTTAAATAATACAAAACATGGACCGCGTTGTGACCTGCGGAGCCAGCATAATTGTATGCTGTAATGGTACCTCTAAAACACCAAATTTTTCGATAAAGAACATTAATTTAAAATATCAAGAAAAAAAATTTTTTACTCTACGTGCAGAAATTGTAACATCAACGTTAAAAAAACACAACAAACTTACTGGAAACAAATAGAACACACGAATAATGGAATTGGCCCTGAAGGCCGGTAGTACGTACCTGCCACGCGAAACACAAGCTGTTACATGGTCGCGAATTCAAAGACTACTAAGTGCAAATTAAGATTTACTGAGTCCCTCGCAGTCTCCAAATTTATACTTTGGAGAGGGGTGTGTGGCTCCCAGCTCGCAGAGCGAACGCACGCAGACACAGAACAACATACTCGTATAACACAATAGGCGGTGTCAGCGCGAATCAGAGAAGGAAGGCGAACGGGGAAGCCCCGAACGTCACAAAATTAGTGTCTTCCATTTTATTTAATGTGTTACTGTGATTATATATATTTAACTTTTTAGAGAATCGACGTTTGCTCCAATTTTTTTCCCGATCTATAATCTTAATTTTACTAAAATTGATTACTTGTTTCTTTTCATTAGCGTGTTTCGCTAGTGCCGACGAGGGCATATTAGCCTCCACATCCTTCTCGTGTTCTTTATTACGTTTTTCCAGGCGTCGTTTGGTCATACCGATGTATGTTGCCGGACACTGTTTGCAATCAATTTTGTAAACCACATTAGGGTTATCAAGAGTACAGAGTCTATCTTTTCCTAGTCTAATCGTATGGTTGAATTTGTGAATTGTTCTATTAATCGGAATAACATTAAACTTCCTAAGTTTTTTTATTAATTTTAAAAGTGATATTTTTTATGAACAGGAGGACCATTTTTGGTTTCGTCATTAATAATCGTATTTATATGTTCTGTGTAGCCTTGATGAGGGGAGTAATGTAAAAAAAACTCCCGAAACGTCGCATACGTTCTATGAAACGAATAAAGGATTGTTCTGCGTGATCAATAGAGTCACATAATTTAAATTTTAAGTGTATCGTTAAAATTATATTGTAGGCTAAAGACTCGAGAGGTCGACCATCTAGAGTCAATAGTCAATTATTTTTATTTTTATATTTTAAAGTTATAAATGTTTATATTAGACTATTTCATTTTACTTTAATTGTTATAATCACAATAGTCGACTACTAAGGGCTAATTGTGAAATGGTGCCGAAACCTTATTTTATGGAAAACAAACCTTTTAAAGGTTTAATATAATAATACAATATTTTAATAAAAATATAAGTAAATATGAATGAATTGATCTTCCGTTTGTATTTAAACATACATATTGCTGCAGCTGTGAGCAATATGTCGGTCATGTGTCAAAAATAATATTGCCAATGTATTACTAACATGTCACCACAGTGACTAATACCATTCAAACACTCACCCCTCTAAAGCTCACTCATGAGGAAATGTGGGAAGACGAGCAAGGGGTAGGTAGGTTGCTGGGTGTTTAAGTGTGTTTAGTTACATCTTTCCAAAATATGGACAAACTATGTCCAATATGTAGGACGTATGTGAATAAGCACTCTTTCTAACTTTGTAGACCACCTGCGCCAAATGTATGGGTAAGTTTCTCTAGCCACATATTGGCTATGTATTTGTAATATCATTTGTATTACATATGGGTCACGTATTAATTACAACATATTGGTAACTGTATTAGTCAAACTTCTTCCAAAATATTCCTTGCCCATAATAAATTGATCAATCTCTTTACAACTTTATTCAACTTATCACAGTAACCAAATGTGTGCATTATTTTTTATAAATCAGTTATTTTTATTATTATTTTATTTTTAATCGTAAATAAAAATTTAAACAATATTATTTATAAACGTAAATAGAACCGTAAATAAATATTCATTGTGCCAGAATGAGTCTTCAATCAAAGTTTGAAGTATTTTTGTCGTTTCCTAGGAGAGTCATTATGTCTAATTTTTTTACTACAGTGGAACCATTAGCCGAAGAGCAATATTAGTCTTTCAATCCACTTTAATTAATGAATTGAACATGACCTTTTATGAATAGAACAATCATATTTAATAGCAGAATTTTATTTCGCGTCTTAAAAATCGAATTATTATTTACGATTAATATCCGTACCTTGAAACAGATGATAATAATAAATTTGCTTAAATGTCGAGGATACAGAAAATTAACTCAGAGTGAAAGGAAATAATTTTCGATAATAATCCAGATAAATATTGACGCGATGATAATTAAAACAGTTTCCGTAATCAAGTTAGCCATCAAATTTCAAAATTCGTAATTTGCAATCAGTAAGAAATATCGATTAATATTTACGTATAAACTAATTATTTGTCTACTAATTTGCAAGTAACGGAGCACGCTTTTTTAAATTAAGTTTTATTATTCGTTTCACAAACTAATTATACTCGTTATTTCCAAAGCAATTATTTTTTATTTTGACTACCCAACAAAACCAACCCTCAAGTCATTAAAAAGTTCTATTATCTTTCCGTCAAAAACACTCGCGCAACACAAAGACCCTCTTAATATTAGTTTTTCGGCGCGCACACCTACAAAGCTCGTGTGACATGTTTTCATTCTTCAAACAAGCGCGCGCTATGCTTCCGTAACCTTCAACGAAAAAAAAAGGTCCGCCTTTTAATTTTCCTTCTGTAAACCAGCGACTGTGTTTGTTTTGATTGGAAATTGCATTCGTCGCCGTCGAACTTACGTAGGTGGTAATTCCAATTATCTTAACAAGTGCGGCTTCGAGCCGCTGCCGCTGCTAAAGCCGCGCGTAAACGTCGTCGTGTCACCGAGCGAGCAGGAATTTAACTTTATCGTCGCTTTGCGCCTCGATGAGCGTTGACGAGCTCGCGTATACGTGTGTATGTGTGTGCATCGAGGCGACCCGAGGGATTTATACGCCGTAATATTGCAGAACAGGTGCGTAAGCCGATTCGTATACTGCTGTTGTAATTGAAACGCGCGAGGAGTGACAGTTTTGCGTTGCATTGCTTTTTTTTATGCGTGTAAAGTCGTGTCATTGTTGACATTCCGCTGTGAGATAAAAGTAGCCAAGCGGCTTTTTATTTTATGTTGAGGTTTATTATTAGTAGAAGTGATAAGAAACATTTTACCTTCGTTAAATCCTGCTAAAAATAAAACCTGTTATTTTTGTATTTACATTTAATAATTGCTTTCGTGTTCGAGATTTAAAAATTATTAATAGATTACTACAACTTAATTTAAGTTTTTACTAGTTTTTTGTTTCAATATTGTAAAAACATTGATTGGCTGCAGTTACTAAACGCTCTAGTGAAAATAATTTATTGTCATGTTATATTTAATTCTCAACTGTTCATGTTTATAGATAAGAAAATAGTTATAATACTATTTTTAAGTATACATTACCCAAAATATTTTAAATACTGTTATTGGAAAAATCTCGTACTCTTTTAGTAACAGATACATTTCATTCCTCTCAATAAAATGCATACCTCTACTACATAAATAACCTACGAATGAAACAATTATCAACATTAATTAGCACCGTACAAAATTGCAACAAAAAAAAAACACCCAAACCATAAATCACCCAAGAAAATCCATACGCGAGCAACGTTTACCCACGTTCAACAGCGCAGCGAACATACAAATTTACGATGGAAAATTAATCCCGCGTTATAATCCTCCTAATCCTACACCCCGCGAGCGCCAATGCTACACCAGTCGGTCGCGCGCGAGTCGCGGCACACGTGTAATCCCCGGCGCGCTCGCGTTCCTCCGCCGCGCAGCGGCAGCAGCGGAAGAAAAGTTTCCTCGCAGTTTTATTTTTTAATTAACGAAAGTTTGGCCCGCTCGCTTGGCGGCCCGCCGATCGAGATTTCCCATGCGGATACAAAGTCGCCCCGTGTATATACCGACTTCAAACTGTTCGCTGGCCGACGCTTCGATCGATTCAATTATATTCCGTTGCGTTGGGTAGGGTCGTGTATATATGTACATTGAGGGGACGCTGGCTAAGAGTACAGTTGGGAGTTATTCACTTTTGAATAAGGAATTCATTGGGGGTGAAGCCTTGGAGGATGGAGTGTAATTGTTTAATAAGAGATGGTAATTGTACAGTTTTAAGGACTTTTCAAATATTCTGATTTACATGAATCAAGATTTTAATTTTACCTGGGGTGACGCGTTAAAATTACGGTTTTATAATGTTTAGCTTAGAATAGATATTCACGTATATACGCACGACAGAAGGATTCGAGATGGAAATTTCTACTTGGGTACACATAGTGCGAAGAGATTCAGAAATGCAGAAACTCCTTTCTCTATCTCTCCTCTGTCGCTACTTCTCGTTTTGGGCTTTGCTATTCTGTAATCCTAAGCCCCGGAAAACGTTAAACCTTAAGAAACTATGGGCGCGTAGGGAACGGCCTCATCACGAGAATATAATATATTCAAATCTTGAAGTTTCGCTGACTGTAATTGAATTGCTGAATCGAGTCTGATGAACTTATTATTGTGTCTACCTACTGCATAACTTTACCTATTTATGTAATCCTTTATATTCAGTGTGGATTAAATTACTATACTGAAAAGATTAAAAAATGACAAATAAAACAATTCAAAATCGTAACGTATGCGAGAGAAATATATACTCAAAGTAAAAATTGACAACAAAATATTAATTATAAAAAAAGCACGGCAATATTTACTAAACATGTGATAATTTTTATACAAAATTGAGAATATTTCAATGTAGTAACAGAAATAGTAAATGTTGCTACGATATATAACGTCATTTTTATATATAAATTTTGTACTGCAAATTTAATACCCCTAAAATTAAATTGAATACAGCTTTAATTCACTCGATTAAAACCAAATATCTAAAAATAAATTAAATAAATTAAGGAGGGTTAAAACAAATTTCATTCAAATTAATAACTAGTATTAACATTCTCTTCTATATTGCATATTCAAAAGACAACGTTAATGTACGAGCGTACAAAATGTAATATAGTAATTGATTTCAGTTATATTGTAGCTGTAAATTAATACTTCCTCCTGTACACGCAAAACTGTTAATGCATAAACGAGCAGAATATAATGTAATTGAAATATATACCTTGCAACTGTAACTTCATTATACATCCGATATTAAGGGAATATGCAACTCGTTACTGATACGTCCAACAGGTATCTCCTAATGAAGCGCAAATTCATTCATTATTACTTTAAATCTTTTATCAAGTCCTGCTTCATAACTTCGTCTTAATTTTCCTATTTTAGGAAAATATTTTCTAATTTGTCTTTAATTTTCTATTAAAACTCTATTATTTTCTCATTTATACATTTTTCATAACTTCCCCTTTTTAATTATTTTTAATAATTACATACGGGCATGACTACCCTTACCAACTTAGCTGGTTTCTGGCCGGATGTGCACCAACGAAAAAACCGGAAAACATTGTCTTTAAATGTCCTCGAAAAATTTTCTTCTTTTTTAGGAAAATTTGTTTTTCTAGCAACTTATACAGTACGGTAGGGGCTTATACTTATACATCACACCAACACTAGAGTGATGAGATTAATCATGTTGCTACTAGCGAAGACCAATAGTTTCTCATTAAATAAATTCAAATTCTGTCTAGAATTTCTAAAATTTTAGTACCAAAATTCCTGAGCGCAATTGACCGTAATCAGAAGAGGGTATATTTTTGATTCCGTTCATTTAAGGTAATATTTTTTTCTTGTACATTTCGGAAAATTTTTAAAAATTAAGGATCTAGTTATGTAGCTGAATTTGTCATAATACCTATTACAGAAAAAAAGAATACCTAGGTTTGTTACCGCTTGAATTACAAATTACGCGCACACATATTTGTATACTGAAAAATGATTACTACTAATTTGAAAACTCCCAAAATTCCGAGCTTTTTAACAAATAAACCTACCCAATCAACCCTCTTCTCTCAAACAAAAAACCATCCCCTCCCCACACGAGCAAATATACATAAAAACCTTCGAAATCAATCTCCGCTCCAGCTTCTAAATCCACCCCCATCCGCCCTCAACCGCACGCATCGGTTAACCCTCTCCCCCATCCATCCTCCGAACTATCTGCAACCGTCGCCGCTACCGTGACGTCGAAGCAGCAGCGCGCCTCGGCAAACATCGAAGTTCGCGTCGCCGGCAGACAGCTAGGTAGAGTACACACGAAGCGAGAGAGAGAGAGAGAGGAGGTCATCGCGATAACCGTCGAATCCATCAATTCGAGACGTATGCGGGGGATGGAGGTGGAGGAGGCTCGCGCACGAGCTCGCCATTGTTCTCCGGCTGGGCGAGCTTGCAGCTGTGGAGCATGCATACGTAGGTACGTACACGTTCGATCAAGTGCGCATCCGGCGTGACGCGAGTTGAGCTATATAGTGGCGTGGAAGTGTCGCGCGATGTCGCCGAGAGTTGCGATGGAAAAGTATCGGAGGAAGGAGGAGAAGCTGCGATGATGTGGGGAATTAGCAGAGGGCTGGGAATGGTTATTAGAGAGCCTGATAACCATTGATGGAAAGCGAGGTAGATAAGGGCTGCTTTCGGCTCCACGGGGTAACAACTCAGTTGTTTGTGTTATTTTGATAATTGTTATGAATTATTTGTAATGAACGGTAATTTTAAGCTAAGCGGCGTTTAATATTATTAATATTATCAAAATAATAAAAACTGAGTTTGTTACCTTTGAGGTAAAAAACAGTCCTTATGGACCCTCCTACATAAAGGATTTAGCTGGTTAGTTTATTAAATTATAGGGAAACTCGTTAGCTAAAAGTGAACTAGAAACTTTACATTGGTGGGTAACTATTAATCAATAAAGTTGTTATTAATCTCAACAAGCTATATTATTTGATTGCATTGCATTCAGATTCTGTACTAATCTAATTACTACCAGTAATAAAAGGCAATGTACTTATAAATACTCTAAATTTACTCTGATCTAACTACAAATAATTACATTAAATTATGTTTTTGAAAAGCATAAAAATAAGACAATTTGTGAAAAATTAGTAAATCTATGACTGACCAGTAAAATTAAATCTAATAATAAATGTGCGAATTGAGATCTACGATTAAAAATGATAAATAGCATTTCATTAAAATATTTTTAGGAAACAAAAACTTTAGAGGTTTTTAAGAAACAAAAACCTCATTACAACAATATCAACAGATATAAATATTTGTTTGTGTGATTTTTAGTTTAAAAAATTATTAAAAAATGAAAGTATTTGATTTTTTGACAGAAAGCATTTATTGCCCATCTGTCTAAAACTCAGTGTAATGTTGTTATGAATCCTAGACAGTTAAGTAATAAAGCCTTATATTTCTTATTGTATCAAATTTACTCGACTGTCTAGTCATGGTTATTATTATTTCTCTTCGTAAATACTGCCTTTTCTGTACTAGTTGGTGGTAAACCCTTTAACGGTGGGGTCTTTATGCCTGTCTTTCTACGTCTGACTATGACGTTGCGAGGGAGAGTTGCTATATTCTACGACTATTGTTTTTCCTATGTAGTATGCAGCGTGTTTTCTTTCATCGTGCTAGGTGGTGACGTGGATGAAAATAAGGGTAGCGTTACATAGAGATGAACACATTCTCGAACTTCTGTTACATTCTGAATTATTCTTTTGTGAGTATTGTTATATACGCTACTGCATTCAATGCACAGTTTATTAGCAATTCAAATTCAGGGAGTTCAAGTCTTTTGAGAGTGCGAAAATAGCGAATATCCGTACTACTTCATAAACGTTTTACGTATTTTATACGTAAAAGATATTCAGAGAAGAAAATCGAACATTCTTCAATCCATTATCTAGAGAGAGTTTTAAAGGAAAATAACAGAAAAATAGAATGTAATTTCTAAGTTGTATAACAGAATAAGTCATTATTACATCTGTGTATAATAGTTCTTTAAAAAATTATTTCTCTTCCAATTATTATTGCATTATGATTATTGCTCATTCTAGTTTAGAGTACTTGTATCCCCGATTATACTAAATTTAACATAACAAAATTTGTGTATGGTATAGTAGGCGGTCATCTTTGATTAGTTGTTTTATATCGATGAGAGCTAAAAAATTTCAACTAAATGCTACTAATAGTTAATTAAACAAATAGATTTTATTGTAAAATCTATTGTAAAATATAATGGAAAATTACAAGAAAATTAAAAATTTTATTTTTGACAATAAAACTCCCAACAAATAAAGAAGTATTTCACAAAGAAACTTAATTTTTTCATTATTTAGAAGTTCTACTTTTAGATCTCTGATTTTATGAATTTCTCCATAATTGCTCTAGAAATTCTCTATGCAGGTAAAATATCGATGTAGAAAACGCCCTTACAATGGAGCGCAGCGCGATAAAGACGCACGCTGCTCCGCTAAGAAACGACAAGACAAGCGGAGCAGCGTTGACGTCAATTTCCAAATACGGCTTCTCGCTGCTGCACTATCGGACGCATCCAGCATTCGGAGAAATGAATCAAACATAAACTCGACGGCATGGCAACTCGGTGTCGTCGATACATGCTCGCACCCTCTCCACTGTACACACACACAAGCATTGTTCTCCGGCTTCGCTCACTCTCGTCTTCTTCCAGAGGATAACAAGTCGAGAGAGAGAGAGAGAGAGAGAGTGACAGAAAGAGAGAGATAAAGAGAGAGAGAGAACTCGAGCATAATGCATCTGTAGCTGTAGCTGCAGTCTCCGAAGGCGTCGCGCAGGCAAGCTCGCATTCACGGCTACGCTTCTTAATTATCAGCGACGCGTGCGCGACTGCAGTGATATATACCTGTTCGGGACTTAATTATACTAAGGATTTTTATTAAAATAATTGATACTCAAGTTGTATTTAAAAAAGTTATATATTAGTCTGGTTGTTTCAACGCGCGTTGAATCTATAACTGCTCTGTACAAGGGCCAAAGTACATCTGATCTATGCGTCATTTTTTCTTAAGCTAGAATGAGTCGCTGTTCACGCCGCCGACCGCCGCAAACATGTGAAACTTAAGAACGTTATCGCTTTTGAACTATATACAACGTCTTAGAGACCTTTTGCGTAGAAACTTATTATATAGTTGCATTTTCTTATAACTAATGAATTCTATCCGTAACAATACCTGTATACGAGCGAGCAAGCTTCCAGCTCGTTCTGTCCTTTGTATAAAAACGACGTAGAGTGCGACAGCGCGTTCGATTCTTTCCTGGTGCTTGGAGAGGGATTTTTATTACGGTAGCGGGGAGGAGGACCTTGAGAGAGTGCCTGGAGTGGTGGAACGGGGCGAGCCTCGAGAGCTGCTCGCGATTAAGGACGATCATCGGTAGAGAAACCTCTTCCGGAATTATTTGGGGTGGGAGCATATGCTTGTGTTATGGTATTTTCGACACAGTATGCGTGAAGTTGCACTTTACGCATTTCGTAAATTCTTAAATTTGCAATTTCACAGCTATTGTATCAAAAAATAATGTTCGACACTGTTGGGTACGTTGGTTTTTTAGCGCATGTGACTTTTCTCACTCACTTCGCTCGGGAGAAATACGTGTCCCAACAGTGTCGAAAAGTATTATATTGTTGCACTAGTCGAAATCGAAGAAACGTGCCTGTAACGAAATCGAGGTATTCATTGTAAGAAAAATGGGTATTAGTACTTCTTTGTCAGTACTTTCCCCATTATACCTCGCTTTTGCATACCGTTGGAAGATGTTTCTTTTTCTTTCCATAATATATCTTCATCGCTTTATATGTCTTGAATAATTCATTTCTTAAACGGCTTCCGATGTATTAGGGGACCTCCAGTATATAGAAGGTTCTAAGCTACTTATCTCTTATAGTCTTTGCTTCCCTTTTATACTTTCATATTGTTCTATCATATTATCTTGTATTTGCACTACTAATGTTGGATTATGTTGTTGATTTTGGTTACTATATCTACTCTTCTATAATTGTTTCTGTTTCACCATCTTCTCCTTTTTGTGATTCTCATCTTCTTCTAATGTAATTTCAGGCATTCCCTCTACTTATATTTGTTCTTCATTCAGTTCTTCTAACTTCGACCATAACTCATAAAAGACCCTGCTAAGTATCCCCATTTTTCTACATACCATTTCTAATCCTTTGTCGCAATGAATTAAAATGTGCCTGTACCTTTATATGCGTTGAGGAAGTATCATCAAAGTCGATTGAAATATTTAAATTTCCCTGCTCAAACATTATTAATCGCACAATAAATAGTTAGTTATGATCAAAGTTAGTGACCGAATTAAGCCAAACCAGGACATCTTTGTCTTTTGTTGTGCATGAATATACCATTACACAAAGTTTGAAATTAACATTTCAAGCAATACCTCGATGAATGCCATTCGATCAAAGTCTCGAAAGTGCAACCTGAAAGCTTTGTTCGACTGGCATTTGTCGAAGTATTGAAATATTTACTTAAAACTTTGTGTAATGGTAGATTTATATATAAAACAGATGTCTTGGTGTCAATTAATTCGTTCTCTACCTTTAATTATAACTAATTATTTATTACTCAATCAGTAGAATTTGAAGCTGGTAATTTGAATTTTTCAATCGACTTTGACAACTTCATACATATTGAAGATGCCCCTTCAAATGTGCTAAAAAAACTAATATATAAAAACTAATATATATAAAGGATAATGCTATAGATATAACATACAAAAATAGGGGGATATTTAGCAGTGCCGTTTATGAGTTATAGTAGTTTGAAATTCATCATACAACAGCATTTTATATGCGTTTTTTGGTATACCTATATATTAAGTTTGAAGCACGTGGCGTAAGAGGCGCGCTAGTATATGCAGATAGAGAGCTGTACATGCATCAAACTTTTGGCTCCAACCACAGCTGGTGTAACGGGTCAAACAATCGAATTTTGCTATATTGCATAAATCAATAGTATACCGTTCTATACCCCACGTATAGAATGTGTCTGCAAAGCAACATTTGAATATTCAACATTTTAAGGACCCTGCAGTATACTTCTTGTGCAAATGAACAGGTGGCATAAGCATAATTTTCAAACGCGTTTCTCTCAAAATTAGTCTTTTAATGGTGAAGGAAGATATTACTCCAAAACTATTTAATCAATCGTGTTGCACTTGATTATACATATAAAGATGGCGGATTAAGCAAAGTAGTACCAGAGTGCTGCATAGATATAAGATTCCTTGGACTCGATTGGAGTCTCATCCTGATTGCACAGTCTACTGACTGAAGTTTATTGCTCACATTCCTTATAGTTTATTACATTTGCTAGTCAAAAATTAGAAAAATAATTAATTTGTACAACTTTTATAGCGTAAATAAAGCTCAAATTATTGCTGATATCGCACATTTTCAAAGTATTATTCAATCTATGTTCTCAATGCTAAAAATTCTTTGTATTTCTATTTCAGATAAGTACAAAGAAAGCTAACAACGGAGCTATAACGCAGCGCTGTATATACACTCTTATTATTCTGAATACTTGCATCCATTAAAATAAAAAAAAATCACCTTCTTAAAATGTGAAATAAACAGACCTAACAATTTAAAAAGCATTTAATTAAATTATCTCTTAAAAAAGAGTTGCTAAAAAATCTTTAATTTTCAACCATTTAAACCTGCTGCTCGTGTTAAGAGAGAGCTTGAAGTTGCGTCGACAAGGACGCTGAATATGCCCGGTGCCGTCGTTCTGCGACAACACTGTTGCTGTTCCTTGTGTTTTTGCCTTTTTGCACGTTTCTTTTGCTCACTACACGCAAGCTGAGATGGGCTTTTATTAACTATATACAGCTGTTGCCCTTTGTGAAAATGGCGCGCAATTTGATGAAAAGAAGCTTGGATATGTGCGCTCGCTTAATTAATTTTTTTGCGAGTTTCGCGAAACTTATTTTATTATTTTATTTTCTGTTCGTAGAATTGCAAAGACTGAGCTGCTTTTTATACGGGTTAATTAAACTTTTGCAAAATTACAACTATTTTGTTTCTGCGCATTCTCATAAGGGGCCAAATTCATAGTATCATATAAGATCATGACTCCTCCTACCCATCTTACGTATGATTTTATAAATCATGACGAGTTACAACTTAAATAATTAAAATTAAATTATTTCCAAGAAGTAGTTTGAAACAAATCTTTGAAAAAAGTATCTTTTTATAAAGACTTTTTTTATACTCAAGATAATTAGACGCTTTGTTCTTTTTTAATTTCAGCAGCACCCATACGCATTGCTTATCACGAAAAATTTTCAAAACAGTTTCCCGGCTACAAGTAACAAAATAATCTTATAAAATTTGAAACAGACAATGCTTATACAAATTCAAAGGGTATAGTAAGCCGTTTATTCTGAGCAATTGTTTAAAATAAAGAAGACGATAGCACAGATTCTTGAAAAACCAATTTTCTTTCGAAGAAACGGCATTCTATGGCCTTAGCATTTATGTAAACATTATCTGGCTCGATTTTCAAAAGATTCTGTTATTATCTGGGTTCAGAAAAAGCGTTTGTAACGTACCCTTTCACTTATGTCACTTCTCCATTGTGACTGAGATATTATTGATACTGTAACAATCAGGCTATTTTGAATAAGTGCAATCGGCAGAGTATATTTTTCTTTGTGTTTTACACCTTAACAGATTTTGTTTATATGGAATAGAATAAATATTATTTAACATTCAAAGTTAAAGCGAGACGCACTTAAAGTCCCATGGAGACGGGTCATTAAAATGCATCAGACCTACTTTACCCGCTGATAAATACATTCGAAAATTTGTTTTTTCTCAAAAAATACGCATCAGAATCAAATTTCCTTTTGAGGGTCTTTTCAATTTATTTATTTTCATATAAATATGCTTACTAGCTTTTATCATAATGTAGTTCAGTCTTTAAAATGTATTCACAACACGAATTGATTCTTCCCAAACGTGTTTGAATTTAACGTTTGAAGTATACCTATGTATAACGCATATATAGATATACTTTATATATATATATAGATATACGTTAAATTCAAATTCGTTCAGGAAGAATCAATGCGTGTTGGCTGTTATCTTATAGATAATATTGACACTTGAGTGAAAAAAGAGATTATCTCGGAAAATACTTGAAGAAAAGGCTAACTCAGTTTTTGCTTGAAAAACGGGCTAACTTACAAGGAGAATCCAGACCCTCCGGGTCACGAAATTTGATGAAACTTTAGGAGGTATTTTTGTCTCTTAAAAGCTAGCACCCGTAGTTTTTTCGAATATGCCTGTTATCTCGAGATATAAGTCATTAAATTCCAAATGCGCATAATTTTAGTAAAAAGAAGCACGTCTTCTTCTAAACGTAACTCTGCATGTTTTTACAGTAAAAAATGGCCCTAAAACATAATAAAACTAGGCAAGAAGAGCTTTAATTTAAGGTTTGTTATGTATACAAATATTAATCATAGTAAAAGATATTAATAATCGAATATAAAGTTTCATCAAATTTCGTGACATTCATTCATTGTCAGTTCGCGCTTGAAGAATAGGCTCAGAAATCGTGCGAAGAAGTGTTTTTTAACCAATAATTTCTCGCTTTTAATTCTTTACTGACAAGAGTCAGAAAAAATATGTTTTGTAAATAAATCATTTTTTCCATTTTTTATTATTGCCTATTACAGCGCTTATGAGCAATATTTTATATTACTCGGCCGAAGTCGATTGACGGTTGGATTTTTATCGAATTCGGCCGACAAATCACCTTCCGCGATTTCAACGATGGTTTATACGTATTCGTAGAATGCACGAGTAATAACAATATTCTCTATAATATTGAATTTTAATATGATCTAAATAATAATATATTTCTTACGTAAGAAATTACTGTATCACTCCCCTCCCCCTGGTAAGAAATCGTAAGATATGATACATAAGTAATGAACGGCCCCTAATAAATCCAAAGAGATGAGATAAAAGACATGATTCTGGATTCTACACTTGTTTCACGAAATGTAAAAGCTACATTATTGGTATGGTAAAATTTACCTGCCGTAGAGTAAAAATTCCCTATATGAACCTTTAAAAAAACTAACAGAATAGTAGAGTATATAAAGTTATACAACGCAATGGATGATAACATCTGTGTAAAATATTTTTTAAAACTCTGGTTTTTCCTCCAATTTTCATCATTAATACTCATGGAAGTACCTTTGTACGCATTTATATTCGAGTTAACCTAAAATTGGTGTACAATAAGCTACCACCCTTCATTAGCTGCCTTTTTTGATAGGATCTAGGGAATTTCAGCTAAAAGTTACTAAAATTTATTTACATAAATAGGGATTTTTCTCCAATTATGCAAATTTTACTATTCAGTGCTGTAAAATTTATTGCAAAACATCAGTTAAAATTGAGAATATATATATCCACTCTATAACATTTTCCTTGTTGATTCCGTCAAAAAGCCTAATCACCTGTTGTACTACATTCAACATACGCTATAAACGAAAATATTACTCAGAATTTCAGCATACTCCCATTCTTTAAGAATTCAACGTACGGCCAACAGCCGAATCGAAGTTCCTCTTCGCTGCCGGCGAACAGCACCCGCGACCTAACTCGAAAGCTCGCGCGCACCCCCGCGCAAACTTTCAACTCCCGTCGCGCACAGCTTTTATCACTTATTTAACGACAAAACTATATACGAGCCGCCCGACTTTCATATTTCAATATACACCCGACACCTCATTCGGAATTTATTAGTCTGCAGACGCTCTCCGGGGAGCGGACGCGAGAAAGTACAACTGAGTGGGCTTCTCGGCCTCCTTACCCGCGCCGAATCAAAACTTTTCGCTCGCTGCAGCGGGAGACTGCAAACACGGGGCGGATTCGTTCGTCGACTTTTGCCGTCGTAGCCGCCGCCTTAACTTTTCTTTCTGTGTCACTCGCGACTCCCTTTGTGTGTATTTTCTGCGTGGCTGCGCCCGATCCGCGAAACTCGTCGGAGTCGAGCTCGGATGGTCGAGCATTTGACGACAATTGGAGCGAGATTACGCGTAAGCTAGTTTCGCGTAGTTAGCACGAAGATCTAGAGTTGATCTTTTTGTCGGGATGCTTTAACTTGCGCAAAGTTATTAAATTGGAGGGGGGTAGTTAAATATTCGGAAAGATATTAGTATTGAATATAGAAATTTTGAAAGACCAAAGTATAGAAAAGCAATCGTAAGGATGAAAATATGGAAAATAAAAGTTCGTAGAGCCAAAATATTGAAAATCAATAATTTGATACATTGAAATATTGAAAATTTGATATGCAACCTGTAAACTTGGTAAGGGCAGTAATACCCGTATATTAAAAAAATAGCTAATTAACAATTTTCAATATTTTAATCTATAAATTATTGATTCTCAATATCTTCAAAATTTCTATATTCAATACTTTATAATATTTTATGAATTATTTTCTTTCCTAATTTAAGTTTTCAGAATTTTCCATTTTCCATAAAATATGTTTCCGAATTTTACTTTTATTCAATTTTATCTTTCCGAATATTTAACTACCCCCAATTGGAGTTAAGAGAGTCAAATCGCGTTAATCGAGAAAATGTAATCCTCTGTATTATAATTAAGGAGTGTAGTGAAATTTGACTTTCTATGGAATCTTCTCGAAATCTTACTATGTCTTTATAACAGCATGTAAGGTTTAAATTTGAAATGGCTCAACCTTTGTGAAGATGAGATACTCATATTTGAAGTAGTAATCTAAAGCGTTATTAAGACCAATTCGCTATGTGCACAAGTGCAGCATGGCGCTACTTAAGTGGCCGATTAACGAACTTTGAGAATAATCAAATACTTAGACTCTTGTGGAAGTTGAACGAAGATAATTTCTCATAAGCTGCTGAAGTACCCGTGAATACTGTGGCTTTTCAAAGTCAAAATATTTATTTGGAGCCTTGAGAAAATTATCACAATGATTAGAGATACATCAGTAATTTATAACAAATTATTTTCATTGAACATTCATAAGAGTCTACGTAATAGATTGTTCTCAAAGTTCGCGAATCGGCCGAAAATGCAGTGTATCCTGCCGCTGTTCCTAAGGCGTACACAAGGTGAATACCAAGCATGTATTAATGATGAACTTTTACGCATAGCTTCTAAAGGTTTCTTAAATTTTCTTTTTAAAACAATGTTTCGTCGAAATCCGTGACCGAAATCCGTTACTCTTTGTACTCTCCTTGTTAGTTAAAATATTATACAAATCTTGGGAATACATACACGAAAAAATTGTAATAAAAACATTATTGATATATTTTGTAAAATATAAAATGAAGTGCAGTATTTTCTTTCTTATATCTAATATTATAATATTATAACTAATATTTAGGTGTCAGTAATTAGTCCAAGAGTTTCAAGCTTGTATTTATTACTAGTATTACTACCATGCCAAAGCCCAAGTGATCTAATTTCTCTTCTGTTCGTGAGATGATATTTGCATCAAGCAGCAACTATTATGCGTCATAACGAGTGCTTATTTATTTTCTAATTATAAAATTATATGTTTACTAAACGTATTTACTTTTAAAATTCTATTGTGCGAGAAATATAACAATATTTAAATTATAACCTGCACAAGATATACCTTGAAAAAATAGCAGTTAATGGAATGACAGACATAGAATCAAATTTTCTTTTAGACTGACGGTAACACACCCACAAGTATTCTCTTTTAACATTATACATTTTTAAGGACCATTGTGTGCCTGTACAAGTAATCGAGTAAGGTGGGTTAAACTATAAATATTTACATGTTTGAAAAACGCCGATTTTGAAAATTTACTCATATTATATAGATTTTATGCTGTATTATTATAGTATAAATTATGCTTTGAAGCACAAATAATCTCATTGTGTATTCACAAGCATAAAATTAACTTCCAAACTTAGTTTCTATAAATACCACAACTAAACAATCCCCTCTAAACCATTGTTCATAATTAAATTGCAGCACGAATTTAAACACACGGCATTTGTATCAAGAACAAACCCGCGGACACGTATGTCTACCCGAGAAGCCATTGCGCAACAAAGCGAGCCGCGCGACGACGCAATTGTCGAAGAGATTGTCTCGCTCCGACACACACACACACACATACATACGTATACCGTCCGCGCTTGAATAATCCATCTGTTATTTTGCGACTGAGCGCCGCGCACTCGCATAAATAGTTCGTAGCGCGGCCCGAGTCTTTCTTTGCCGAGCTCGAAAATTCGCTCGCCGTGTGTATACCCTTGCGTCGAGATCAAACGAGCCCGTGTACGCTCCACTCGCAGTCAATTTTCCCGTACTGCGCATCTCCCCTGCACATATCTTGCACGCGAAAGCGAAACGAAAATATATGCACAGCTGTCGGGATGGAAAAGTGTACGCGTCTTTCTGCTCTGAAGTGGCTGGTAGCAAAGGAGCGCCTGCATTTCAGAATGTCAAGATTTGTCTTTGCGTTTGATCTGGGTTGTTATTGTAGATTCCGAGATAGTTGTAGATGCATTCTAAATACGTGGATGGTCCTGAGATATACTGAATTAAAATTTTTTTGCGTAGTTTTGTTTTCTTGGGTATTTTGTTAATTGTTTGATTAGTAGCTACTGCTAGGCGAAATATTTTAGGTGATGATTTTATCGGGGGTAGTTAATTGATCGGAAAGATAAAATTGTATGAAAGTAAAATTCGGAACAATATTTTATAGAAAATGGGAAATTCAGAAAAATTACATTTTGGAAGAAAAAGATTCGGCAATATTAGTATTGAATATAGAAATATTGAAAGACTAAAGTATAGAAAAAGAAATTCATAAGGGTTAAAGTATGGAAAATCAAAATTCGTACAGCCAAAATATTGAAAATCAATAATTTTATAGACTAAAATATTGAAAATTTGATAAGGGCTTATTTGGTAATACCTGTATATTAAAAAAAAAGCAAATTAACAATTTTTAATATTTTAATCTACGAAATTATTGATTTTCAATATTTTGGCTCTACGAATTTTGATTTATGCTTTGGTCTTTCAATATTTCTATATCCAATACTAATATTTTCCGAATTTTTTTCTGTCCAAATTTAACTGTTCAGAATTTTCCATTATCCATAAAATATCTTTCCGAATTTTACTTTTATGCAATTTTATCTTCCCGAATATTTAACTACCCCCATTTTATCAATGCCCTGGAATTCGATGAAATTGATAACCGACACGCAATAAAGATACTCTTATCACTTTTATTTTGCGCATAATAAACGATGGTTCTTTTTCATTATCAAAATCAATACTACTGTAATATTTATATATAAATGTTATCGAATATCACACAAAATAGTCCATTAGAATTTCGTAGAATTTCATAGCTTTTAGACTATTTTTTAATGTAAAAGACAAATATTTTTGTCTGAAAGAACGTAAAAGAATAATCTTTTTAAATCCTCAACCCATTAAAGTCTAGAGCGACGTTTTTGTCTATCCGCTTTTAACTTACCGCAAAAACTGATAAGTGCTTAAAACGGGTTTTTAAATATTTATGTTTTGTTATGAAAAGCTGTATATTTTTTTCCAACGAGTAAAACCATTGAATGTTGAAAGATTAAATTGCATTCTAAACTTTAACAATTTTTACTGAAATCATTAGCACTTTATTCTTTCTCGAAAACATGGTTATACATGAAGATACAAAATATATGTAAATTGAATTATATTTGAATTGTTTTCGTCCTGCGTACCTTTATTATACAACCGTACTAAGGATATCCTTATTTAATTTAACGAGACGAGTAATTTACATAGATTGAAATGTTGCCAGGGATATCTTGAATTTCAGTACCAAAGTTTCCAAGCGCAGTCAATTGCAATTACATTTATACTGCCTCTATATTTTGTGTATATTATTAATTCAAAAATATTTAGTTCTAAACATCAATATCGAGTTTAAAATACAGAAATTTATATTCGAGTTTTTAGTTTCAAGGCTGACGTTCTACCTTATTATTTATGAAAAATTACTTTATGAATTTTTTATTGTAATGTTTACATGATTCAAAAAGTATTAATTTCTTTTAATTTATATGTTAAAACTTCCAAATATTCTGTATCAGAATCTTTTAGGATGGTTTTAGGATCATATATTTTAAAATTTCGGAAAAGAATTAGTTTGAATTTTATTTATACTTTGAGCTTAATGATGCAAAGTGCCTTTTTACTGAAATAACGTTTTTTTTTTTTTAAAAATTGAATAAATAATTCAAAACTAAGCTAACTTATATAATTTGTTATATTAAAAAGTAAAAGAATAGTTTGGAAATTTATACTTGAGTTGCTGACGTATATGATGTCCTATATCGTGTGCATTGACAAGAGCTCCGAAAAGTAGTTGTTTGATCCATAACTCTGGACACGCTCCCTAAAATGGATTAACAATTGCTGAAAAACAATATTTACGTTCGCATACACCATCAAATTATGAAGTTCCCAAAGGAAGCATTGCATCCATTCAACGAACAAAGACAGATCCCCCGCAAACCCTCCACATCGAAACAAAAACCCACCTGCAAAGAGACCCACTTATTCCCACCGAATCATCGAATCACTGCCGCGCGCGCAGCTTCGCAAAATCCCGCCCCGTCATCCGGGCTTCATTTGCCTTCTCCCCTAAACGCGATGGTCCCGCGACCTCGAGATCTCATTATCCTCGTCCCTCGCCGGCACTCATCCGACTCTCTCCTTGTTTCTTTTTTCTCTCCACTCTACTCTCTCCTCCTGAGCTCAAGACCCGCGACTCCGGACCTCCGAGTCTCTACCTATATAAGTAAAGTCACTTGCGCTCCGCGAACGCAATCAGCCCAGTATTTCCCTCGAGCGAACGGACGACGCCGAGACGATCCTACGGTATTCCACTCAGGTTTCTTCGCTTTGCAGGGTTCGCCCTCCTCCCGTTCCTCCTTTTTTTTACAGGAGTTACTCGCGCAGCGTAGCGCGAGGGTCTTTTGAAGTCTTCCGGTCGCGGATCGGGACGCGTGGAATTCGTCGAATTGGAGCCGCGCGCTGAGTCAAAGGACCTTTCACTTTAGCCTTCGGTGTATCCCTGCGTGGTGATCGTTCGCGACGCGTGCTCGTAAACAGAGGCCCGCGTGCGTGATGGAGATCTGCACGTGCCGCGTGCAAGGGAACAGCCTCGATTTCGTTTGGCGATTTTGGTGGCAAGGAGATACAGGTATTGATGTGATTGAACTTCAAGGGAGAATTTTGGGAAAACTTGTTTGCGGTAAATTATACAGTTTTAAGCCACTTAAGGTGGCTCTCTAGTGATTTTTGACCAAAAATTAGAAAATACATTATTTTTTAAAAAGTAAGTTGAACGATTAACTCATCAAGTAAAAATATTTTTATGATGGTATTAATTTTTTTCGTCATTTAACATAATATTTTTTCTCTTTTATGCATTAATGTATGTTTTTCAGGAAGTCGATAATAATTTTTTGCTTCAAGTTTTGAAGGCTAAATACTGTATCGTACTAGTCAGATATGCTCTAAGAGTTCTTAATAAGTAAGATATATTTATAATGAATAGTTTTCTAAAATTATGGTGAGTTAATCCATAAAGCCACTATTTTAATAAAAATACTGTTTTCTCACTAATTGGTTTTTTAAACTTTAATTTTATCCTGGCGCACACCAAATTAATGAATCTGGCTAAAATATTAGAAGAATATTCTTCAAAGTATTTAGAATATAAAGTGCGTATTTTGTTTTTTAAATTATTTTGAACAACTCTATTATTAAAAGCCATTACATGTAAAATTATTGTAGAACTAGTGTTTCTTTAAGCAAAATCATAAATCAATAATGTTTTATTTTTTATAAATTAATAACAAATTTCAGAGAAAAACAAAATGCACACTTTTTTGTATATATTTTAAAGAACGTATCTTATAAATTTCATTCGGGTTCACAAATTAGGTGTCCTCTAAGATGACTTTCCTCGTAACCCCATTTTTATTCATATTTAACATACTTCCTAGGATAACTCTAAATCTAAGAAAGGTAAATAGCTGAAACTTTTTATATGACTTCATAATATCAGTACAAATATGATGTGTAAGTATGAATTCATAAAAATCAAAATTGTAGAAAAATTTGATTTCACTAGAGTCACTTTAAAGATGATGAAGTGAAACCTTTTAGATGGTACGAATAATCCTGTGCTGAAGCTTTTATGATATTCAAGTTTTACCGTTTATTGAATATAAATCATAACGTCGTTTGCTGTATATGTCATATGCAGGACACGTGTAAACTTCTAAAATCTCTTAAATTGAACCTATATCATTGAAATATTTATTTTATTAAGAGTGCATTTCAGTTATGAGACCAAATTTAAATATCGCGGTCACATTCCAGACCAATTAAATCGATAAGTATCGTGCTGATAAGATGACTGTCATTACTGTACTTAGGTATCATATTAAATTTTACTTTTAAATGTCAAAACTCTTATCCCGACTCAAACGTGGAGTGAGCCGCAGCGGAGTTAATGATAGATAAAAAAAATTTAATTTAAATTTTACGATAAAAAATCATCGACAAAGGATGAAAATTAAAACTAGTATTAATATTATTTATACATTAGAATAAGATATACGGGCGGAGCCTATGGCGAAATGGTGTCCGTAAACAGCTCCTAACATAAGCTTCATATGCAGGACACGTGTTTAGTTTCGTCATCGGGTAGCAATCAACCAATGACAAATACTAATGACCATTGATGCATACGTATACTCGCTCAAAAGTAATACGAACTTTTGGCTGCATGAAAAGCCGCCCTTTATCGGGAATTTCGCGCAGTCCGAGAAAATAGCACGATTATTCAACAGCATGCGCGTGCAGGCATTTACGCTCGCGCGCGTTCTTGGCCTTCCCGAGCGCATTGTGCGTCTGGAGTATAAGTGTACAGTGTCAATGGGAGAAATCGAATGACCGTTATATCGGGGTGCTGGAAGGTCTCGGACGGTATAAAGATCATAAAGAGACTTTTCTATTTTGAGAGATTGCCCACGCGCACGTGTAACTGAATTCCCGCTACAGGAAAGCTATAAAGGTCTATCTTAAATTTACAAAGGAAGTTAGCCTTAGATCTGCGTAGGCGAAGTAGAATGAGTACGCGTTCGGTAAGACGCGCGTCTAAGGTTAATACGAGGTGAATACGTGAATTAACGAAGTCTTATGTGAGATGATTTATATATGGTTTAACGATAGATAAATCATCTTTGACGAATTTAATATTAATTTGGGAGGGGTGAGGCGAGATTTTGATAATAAAGTTTTAGGATATATAGGATAGACAGTACAAATAGGTATAGATAAAATGATAGATAGAATAAAGCTTATTCATATTAAATTAATTAAACACTCATAAGTGTCGGGCTTAGCGACAGAAAAATTAATTCAATAAAGCAAACTGAAATAAATAGTATAATGTTGTAATTATCTAAATCAACAACGTGTAATTTAAACCAAAAACTGTGCTAATATGGAGTTAAACTTTTATAGTTTGAAGCTACCCGCAACAACGACTCAAAAGCTCGTTGAACTTTAAAGCAAAACAACGACTGCGGGATATACCAAACACACACACACACACACACATAAACACCAGCTTTATAATTGTTAATTACCGCACGACTGGTCAATTTTCTCCCTATATCCTGCCGAACTAGCGCAACCTCCCCAGCTTTCTTCGCCCTCAAATCATCGCCGTCGCCATCCCCGTCCATTCAATCAGGAAGATAAATTAGCCCAATATTTAGGGCCATTAAATTACAGTTTAAAACCGCATTATCCGCGAGTCGATCCCCTCGCACGGGCTCTATAATATGTAATAATCGCCTCGTCATCGTGCCGCGACGTTACACGCGTCAAAAGCCATCAGCGACGGGCGCCGCCGTAAATATAACCGCACCACGAGCAATGTTGGTATACAGGCGCTAGGAGAGAGGATGTCAATCACGGCTGTTAGGCCATCGGGTGATTCGATGTAAATTTGTGCGATCGGTGCGTGGACGTTGCGTTGGGTCGTTACAAAGATGACGTGTATTAGTTTGTAATGGGATCGTTTCTTTGAGGAGTGTTTTTTTAGTGAAATTTGATGGCATTTTCCGAGGTTGGGAGTGAATTGTGCTGATTGTTTTGAGAAGGATTATTGGGATAATTTTCAGGAGAATCTTTCGTTTTATGGCTATATCGATTAATTAATTACTAGCGTAATATCCATCACTCACTGACATTCGCTCGGGTGGATTTAATTACCAAAATGAAATGAAACTGTTTTAATAAGGATTTTCAATTTTTAAATGGATTTTAATAAGTTAAAGGTGTACTTTTAGTTTCTTTACATTTAATATTATAGAAGATTATATAATTAATCAGGGCCTGCGGCGGCTCAGTCGGTAGAGTGTCGGATTCCCACGCCGGTGACTCGGGTTCGAATCCTAGTGACTAATTAGGAAAAGCGTAGACTAATTAGGAAAAGCAATAAATAAATCTATTAGGTATAATATAATGTAATTTATAAATTAACTTTAACTGTTACCATACTATTATATTTCACTAGCCTAGCGCTAAAACTATATGTACGAACCCAGTTCACCATTATCCCCACTGTATCCTCACCTATAACCCTCCCCCCCCCCCCCCCCCCAATAAAAAACACACATGTAAATACTTACGCTCAGGTTTTTTTTTTATATTAACAATATTATTTTTCCTGCGCAACACCCAAATATCTATGGCATCTTACGACTTATTGTCTTCGCCTATAATGTATTAATCTCATAATGTATCATCGACTAAAATTAACTATATGTATCAAATGCGAGCTGTCCTAATGGGACATGTATTTGCTAAGTTATTATTGTAAGGCTGTTGTTAGTGGTTTTATTTGCGCCTAGAATTTAAGTTATATTGTAAATCATTTAAGTCAAATAAAAACTCTTTTTATAAAAAAAAAAAGGTTCGAATCCTAGTCTCTGTCGATTGATACAAGCACCTCTGTAAAAATTACATGTGCTTTGTTTACAAACACATCGCAGACCCCCGTCGTCGATTAGCACCATATGGGAGCACAAACATGGCGACGTTAAAAAAAAAAAAATATAATTAATCAGATTTAATTCGAAATTGCATCTTCGATTTGGGGCGCCATCTTTATTACTTCATTCTATTTACAATGACTTTCCTTATTATTTTACTTTCTATATTGACCTGGCCGTGGTCCGCCAATAAACCGGAAATGATTTGAAATATATAAGAATTGATTTTCTATTAAATTAATGCTAACTTTTATTGTCGTCGTCAATCGGTTTTACCATCTCTTTTTTCCAATCTACACTTTTATGAATACCTCTCACGCGACCTTTTACACAATCTAATCTGGAAGTGATCTGCGATTGAATCGTAAGTGATCCGGAATGAATCAAAAGTGACGGAAGTGATACTAAACTGGTTACAATTTCCAAATTCATATTATTTTATATTATAAGGTATGTATTTTCAATTATGAATTATTTCTTACGTATACACTCTATTTTTTATAATAATAAAAGTTTAAATAATCATTAACAATCCTACACTGTAAAAAATAACATTAAATTCAATGTACTTTTAAGTCACAAAGTGAACAAAAATTTGTGTACACGTAACAAAAATGTAAATTGTGTATCACATGCATGAAATTTCATATACATTTTATAAAATTTAGTGTACATTTGCATTAACTTTATGTAAATGTGTATTCAATTTCAGTAATTGTAACATTAATTTTCCGTAATAACATTAAAAAAATGTTAATATTCATCTGCAACTTTTGTCTCCGTTATATGTAACAGGAAGTTTTTTTACGGTGTAGGAAACATTAGCGAGTAATATTATTATAGAGGTCAAATAGTAATGATAAGCAGTAACATTACCTGCAGGGCCACATCTACATAGTCTTTATGTCGTCGCAATCTAAAATCTTCCTACATCTTAATCTTAAAACCATTTCCACCAAATAATCTATCCAAATCCACCCATCGTCATAATCCACTACAACCAGCCCCACCACATCCAAAGAATAATCCCCCGCTATAAACATGAAATAATCAAGACATTCCCTCGCAGCCGGCCTCATCCAGCGGCCCCAAGTTCAGCGCGACTATATATTAATCTCCCGCGAGGATTCCGCGAAAGCGACCCTGCCACCGTCTCCCGGCTGCACAACGCCTTCGTTATTTAGCCCGCGCGACGCTTCCTTTAACCATCTTATACACGTATTTTAATTAACGAGCCCGCTCCGCTCGCAAACAGTCATAGCCACTGTCGCCGTCGCCCCTGCTGGGCGTAATATAATTAGAAAACTTGCGAGCAAACTCCCAGCGTATCGGCGTATCATAACCCAAAGCGGTGTACGTCGCTTCGAAGGACGGACGCGAGTTTGCAAAAAAAGAAGACGAGGAGCAGGCGTACCGTAATCCAACGGAGTGTACGTGTACGTCCAAGGACGAAACGCAGACGCGCCCGACGTCGCGTAAAAAAGGGAGAAAAAAAAGTGCTCCCAGCCGCGAGCGCGACTAATCAAGTATCTCGAGTGCGCGGAGAGCCACCGCGATGATCATTCAAGTTCGCGGGGGGAGCGCGAGCGAGAGAGGCGAAAGTTAACCCGTTAACGCCAGACGCGACGGCTGACCTTGCCTCCGAAAAGAGCCCGTATAACAGCGAGAAGGGAAAGAACGCTCTGTGTGTGGTATATGTATACGGTGCGCGCGGTCGATGAGGAACTCAGGGACTTTGCCGATATCGGCGGGCCGCGTTATCGGCACGGCGGGATCTTCGAACTTCTTCCCGGTTTCGTGGGGCATAAAGTTTCGGGGTACGGAGACTTGGATGTCACCTTGCGCGCCTGCGAGTCTGCGACTTCCCGGAATGATAGCGAGGGGGTGCTCCATCAGTTTTTGACAATTTATATATATAGGCTGAGTGCTGTTTGATATGGGGGGAGAAGGCATTGGACTGAAAGAGGACCGTCTTCCTGCTTCGTCTTTGATTAGATTTCTCTGGGTACGGAGCTGCGGTTATGGGGGGATAAATATTTCGCGAGGGCGTGGGGGTTAGCGTGAATTATCGAATGCCGAGTGATTTAGATTGCGGGAATTGTCGGTTTGTGGTGGGTGTGTATGTACTTTGATGTAATTAGTAGTTTTGTAAGGAATTGATTAGATTGAGAAACCAGTGGATTGGCGATAGTCAGTGAATAGCTTAGTAAAACACTACATATTTATGGAGTTACTACAGGTCTTTTATAATAAAATGTAGTATTTTATTGTAGTGTGGTTTTAATGGATATTGTTGCAAAACTTTGTAGCTATGATAACTCTTGAATGCATTTGTATTTTTTGCTGAAATTTTTGCACGTATGTTAGCGATAACATAATTTAGTGCTGAATAAATTTTATAGCGAATCAAATAAGATTTAGTACTTATTTTTATAAAAGAAATATATTTAAATATTTCAAAAAATTATAAACCAAACTTTTTCTATACTTTTTATATTAAATTTATAATAATTAAGCATAAACTTTTTGAGTAAGCATAATTTTTTTTCTATTTATATTCAACAATTACGTTAACGTAATTGTTGTGAAAGTAATACAATTTCGAATTTTGGATAGGAATTTTTCAATGAATGCTTGCTTTATAAAGCAGAAAAACGTTTTTGGAAGATTATACTATAAATATACGAAAAATTTTAATTTCTGAAGTACACATCATTTTCATCAAAGTCATATATTTACCAATTAATTTAAAACAATTATCATAAAGAAGAGTGATTTTTAATAGTGACCATTAAAAAATATGTGCCATTTTATATAGTAGTAATGCAAAAAAATATGCATAAATTCTTAAAGCACAGGAGATTTTCATTTGACTTATACTTTAAGCAAACATTTAAAGCCATTTTTGAGAAAGAAATACGATTTTTAATAATTCAAATTTAATTTCGTAGAGTGCTTCCCGAAAGCAATAATAGAATAGCAGAGGGGCTTTTAGTACCAGATACTTCTTTCATCGTATGCATCAAAGAAAAACTCCTTCCTCCGTAGCAAACGTGATTCCTTAAAAATTTATTCCAAACCACCTAAAAGAAACATAAAAACCGTCCTTTCCTCTTTCCGGTAAATCAAAATACACCACGATACTCAAACAAACCAATAAAAATTATAATTCCAACCCCCAGGTCCCACGCCAAGTTCAATAAGATTCAAACGATCCCGCACCTGCAGAAAAACTCGAATCCTCCAATTACATTCTCCGACGACACATTCCATCGAAATTCACCTACACCTACACCCTTGTACACAACCCAACGCCACCCACCCTTAAACTTTCTATCGAAAAGACGTGCACAAGCCCGCGAGCTGCAATCTCCACAATCCTTGCACACCCATACATACATGCAAATCCAGCAAAGGTCGAGCGAGCGCGAAATCCCTGTACCTCGTACCCACCCCCCGCGCGACTTCCGCTTTTCAATGCGCGCTCGCGGCATTCGCGCGCCGGGGGGGGGCCCATATTGTTGCTCGTCACGCGAGCCTTCCGCTGCGCACACGTACACACACACACCTTCTTCGTGCCGGAGATGGCCTTGGAATCTCGCGCGAATTTCACGGCACGTGCATGATGTACACACAGTGGAAAGAGCGCAGGAATGCGTCGCGACGACAAAGGCACACTGCAGGAAACAACCACTGCCACGGAAAGTCTCTCCGGCTGCATTGATGCATGCTCTCCCGCAGGGGAGAGTACAATGGATTTGGCGCTGTACTCCTGCGGCTGACGCTGCGATGCTTCTTCTGCTACTACTTTTTCTTCTTCTTCTTCCCCTGCTGCGAGCGGTGTGTGTGCGCGCACTTTCTGCAAAGCCTAGCGGCGGTTTTGCACAGGTGTTTGGAATGGGTTTGCGGGATTTTAAGGGGGAGCGTAGGTGCGAGAGGTTTCTTGGAATAAGAGGGCGTTGCGGGGTTTGGAAGTTTGAAATTAAAGAGACTTGTAGGTAGATTTAATTAAGATTCTTATGTTGAAATGGAATTAACGTTATGGTTGGTTGGATTGTAGAAATGAAATGTGATTGAGTTGCGTATGTTGCGGAGGTGGATGATGCTCATGTTTTTCATGATTAAATTTACAATATGAACAGCTACTTTTAAATTTAATCACAAACTTATACACTAGATTATCTCTATACAAGTTTTCCGCGTGTTCGCTTTATATATTTCGTAAATAAGTAAAGTTTGAAGAGTAACCGAAAACTTATAATCCGCAAAATTGCATAAGAGGAAAACTAGCAAGATTTTTCAAAGATTTAATCAAGATTTTCCAGTCAGGTGGTTTCTCAATAATCATTTATACTGAAATTATTAGTAATTAAAATAAACCGTAACTTAAATTTCAATTAGCTATTGAAAGTTTGTATGCCTCGGAAAGTAAATTCAAGAATTGCTAGTACTTCAATATTCAAGCACTTGTTCGAGCAGATAGTAAACTGAAATTTTAATTAATTACTGAAATTTCCTGTGCATTTTCATCAATTTTACATACAGTTTTATTCCTTGAAAAGTAAATTTAAGTATTTGCATTTGAATCTTCAAAATATTGCATAAAGTAATATAAGTTTTTCATTTACACATAAACTAAAATTTATTTCATGCCCTGTAATAGAGAATTCAAGAAAACTCTTCTTCCAGTGATTAAACTAGTGTCTAGCATACAGTTACGTCTATAATGCGACTAAGTTAATGGCCCCCATAATTTTCATCGATTTTCAATTCTTAAAATGAACAAAAAGCTAAACGTATACTCGTTTATACTATAAAAAGCTTGGTATACTACTGAGCGCAGAGCGACGCAACGCGGACGCCCATGTAAAAAGTTTGAACGCAGTGTACGCTCGTGTTACGTTGCGTTGCGCTGCGCTTCAGAGTATACCAAGACCTTAAACGAACACTTCATATAGGATCACTTTTATCACGAGCACTCAGAGAGAATTTTCTTGTAAAAATTACAATTAAATTTACGGTAAAAATTACCGTTCAGTAATAGTAAGAGCAGGACATAGCGCCATCTGAGTACATTTTACTAAGTTCACACGATGAATTTTGCTAAACTGAACGGTAAAAATTCTAGTACAGAAGGGTAAAAATGGCCTGATATGTAGTACGACTAACATTATTTTTAAATAGTATAATTTTATATAATATTTTTAAGGATTGTTTTTTATAATTACGCTGACTTATTTATTTATTATTTAGGAAGTGTAATTATTTTATTGGATTAGAAGAAATAAATTTGATATAAAATTATAGATTAAGTTATGTATACATAAATGTTAATATCGCACTTGCATAATAAAAATATGACAATTTAACATTTTTTAGATCGTTATTTATCTTCATAATAAAATTAATTTCAAAAGGTTTTAACCTAGAATACAATAATGAAATTCATACATTGTGGTGCAATACAATGATAAATACAATCAAAAAAAATTTAATTCGTGGAAAATTTACGTTATTATCTTGATTTTTACCAAAAATATAGATTATAGAGTTGTTATGAACATAGCAACATTGTATGAGCTTTAACAAATAAAATATTTTTTATGTATAGGGAAATATAAATCTTATACGATTTAGAACCATAGATCATTTATTAATCTTAACAAACTTTTATACATTAAATAAGTACTATAGTAATATAACTAATAAAAAACCCTCCACGAGGTCGAGGTGCAAACGAAGGTTAACCGTACATGCGGCGTATGCAGGCGCTTACAGTTACCATGCGAAACATGAGTCTGTTTTACCGACATCTTGAAGCTAGCTGCCGCGACTTTATACTGACTTCAGGGTAAAATTTATAGTGACTGAACGGTAAAAATTATGCATACTTCTCCGCACTTTTTCTACAACTTCTTAATAAATTTTAAGTAGCAGTCAAATTTACCATGCAGTAAGGTAAAATTTATTATTTATATAATAAAGTTTATAGAATAAAAAGTAATAATTTTATAAAATATATATAAAAAGTCCTGGAAATGCACAATGTCTCACGGTTACCGTGATTTTTACGGTAATTTTTATCGGATAATTCTCTGCGTGCACGTGTGCTATTAAATATTTACATCGATAACTTCGCAACAAACGCAATTTTCAAATGGACCCAAAAACAACAGTTCTAACAACGATCGTACATCGCAATAATCACGAGCATGCGAATTTCGCGGATCATTTTACGCTCGGCGCGCGGATTAATACTCGCGGAGCATAATGCGATATCGCGCCTTCTACGCACAACCGAGCCGAGGCGCAATTTCGCGCCGCGCCGTGGCTCGCTCGTCGAAAGCGGAATTGCACCGCGAAAGCCATCGCGTTGGTACGCGGCGATGCGCGCGAATTGCGCGAGCCTACGCGAGGTCGGGAATTCATTGTGAAAAGTTGATAGGATTTGTTTGATCGAGACGATGATTTCAGGTGCCAAACCGTTGAGGAAGAAATTGTATGCGTTGTAATTGAGAGAGTCATGACGTTGAAGTAGCTTGCAAGAAGGAATTTATTTTTGTAGAATAGTATACATAGACGGGTGCAACAAAAAGTAATACGTTTAATTTTGAATGTGAACTGCTGTATTGATATGAAAAGAAGACAATAAATAAAATGATAAATAAAGTAAACGAACAAAATTCATTCAAATAAATGAAATATATTTGTGACTTTCAAATGTATATTTTTTTGTATGAAGGCTAAAGTCATACTTTTTTTGAAACAGGGTACTTTTTGTAAACTCACGTTGAATGCGGATTAATACTACTGACTACTCGACACGCGCATTATGTGTGATTTTTGAAAAAGAGGTAATTTACGTATATAAGTATTTAAACTAACGGCTAAATTATATTTATATAATTGAAAATAATGATTCTGAAATATTTGTAAAAATTATTTAGCAGTAAATAGTACATTACACGACTAGTACGCAAAGCAGGTGATTCTCGCACGGGTATCACCAACTTTGCGCACGCGTTGCGTACTTTCTTATTTTAAATGAGTGATTGAAACTCGATTTTTTCTTGCTATAGTTTGGCACGTAAGAAACATTCGATTATTACATTTAAAGTAGGCAGTGCGAGAATATGTATTTTGCACATTGCTTGCTCACAATGTGAGAATCGTGTTTAGCGCACAACAAATAAACATGAGAAACCGTATTTCACCTGCCGAATTTAAAAAACAAACTTTTCAAACGTATTTATAAAATTATTACTATTTTTATCCACTTAAAAAAGACAAAGAGGATCCATTTAAAAGGAACTTTCTTATTTTCGCAAACTGTTTCTTGATTTTAGAAAATCGGTCACCTTTGCAAAGTCCATCATTAGCCTAAAGATAGTGACTTTATAGAATGACAAGTTTCTTTTTATTACTAAAATGACAAAGCAAAGCAGAACGTAAAATGCTATTCGAATAAGCATCCTGTACTTTACTTCATCAGCTGCAATATATCACTACAATATACGGTAGTCTCTTATTACATTATCGGAAATGTAACAAGTGCCATTCAAATATTCGATGAAAAATGTGTGTCTGTAGTAACTTTCAATTGAATTATAATCTATACTATTCTGTTACAAACGCTTGACGAGTATTTTGAATAATCGAAATAACTCTAATATTTAAGGGGTGAGACCTTAGAAGTTCTAACCAAGCTTAAAAATCATATTTTGAAATAGATTATCTAAATCTATATAAAATATTCACGTATCAAAACGTTCTGATAAAGATCCGTACATGTCAGCGCTTATTTAATCGGGGGTGTCCTAAACTTTCGGCCACTGCTGTATATTATTTGTTACCGCAAATCAAATATTTGTATTGAATGCAACTATTTTCTAACATAAAAAAAAGTTATCAATCACGTTAAGATTATTAAATTTGATAGATTTATTTATTCATACCGCATAATATATCTAGAGTTTAAACGCTTGCATAAATACCTTAATTTTTGTAAAACAATAGATTTTTATTACAAAACATGCATAACATTCAATGAAGTAATACATTTATATAAATATTTCTATTTGTAGTGGCAGCGAACTTGACTAGCCGGATTGGTCTATTTTTTATCATCGTACTAGCCATAAAATACACATATTAGTCAAAATATACATCTTAACATATTTTAGATATTTTTAAATCGCATACCTATTTAGTAAAAACATGTATTCTGATTCATTAAACAGTTTTAATAATTTATTAATATTTTAAACCCAGATCACCCCAACTTATAGAGGTAACTTACAGTTACCTGTGCCTAATCCGGGTGAACTAACTATGAAAATAAATTGTTTATAAACAAACAAAAAGAAAAATTTGTCTTACAAAACCCCAAATTTTCAATACAAATAATAAGAAACTAATATTTTGCTTTATGAAATATAAAACTAAATTAATAAATCTTTCTTTTAAGCAAGCATTTCAATTTCGGCAGTTCAATCCAATATTTTCATAATTAATATTTGCATTGATCAGGGCCAATTACAAAACTTTAAAAATTGACCTTATATTACCACTACAATCTTAAACAGCCCCATACCACATCATCACCATTATTTCATCAACCTACTCCACAACCATTCAAGGCCTGCAAACCCAAACAAGCCTCCCACTCGAAAAGCCCTCCACAACACCACTACCCAATAACCAGCCCCTCCTCCCCCCCTTCCAACAAACCCTAACTCCAAAATAAACACACTCACGCATTCCCCACACACTCCAACCTGCAATCCACGCGCAAACACCGTTACGAACAAATCGCAGCCAATATACACACCCCGCGCACTGCCACCACCCCCTACCTCGTAAATAATCGCCTCCTTACATCCATCAGCCGACGAAATCAACCGAGCAACCAGCGCCTATACTTATATATCCCCGCCTCCGTCTCCGCCGCCGCTGCCGTGCTACACGACGGGTGTACACACAAGTTTAAAAGGCCGCGAGCGCCGCGTCGCGGGAGACGAAAAGGCCTACAATACTGCAGTACGGAGCGGAAGAGAGGGAGTCGGAAGACACGCGCCGCGCCGCGCCGCTCGCGCTCTCAGTTTACGGCTAGCCGCGCGACTCGACGGACGCGCGCAGAGGAGCTGCCTGGCCGTGCGCGGACCGTTACTACTGCCCGTGCTCGAGAGAGAGAGAGAGAGAGAGAGAGAGAGAGAGAGAGAGAGAGAGAGAGAGAGAGAGAGCACGCGCTCGCGTTATGTGTGCGAGAGATGATTCTTGTCTCTTTGAGGTTTGAGGTTTGAGGTTTGACATGTAGGTGCTGGGGTTGGCGGGAGATACAGAGGGGAGCTTGGAATTAATTTTGGGACTGTGTGCGGAGGGAGAGAAGATAGTTGGTTTTCATTTGGAAGGGGAATTTTGGATACAGCGTGGATGTTTGGAGATTGACTCTTTAATGCAGTGCAGTTGTAAGGAGATCTGAAGATGCAGTGAAGAAGAGTGTAGGATGTTAGAGTACCACTTGCGTTACGAAAGGTAATTTGGAAGCTTTTGTACTGTGTGTCGTTGTTTAAGAATTTAAGGGGTAAGGAGTATAGTGGAGAGAAGTACTTTTATTTGAGTTGAGTTCCGTGCGTTAATTGTTAATGCGCGGAACTGCAAATGCAGATGAAACGAGAGAAAAGAGACGTTTCTTTATTGAAGGAGCGTTTCTTTGTAGTTAACGAATGAATATTTGAATAAGAAACATTTATTTATAGCTAACGAACGATGATTTCGAATAGTGAGACGTAGTGGCAAAGGTGAAACAACAAGTTAGACAGTTATTGTACTCTTGTAGATCTAAATATAGAGAGCGCTAGAGGTTACAACTAAGTTTTACAGATTCGTTAAGAGTATTTAATACTGTCTTACTTGTTTAATATGTAATGAAAAAGGCTAATAATTTTCAGATTTTTGTTTTCTAACCTCACTCTAGTAGAATAACAAATATTTCTTTACGACTGAGAAAGGTGTATTCCAAGTAAGATCTATTGATACGTTAATTTTACCATTCATGCACTGAAAGTAATGTTAATATGTGTTATTTATGTGAAAACATTTTTGTCATACATTATAGACAAAAATACTGATAATAATTTATTTCAGGAAACACATTTTAAAGTTAAAAAGTTGATCTTTAAAAATCCATTTTTCAATTTTCTTCGCGATAACAACACAATAAACTTCAGTTACTTTTTCAATGAAAAAAATACATTTTTATACATCAAATAGGAGAAAGAAAGAACATTAAATTATTTTACATATTAAAACATTCGAGTTAAAAATAAACTGCAGTAAATAATATTATTACTCTTCGTATACTACTTAACAAATCATGTAAATAAGTACTTACATTTTTGTTATAGTATTTAATTTATTATTTAGTATTTAAAAAGCGTTAAGCTATTGTTCAAAACGTTCAAAATTAATTAAAATGACAATTTGTATACAATACATTGTTGTTTATATTTTTAAATTCATTATTTGAAGCTTATCAAATGTTTCAAAATAACATTTAAAAACTCATTATTCTTGACAGAAAATTTAATTGACTTAAGCGAAAAATTAGTGAAAATTATCTTATATCATCATATCACATTCAGTGCTTATTATTATATAAGCACCACCTGTTAATGATCGGTTTTACATAATGCTACTAACAGCTTATTCAAATGAACCTTTTACGCCTACGCCATGTGCACAATAACATTCATGATTATATTCATTTCTGATTTATGAATCGAAGATAGGTAGGATTTACGTTTATAGACGCCATAATGCTATATTTTTAAATTAAATTATACTGTTTATCTTCGTAAGTTCATTTGCGCATTTACCTGCATTATTGATGGGGTTATAAATAAGATATTAGCAGAATTTAATGTAAATCGATTTAGCAGTTCTCTAGTGTATGCTCTGCTATGTGTTTTAGAAAGCCTATATTGTATTTACTCAAATACTTTTTACAAGAGTAATATTACGACGTATGCATTAACAACGAAAATATTAAATAATTTTTTTTATAAATGTCCTATCCTATCTAGAATACAGCACGTCAAAATAACTAGTTAAAGCGAGCTTTTCCAATTTTCTATTTTCAATAATTTTGAAAATTTACGAATAGAAAAAAATTATAATATATAGTTTCATCGTTACGCAAATGAAAAGAATAACGATCATTTAGCTTTTTTTGAAAGAGATTTTGTTTCAGTATTTCATAATACCGATTGAGATATCTAGAGTTACTTTTTATTAGCGTATTGTATTTTGTTGTTAAAAGTACATTCGTTTCGAAGATATATTACATAAAATTATATTTTATTTTAAAGAGAAAATTGAAGAAAGATCACTTTACACCGACTCTTTAAAATAATTAGATTAGTTTCCATGGTCACAGTTATCTTAATTAAGTAAATATTACATGTTGTAAAATTAATGTTATCGTATACCTCTACTATTACAAGTTCAAGTAATCCTGAACTTAATCTTCTAGAAACTAAGGTTATTTTATTGATAAAATATGTGGAGAAGGGTTTGATATCACTAAAATATTTCCTCGGACAATATTGATTAGTATATTTAATGAAAAACAGCTTTAAATACGATTTTAATAGGTGAACGTGGAAATAACCATAAGCTGCTTTTACAAAGATTTCTATAACTAAAATATTAATTGAGAGTTTTTATACAAGTTGAAAAAAGAAATTCTTGTATCTTATACGTATTACTTTTTTGTATTTAACCCTATAGTGCTCATTGTAGTATGTTTGATGTCTTACTTACTTAACGCAGATAATAATTTTGAGAGAATATCCAAGTGAACATATATGCTAATATTGTTCTTTTTCTTATTGGGTATACCCAATTAAAGAATATGTACGCTTGAAACTCAAAAACCCATTTCAGAGCTTACTCTCTCCTAACATCTCCCTTCCACTATAAAAATCCATAATTTCAAATAACCATCATCATCTCAACCATTCTAAAACAATCCCAAAATACGACCTCCCATATTCTCCCACCAGCAATTCCACTCCCTTCCTCTAAAACAAACAATAACCCCACATTCTCCAAGGCACCAATTTTCTTTAAAATAACGAACGCCAACAACCATCCCCTCGTAAACCGCCGCACCACCAACACTGCCAGCAGTCCTTCGCAAACGATTCTCTCTCTCTCTCTCTCTCTCTCTCTCTGCAAAAGCAGCAGCAGCAGCGCGCACGAACCGAGCGAGCGAGAGATAGGGCAAAATCAGATAACACACAGCGCGTTGTCGCGGCGGCGGCGGCGGCGCGCTCCGATGCTTACATAAAATAGAGTCCCCGAGACGCAGACGACGATTGGAAGCGCCGTCGCCGCCGCCGCCCGCGGGAATGTAGGTGGACATCGGTGTTGAAAGGGCGCGCTCGCGAGCGAGGAGCTCGTATGCGGGCTGGATTTACGTTATTGGACTGATTTGGGAATTTATCGAGTCTGAAGGAGGAAATTGGGGTGGCTCGCGTTGAAATTGCGGAGGCTCTGGTTGTAGTTGAAATTTTAAGTTTGCAGTGGAATGATTTTGAGATTTGGGATAATTGATGTTTTTAATATTTATGGTTCAGTCTTGTACATTTTGCCGTTCATCGGGATGATTTTTTCCCTGAAGTCAGGATATTCCATGTTTACGGTGATTTTTACGGTGATTTTTATTAGACAATTCTCTCTGTGTGATAATTCGGTTGTAAACAAAAATTATTTTCATGGATTCATTTAGTGGAAATTGTAAGCCGATGTATAATGCATTTTGAATTTTTGTAATTGAACTTTATTTGAGAAAGTTATAGCGTTCTAAAGTTTCTTCATGACGTCACGATCATAACTACATCAAAGGTGCCGCCGTATGATCCTGTCGCCACCTCAAAAACTTTGGAGCGTCATATCGCTTTCAATTTTCAAGATATAGATCAAATTCCAAAAGTTTACAAAGGGAATGTACGACGATCTATTCAAATATGTTGTTAGAAGAAACTGCTTTTTAACCGAATTTTTCTTAGATAAATTGTTATTTCAAACCTTCTGTAACCAAAAATATTTTTAAACTTAAGAAAAAATTGTTGACTTTCTAAAAATGCGTGTTTAATGTCTAAAAAGTTTAAGTAAAATTTAATTTTATGAAAGTGAGTTGACGACTACTAACTGATCAAATACTGGATCCGTTATATGTCACTTTATAGTAATATTTATCATCAAAAACAATTTTATGTAAAAATTATTCAAAAATTTATTTAATTTCTTCCGAAGACTAAACTGCATGTAATTCAATGTAATTAATTTAAATAATTTTACTATGTTTACCATGATAATACAAAAGCTGCTAGTTATATTTAAGAACTTTGTTTCCATTTAGTAATGATAATAATCACGCTGCTCAAGCTTCAAGGGTTTAATTAAAACGACTCTAGACATGTAATTATAATGGAAAATAGCTTTGGTATAAGTCGTAGTATGAGTAGGAGGATTAAGGGATTTTAGTCATTTGAAATAATCCTTCTATATTGAATACTCAGAAAGTAATGTACACATTTACGAATTTGAACAGTACCAAACATATATTTAAGTAGAAAATTGCAGGTATGATCAGACTAGCAGTAGAAATCAAAATACAAGATGACCTTTATACAATTGTTTTATTAAGGTACTTCTTTCATGATAATCGCTTTAAAGCTAAATATTTATACAATAATTTGTTTACGTGTTACAATATCAGAAACGTTATAATATGAAAAAGGTACTTTAAAGGGAAACTCCACTGATTTTTAAAAAATCTCTCCCTTTTGACCAATAATATTAAAACTTCGGTAATTTTTTTGTAATAATCAAAGAAGGTTCTAAAAAAATTTTGAGAATATTTTACTAATTTTTTTTACTACTTATTGGAGAAAATACATATTTTTGTAATAAAAACAAGGGTTTTTAGAAAAGTTCCTTGCGCGTACAAATTTAATAAATTCTATTTAAAAAAATTCTAGTCTATTCTTCAATTTTAAATGAACAAAAGCTAATTTTTTAAAAATTATTTAAGCTCTATTAATGGTCTTAAATAAATAAAACGTTTTTTGAACTTATAAAAATATAAAAAACTACATGTTCCAATACTTTAACCTATATTTACTGGAAGTTTCAAAAATATCCATCGTCATGGGTAGCGCAAGGAACTTTTTGAAGTTAGAAAAGTAAGTTTCGAAAAATCGCGTTTGAAGTTTTAATTTGGTATGCTACGCAATGTAAATTGTTTCACTCAACAGGCTATAACTTTGGTATAACAAAGAGTTTTGATATCCAGCAAGTCTCAAAAAGTTCATAAAACTATTAGCATAAAAAATATGCAATAAAAATTTTTTCAATTTTTTGGTAAAAAATCAGGGCAGTTCTCCCTTAAAATGGGAAGGTACTTAGAAGGCTAAAAAAAATAACATTTATTTTTATTATTTATTTTGTATCGTATATCTGTGAAGAATACGTCAACAAATATTCAGACACTCATTTAACCAAATAGAAAAGATATGAGCACTTTAATTGATGAGATCCCATATGATTTACATGTATTTCAGAAACTTTGATTCACCTTATCTCGTAACACAATATTTTAATATTCAAAATGTTCCACGCGTCTCAGTTTGTAACCAATCGATGTGAAACTTTACACACAAGTTACAGGTTACTATCAGCTATCTAAATAAAAAATTTTAAAAATTTTGAACTTTTCTAACTAATAATGCTGTAAGTAGAAAAGGTACATCCAATTTTAAAACCGCTCAATTAATATTCTAATAATACGTATATGAACTTCTGTTTAAAGTTTCAGAACGATTGATTAAACTGAGACGCGTGGAACATTTTGAATATTAAAACATTGAGTTACGAGATAAAACGAATCAAAGTTTCTGAAATACATGTAAATCATACGGGACCTCATCAATTAAAATGCTCGTATCCTTTTAATTTGGTTAAATGAGTGTCTGAAATTTTTTTGACGCATTCTTCTCACATATTCGATACAAAATAAATAATAAAAAAAAATTATTTTTTGAAGCTTCTGAATACCTTTCTACTACAAAAAAAATAGAAAAAAATTTGTATGAGAATTTCGAAAACAATTTTTTTTACTTTCAATACCCTTCTTTCATATTATAACGTTTCTGATATTGTAACAAGTAAACAAATTACTCTATACATTTTTATTTCTAAGATCGGTTCTTACGAAAGAACCACCTTATACGGTCATTTAAAACAACACAAAAATTGAATTCAGCTTTACATGTTTTGCGTGCTAAAGAAAGTTCGAGAAAGGAACTAAAGTATAGTTACAATACACGAAAAATAATTAAATCCTAAGCTCTAACAGAAAATAATTGCTATGCAACTTCCGAGAAGGAATTTTTGCTTTTGTAAAATTATTGTTATTATATGAATTTTTGTATAAAATAAAAATAATTTTTGAAACACAGAAATATTTAAATGAGAAATATTCGTAGAAAATTAATTATATCATGCAACTTCCTCGAATGATATATTTCTTTTGAAAGTAATACTTTTTATACGTTTTTATATGAAATACAAGGTATTTCTCCGTATTTTTAAATACAGTTTATTTCCAAATAAAAAACATTTCAAAATATTCCAGTTTCTTTTTCCAAATCTTTTAGCATTCAAAACATGTATTACTCGAATATACTTTTTCGTATTTAAATTGTGCACTAAAAAACTTTAGCGAACTGATATTGTTCTGTGTGCTATATATAGTCACTTCAAAGACTCAATATTAATTTGTTTCATTTTTATCGGAATTTAAAAATCTGGTAGCAATTCTGAATCAATTGATGGATCAATTTGATTTCCGAAAGAAAAATCATGAATATTTACACAAGCTTTTAGCATATAATACTTTTGTAGTAAAGCCAAAAAGAACATCAGTGTTATTATTACGACGCCAAAACAACTTTGAAGCTTAAAACATTTTTTAATTTTCAAGATATTTGAAAAATTCCGAAAAGCACTATAAATCCAAGCGTATGCCGTTAAACTTGCGCGTTTTAAACCTGCTCTCTTCTTAATTACAGATTAAGTTTTCGATGCAAAACTTACGCACCCATAAGAAATCTCGTCTTAAAATAACCCATTTCTACTGTTAACCTACACAATTTTAAACACCCACGTTTTACTTGAGTTCATAAAAAAGTATCAAGCACTCTATCAAAATACCATCCCAAATGAAACTGCCTCCCTCAGTTCCTTTAGTTTCCACTACATCATCCCCATTATCACCGTTCCTTTCACTATTACACAACACCCCGATCTCCCTTATCGAAAACCCTACAAGCCCTACATTCACTCACCACTTCACTCGTCAATACCCAATACCCATCCCACGACCTCCCAACTATTATACCCCCCCCCCCCCCTCGATCATACTTCCACTCTACTTTCTCTCTCTCTCTCTCTCTCTCTCTCTCTCTCCGCCAGCGTCTAAAAACAAAAAGCACCGCCGCACGTACAAGAGCCGGCTCGCGGCGCCTACCTCGCGAAAGAGCTAATCGATCGGCCGCCTGCGCCTCTGACGATGACGGCCCCCGCGGGTGCACGCAGTCGCGTTTCTGCGTATGCCCATCGAGGCCGGCCCCCTCCCGACATTCCGCTGCTCAAGCTCCACAGGTCCTCGCAGTGGTGTAGGTAGTGGAGAGGTACTATCGCGCGTCGCAGACGCGGAGAGACACGAGCGATTGGCTGGGGGGGTGAGTTGCGTGCAGTTTTTGTGGGATTCGCTGGGAGAGGGTGTGATTCTGCAATTGAGGAGCGTCCGGGAACAACTGGATGATTTCGTTTCGATTTGAAGTTGATGATGGTACGATTTTAGTGTCGCGTGGTTTATTGTTTTTAAGGGGGATAAGGCAATATTTAGATACTTATGCTGTGTATAGAGTCGTTTCTACGAGAGCATTTTGAATTACCATATCTTGCTATTAACAGAAATAGTATGGACGAAATGAGAATAAAAAAGTAGAAAAAGTTAGTAGATTATTTAGTTGTATTACTTTTTTTATTTATTGACAATCTGAGGTACGATTAAACTAAAAAGAATATTAAAAGTTTTATATTTAAATTAATAAAGATGTGTCCTGAAATAAGACGTTGCTTAAACTTGGTATGAAAAGCGGGAAATAGAGTCATCCGATTTTTCGATAACTCTTCAATTATATGGTATTCATTAGTTCGAATAATTTAATTTTTTATCTTATGATTAAATCGATCAATATAATTTTCCGGAATACAAAAGAAAAATATAAGATATCCGATTACAAGGACTCTGTTTATTTTAAAGTAATATTCATCGTGATTCTAAAGTACTTACATTACAATTGTAAAGTCCTGCTGATTTAATAATACCTATGAAGTGTTGGAAATAGAATACAGATTATAGAAGTTATTTTATGTTATGATATTTTTGTAGTCATATTCAAAATTGCTAGCTAATCCGATACTAAATTTCAAAGGGTTCTTTATTTATTCGTAGAAGATTCTTGGTTAATTATCGCAAATTGATATTCATTAGTTTGATTAGTACAAGTTCAATATTGATCAGTGGTGCTGTGAAAGAGCTTGTAAGTTAATTGAACCCTTTCGTAGGTACTGTTACATAAATATACTAGTAAACTTAAAATTCATAGCTTAAAAATACGTACATCGATTTTTCTCTAACCCTGATTTAAAAAGATTAGCTTTTAACATAAAAAGGGATTAATCATGTGACCTTCTGTTGAACAAAATATTGTATTAAAAATTGTATAGCAGCATAAATATCGCATTTCATAATTCTAAAAACGAGATACAATTCTGCTTTATTTTACTAGAAAAAAAATTACGCTTGAAAGTTGATAATTAATTACGGCGATATATTCACTTTATTGATGTTTTATTTTTGTACTTTATTGGAACATTTGTTATTCATATATGTTTACCTCGTGAAAACAAGACACATTTATTAAAAGATAAAACTCTATAGTTCATTATTCCTCAAAACATATTTCTGTTGATTTTTCAACCTTACGTTACGGGTACGTTACACCTATCACTTTTGCTTTGAAGGAGTTCTATAGCATAGTAATATCTCATGATAAATACAAAGCTTTCTTTTTGAGAAAGCAAAAATTATAACCAAACTGATTGCAGGCTCTTGTTTTAACTCCAAATGAAAGTCCTGAATTTTTTCTTTTTATAATTGAATCATACAAAATAATCTGAATATTTTTTTACTACGTTATTATAAGCTCGAAAAGTAATTCCTTTAGAGAATTCTCTTCTAACAAATTTGGTTAGCAAAGTTTACAATTAGTCACAATGTTATTCTACTGTCACATTGAAAAAAAAACCATTTCTGTATCCAACTATTACATAACCTTTCCCACATCTACCTTTGTTCTTCGGCCGCCCTGTCGTTATATCCCCGTAACTTTAACACAACATAATACAATTTTAACGAGCCTCAAATAGCCCTCCAAACAGCTCCATAAACTTACTAATTCCTTCCCACGCGGTATTTTTTCGCATGTCCCACGGTAGTACAGCCGAAATTCTACTTCGAACACATCACAAAAGTACGCGTCAACAACAACAGCGAAACAAAAAAAAAAGGATAGGAGTACGAGCGGGGATCGCAGATGGTTTTCTGATGTCGTTAGCGGCGCGCAGGCTCCATTTTTAATGCGAGCCAACTGCCAAAGTATACCGCGTGCGTGGGGGTCCTTCCGTTCGTACCGCTCGACTGACTGACTGACTGTATATACGGTGTATCCTTATGTGCGTCCCTCGGAGGGAGTCAACAGCGCGCGGCGCTACATGCCCGGGCATTTTCTCTTGATTATCTTACGCGTGCCGCGCGGTCAGGACGAGTCGAAGGAAAAAGAGAGAGTGGATGAAAGCTCGCTTCTTCTGCTTTTTCTTCCCTTTGTGGTCCCTTTTTTTTTGGTGCGGGTAAAGTTTCTTTTTTCGTTGGCGGGACGAGTGAGATTTATAGGGTCAAGTTTGTCCTAATCGGTTAGTTGTTTTCTTTTTTTAAAGGATTTTGAAATGTTGAGAGCAAAGTGTTGAATGGTATTTTAAGAGCACTGAGAAGAAATAGTGAATAATCATTTTCATAGAACCCGGTTTGTTTGTGGCTAACAGGTTTAAGTAATATTTACTAATTTATTGTTATGTTAAATAAGTGCTTTTAGTACATTTTTATTTTCTTATTTTTATCTTCTTTTTATTCTTAACTTTTATGCAGCTATAAGCAAATATTATGCAGATAATATCTCTTTTCGAGCATGCGTTACATACATTTTTACGAATTTTTCTTTAGCCGTAACTGGAAAAATTTAGTTGTACAGATTTTGCAGTAAAAAACTAGTTCTTTTTTTCACTTCAATTTTTTTAAGTTTCTGAAATAATAAAAGTGTTCGAACCTTAAAAATGATGTAAAATAATTAGATGTAAAATTATGTAAAAGAATTAGAGATACGATTATAAAAAGACAGTTTCCTCTACAAATAATGCCAGTTGAAAATAATTTTTCAATATACCAACTTTTTAAGTAGCAGTAATTGAATCTTTCATCTGCTTTAAGCTGTCAGAATCAGAGACATTCGTCCAAATTCACTTTCTCTTTGACTATTTATAAGGAGTCGTACAAAGCATAAGTACACTATATAAAGAGAGGTAATGCATAGTCCGATATGAAATTTCACCGTCAACCAGAAGCTATTCGAGACCATGCAATAAAACCGGTTTCCGCGAAGGGGATACTTAAATAGGTTCTTTGAAAATTCCTTTAACAACGTCCTGTGATCCCGATCCACTTTACGATCTCACCAAGCACGAATTCTCAAGGATTCTTCTCGGTCTCTTCCGCTTCGTTTGCTTCCTCAGCTCCTTCTCGAGAATACGCGTTTTACGATACCCGCCGACTAGACGGGAAGCTCTAATATGATCGTCGGGGGCTCTTTAAACCTCGTATATAAACCACTTTGTTAAAGATACACTGTGTTGAATTGGATTTTCTTTCTCGCTGGTTTGGGTTATCGAAACAGGTTAATGATGGAGTAGAGCTTGCGTGAAACGGAATTTTCAAAATAACCGTAACAGATCGATAAATCATACAGGATTGAGTACATGATTGTTCAAATAAAGAGAATAAAAATAAATACAAATATTGCTAAAGTTAAATGAACGTGAATAAAACCGCTGCTAATTATTGAGCAGAACGCTTTCTGAAAGAGAGGTCCTGAAAAATCGAGTTTAAAATTTTTATAATGGAAATTCGCTTTAAATTAAATAATGATAAATTAACCCATTAAACACAAGCGTTTAAGTATTCACAGTCTAAAAATATCTTATAACTCGAAATAAATTTCAATGTGTCTACACGCGGAAAATTCATTAACTCTCAAAAGTATAAGTCGAATTAAAATTGCGATTTAAAATTTTTTTTTTAAATTAATTATTCTATTTTTTCCACTAAAATAGCTTTGTGATGATTTAAGATTATATTAATTGGATTTAAATTGTATCTTCTTCTTAAAAATGCATATATTTTTAGCACGTTTAATATATATAAATACAACATCCATTTTTTGCGATTTTTAAAATTTCTTTTAAGATAATGTTTTTATATTTTTTTACTAAAATAGCTTGAAAGTGATTGTTAGATATACAAATAAGAAGGAAATTACATACACTTTATGACAGAAGATATCTTTTTGCAATTTTTACAAATTTATTAAAACCTGTATTTTTTTCTTTCACAGAACTAGCTTTAAAGTAATTGCTAGACATATTAATTAAAAGGAAAATTTGCCTACTTTATGAAATCATACACACTTTGAACATATTTAACGTATAAAATAAGAACACCCTTTTTTTCGATTTTTCCATTATTTCTAAAATTAATAACTTCTTATTATCTAATTAGCTCCAAAATCTAATCAATTCTTAGTTGAAACATGCCTAATATGAGAGTTATGGTGGAGACAAAATTTGGTTTCATACATACGTACACATACACACACACTCGCACGCACGCACGCACGCACACGCACGCACACACATATACACACATACACACGCACGCACACACAAACAAACATACAGACAGATATTGCTAACAACCTATTTACTGACTTAGGAACCTCGAAAGCATCGAAATTTATCGAAATCTCTGATTAAGAAATTTTCATCGGTACAAAGCTTTCTCTTTGAGAAAGAAAAAATACTCATGAAAAAATGTACTTAGCATATAAATTTTTCTAATAGTAGTGTGCTTGCTGGCTATCACTCGATTGTTCTAAGTTGCATAGACATTTGTGGGTAGTTCAAAATTGGTCTTATGAAAATGGTCTCAGTTTGAAAGTTGGCGATAACTTTATAACTTTATTTACCAAACTCATGATAATAATTTGAAAATGATTGACTCAATATTAACAATCTTACTGATCCGGTTGATCACATTTAATCAATGAATACTTGGATTGCATTTTGCCGAAAAATTTCTAAATACTTACATTTTGTAACTAAAGAAAAGAAAAGATCTTTTCAAGTTTTTATTTTATCATCACTTTATATAAATTCCTGAGTTCATCAAAACTTAATTATATTTCTTCTCTTTGAACACTTTAATAAACTAAATATTTTATAATATATTTGAACTCGAAAGAATTAAGTTCAAATATCTATTCTTTAAAATTAGTAGCCCAATTATGAATGTATTAGTAGCCCTAACGTATTATAAACCATATTTAATATTATATACAAAAAATTGAACATTTCTAGTATCAAGTCTGCTTAGGTCAACCCCTCGATGATTTGTTATTATAAAATCTTCAATTTTAATTTACTTTTAGCTACCTTGTAAAACCTTGTCCAATATAAAACTAATCAATATTCAATGCAATGCCGATGGGTTTTATTTACTTTAATTTTCTAGAAAAATAATTGCTGGATATTACTTTGTTATTTCTATAGAATAGTGTGAGTAAAATTTTACCACTCGTTGTCAATCCTTGATCTAATTTAAAAAAATAACTATTATTATTATTCAATATTATTATATCGATTGTTACTCATACTTTCAAAATTTATTTTATTGTTTCTGCTATAATTGTATTTTGTTTATACTCAACTGTGCACATATTATATTTTATAATTTATGCCATCCACGAAATAAATAAATTGAAAAATATAGTTGACACTGTATTACCAGAATAACGCATGAAGGACATAAATGTCTTACCATCCCTGACTCACACTACTTAACATCGATAAATCTTTCGCGTAGGTTATTTATTTCACTAAGATTTATAAGTTATCACGTGAGTAGTTTTCGCGGAATCATATTTGCATTCATATTACCAAAAATAAGAAGAAAATAGAATCTGACATCGTCTAGACTTTTGATTGCTTAAAACTGAATTGCTTCCTTGAATATTAATATAATAAAAACATGTTTTGAAACCACCGGAATCAAAATACATTATTTTTAGAACACGTTAGAATTCACTATTTAATATAATGCCATGAAAGTGACATTTTAATAGAAGACAGAATTTATCCACTTTAAATTATAATGAATTATTTTTGTTTCCATTGATGCATTCACTTAAAACAGCGTCAAATAATAAAGATGTCATAAACGGTAACATTTAAAACGATGTTCTTTGAATCATTTACAATAAATAGAATATTCACTTTATTTATTTAATATATATTTTAGAAAGAGATGAAATTACAAATCTATCTATGATACTTTATATTTGACTGTTTTGATACTGCGTAATACCCAAGGACACGAAATATGACAGTTTCGCGAAAACCATATCCTTTCCTAGCAAACATCATAGCAACCTTCATAATTTACAACAAACCTTCCGATCTCAACAAAGACAATCAAACAAAGTCCCGCCAAACTTACGAAAAAACCACCCCTCCGCATCGCCCTACTATTTCGCATCCACTTATAAAGCGCCCCTCGCCAGACTATTTCGCGAAACTTCTAATACCTCAGTCCACCCCGTCCTCCCCGGAGGCAATCAGTCGCGCAACTTCCAGCAGCACCGGACACCGCGTATAATACTACCTCACTGCCCAGCAACTGCAACTGCAACTGTAGCATCCGCCTTCCGTCGCAAGAATAGAGACGGAAACCAGATCCGCAACAGCAGGTGGCGACGACGGAACTTCCGGCGTAAGCTAACGGGTTCTTCTTCTTCTTCTTGTTTTTCTTCTTCATTCCCTTCTTCTCTTATCGCGCGTCGGTCTTTTCCAGCTACTGTCCAATGCTCGGAGTCGGACCGTCGTGGGAAATCATGAAAAATGGATGAAGTTGCACCAGCCGCAGCCGCAGCCGCGTGTATACAGTGCGTGTCAAAAGTTCTGGAATGGCTTATTGTTCCGTATAAGTTGCAGGTTTGAAAAAATGCGTTGCGCGGGATATATAGGGTTTCGCCGGGAGAGTTCACTGGGTGACCTTCATTTTGACCCTTGATATCGTTTCTAGGCGATTTTGAGGTCAAATCTTATTTGTCAAATGGAAACAACTTTTCTTTATCTAGGTAATCAAAAGAAGAAGAAATGTTGCATTAAAATATGTGGTCAGGTCGCTGGGTCAAATTTACTCCAAGAGTCAATTGAAAGTTAAGTCAAGTTGGAACCAGTGATTGATGCTGTGGCCGATTGGAGAAATTAAAAGAAAACATTTTAGAAACGTGTGGCCATGACCTTGCAAATTTAACCTAAACGCGAAGTCGTACTTATCAGAACGTTAGAATATGTGGTAATAGTCCGAGGTGAAATTAACTTCAAGGATCAAATAGAGGTCAAGTCATAAAGGACCAGTAAGGAATTTCTGTCCAACTTCCCAGCCAGAAATCAAAATTCATGACCCTAAGTATCATAACCTTTAGGGTTAATTTTATGCAAATTCATAACCGCATATTCTATCATAAAATTCTTCTCTTTTTCGATCGCTAGGGTGAAAGCAGGTGTTTCTATTTCAAAAGTTAGTTTTCACCTTGAAATAACCTTAAATACAGGGTCAAAACGAAATCCTATAAACTTTGTACAAAGCATTTTTCCAGCAGTACATACATCACAAAATAATACACACATCCACCACTTTTGACGTGCACTGTATGCTCTTCTACGCCTCGCGATATGGGCTTGAGCCACGGAACGAGGACCAAAAGGCGCGCGGTAGTACAAAACAGCAAAGAAAGGATAACGCGACGGGGACGTCGCTTTATTGGATCCTCGTCCGTCTCTCTTTTTTGCGAATCTTCGGGTCGTTGGTGCGCGCGAGGCGCATCTCCCGCAGGTGTACCAGTCCATTCATCATTTTGGTATACGTAGCACAGGGAGGGGGGGCATTAGTTTCCTTGTTTCGCTCGGTGCTGCGGTGCCGTTGCCGTGGTCGTGTATACACGAGCCAATATCGCGCACTCGAGTACTGATGTATTGCTGAGGGGTAATTTGGAGTTGTTGTTGCCGAACGAGCTTTCTCTAGCGAGGGAGCGTCGGTTGTGGCCCACGAGAGCCTGACATAGGGGATGCGAGCCAGCCAGCGTCAGCTCAAAGTTCTGTTAGAATTTTCCAACTGCGGAGGATGCGGCTTATAAAGTCTGGAGGGTGTGGGATGCACTTGCTTTGCTTGGTCTTTAGTTATGGGATGAATTTTGTATTGCTTTTCCTGCGTCATCGCGGGTGCGTTGAAAGTGGGTGGGATGCGATTGAAGGTCTTATTTTAGTGGCGCCGAGGTAGCATAGATATAGGAAACAATGTACATCGCAAAACGATAAAATTAGCCAACGCTTTTGCACGATTGATTTGAAAGGAGTAAGCGTTATTTGAATGTGAAAACATTTAAGGAAGTAGTATTTAATGCACGGTTTGCGCTGAAATCAATATTCCTGTGGCCTTTTATTTATTGTAAAAGTTCAAACGTAATTAGAAATCGGTGTAACCATACCTGAAGATTTAGTGTAATCAGTGTGAACGTCTTATGTTTTAGATAACCCCAACTTCGCAGTTGATTATATCAAAGCGCCTAATATTATTTTTGTAGTTTTTAATAATTATTTATGATGAACGAAGAAGAATATATATGGATATGAATCTTGTTTTAGCGCAGGCTATGTATCAAAAACTACCATATAAATTTTTGTTCTGTATGATATTGCTTATTTCTTTTAAATCAATCTTGAAAAGGTGCTAATTAAATTTAATAGTTTACTATATAAATTAAGTTGGCATATATCTATGCTATTAATTAGAAGTTGATTTAGCAGTCCTTATTATACCGAAAGATTTTCTTAATTATATTTTTGCTAAAAATAAATATATCTATTTTTTTACATTTAAAGGTACGACTCTACACCCTAAATTTGAATTACTGACCCATGACTGAACGTGATTTTGAAATATTACGCATATACTGATTCTCAATGATAAATCCGCCGTCGAAATAAATAAAACGTAATAACTGCGTAGTAAATGATTCGTTGCGCTTATACTTTTTTTCAATTTTAACGGCAGGCGTATATCACTGATTTTTCCAGTGGCATAATTATCTTTGTGAATCAGTGTATATGCCCTATTTCACAGTGATCGTAACTGATTGTCACAACTTCAATTTCAGAGAGTATATAGATAGACAAAAAAAAAATTACTTTTTGAAATTTTTTTTAATAATATTATAAATATAAAAACGTATATTTTAATTAAAATCATGTTGATGTTTCCGTACAATAAAACAGACTAAATTAATCAAATAGCGGAGAAAATTTAAAAATATTAGCTTTCATTTTGCAATAAAACGTATAAAATTTAATAATATTATTCATTTCAAAAGTTCAGTCGGTAACGAATTTAATTCTTAGTATCTTATACACATCAAAAGAACTTAATTGGTCAAATATTTTCAAATCAAATATAGAGTTAAAATCCCGTCTACAAAATTGAAAAATATCATTTCGAGGAAAACGTGCTCCGTTCATTCTATACCATAATAATATACGCGCAACTGTAAATTCTATTCTAGCTCCATTTATTCCATCGAATATAAATACGTAACTTTGAAAATATTTCAAATTAACAATTAATTTAACATACAGTGTTCCCCTTAATAATTCAGTACATTATTTATATTTTATTAATTATAGAATGCCATTCACTTTTACAATATTTAATTTTATACAATTAATTGCATTGAATTTAGTAATAAAGACTTATCATTCACTGTAAAAAAGTCATTCAGAAATGATTTATTTTTGAATGCAGAATAAAAATGGAATACATCAGACATAAATTCCGTCTTCGAAAGATTTCAAAACACGTAATCAAATAATTAACAAAATTAACTGAAAACTCCTTCCTTAAACCATAGTTACATCACGAAGCATAAACAAACTCACAGCAGCACAAAGAATTCCAACAATAACGAGATTTCTCACGTAATAGCAATTTGATCGTAGAAAACTCGCAGCCGCTCTTTTGCGCGCGCGCGCAATTCAAATGTTGACTCGCCTCTTATTCCAATTCCCTATCCGCAGCAACAGCTAGCGTTCGAGGGAGATACGTTACACGCGCGACAGACGCCTCCGCATCGCTGCTCGCGATCGATCAAGTGTGCATTTGTTTGCGTAATTCTCGCGCATAGACGGCGACGCGTGTGCTATCGAACCAATAGAATAAACAAGCCCCCGCGGTGCGATGTGGAAGCTGAGTGGAGGAAGAAAACGTGGAAAAGGCGCCGCGACGAGAGTTCGTAAAACTGAATTTGCGCGAAAAGTGGTGCACCACTTTTCACGCGAATAGGGAGGGAATAATTCGCTGTCAGTTGATAAATTAATTTGAATTGCTGTAACCAAATTGATAACGCAATTGTATTAATTTATAAAGTACACTGTGACCCTCAAGTATGCACACATTTTCTTGTTAAACATTTTTATTATTTCTATGCCCGTAATTGTTCAGATTTGATATTATATTTGTACGTTAAATACTTCGATAATCGCGATAGAGTATTATTGGTATGATTACATTAGTAAAAGATTAATACAATTAACACAAGAAGATTTCCTGAACAATTCGTTCTCCTCGCTGATTGCCCAGCGCACAGTCTCGCACCACCTCACGATTATTATTAAAATATAATACAAACTCCCTTAAGCTATCGCACACTCAAAGTTATGTGTTGGGTCAATAACTTATTAAATTTATATTTCTCGCTACATCATTTGGTCCTTCGAGCCGGATTTGTTAATATAATGTTGAAGCAATAAATAGTTGTCTCTTCCAACCCAAATAACAGTATATATTTCTATTACATCGATATGTAAAAGTAATTTTTACATTGAAAACTACATCTATGATGAATTGACTATACCAATGACATTTGAATTTTCTATGTAAACTGATTAAGCTCAAACTTATCTAGAATTTTTTCTACATCTAAAATTTATTACAAATTTTGAAATTGTGATTAGTAGTAGAAAAAATATGTTACTATTATAAATCTATGCACTATACTTTTATGCACATAAATATCACAGAATAGGCAAAATAAACGCTCCTGTGTTGATAAGGTAATGAACTTTCCAGTTCGGAATACAAAATAAAAAAAAATTACAAATCCACGAGTAAGCAAAAAAGAAGAAAAGCCCCCGCAGCAAGTCTACTATTTATGCGCAATCGCGCAGAGATACTGCAAAACAAGCGCCAGTGCAGGGCTAATAAAAGTTAGCTCGAGCGTGAGCCTTCTATATACGAGCGAGCGAACTTTCGTTAAATCGTTTACCTGGCTGCAGCGCGTGTACCCGCGCAGCCCTTTCAATTATGATAAAAATACTGCTGGGCTGAAGTGTAAAACAGCGGCGGCGGGCATTTGTAACTGCGCGCGCGCGCCCGCTCTTTGTTTTTCTTATTTTGCACGCCGCGCGAGTGTTACAAGTTATGTATGCGCGCGGTTTACGGCGCTGCTTTTTCAGAGAGCGTCGACTGTTGGTCGGATGTTACATGCGTGGCGGTTTGCATATTTAAGAGTTTCATATCCGGGGGAAAAAGTTGCCGGTGAGTGGAAATTTAATTAAAATTTGACACGAACGGTGTACACGCACTCGAACGCCCGTTGTATGATGCCGTAAGCAAAAAAAAATGATAAATTTAAGGACCGAAAAGTTGTATGGGGCTACTTTTGAGGGAGTTGATCGTTTTTAATGGAAGAAGGGTGTATTAATGTTAAATAGACAGAGATAGGGAAAATATTCTGAATTTGGACCTATGTATGGAAACTGTAACACTTTTGCTATGAAAGTAGCGTTGTAAAAGATAATGGTAATGTTATGTATTAAAAAGAATCATTGTAGCTTTGCCTGTAATCAGAATAAGCCATAAGTATACCTATATTTACGTTTTTGCTTTTGTGGTTCATACGCTGTATTTACATTTACATATTTAGTATATCACGATATACAATTTAAAATGGAGATTCAAATTGAAATTCAAATTAAAGTAAACTACAGGCCATATTGTAATATTTTTTCAGATAAATAATATAGAAAGTCATATTTACGATACGTAGTTTCAAAATGAAATATAAAATATTGAATAAAAACTATCAAAATTAAAAAATTAATTGAATTTAAATACTAGTGCCTAGTACAATTCACTATTTTCTTTATAAATACTAAATTACTCTAAAAGTTGGCTGTTGTTCATTCTTCCCCTAGTACCTAATTACACAAACTCGAAACTTAACAAAACCCATTATAAGCATCAGATATCACAGACACTTTTCCCTTCATTTTTTTTCCCAAGTCAAATAACCGTCAACTGTATCTCCTAACAAAGTTCCCACCCTCCAAAACTCGACGACAAATTAAGAATCATATCAGCTTGCACAAAGACCGTCGCTTCGCGGCTCTCGCGCGCTATATACAACAGCGAGACTTATCGCGAAGCGACTCGAGCAAAAAAAAAACATCGCAATCTCATCAAGCGCCCGAAGAAACTCCAACTGTGCAACTCGAGCAACTCCTTATCTCGCTGCTTGTCTATCTCCGCGTCGAGACGCAACGCGAAGACTTGTTAGCGCAACTGCGAGCGCGCGTCCTCAAATCTATATATTGTCAAAGGATACCGCGCACAATAAGACGGTAGAGAATGGTCAATGTATTTTCATCTGTAAACTACGACGTGCGGGTCGTAAGCGTAAAGAACAATAGTTGTAGGAGCATGTGGGAAACTCGAGGTAGAGATACGTCCCCTATTTTGTTGCACCTGTAGAGGAGATTTATTTTGTATTGGATATTTATGGGTTTTTGGGCGTTAAACAGCTTTAAATTATTGAGAAATTTTATTTTACAAAATGATTGAAGTAAAATTTTAAAGTTATAACAACAAAATACTGCGTCAATGCGCACTTTAAATAAATTGTTAAGAGTAACTGAAACTTAACAAAAATAGAGAAAAAGGCTCCCATGATTTCATAATGGTCGTACAGTATTGGACACCTCAAGTTCTTTTAACGTAAATATTTGATTTTTTGATAAAATTCAATATGCAAAATGATTTGAGTATGATTTATAACTTCCAAACTGTATACTAATTTCTAGAAATTATAATAAGATATTTTCTGAGATGTTTGATGATTTATAAATATTGATTTTACATCAAAATCTGTTTTCTATTTATTCACTTTTATTAATTTCTTTCTGTACTTTTATTTAAAATATTACTCTTTTTATAATAATTTAATGAAATTTAAATATAGGTTTTTGAAAAGTAAACGTCCCGCAAATAGACTTGATCGGTTGAAATTTATGAAGAAAAAAGGCTAGGTATTTTTAAAAGATAAATTTGTCAATATATTGACCACTGCATTTTACAAAGTAATGCGTATTGTAATAATATTTAAAGAGGTCACAAAATTAAGGAGAGGAACACTCAATTTCGTGATATAACACAAAAATGTACACATAAGGGTAGTGTAAAATTTTACGCTATACATTAATATCTGAATACGATCTAAAAACACGTTTTCAAGCGTATTTAGCAACAAACTTTATGTAAACAAGGAAAAGACTACGATTCCTTATCGGAAAGTATTTCAATCTAATAAACTACTGTTAAATCCTAAACAAAGACGCTCTAAAATGACTGAACTCCACCGAATATAAACTGACGCTACTATACTACAGGAGGAATTATTACAGCCAAGCAGGAGCAAAAAGTGAAAAAGCGCGGACAATAAACCGGCAGCGGGCGTGAGAATTGGGGGAAGGGGGCGGGGGTGGGCGCGAAGATGAAGACAAAGCGCGAGAGAGTGATAAAGTAGCGCAGACGGCGTAGACTGCGCGAGGCATTAAAAGTGAGAACCGTGGCGAGGGAAAAAGGTGAGCGGAAGAAGAATGAAATTCGTGAATACGTAAAGGCACGAGGGAGCGCGAGAAAGAGGAGAGAGAAAAAAGGGAGGGAAAACATTTTTGCGAGCGAGGGTGAGTTGCGGCTGTTTGCGGACGCGTTAGGTGGTGTTTTAATAAGAGATTTCGTTCGAGTGGATTAAAATCGCGTTATTGCGAGTTTGTAGCGATTCGCGCTTGAAGAGTGGGCTCGCGAATTTGAACAATTTGCGAATGAGATTACGCGCATTAAATATAACCGCCATACTCTGTTCTATAGCGAAAAGTGGAAATTCTGCTCAAACGTTTTAAATGAATTACAGAGATTCGATTAATTTGAGATGTTTGTTTTCTATGCGCGTGATGTTTATTGTTGAAAATGTCCATTCGGTTCAGGCGTGAAACGAGGAATTTAAAGGCATAAGTGCATTGCGAAACATTAAATTGAGTTTATAATTGTATTTGAAGGCTAGTTTATTATTGAATAACCAAGTTAATAATTATGAAAACACGAAGTCAATGAATATATATTTATTTGACACATAAGATAAATGTATAAGTAAATAAAGTCACTTTCATGAATTTAGTGCAGCATGAAATTTAACTACAATTACTTTCTCAGTCGATACACTCACACTGCTGTACAAATGAAGAAAGCAGGTATCTACATTTCGCAAAAAAATTTGAACCATATAAATAATTTCGCATAAAAATGATTTGAAGCATTATATTTCTTTTACAAAAATGACTGTCGTAGTTCATTTTTTTACAAAAAGGATAGATATTATTTCAATAAAATCTTACGTAAATAGATCCAAATATAAATGAATGTTATTAAGTGTCTGAGATGTACTTCGAATGCAGATACTCACATTCTTCATTTGCAAGGCAGCATACGTATATTACATAAATAAAATGAACATACGTTCAACTATTCCTAATTATACACATAGTAACCATTAATAAGGTGTGTGGAAATACAGACGTTTTTTGAAACTGTATAGGATTCTTTATATCGCAACTTTATATTTTTCTTTTCTCACATCTGCTTTGTTAAGTGAAAATGAAGTGAAACAAGCTTACAACAAATTTTGATTAATTTATTATTAAATTTATTAAAAACATAACCATGTAAAATCTGGTAGAGATAAATCTTATTGATAGCCAATAATCGGTCGTTAATGAGATTGATTTATACCATGAATTAATTATTAAATTTATGTGAAAATACTTTATGTAAAAATAATCTGTATTATTTTCGTATATTAAACAGCTTAAAGAAAATGTAGTAAACAAATAATTAAATAAAATTGAAATCCGTATATCGGTTATTAAAAGTTTTAAATATAAACGACTTTTCAAATATCTTTTCTGAAATTGAGATACCATTTGATCTTATAAAATAACATAAATGTTATGTTCAAAAGAGCGTTTACCTACGGCTACCACTCAGAGTCAAATCACTCAATCAACGCCATTTTCCATCGCAAAACTAGAATATCCCGAACAACACCCCAGCCAAACTAAAAAGAAAACAGCATCCATACTTAAGACTCCATTTTCCCCGCAGAACCATCAAGCATCCCCCAAAAAAAATCTCACCCCATCTTAATAACTACGCGACCGCCACGTCAGACGCAAGGCAGCCAGATAAAAAACAAGAAAAAAAGCGCGCGCAGAGATAACAACTCCCAAGCCCACCCAAAATAAAAAACAAGCGCACAGACAAGGCCGAAAAAGGCACGGGGCACAAAAATGGACAAGCATTCGTCGTGTCCTCCCTGTCTAATCCCCGAGCTTGGCGCGCTCGCGCGCTGGATTAATTAACGACGCGACGCGCCGGACAGTTTATACGCGATGTACACCCTCGTGTACGTAGCGAAGTCTGAAGTGAAAAGTTAAACAGCTGGTCGTAGGCTCGCGTGACTGGGGATGGTATTAGGGGAAAGCGAAGAGGGACTCTCGAAGTGCGTGTAATAATTGTAAAATCGATCGGGAGGGGGGGTGTTCAAGCTTTTACTGGAATGGGATTTTGAATATAGCGAGTAAGGAGTCGGGGAACAGTTTTTACGATGTTTATGAGTACTTTTGTCGTGGTATATTGCTTGGTTTCGTAGCTGCGATTAGATTTTTTTAAATTATTAATTACTTAAGTTTTCCATGTACGAAGGATAATGTATATTATATGCTTAAATTGGTGATTTTGTACCGCAATCGTGATTTGAACCCGTTAAAAGTTAGACAACAACTTGTTCGGGGTTATATACATTGCTCATAATGGTATGCGATTTAGCGGTCCAAGCGGTAATTAGTAAAACGCGGTCCGTCCTAATTAGCTTTTTGTTTGCTTCGGTCCATTAGCGGCAGTAATGGTGTCTCAAAAATTAAAAAATACTTGAATTTTCTTAATTAAACGCGGAACGAGTGTTTATTTTAACGTTCGCTTACGAATCTTGCTATAGGTATATTAAATACTTATTTGACACGAGATGTAAACATATTTATGAGAGTAGATGGAGCTTTATTTTATAAAAAGAATGTTAATAGGTATAATATACTCGTAACTTCTTGTAAATGAAAGGTTCTAACAAGTGACCCTACTTAAGTAAAGTAGATATTTCACGTCAGTTAAATTAGAAGATTCGGTTTAATTAGGATGAAATGAAAGATAAAGTAACTTTTCTGTAGGAAATAACATTTAAATCATCAAATACTCTCCCAGGTAACCGTTAACGTTTCCTTAATGGATGTGCGATAAAATATTAGCGTAAATGCTGCTTTGGCTCCAACATCTCTTGCTTATAATTATACTTCATAATTTTGCAAACAAACACGCAAATAACTTGTAGAATTTTACGTTTGAAGTATTTTTAGTGAAAGTGCACTTCCTTGCTGTGAATAAATGTCAGAGTTGCAAAGATTGTATAAATATCTGCATTAACATTGTTCAAATTTATACAAGTTATGTCATTCATACTTTTGTTTAGCTTTAACTTAACTAAATCCCTTTTATTCGAATTCGCCACAAAGTAATATAAACTTGATTTCATAATAATAACTTAAGATTTTATTATTTATTTATTTATTTATTTATTTATTTATTTATTTATTTATTTATTTATTTATTTATTTATTTATTTATTTATTTATTTATTTATTTATTTATTTATTTATTTATTTATTTATTTATTTATTTATTTATTTATTTATTTATTTATTTATTTGTTTATTTATTTAACTATTTACAGCATAAAACTGTAATTAGAAAAAGATCTTAAAATAAACTGCTTCCAAAGCAAATAAAATTATACGAGACAAAGACCGGCAAATACATCAAGATACAAGTCACGAATTTTCCTTAGTTCGGAGATCTGAATTCGCTATCTTTAAACAAATTCCTTAGCTATTTCGTCTATTTATTTATTAAAAAGTTTTATTTGGTAAAATAAATAATTTTATTTTTACAAGATTAAAATAGACCTTTTACATTACATTCATAACTCTGTTCTGCGATGAAAAATTATTTTTGTGGTTTAAAAGAGGGAAAAAATGCAGAAACGTGTACAGCATAAAATAGCAAAATCATAAATTTAGACTACTTTTTTGAAAACAACACTATAAGTACAATTTTTACAATACAATTATAATGAATTAGAATATTATACTGGTAGAAATCTAAGCGGGATTTTAATTAAAAAATGATCAAATTAATAAATTAACTTGTTTCTACTTAATGGTTTAGTTAGAAACTCGCTTAAAATGACATGCTTTAGAAACGTAAAGGTATAAAATATTTCATGTGATTAGCTGTGGTTACTAGTGGTTAAATAACAATGAATTAATTAAAAACAATTACGAATAAACCAAGCTATAGTACTGGTAATAATTAGATCCGTATGGAATCTGAATATTTATTAGTCAAATAGTATTACGTTCTTTGGATATAACACCAATAACAACAGTTATCGATCGAAGAATTAATAAGGTAATCAGCTAAACTGGCTAATTTTTTATCAGAATAAATGGAAAACATTAAAAATAATCAATATATTATACGTCCCACGGTACACTGAGAGAAAGGATTCCTTGTGGTAAATAAATCGTGTACTTGCGGAATCGAAGTCTCACGTACTTGCCGCAAATGTTGAATTCTTAATAGTTAAGAACTCGAACTTGAGAAAAGTCTACACGAGTAAGATAAACATGCCGAGTACGAAAGGTTATTTGACGATTTTCTAGCATACAATGATGCTTTTCAAGCATCAAAATATAAAAAGATCCTATACGTAGACATAATTATGGCAGGCGTAAACTTATACTAACATGTAACGGTCATATAAACATCTTAGAAATATGAAAAATTCAGTTAACCTTAAAGTCAGGCGGTTAGCCGTTGGCAAGCGACTCAAGTACTCAGTTCTTAACTATTAAGACGATGCGTTTAACCGTTAAGAAATATTTATTTGATCGTATTCATATCCACAAAACTTAACGATTAAGAAATATTTTTTGCCGCAAAGAATCCTTTCTCTCAGTGTAGACTCTTGCTTTAACTTTAGTCATCAAATAATATTGATCCAACTTGTATAAATAAATATTGCTGTAAACGTAAAAATAACTAAAAATATTCTCCATCCATCTGCCTAGCAAAATTGATCTAACTCCGATCGTATCAATTTCATTCCACATCGAAAATCAAAGCGAGACCCTATCAAAGTGCATACACAGAACTAGCACCAAAAAGAAACCTCACCGTACAATCACCGCCCTCAAAAACCACCAGAAAATCCCTCGCAACCGACCTCGCAAAGTCCCCCCTGAAATCTCTCTCATTGTCCTTCCACTAAGCACCTAAGCGGCAAAACGTCACGCGCGTTCATCATCGCTCACCTCCAGCCCTACGCATTATATAACTTACATCCGCGCTCGGAGTTTCCTCTCTCTCTCTCTTTCTCGCCGAAAGGGTGTAATATAAAGCCTTGTCGCACCGCGGAACAGTTGCGGCCGTGGCAGCTGACGGCGCCGCATCAAACGAGTGGAGCGATCCGCCCGCGCGTCTGTGCCGTTGGCGTGAAACGGAAATTCCCATAGTTGCGCGGGACGCGGCGGTCCTCGACATGCTGCTGCTCCCCCCGCGTATGGTTCGAGAGAGAGAGAGTGAGAGCTTGGCAATTCGTTGCGCGAAACGGTGGCCGCTGCTGCTGTTGATGCCATTGCCATTACTGCCGGGGTAGAAGTTAAAATTGCCGTTCTATTGTTTGAGTGCGAGTGGGTAGATGTGTGTGGGTAAGGGTATGGGTGGGACGTGCGAGGTTTGGGGTTATGGATGGTGACGATGGAGTTTTGGGAAAGGTTTTTTCTTTCGAGTAGGGGGGACATTAAAATGCGAAACGTAATTTGATTTTGGCATTCGTAGGACACATTGAACCAGTTGCAGGTTCATTTATCAAAAGTTTGATTGTGAGGGAGCTTTTGGCTTCAAACACTGAAATATAAATTGAGATTTTCCTCATTTCTCTTTGAACGAAAGTGTGTTAATTATGCTGGAATAGCACATTCTTCCGATGTATATATAAAGTAATAATTCAAATGATTAAAACTCTGGATTTTTCAGTTTTTTTTAATATATTATGCCCTTACTGCCAAAATTTCTTTTATGTTTGTATGATTTATTTAATAATAGCCAAGAATATGGTGAAAATAAAACGAGAAATAAGAATAGAATAGGGTAAAAAAGCCAATAGTTTGGTCGACCATAAATTACAGCAAGTATGTTTTTCTAAACGTAGCACAAAAGTAAGTTTGCTCTTGAGATCGATTGAGTTTGTAAAAAGTATGATGTAAGTATATTCTTTGGAAATGTTTTAATTTAATGTAATAATAGTTATTTTCACAAATAGAGGTCAGAGTTCTGTTTTGTGAAACGAACGAAAAATGTTTCGTCCCTATCAGGGCAATTTCGACATTTTTTCAAGACTTCGATTTCCTGCTGCTTTTTTACCGCAAAGAACATTTTTTTCAACTACCCGTGTCAATGGCTTGATCTTATCGCAGACTCTGAAAGAAAACCAGTAGAAAACCTATACACTTTATCGATTATACATTATTTTAAGAAGCCTTAAAATGGGCGATCGTATACAGGCATTCAAGTTATTAATTTTTCAATTATTTTAAAAATTATACATTTATAATGGTGGATACATATAATGTACGCTTAGGAATATTATATATTCGTAGGAATTTTTAACCCCGTCCTATAAAAATACTTTTAGAAAAGAAGCGAACTTTACAATTTAATTTAGACATTGCCCGTCCCATTACAGAAAATTAACTCGAGAAGAAAATTTTTTATTACTTTTTCGATTGTGCATAAATGGAATCATAAAAGTGGCGAAAAAGGTTTTATCATTGCACTATTAAAATTCTTGAATCCCCAGTTACATTGTAGGAATGAAATTTAAGGTTATGCAACTAAAAAATTCAATTCCACCTTACATTCAAATACATTATTCATTTTCGTGTAACTGAACATTCACTTGAATTTACATCCCAAAACATAAATATGTATGAAAATTCATGAAAACGTGTCTCCCTTAGATTATCCCGCTAAACTCGGAAACCCTGTACATCGTAAAAATCTTAACATTTTTATTCGGTCCTTCCTCGCTCTTCACACCTCGTAAAATAAATACCATGACTCGTACTTTCCTGATAACTCATTCATCATTTCCGTCTGGCGACCCGAACCGAGACATATCCGGCCAATATTAACTCCTGTAGCTGCCAGCGCGTAGTCTCCCGCGTCTATTTTTAAATTTGTGTCCGCGAGGCAGATGTAGGTGCGCCGCCGAGAGAGAGCGACACCATTTTCAGGTGAAATAGTGGAGAGCCACGCGGTGTCGAGGATCGCGTGATCGCGCGAGGAAGGTACGAATTTTTTCTTTCTCCCTCTTTTAAAATGAAGGACTGCCGCATAATGACATCGTCTGGGGACGAGGCAACGTTAACGCGCGAGATCCTATAGAGCACGCGAAATTGCCCGCTGTAAGGGAGATAGTAGTTTTTGTCGCTTTTTTCGTTTTTTTTTCTTTTCTTTCGCGGCGGAAGATGACGAGAGTGGATATGGAGAAGAATTAATTATATCTGCGCGCCGGGTTAAATGAGAATGTTACGAGTGGGCTGGTTTATTTTAGTAGTGGTTTAGGTACACTTACTTTTAAGCGACGAGATAAATAATTCTTTTATCGCGTTGAGTTGATGTTCTGAAGCAGGGTAAATTGTGTTATATTAACATTTTTAAAGAACTAAAGTAGTTTAATGTAACTTTTTAAAAGGTTTTTCATAATTAGATTGGTACAATTACAATCACATGTTCAAACTAACCTTTTTTAACTTTAATTTATATAGATAACGTTGGTAATGTATTTAATGGTAACAAACTTTGGAATGTTAAACTATTTATTAGAAATTATGATTAACAATGAACAAAAAATATAATATTTTTATCTTATGTTTAAGACTCGTAGTAATGTCATAGATAGAGGATTGAAAACGACTCAAGTAAGCGTATGTCAAATGACTAAAATATTTGCGTTTTATTAAGAGAATGTCGGTGTCAGTACGCAGCAGCATACTGGCTCCGACATCCGCTTAAATAACATTACAAAAATGAAATTGATCATGTATCATTGTTAGCATTATTTCAACCTAATTATTATATATCGTTGATCATTAGAATAAATTCTAACATCAATTTTTTGTTACTTGTAGTTTGAGTGGCATATAGCGTTTCTTACACATAAGACTTGTACACGTAATTATTGCACACAATTTAGCATTGGTCAAATTATATATAGATATATTTGACCAATGCTAAATTGTGCACAATAATTACGTGTACAATTCTTATGTGTAAGAAACGCACTATGCCGTTTGAGTTAGTGCAATATTCGAGGAAAAATGCAGGATATCGATCACGAAAAAGCTAGTTTCACTGAAAATGCAAAGCCCGGGTAGAGGGCGGACGGAAGGTCGACTTGTCTACTTATAGGCGTTGATGTAAATGAGATCTTCGTAAGATTGATGCGCTTTCCCCAGACACACACTCAAAAGCATCCACGTTATGGAACTGTGCTATTTCCATCAGGAACAATCACACTTTAATGAAACATTTCTCTTATAACCCTTATATCAAACTTTTCATTATTGCATTCCCCTTTGCCCTTTAATAATTGTAGCAACGCTTGAATATATAATTGAATCATTAACCATAGTAAAACAAGTGTATTTTGAGGCACACTGTTATAATATATTAACACACGTGATATATCAAATAGTAATGTAAATAACTGAAATAAACTTCTAGTACATGCGGTTAATGATAATTTATAATGTAATTAAATACAATTATCATGTTCATGAATCATGAATAATCATGATCAGCAAATACTATTATGAACTCATTCCACTATTATTTTGAATGCATCCAAATAGGGAAAAACAATTATTATCAGTTAACAGTACATTCTTACATATCGTAGTATAATAGTTTCTATGTAAATTTTTGAAATTTTTATATCTTTAAATTTGAAGAAGATATAGGCAAGATATATCTCAAAATAGCTATGAATAGCTGTTTTGACGATATCATGTAACTCAAAGGACTTATAAGCTATAACTTTCGTAAATAAAACCTTCCTTTTAAAATACAGAAATAAAGCTCTTTACTATCTACGTTTGAATACCTATCAAAAAATAAACTTTGCGTTATTCCATATAATCCCTAGCATTAAACTACCTAAAACTAAAATCTTACGCAATTTAATTTAGCAACCAAGTATTTTCTCAGGCCGCTATTAGCGTAAAACATCATCCGCATCGACAAAGAACAGAACCGTGAGCTGAATCTAAATATAAATGTCTTCCTGCCGCTGCTGTACCACGTCGACCACCGGCGCTACCACCTCCTTTTCCCTTTATACCCTCTTATACATCACGCCCGCACACTCTGTCGCCGGCGATGGAGACATTTCCTTGTTTCGCGTCCCTCTCGCGCCGGGATTTCTTTGAAAAGCTAGGAAGGAAAAAAGTGAGGAGAAAAAATTCGCTCCTATAATCTTCGGTCTAGATGCGAAGTCGTCTGCTTCTGTATTACACGGTATATGAGAAGGGAGAAACTTTTGAAATCGCGATCGAGAGGCGTTTTTCCCTTCCGCGTCTATTACACGTGGATAATAAGAAAACAAGCGAGAGGAGAGCTATTTTGTATTGTTAGATCGTTGGAATCGGTGAAGAGTGGAACGGTATATAAAAGATTCGCGGAATTTTGTGGGGTGAATGTTCGAATTTCTACCCATTCAAGCACTGATGGGGGGGGTATAAAAGGAATTAAGAAGCATTCTGACGAAGAATTTAATTTTTACTCAATATCTAAAAAATTCTGTTTGCGATGTGTTGTTGCCTTTTAATGTATAAAAATATGTTTCAAAAAAGCAACTTTTAATATAAATAAAGTGTCCTTTATATACTGAACGCGTCGAATTACAGCGTTATTTCTTTGTGCGTAGAGTGCGTTGTTCTCTAACATTTCTCATTCATATTTTATATGAATCTTACAATACTTTGTACATTAATTGTTCTGATGTTACAATTTTAGTTTTAATATTATAAATTACTTGTGCCTCAATTAATGTGTGCTAAACTATTTGTCATGTTATAAAAAGATCTAACTAACGTTAAAAATATGAAGAGAGTTAAAATGAAGACATTATTTACCTTGGAGCGCGCAAAAATTCCAAACAAAATATTTTGACGGCTTTTCAAGAACAGACGCATAATAATTCCGGTCTCTCTCTCTCTCTCTCTCTCTCTCTCTCTCTCTCTCTCTCTCTCTCTCTCCCCGCGTGTATTCGTTGTCTCGAGCTCGGGGCACTTTTGCGTGGGAACTATATTTTTAGTGAGCTTCTCCTCGGTGATTTGAGTGACGGATGATCCCGCGGGTTTCGAAAAGAGCAGTTAAAAATAGAAAAATTGTAAGTTTAAAATGCACTTTTATAAATTTAGAAAAAGAAACTTACAGATTCTAACTTCTGAACTTTTCTGCGCGTTCGTTCGTCGTGATTTAATCAGTAATAGAACAAACCCAAGAGAAAAATAATGAAAAATATACTAAAGTTTCAGTACGTGGTGGAAGGATATGTAACTTACTCGTACTCAATCAAAAGAAAAACCGCGTAAAAAGTATTTAGAATGTAAAAAGTTGTATTTGATTGATACATGTTTTACCACAAAATAAATAAGGGCATGTGATACTGAAAAACCTAAAACTGAAGTTTTTAATATTTTTGAATGATAATTTTATTTAACATCAATATAACAAATTTATTTAAAGATGAGGAATGAGAAAAAACTAATTTTTAGTGTTCAATGCCAAATGCTTACCACAATATAAGTTTTTTAATGAACCTATATTTATTTTATATGTTCCTCTAATGTCAATTACATAACATTTGAATTTCTTTAAGATATAATTCATAAATACAGATATTCAGCGATTATTAATATTTAATTAAAAATAATGCTATTTTATAATATATCGGTATTCCATACCCTTAAAAGTAATTATTTTTCTTGAATTAGATTATATAGCTTTTTCATTAGAAAAGAAGCAAATTCAAATCCAGGCATTTTTATCTATAACAAACTTGATAAAATGACTTCATACATCTTACATGCGTATCTCTACCGTATCCGGGTGTAATTTTCTGCTTCATCGTGCGTCTCCATTTTTCATACAAATCGGAAAACTTTGATCTCATTTTTTTATTCTTCTCATCACTTGAGGGAAAAAGGGAATACGAATCCCTTCGCATTTTCATGCTGATATCAAAGTAAAACAGATGCGGCTCATTTTAAAAAGCTACTGCATCTCTCAACTTCTCGAGCATAAGAACAATGTTCCAGCAACACGACACACGCGTACCCAACAAGAAAAACCACAAAAATCAATGCTAACGCAACCTCTGCACCCACAAAATCCTTCTTTCCGCGAGATTCTCCACATTCTCTCTTTTCCTCTCGAAAATCCAGCTGTAGGTGTTTTACAACGCGCACAGGATCGCATTTACACATACAATGCGCTCGCCCGCGCACATTTCTCTCGGCGCGTCTTCATCTCATTTTCATGAACCTGCTGCTTCTCCTCAGTCGGAGAAAAATCGAGGGACGCGACCGAGACTCCTCCGGCGACTCCAACGGAGCCCATAAACATCAAGAGAGAAATCGCGTCGCGCGGGCAAAATTTGCTGACGCCGACAGCCGCACGGAAAAAGATAAAAGAGCAGCGTCAGTGCGGGAAATGTGTGTGTACACGCGAAGAAACTGATAGCGAAGGGGTTTCGCTCTATTTTTCGAGAAGTTTGAAGCTGTTTTTATTTCGCGGAGCTTCGGTAAGACACGTGGAAGAGGTTCTTTTTATCTTCTCTAGAGCAATTAATTATTTGTTTTTGCAAGCGGGGTTAGCTTTGGCTTCTGCACCTGTTAATTAAAGCTTTTAGGGGGTTGGTTTCTCTGTTTCGCGTGTGTGTGGTATACGGGAGCGTGTTTTTTCGCGGATAAACACTGTGCAGCGGAGGAACGCGAACGATTAATTGAAGACGCCAGAAAAATGCTCGTGGGCAAGAGTTTCTTTAAATAAATTGATAATTGTTTTTTCTTTTTATTACTACGAGGTAATTAAATTTTTAATTACACAGCAGCTATGAGTTATAGACCCAATTTCAATTTTACTCGGGCAGTAGTGTGTATTTAATTAAAATATTTGAATGAATGATGAACATTCAATCAAGACAGCGCGTATCGTTAAATTAGTAGCATCAATTTTCAACAACAAATTTTCGCTAACTAACAAGTTTAATTAAATCCGTAACGAGGCAATAGACAACAGTAGAAACTTCGTTCAAAATGCATGCAATATTGTAGAAAGCGTGTCGCTGTTCTACATTTCCTCTAATTTTGTAATTAATGAATGTATTTTCTTGTAATAACGTGTAACAAGATTACATCAACACAGTGTGTTTATTTTTACTCGTTTAATGCTCCTTCTCCCCTGGGAGTTTAACTGCGTCTCTCTTTAACTTTCAATAATAATATGTATACTATTCATATAAACAAAATTTGTTGTGAAGAAAAATAAAAATATAATAATTTCATAACATAATAAAAAATAAAATAATAATATAATAAATATATTTTAAAAATATAATCTACCGATTGCACTCCTTCAAAATACCCTGATTGTTACAGTATCAATTTAATAAAATTCATTATTATTAATTTAATTATAAATGCCAATTTATTTCCAATAATATAACAGAACAAGATAATTTCATTTTTCTTAATTGTGAGAAAATTAAGAAAATACTGTATTGTTATTAGTTTAAATGGAATGACGTATTTTAGATGCTTTTCTAATGACTAAATTGTAAGTAGAGATACAAAATCACACTCCAAATGGTTATGTATAATGCATTATGATGGAAAAATTACATAAAATTAATTTTTACCATAAGATAGAATTATCTTATTTAAATCGCCCCGCCTACAAAATCCTATCATTTTTTTATGAAAACAGGTATAAAAAATTAAAAAATAGTTATGAACCTATTAGGTTATAACCGTTAAAATAAATAAGCACATCTAACTTTCTACTATTGAATTACAAAAATGAACAAAAAGTCCATCCCACGTCCAATTCGCAAAAATATAGACTTACATGTACATAATATCCGCGAACGGTCATCGACAATTACTCTCCAATTAAGCAAAACACACAGCGCCCCACTTGTGAGTCCCCGCAAAAACAATAAATCAGCCTAATTAAAACAAAAGCTGTCTTTCCAGTCCTTTCCCGCATACAGTAGGACCACCCTGAAAACTTTTCCTTCGACTCGAGGGAGCTCCGCTTCGCGACAATGAGGAAAGCTTCTCTCCTCGTTAAACGCGGAACGTGCGTTCTCTCGCTTTCTCTCTCTCTCTCTTTCTCGCCAAACTTCTCATCCTTACCCTCCGGCTTTCTTACACAGGGTAAGTGTGGGTATTACTAAAGACGCCCTGATTACTGCGGGTTTTATAAAAACATTATAATCTAAACTTTAGAAACTTGTTATTCCTTGACAATTAATCATTCAATTATTTACAATTTACTAACTATGGTTAATTTAGAGGTTATTTTGATACCGTAGTAATTCACTTATAGTACAAATTGTGTACCTAATTTTGCGTTCTTAATTAATACTTGAAAAAGATACATTTTTTAGTATTATGAATTTTTTCTCATTTAATATATTATTACTTTAATGATAACAATAACGCTATAATAAATATTTTAATATTAGTGATCGAAATTTTGCAGTATTTAGTACATAGTAATATCTGCATAACCGCAGTAATACACACACGAGATACGTTTTCTAAAATAGCTTTGTTTTAATTAAAATTACGTTTCATGATGATTCGACTGTTATTCTCTGACAAAATAACACCACATATTGATTAGAACAATAATAAGACAAATTCCATTCACACGCGTTTATTATTTCGTTTCAAAGTTGTCTCCGACAAAAGCCCGCAGTAACTGGTACATAAATTCTACACCCTACATCACATCAGAGTAAAATGGCCCGTCTGTCTCTCGGCGGCTTTCTCTCTGTTCTCAAAGAAAGGTAGATCCGCCTTTGTATGCCGCGCCGACGGATATTCACCGAGAGTGCAGGATTGTCGCGCGAAAGCGAGCAGCGCCGCGCGCGAATTATTTCGTATTAAAGTGATTAGGGGTGACGCCGGGTAATTATGTTTATCGGGTCTTATCGCGGAGTTCTATTGTTTGGGGATTCGAAGAGACAGATGAAATTTGATGATATGAGGGAGAGGTGTGTGGGTGAGCTATTTTTTGAAGCCGACTGATTACTGGAAGCTCTAGTATATTGTGTACTTTTTTTAATTAAGAATTTTTTCGCAACGTCATGCCCTCTTTTATTGCCAGGTGCTTTACGGTACTTTATCTCACAAATAGTATTTAATTAGAGAGAAGTGATTGCGAAGTTTTTAAGAAATAAAACAATTGCAAGCTATGTAGTCATTTATAGAACTTGCTTTTAAATGGATTCCTTTCTATTTATATACATTAGCAGGATCAAGTGCGCCACGCGCGCTACACTTATTTCTTTCGGTTTGCATTTCCCAGTACTTAAAGCTAATAATATCAATTATCTATGTAAGAATCTGAATATAAAAGGTTTGAAAGGAATGAAAATAATTTTTGTTTATTGAAGCAAACTATTTGTATTCGAACTTACGTATTATAATTGGTAGAACGCCTAGAAAACCGCGTAGGATTACTTTCTTTTTGAAGAAGTCATAGACTTTGTTAATATCGGTAATAGGAGTAAAAATAATGTTTTCGAAATTCAATTAGTAGTGGACTTATTAAAACAACACATACCTAATCACTATTTTTAATTTGAAAATGTTATTTTAACGCACTTACACGACGTTAAACCATGTATAAAATATCATGATTAGATTCGCATTTTCAGTATCGCTACTTCACTACTGAAATTTTCAAAAAAAATATTTCTATATTCTTCGTACCCACAAAGTTCTATAATTATAACTTCCAAGATATAAGCCGGGCTTAAATTCGATCCGACGATTTGTTACGATATTTGTTCTGTGTATTTTATAATACTCTATATACGCTCTATTGAATGCGAACATATTTACACGTATAAACACATATATTGGACTTTAATTGCATAAACAAACTCTTCTGTAATCACTAATAGACTAATATATGCAGAAGTAATTTATATTAAAAACTCTACCATAGTAAAACTTTTGTAAGCCCAAATCGCGCAGGAATGAAAAGAATTGTTCCGGGTAACAAGTTTCCGATTAATTACAGCCTTAGAAAGAATTTTGATCCCCAACTCTTTAAAAATAAAACAGTGAAAGGTATTTTATTGCACTGAAAAAAGGATTCCTTTAATACAAAGAAATATCGGTCTGCATTTTTTTAAGACGTAAAAAGAAAATTTTTCTTTAAATGTCTCCGGATTTTTCAATACTATCAAAATCTGAATAAGTGAATATTTACTTATTCTAAGTTCTTATTAAAGAAGTGAACGACTTTCAACTTAATAATTGTATATTCACTTATTGTAAGTGATTTTCACTTCTTCACATTTCTTAGAGTAGAATTCAACTAAAATTCAGGTAAGGTGATGTTAAACTCCTCTATTACCGGAAAATACAGTGAACCACTTTTTTATTTAATTTGAAATTTTGAGAAAATATCTCTCCGTGGAACATTGTTGTTTCTGATTAGGACAACATAATTGACAACAATATTCCAGTAGTCGCCGGTTTAAATCCAGCTCGAAGGACCAAAATTTAATTAATCCAGTAAAATATTATTATAAAAATATGTAAAACGCAAATAAATAAATGAAAAACAGTCATTTGGAATATACTTTATTCCCAAACATCTTGATGTTATTCGTTCGAGTCTGAGTGGAACTACCGAAGATTTTACAGAGAGAAATGCCTATCGGCTAGCTAGCCCTTGTCTTTTGCATAGTATTATACTAAACATCTGGAGTTTTCTCACATCGTTCTCAAAGTGTCGTTTACCGAACTTTGAGTCATAAATACAATGACGGCATTCAAGCTTTTGGTTGGCAGAAAATAATCTTGGAATTGATTTGATTAGCTTCTAATAACGTTTTATAAAGAGTTTTATAATATTAAAATACAATTGATTAATTATTACAAATAATGTAATAATTATAGGTATTAGCATGTGTAATAAATATACCAATAATACATATTACAAAATAATAATATAAAACATAAATGTCCGCGTAAAGAGATATTTACTGGAAATTGAAAATTAAATGAATAAATTCTTCGTTATTGTCAGTAACAAGTGGGCTTAGTATCACCTATGCACGGAGCTCAAATAAATGCTTCTCTCAATGTACTCCTAAATGAAGAATCCATTGATTCACCAATGAAAAATTTAATATTCACTGCTGAACAAGTAAATCTGACATACTTCTTACTAGCCCTAAATTTAGAAAAATTTTATCTTCAAAAAAAATTCTTTCAATCCCTCAAACATTTACATTTATATATGCAAGACTTAATCCAACTTTAACCCTTTGCGCACTCGACTTCTGCTGCAGATACGTAGCGGCGCGCGAGCGTCCGGCCGTCGACGAGCCACACCGAGGACGGAAGTTGGCCGCGTGATCGTGAACCGTCTGCTGGGCCTCTGCGCGGGCCGGGGCAACGCCGCCGCCGCGATGCAGAGGGCGGACAGCAGCGCGAGGCCCGCCACGGCCGCGGACGAGGTGACGACGACGCCGCCGCCCACGCCGACGCTGCCCCCGGACAGCAGCGGCAGCAAGCGCCCGCTGATCAGCAGGACCAGCAACAACGAGAGCCTGATGAGGAAGGCGCTACAGCAGAGCGCCGCCGAGTCCGCTCTGCCCGACAGGTGAGAGAAAAATTTGTTTGGTGTGATATTTTAGGTCGTGGGTATGGTTTTTTTGGAGGTATGGATGGGTATTATCAAGAATTGGCGGTTAAAAAAAGTTTGAGTATGATTGCTTATAGACTATATTATTTTAGGGTTTAAAAGTGTCTTGTTCCTTTAACAACAGAATCGAGTGCAAATAACTTGACATAGTTTATGATCAAGGATAAATGCATCAGATGCATGTGAAATTAAGAAAAAAGTAATTCCTCTATCTTTTTAAACGACAAAATCGATTTAAATATTTATTTTTCAAACTGAATGCTCCTTTAAAGAATTTTTCGCTGAGCGGACAAGACATGTAACATTAACTAATTATTTGTAGAAAACAGTACTAATAAATAAGTATATGTGAAATTTTTCTACAAAATGTACATGAGAGTTACAAGTAGGAACCGGTTGCATTTTAATTTGTGAATTTTTTAATACAACTTTCAGCATAAAGCCCTTGGGACGGACAAGACATCAAAACCGGGGGACACATTTCAAAACAACCATACATAAATAGAATACATGCATTAAAAGGTCATGCATCATTTTTGGAGTAACTAAGACTCACATTATCCCTCTGTGTAATTTCTTTTGTTAAAATGTAGTGTAACAAAATGTTGCTAAATTTCTTAATATATTCGTACGCAATTAAGGCTTGGGACATGGGCCGGACAAGATATTTTTCATAGTTTTTTATTTTTTACTCAGAATAGAAAATACTTGATATTCTGAAAATTTTGCAGATGTTGCTTATGATAGTCTTATTGTAGTACTATTTTTTTTAGATTTATATAGCGCCCTGTTACCTTGTAAAACAGGAGGGACAAGAATTGTTCAACTTTTTGACAATCACCCATATAATACATTTTCGTACAAGAAGTTGATGAAACAAAGTTTATGTTTGCAAATTAAATGAATAGCATGAGCGAATGTAGTAATATCATTGTGTGCTATTGGCTCTGAATCTAATGCTTTATTATGATTTCATTAAGCCTAAAAGTACAGAACGATAGGGGTAAGAAAATCGATATGCCAAATATACATATCCGGTCGAGTACGAATTTTCATTTCAATAATATGAATTTATTCTAGCATTACTAGTCGACCTCCTGAATAATTCATATTTCATGCTACATTTAACAAACATCTGCTTTTAAAGAATTATTTGCGCTTCCATTTAATTTAAATTATACCGAACAAATAGATTCAAAATAATCTCTGCCAGATTAAAAACACTCTTACAAAGAGAGTGTCAGATCTCCAGGTCACGGTTTTTGATAAAACTTTGGGAATCGTGTCCTGGTACCTTAAAATGAAACCTAGCACCCATAGACTGATCTAATAGGTCCTAGAACCCGAGATACAGCTAAAAACGTTAACATTATCCATATGCCCAATGTTAAAATTCTTGTATTTATAGATATACTAATAATGTTAACGAAATATGCTTTATCTACTATACAGAGGCCTATTCGTAAAAACTACGGGTACTGGGCTTCATTTTAAGGTACCAGAAAACGATCCCCAAAGTTTCATAAAGAACCGTGACCCGAAGGTCTGACACTCTCCTTGTTAATAACATTTTTCCTCTATTCTTAGTATTATTATACATAAAAGCAAGAAAACACTATTTCTTTTACTTACTCCAGTCCTACTCGTTATAAAAAAAAACAATCCAAGCCCTCACACACCTAAAAACAACCTATCACCACACAACCCTCTCTCTCTCTCTCTCTCCTTGTCCGTATCACCCTTTATCTCCTCGCACACATTTCACCAGATATAAATCACTGTGGACTTCGCACGGACCTCTATATAAAGTCTCCCATTTTACGAGCGCACCACGCACTCAGCCTAATAACACACCAGCAGCCGCAGCAGCAGAAGCAGCTAATCCGCGAAGACGATTAGAGCAAAAAAAAAGAAAAACCTCCGCGCGATTTACGAGCTCGACGCGCTAGCCTAATTGATCGATGCCGATGCCGCGCAAAAATATCCGCGATAACGCGCTTAGACATAGGCTACACTGAGAGAATAGTTCAGTTAGGCTTGCCGAAGTCGCATTGCTAAGTTTGCGGAGGCCATAGTCTGTCATTCTTACTGAGGAGTTCGGTAAAAACTGCGGAACAGTTCGGCTGTTTTGGCGAATGTGTATTAAAATTGTTGTGTAGTGTTGCGCTTTATTGTAGCCTCATTATCACGTTGGTGATAAGATAAAACAGAAGTAAGGTTAAAGTAGAACATCGAAAATGTAACTTAGACTAACTAATCATATATAAAAAGGTTACAGTAACAAAAACATAAGAAATTCATTAAAATATTGATTATTTGTGAAAAAGTGAGGTTACGGAGACTCAGCTGCCGAACTTGTTCCGCTATTCTTGCCGTATACATACTACCAACTCACTTCGGTCAAAACTACCGAACAGTTCAGCAAGTCTGACCGATGTATTCTCTCAGTGTAAAGTCATGTGTACCACAAAGTAAAAGAGTGAAACAAAGAGAAAGAGGATTGGCGTATATAGGCTCCTCCGCACCCTGAGTGGCTCTTCGATCTTGAGCCTATGGGGGAGCGCAAGGGAGCACGAGCGATGGATCGATGTCGCACGGGGGGGGGCATAATCGAGGATAACAATTAGTGCGTACAGTGAGCCGAGAGCAAGAAAGGGTAGGGGAGGGAAAGGGAGACAGAGTGTAAGAGTTAGACCGAGCGACCGCAGGAGGACGACGGTGTAGCCGCGGCTAACCTCGACCTAATGGCCTTTGCGAGTTGGATGCGCGATTGTATACGTCTGCGAGAGAGGATACAAATGAAACGCAATGTTCTTTTGCTTTCTCGGTGAGAGGGCTTTGTGTAAGGGATGGATATGTTGGAATTGGAGGTTTTGAGGAACTTCGATGTTTTCGAGGCTGTGATATCAGTGTATATATACACTGATACTATATATAGGGGGTTTAAAAGTGTGTATGAGTGTGGTTATATTGTGTACATGAGAACGCGTATTTGTGGGTTTGAATGCATAAAATGAAAATGACACGCATCACGAGTGTGTGCGTATGTGTGTATGTGTATGTGTGTGCGTAAGTGTTCGTGTATATATGTGTGTATTTCTCGCTGAGATATTATAGGTATATTAAGTATCACTTGACGTATAGCACTCATTAGATTTAGAATCCAATAATTGGTTGACTTTAGTGCTTATTTTTTGTCATTTAATAAGTTTGATATTTAAAAATTATGCGTATATATTTACAGGATATAAAATGTCGAGGTACTTATAAACTAAACAAATGTTTTAAAGAAATTATGGAGAATTAAATATGAATTTGAACTAATTAAGATTAAATTCTTAGAACTCTCTAAATTTGAAATAGTGAAAAGTCACTTTTTGACAGTGAAAACTCACTATTTTATATAAATAGTGAGTTTGAACTATTTCAAATTTAGAGAGAAGGCTTTGACAAAGTAATATCTTAAAGCACTCAGCTTGAGTGTTTTTTTTTCGCGAAAGAACAGAAGATTTCTCGTTGATTGTAGGGACGGACGGTAATCTGAGGATCGAATATGTTTATAAATGGGGATTTCGTTAAGGTCATAAATATTGTAGTTTGACAAGAAAATACTGATTTTTAGACCTTTGCAAGCATCTAACATTTGTAAAGGAGTTAACGTTGAAAAATAAAAGTTGACAAACAATTTTAAGATCCCTTTCCTTGCTAATAAAGATCTTTTGAAGTTATCAGGCATTATCTTTTAAACGATTATCATAAGCTTCCCAATTAGGTAAGTGTCCTTGACACTAAAAAACTTTCTACTTTTATGATATTTTCTGATGCCCACACTAAAATCTGACTAAATAAAGCGTAGCCATCGTCATCAAACAGAAAAGGGCAAACTCGGCTTAATCCCTTAATACCTCTCCTCGAGAGCACGGCGTAAATATATCATCGGATTTGAAACGAAACTAAAGAAAAATCTTCTACGTCCACGCGTCTGTTCTACTACGCTATGAAAAAACTTTACATACACCATGAAGCCTTTTAATCTTCTCAGTGACGTATGTAGGATAATCGATCACTCGGAAAATCATACGTGTGGATGCGAAAATGGCGAAGTGAAAAAGTAGAAACGAAGGCGGAATGAGGCTCGCAATGCTGTTATCCCCCGGGCGCCACTTTGTCAAGAAGGTTTTCAAATAGATTTACGATGCCGATGGTCGAGGAGCCAGCAGATGAAGAGGATGTGCCGATATATTGGTCGAGGGGGTGCATAAAACATCGTTTTCGAGGCAAACTCAAGGGCAGTCATCCGGCAGGATGTGTATAAGAGACCGATAATCGATGAGAGTCTTATTAAACAAAAATAGAGTCTTGAATATATAAAGACTAGCCATGTATACACTCGATAATATTCGTTCGAAAGTGTGCAAAAAATTAATCTTTCGTGCACAGAGTTTCTTTGCATAAGATTTAACAAAAGCTAATATTTATATAATTACTTTTATCAATTTAATCATCTAGTATAAATGTATGCGTTTTATTATAAGATACACAACTTCAGTAGCTTACAAAAATAGAACAGTTAAAATAGTCGAGACTATACCGGCATATACTTGTCAGCCAAAAAATTAGCTATAAAAGACAGCAGGTACTTAAATAGAAAGTATTTTATCTTGCCAGAATATGAATATAATATCGGCATGTCTTAAAAAGACAACGAAAATAAGCAGCATTGGGACATTATGAATCAATCAAGTCATTCATTGCACATATTTAAAACATATTTATTTTAAAGAAATTACTTACTTATTTAAAATTAACATATTTTTAAAATATAATTTACTTCAACGTTTCTTTTTCTCAAAAATAGATAAAAAAGCGTAGGCTATTTTAAACCTTATTTTAAAAAAGCACTTTCAGTTGCTCTGGCCAAAACTAATGTTTTGATACTATTGGAACATTTTTAGATAATCTTAAAAAACGTATTTTTCAACTACGAGTATCAAGAAGATCTTGGTATGAGTGTATTAATGAAGTTAGTACCTACAAATATTCGAATTAAATTCTCTGCACATTCCATAATTTTCATTCACTACAAAAGCTAAATTGTAATCCTAAATAGTCTGAAAATTAACCTTCCAAAAAAAGTTCTTAAATTTCCACTATCTCTACCCTAATTTCGCGCATCCCCAAGCTCACCTCCCCTCAGCATCCTCATCCACTCGGGCGCAAAGTAGCGCGCACAGCGGCCCCGGCGCGGCCTCCCGGCATAATCCCGCCGCGACATCTTTATACGCCGCGTCGACTAAACGAACGATTAAAGTCACCGGCAGCGCACCGCATTAAACTGCGGCGTCCCGTCCAACAAAAAAAAAGAAAAGAGACGCCGACGTCACTTTCACAAGCTGGACATGCTTCCGGCTCGAGCCGCCGCGCGTGTCTTTTTTCGCGGCCGAGTGCTCGAGGGACTCTCGTACAAGAGTCGTCGGCGAAAAATGCTCCGACGGCGCGTCTTCCGGAGCGGGAAAAAGCGGAAAACGGGGGAAAGAGTTAATTATACGCGGGTGAGAGGCGAGCGGAGTATATACGTAATATGGGCGCCATTCGTGATTGCGCTAGGTAGGTTGCGCGGCGAATTGAACGGGAGGGTTTTCGGTCTGGAGGTTTCGGGAAATGGCGGGGCTTTTATTGCTCGTTCGCTGGTTGCTGCAGTTTGGTGGCACGATGTTAAAGTAGAGGACGAAGGGAGATGAGAGTAGTACAGTCATGGGATTTTCGTTTAATGGATTCTACAGTGAAAGTAATTTTTATTTTCTATGTATTCTATACTTGAGCGTTTTAGCCGTGTGCTTTTGTAATAGACCGATTTGCGTGATAATTTGTAGCTACGCGGAAAAAAATATGGAAGCTTTTGAGAGATACAAGGTTGCTGATTGGCATTTGATATGATCTCTTCTTCGATTGTAACTATCACAGCTACAATTAGGATTTTGAGTGAAAAATACATTAGGTTGTTTTGCGAGAATAGTAAAAAGTAGTAAAATAATTAGGTGTTTTTTTTCGCTTTGTTAATAAAATATGAACTTAAGAAATACTGAAACTTAAATCGTCTGTATCTTTAGAAATAATTATTTTTAAGTAAAAAAAATACGACTTAATTATTGTTTACTATTCTACCAAAACAACCTAATGGATTTTTACGTGCAAAATGCTAATTTTTTACTACAATAGCAACAGTTTCTGTTGTGGGGATCGCAAATTGTAGTAAGTCGAGGTTGCAACTAGTGCAGCTGTAATTATTCAAATTAGTTGTAACTACAAATTTGTTTCCGTGTACAAAGGGATCACAAATTTGAGGTCAGATTTATAAAATTCAAAATAGCCGATCCAATATAGTGGACAACATATTCAAAATTTGAATTTTGAAAAGAAAATATTTTTCTTTTCCGCACCATGAAAGGTCCATTTTATTTTGAATTTTGTAATTCGGATTCATAATTAGCCATTTCAAAAACTCCTATATGTTTTCGTGTTATGATTATATATTCGCTGTGAGCATGTGGTATAGTATATGTTATCTTATTTTCAAGAATAGCGCCATCTTACGGTAGAGTGATGTGATCGGGGGCTCTTATTGGCATTCAAAAAAAATAATATTTTTTTAATTACTGATGAACCTGAGAATATCCTTATAATGTTTTTAATAATAAATAAATATGTCAATTCAAGAAACAAAATTAAGATCACACAAATTGTCAGAAACTTATAAAAAATTATTTTCATTGAATTTCCATAACTAGAGGCTGTGTATTTTGTACTATCCACATCACGTCACTCGACCATAAGATGGTGCTTTTTTTGTGTACAATATCTGTCGTGCTCACAGCGAATAGCTAGTCTCTCTCTTGTAAAAAATGATCCTATTCAAATTATTTTTATATTTATTCAGCTCTCAAACATACTACAAGTGCTTGAAAAACCCAGACCAAACTGACAAGAAATAAGTAAAAAAAATTAAAAACTGTCTTATAATATGCTGTCCGGATTTAAGCGGTTGAAAGGGTTAAATATATTAAAGTTATCCCCGATAATGTAATTATACAATGTACCCTAAAAATGTATCTTACTAAATCTCTATTGCATAATAAAAACAAAATTATACATTATCGCACCCCCGAACTTACCCAATCCTTATCATAATTACCCAATAACCCTTTTAACGCTCCCCCGTATTAAAACTTTCAGCAACCTACCCATTGACGCACACACCTCCACTCAAAACTTCAAATCTCCCAGGAGGCAGCCCCTCTCATCTATTCTCGCGGTCAAAAAGCAAACGCTTGATCGATGACGTCAAGTGCAACGCATACGCTGCATCAAGTTTAACACACGCACGCGTATTATAGCATTCCTCCCATCGGATACCACTGCGCATCTGACATGGACGCAAAATATATACGCGGGAGCGCGCGCGCATACGTTTTATCGTTTAATTCAGCCGCGCAGAAGTGTCGTCCATTAGTAAGGTAATGGCTTGACAGTAAACTCGCTTTTTACGACTTTGACGCGCGCGCTGCACCGTGGGAGACACGCGCCATTAACCCGCTGTGTGTGTCCATTCTGGAGGCGCTTCGCTCTCCATCTCCGCGCAGTGTAAAAGGGTTGAACGCGAAATTATTTTCATTCCTGGTATTGCTTTGAATTTAGTTTTAATTTTGCGGAGGAGGTTGTGTTGTTTGATTGTTTCTTTGTTTGTTTGTTGTCGGATTGGATGATTGAAATTGCAGGCACTTGTTTCATACGTGAACTGGGGTCGACGAGAGTTACAAGTTGCATATTGGATTACCAAGAGTCGACTCGATTGATATGTATAAATCAGTGATATTCATCGATAGAAAGAGCTTTAATTAAGGTTTAATTCACAAATTTTAAAGCCGAATTTGATCCTTGGAATCTCAATATTTCCGGAATAAGTAGTCAGAAACCAAAATCTAATAATTTCGTATTGCTGTAAGCATATATTTCTATAGAGTAAAAATGTAAAAATCAGGAGTATTTTGGATCTTGTATTAGAAATTATAGATAAATAGATAAATACATAGAATAAGAAATGTACGAAATTCGAATTTTTGTGAAACTTGAAATTACATGTAGGAGAGAACGAGGTCAAACCGATCAGGTAGGTCAATCCGATCGATTAATTATGAAAAATATTAAGTTTATTGAATGGTGAACATATTTTCATATTCTTTTGAGTGTTTTGAGTGGAACTTTCAACTTATAAAATGCTAAAAACCAAACATATAAAAGATTTCTACAAAGACATTCACATTGATAGGTTTTAGATACTTTTCTTCTCAGAAAAGTTTTCGTTAAAACCATTTTTACAATTATTTAATTTAATTATTGGTGGTTTAAAGACAATAAATATATAGCATTTAAACTTTTAAATTATTATTTTTTAAATTAATTTCTACTACCAAAGCTACAGTATGAATGTCAATATTTCTAGCTTATAAAGTGCTAAAATAACTTATTACATCATGTAAAAAGTTATCCAATTATTTATATCAATTATTATTAGCACGAAAGAAATCAATAATTTTCACTAATTAAACCATATACAATCAAGTTAGCTTGACACAATATCCGATAGAGGTATTCTATATCACAAGTAGATCACATATCGTGCACTAGGTCTATCGAAAAATCGAATACAAAGCACTGCAACCAATCCGCACCAATACATCCTCACCCTAAAAAATTCACAATTCCACAAAAACCTCCATCATCCACTTCAGCGCTCCTCCAAAGAGCCCCCAAAAATAAACTAACACTTCTCTCCCAAGCCACAATCATAATCCAGAGAGACAGAGATAAAGAGAGCGTCGAAACGTTAAGCGTCGCTCTCTCGCTGCCACTCTGCACTCACCCAGAGTAGATCATGAAATTCAAAAGAGGCCGCAAAAGCTCTCCAACTCGAAACGAGCCTGGGCGCATATCCGGTGACGGCCGCCGCGCGCGCGTACACACACGCAACCTCGAGACTTTTGCGCCGGGATGCACTCGAGAGCGCGCGCCACGCGAAACTCGCGTTTTCTCTCTTCCTTTTTTTCCTGCTTTCTTTTTTCGAGCGCGTCGCAGGACGAAATAGCCCGCGATCGATTTTTCCCCGGCGCGCGCCGACACGAGCCGAGGAATATTCATGGACGCGAGCGAGCGGCTATAGTCGGCCCCCTGGGAAATTCGCGAGGTCCTGCGTTGTGTGGACTGGCTGCCTAATCTTTTTATCTCTAAGAGCGGAGCGTAGCCAAATGACTTTGGCACACGAATGAGGATTTAATGAAAAGTTTGGGGGTGTGGGGGTGCGGGGTGTTGGTTTTGACGAGAGAGATCTGATAGCGAGGCTTTGAGATTCGAGTGTAAGTGGACGACGCTCGTTCTGTAATTTTCTGAGGAGGTACGGGCGGCCAAGGGTTATTAGCATATAATACATGTAGAGTTCGCTGGGGCGATTCGTACGGAGGTTTTGGCAATGGCGAACGAGATGGGGTTTCAAATTATTCGGATTCTAATGTAATGTAAATGTATTTTACAAATTTTTTGTAGAATGAGAGATTTGTTATTCGGATCTATTGTAATTTTGAAAATGCTCGAAGTCATTTCAAAGATTATTACATGACAAATTAAATTATTAAATTGTTACACGATACATCGCATAATAATTTAATTAATCTAATTTATGGTCATTAATATAATTGACTACAAAAATTATATAATTACTTAAATTACTATTTCGTATGTAAATAATGTTAAAATGATTACGAGCTTTTACAACATTTTCGAAATGGATTTATTAATTAACTTAAAATAATACGTGACCAAATTTTGTGGCCACCAGAACCTCGACCTGGACTCTTGAACATATTTGTGTTTCTCGTTGAAATTTTGCAGGTGCGGCAGACCGAGACTGTAAGTTGTATATATGGGTCTAACGTGGACAACGTGAATGTCTAAAACCCAAGTGCTTGTTACGAACTTGCTCTTCAGGCATATGAAAGATACAGTTAAATCTTATTTACTATAACTATGAATAAATTTGCAGGTAATTTTTTCAAAGTTTTTTGAAAATATTGTAAATCCTAATAGCTGCATTATCTCAAATAAAATAATAAATAGGTGAGACACAGTAGGGTTTAGCGAAAAAAACTTATACGCTTACTTTAAATCATAAACTTAAATTGTATACGCCGCAAAAGCTCATTTGAATATATATATACCCAAATAGAAAAGGTTATATAGTGCTGTGCAAATTTATCAAGGCCTGCCTAAAGTCAACGAGCCCTACAATTATTGTGCCTACACAAAATTATATAGCTCTCGATAAAACTAGACAATTTTCTACCAAGGTACGATAAAAAATTTATTAAAATAAACTATCCAAGTTAGCTCCGTTGGGGTGAATCGGACAAAATTTATTATTATTTTCTATATTTCGGAAACATAAGCTAAAAATCTTTTTACATCATAAGCGAAATTAAAAATCATTAAAAACAAATCTCCAACTTAGCCTTGGTCTCCACTATATCAAGTATAATCTAAAATAGAACGGGTAAGATTTTAGAACCTACCGATTAACATTTATAAAAAATCATAAAGATTGAACAAAATTTTTAAATCGAAATAATGTTTCTTTTTATTTTATACGATATAATAATAATAGTAATAATAATAATAATAATGATGATAATGAAATTTCCTAAATTTCAGAAATTTCCTACGACGAGTGTACATGTACATCTTACGAGATACTAAAATAGTACTAGAGTCGGACGTCAAAAATAAGTATTACTAAATTTTTCTGACAATAGAAACTAACGCAATTTGTATATAACTTATAATAAAAGAAAGAAGTATTATTTGCTATAACATTTGTACTAATCAGAATTAATTACATATAAAGATTAAGAATAAGAATTAGAAAAGTTAAACTTACTTTAAAATATTTTAGCTACAATATATTTAAGTTTTTATAATAAATACTTGTATTTAACAAACTCATTTATTTCTCGTAATAAATAAATTCTGTTCTACTAGATTATTTAGTAACTATCTATAACTAAACGTTTTATTGCAATGAACTTCAAAGTAATCTTTGTAAAAGAAATCCGATTCTAAATTTTTATTAGACTCATTAGTTCGGAACGATCCGCATGTTAATTACAATACAAACCATAGTAAACTACAATATAATGAATAGTAATAAAAACATTTTTTCATTTATTACTTAAATTAAACTTACATATTGAAGGCAATTCAGAGAATAGGAAATGTTTGAAAACTCACCTGTAACATAAACAAAGTACACACAATTAAATAAATATTGAAATATCAAAAGTTTAATACTGTATAGAATATAAAATAACAAGCATCCCCTAAAGCAGTAAAACAATGACAATTTAATTCACGTCAAAAAGGCCTATAAAACGCCAACGTCCAATTACCACGCTGAAGAAAGCACTCCGAAACCTTGAAACCCGCCGACGCAACTTTCACCCTTGCCTGCACTTACGTGCATCCTCGCATCCCCCCAGCCGGAGCAACATTATATCTGTGACGAACCGGAAAAACGACTAAAGTCCACATTTTTGAAAATTGAGTTTAAAACCATTTTATTATCCTTACATAGTATATTTTCAGATAACACTGCAAAAAATCAAGAAAGTGTAGAAATTAAATGACCCTATCAACTATTTGTGATTCTTTTTAACAATAGTTTAAATGGACATAAAAAAACTTTAAACCTTAATATCTCAAAAACATGAAAAGTGGACTTAAGTCGTTTATTCCGAGAACCCACAGATATGAACCCTTAAAAAAGCCTTTAACCTTGCACCACCAAGCGTATCTCTTTCCAACAGCTTGTAAACAGCTGTTGCTGCCGCTATACCGGCGCGCATCGCGCAACAAATTAAATTTCGAGCGAGTCCCGCCTGCGCGACCTTTAGGGGGAGCCCAGTAGTCTTTTAAAAACAGCAGCACCGGAATCCCTCTCGCCTCCCGGGCACGGAGCTTTACGAGCTCGTAAAGACTCGCGAGCGGCTTGCAGCCCTTGACGAGGCTCTCTGCGAGCAATAAAAAAAGCACACACACACACACACACACACAGGAAGATGGGCGGATGAACGTGTGTGCACAGCGGCGAGGCGAAAGAAAAGTATGGAAGGTGGGTGATGGGGTGTGTGCGGATATAGCTGTGTACACTGGGCCTATTAGGTGGGATTGAACGGGGCGGGTGGGGTGGTCTGGATTTCAAGGGTCGTAGGTTGAGACTCGCGTCCGCGGAGGGTGGGTAATTGCGAGGTATAAGATTGTGGGTGATTTATCGCGGGAGTATATTGGTCTTGATTGACGGTTTGATTGGAGAAGAGCAGGTATTCTGGTAGTTTTCGAGTTTGGAATGCGATTGCACTGGGATATTGACTTTTTTTGAAAACGTTAATCCTGTAGCACTGTGGGGTACTTGTAGAGTACACAAATTACAGCCGTCGTAAAATATTGATAATCAATAAAAAGAAAAGGTTTCTGAAATATATGACTCTTTAGTGTGGTTGAGAAATAAATCGCTATGCCATTAAATACAAAAACAATAATTTATTTATCTGCCGTAAAATTAAAAATAGTGATATTATAAATTTATAACAATGCGTATAGATGAGAAAACCAATATATATGGTATTGCAAATTTTTTCTTAAAAATTTAAAGTAAAATAGTTCTTTTTTTTTAATTATATTGATGCAATGAATACTTATCTTATAAGAACATATTATCTTAAAGTAACTAATTACTAGATTAGTTATTAAAATAAAAATATATAAAAGACATAACGACTTAAAGTAATATTTAAATTCTACCTCAGATATCATATTTAAAAATTAGTTTATTCTTCCTTTCATAAATTAATCGATGCATATATTAGTACTATTTCAGGAATAACAAACCACTACGCATATTTTCATTTCAATCAAATAAGAGCCTACTGATTAAAAGACTTAAGGAAAACAGACATTTAAATCATCTAATATTGGCACTTGGTTCACTACTCAAACGCATACATCCTACACGACTATCTTGCAGAATCGTGTAAAGTTCAAAAAGCACACGTTGCGGTATCATGGTTCGTGAGACTATAAGCGGATACAACTTGGTTGTTAGTCGGCCCCTTCGATACATGTACAAAGAGGTTTAAACCTTGCACTAGCCAAGCGAAACCGATAACCCTTTACCAGATGAAAAGATAATTTACCGTAACACTGGATATGCAGTCAATGCCAGAAATTAGTTTTTTAGTTATAATTTTTATAATTAATTTTGCAAAGTTTTTGTTGTTGTCATTTATCCGAGTTCAAGTGAATTATGCAGAGGTAATTTTATATCTGTACGCATTAGACCTGGTTCCCTATATTCATGATGCATCTATTCCCTCCTCCTACATTTGGAGAATGTAGTAGGGGAAGTACGTATGCATCATAACTGGCCCTACAGTTTCAAGTGGAATCCGAACCACCGGAATCGGAGGAACAAATATATGAAAATATCATTTCAGAAAATTTCATATGCCAACTTTAATTTTTTTTAGCAGAACTGTGCATAATTGTAATCCAAATTACGATTCGTGATAATTGTAATGCATGAAATAAAAGAGAATAATTGGGGCCTGCGGCGGCTCAGTCGGTAGAGTGTCGGATTCCCACGCCGGTGACCCGGGTTCGAATCCTAGTCTCTGCCGATTGATACAAGCACCTCTGTAAAAATTACATGTGCTTTGTTTACAAACACACCGCAGACCCCCGTCGTCGATTAGCACCACATGGGAGCACAAACATGGCGACGTTAAAAAAAAAAAATAAAAAAAAAATAAAAGAGAATAAATTTCAAGTAAACATTCTCAAGTAAACACAAATTTAATACATTACAATTTCAATAATCCGTATTTAATTACACAATGTCGGGCCATATTAAGCGTCTACTCAGGTAGCCGTAATTCAGTGTGACCCATTCAGACCTGACTACACCTTTCGTCTCACACCCTAAGAAGCTCCTGATCAATTATCGGATTATAGTAAACTGGATCCGTATTCAAAACAACAGCTAGAGCTCTGAGGGTTCAAGGTATTACATCCTAATCAATAAATGGAAGTAGGGCCATAAAAAAAAGAACTACTGATACCCATCAGAAATAAAAGCAAAGAAAAAGTAAATGGAAATTCTACAGGTGTTCGTACTTGTTGAAGACATTTTGACTTTCAATGCGCAGTTCCAATCTTGTAATTCTCTTCCTAAATTTGCAATCATTAGACACAAATAGCTTGAAACTGAAATCCTCATCCTCATACAATTATTCCTACAAATTGCGTTTCAGACGTCAACACGCTAAAAACAGACTCTGCATCGTTGTCTACCTCTCTGGATCGAAGACACCCACCCATAGCAAAAGCATTAACAGCATCCAACCTTAGATGCGCTCGAAGTCCATAAGTAATATACACATAGACCTCAGGGCTAATTAACTGAACTAATTAATTTACACGTCGCGTCGCATTGCTATGTACAGCCCTCTCCCCTCTCTCTCTCTCTCTCTCTCTCTCTCTCTCTCTGTCTCTCTCTCTCTCTACCTCCGTACGTGGGCGTCGAAGAAAATACCCTCCAAGAGCATCATCAGCAGCAAACAGTCATGCGAAAGAGAGCGAGATAGAGAGAGAGAGACAGAGAGTCCCCACTGCAGCTGGCCGGAAATTGAAACTGCTCGGAGAGGAAATTCAGCGATGAAACGTGCGCGCGCGCTGCTGCTTCTTCTTCGTTGCAGAGTCGATAAGGAGCTCGAGCTGGTCGCGTAACACACACGTATCTCCATACCATCAGGGGCTGATGAATGCGCGGAGGTGCGGAAGAGCAAAAGAGGCGAGAGGCAGAGAGAGACAGAGAGAGAGAGAGAGAGAGAAAGGGAGAGAGAGAGAGAGAGAGATTGATTGATTTATTTAATCGACAAAGGACTCTTGCTCCTATACAGCCGCCGCAATATACACAAGTTTTAACATACATGATGTAAAAGCAATTATGCAAGGGCTAAAGAGCCCTGTACATAGTTGTTAAAAATGCTTACATCTAAACAAAACTTAATATAAATAAATATGTATTCAAAAAGAAATAATAAGTATAAAAAAATAGTAAAAAAACTGGTAATAATAATATATACAAATAAAATAAAAAAAAAGAATAAATTTATATATATATATATATATATATATATATATATATATATATATATATATATATATATATATAAAGTAAAAAATGATATATATATATATATATATATATATATATATATATATATATATATATATATATATATATATAAATAAATGAAAATATACATGTAATAAAGAATCAGCATATAGATAAAACTTATATACTAATAAAATGTTATCTTATTCTAAAATTGTTTTAAAAGGTGTTCATAGAGGAGACGTTTAAAACAGTAGTTTTTGTACAGGCCACAAATGCTAAGGGGTATCGAATTCCAAAGATTTGCTATCCCTATCGATAATGAGTTATGAAAGCTGCTGGTATGAGCAAATTTTATGCTGTGGTCGTTTAGAGCCACGCTTAGATCCAACTTTTTCCTCGTCATGGAAATCGAATTTATCCTTAAGGTACGCCGGTTTACCTAATTTAAATTTAGAGGTTAGAAAACACAAACTTATGTAGTTACGTCGAAGTGCAAGCGGTAAAATATCGTTGTTTTTATAGCTATGAGTGATGTGCTTACATTTTTTAACGTCTGTTGCGAATCTGATGGAAACATTTTTACACCTAGCTAACTTCGTATTCAGCTCATTTGAGAGGTCAAGAAATATCCCACTACAGTAATTAAAATATGAAAAAATGAGTGATTTTACGAGAATTAACTTGGTGCAATTAGGTAGCGAATCCTGGAATTTGCGTAGACGTGTGAGAGGCATAGTAATTTCTCAATGTAACTGTACATTGTTCACGCCATGCAAGTGTGGAGTCTAGAGTGACCCCAAGAATTTTTATTGAATTATAAGTATTGATTACCGTACTGTTAAGCATTACGTCTGGCAAATTCAGGGTTTTTAGGCGACTTATAATAGATAAACTGTTACCGCGACCCACTGTGAGATTCTCTCGAGGCCAAGATGTAATAATCGGACTAAATTGGCGCCGTCCTTAAAGCGACCACGAATATATATGACAAAGTCATCCACGCATAAATGATACAAACAAAAACGCAGGAATAATGGGAGATCATTGATAAATAGCAGAAATTTAAGAGTGCTGAGTGTAGAACCTTGTGGAATACCTTGTAATCTCAGTAGAGGTTTTGAGGTCTCGCCTGAACCTCATAAGACTACTTGCGATCCATCTGAGAGGAACGAGCGTATCCACTAGATAGTAGAGTCAGAGAATTCGTAGTACCTTCATTTTTGGTAAAGAAGGTCAATATTCACTAATAAAAAGCTTGACGTAAGTCGATTGAGGCTGAAAGTGTAATGTATTCGTTGTCAATGTTTTCCCTAATATCGTCAACTAGTTTAATGACCGCTGAATGCGTACTAAACGATTTTCGGAAGCCGTACTGCAGCGGGTTAAGAAAGTCTGATGAGTGACGTAATCATTTATTTGCATTTAAACTGATTCAAGCATTTTAACGGCGGCATAGAGAATACTGATCGGGTGGAAGCCTTTCGCGCTTGACTGCTTTTGTTTTTCGGAAGGGGGCGTACAAGAGCTCGTTTCCACCGAGATGGATATACTCCCGACTGTAACAACGCATCGAAAATATTCAGTAAGACTGGCAGGATTACAGGCAAGGTTTCTTGAATACAACTAAGGAGGATATCATCAGGCCCTTTGACATTTGAGCGTGAGCATGTACTTGCTTCTAGAACATCGTCCACTTGCACATGTCAGTAGTGAACGATAAAGATCGTAATCGGCTCTTCGACCAGAGCGCTTGTATGTTCGCCAAATTTTATTGCGACGCGAAATCAAGGAATTAATGTCATAGGAAATTCACGCAGATGCTTTCTTTTTAACGACGAATGTTCGATGTTTCGATATGGAGCATGTTTATGGTATAGGCTAAGTAGAGCAGATGTGAAGAAGTGTACTTTACAATCTACACTATCTTATTCAAGGTCAAGAGAGAGAGAGAGAGAGAGGCTTGCAGCGGTCGCCTGAAAGTGGAGTTGCGGGGACTCGTGGTTAAGCGCGCGTTTTAGTGTGTATAGGTTTACGTGCCCGGGAGATTCCTGAGGTGAGATGTTGCGAGGAAGTCGATGGCCGTGAGAGACTTTGTAGTTGGAGAAGATGAATTTGGCGCGGTTGGCTTGGGATGCCCTGGGAAAATTGATAGCAGGAGCTTGTTTCATGATTTAATTAAACGCGTGAATTGGGTACTTGCATGAACATTATTTTCTCGTCGGTATTCATGATTTGGATAAAAAACATAAGTCGACGCTTGATTCACTTCGAATTTTCAAAAAAACAAATTAAATTGAAAGAAATTATAGCCTAAATAAGTTCCTTTGAATGACGTCACATTCATACATCATCAAACGATACCGCTATATGAATGTAACGTCATCAGTATTTTTGAAGCACTATAACTTCACTAATAATGGGTAAATTGTGAAAATTCGAAATGTTCACAATAGAAGTAGTATATGATCTATCAAATGAAGCCTTAAAAAAATTTGATGCAAGGACCCAATTGTATGTAGGATGCAAAATTGTGTTAGAGAAATCGACAGAGTAGTGTTTATGAATTTTGGAATTTATGTGGGATGCACTATATACTCAAAAATGCCACTTGTCTCTTTTTTACAATAATTCTGCTTCAACTTTTTATTCGTACTCTAATTCGCTTATGTTAAGAGGATGTTAAACTATCATATTACCAGCGTTTACGTGGAAGTACTTTTTCCATTTAATTTCCAATTTTTAGAAAATAGCTCTCTGGGACGTCGTTGATTTTTATTAAAACAGAAACTCTGTTCCTATTACTGATACTCCATAAATATATTTCATAGCTGGTTCAAGTGAGTTTATATAAAAAACCATCATGTAATTCACACTTAAAATGCTATTTCGATTTTACACAGATAAATAGCCAGGTGTCAGTAAACAAAGACAAAGGGATCAGTTATTGGGACTTTGGCAACTAGCTTAAGATAATCCTAACATCTTTGTCTTGATATATCTACAGATCTTTTACTGTCTTGGTTTTACACCAACATCCTATGTGCTACTCTTCAATTTTCCATACTCATCTTAATCTGAGCAATTATATTACTCTAATGATGATAGATATGTTCACTTATGACGCCATTACTGGATCTCTGCAAATAATAGGAAAATTTCGACCTATAGATTTATGAATATTGTCAATATTACTAGGACCCAACTGTTCGCCATTTTAGTGAACTTACTTAATTGAGTAAGTTATAGAGTTTTGTTCTTCTCAAGATTATATACTTAATACTCTATATTTTCCGTCATCCTCGTCCAGATTTGCTACAAATGTCTTTTCAAGTACTTTATTTGCAAATATTCTAGATTTCTTTTTATCGATTTTAATTTGAATCCATAATTCGCATCCGTACACAATCACTGACAATACTATTTGTAGTTTTATCAATTCTAATTTTATAAATTACGTGATAGTAACTAAGATTATAGTAGCTTGATAATAGAGTAAAAACAAACATTTCTTGAACGTAACATTTTTCTAATTTCGTTTTCCACTCGACTAAGTTTATTAACTTTTTCAATAGTCCATCGAACACCTATTAGTAATCATATATTTATCATTTTCTTTGCTTATTACTAATGCTACTTCTTTTCTTTTTCTAATCAAAGTTTTACATTTATTATGACAATTTAAGGTAAACGTACCAATGATCGGACACATCCCTATAATCGGACAATATTGAAATTAAATGTTTATTAAATACATGATATAATTTGTAATCACCCCAGATCTATAGACTAATGATCGATTAAATGATTTTTATACTTAAGGTTACGATAATTTTTTTTATTTAAAAATATGCAGAGCTATGAACAACTGTCCGATTATTGGGCTTAAGTGTCTGAGCATTGGTGCGTTTACCTTATTTACTATCTCCTAAAAACTGCAGATCATCTGTCAGTATTCAAGATAAACATTTTATTAAGAAAGAAACAATTTTCTTTTCATTTTGTTGGTGCGAATTTTCTTTCAATGTAGTAGACCAATCGATATTTTTCTTGAATTTCGTAAGATAATATCAACGGTATATCCACGAGAACTGAATGTTTTTAGAATTTTTTTCTCTGGACGTATATTCACTTTGTTTTAGTTCACAAGTATATGCCTTTCGGCTCAAAAACATAGAATATTCAACGTAAAGAAATCGTATACTGCGAGTAGTACGCAAATGTATGACATATATTTACATAAAATCAATAAAGTTATTTTAACATTTTAAAGATGTTAACGTAAAGGTCGAATTATTTTAAATGTGAAAAAGCTCATTGTAATTGTAAAAATGGCATTCTTCTAACCGTCTTTCATGAAATATATCGCATACAGTATTATTTGCTAAGACTACAATAGTATATTATAAATTTGAGCAGTGTCTCTTTTTTACATCGGTACGAAAGATAAAAGTTTCAAACTGCTATATTCTACATTATCACAGTGTATTGTGTATAACAAAACTTTCCAACAGTCAAGAAATAATCTACGTTACGTGGTCAAACGACAATTTTCGTATTTTGAACTTATGAATTTTGAACATTATTTCATAAGAAAAAATTCATACAATTTTAAAGCAGTTTCAAATTTTGAATAACGTAAAAAATGTAGCAATTAGAGTGGAGATATATTTTGCAAGTAAAATTGTTAATTTTATTCTTTTATTCTTTGTTAGCATGTTTGCTTTGCGTGAGTAATGTAGGGTGAAAATTGTTTTTTGAATGTTCTATAAAAAGGAAATAATTATCTTCTCAGTATCGTCATTTTCATTATACTTGTTAACGGCGCTACTTTACGTACTAACGTACTAACATAAAAAACACGAAATTCTTTCGTATTTATAGCTTTATTAGTAATTTAATGATAGTAAACTCCATGAAATGTTGTGCGTTGTTATATTTTTGTTTACTTATGGTTATTGGCATTAAACCAGAATAATTACTAGACATCGATTAATACTGCGCTACATTTATCGTAATTGACAATAATTCGATCATTTAGAGGCAAAATTGCGTAAAGCGAAAATGCATCCAATTTAAATCTGATCGTGCCCGTCATAACTACATTATATACATTTTCATTATTAATAAATTTGTATCAAATAAAATTCAGTTTTAAAATACATCTGGGTCTTTTTTGTCTAGGCCTTCATCTTTTTATTAATATTATGAAATGATCTTCTCGTTCGTTGCAAACGATGTTTTGGAAAATTTGAAGAATTTATTAATCTCCACGAATGAAATTGCGATATACAGAACTTATAAAAGACGCCAGGTTTCACAAAAGAAGAATTTAAAATAAAACTCATTGAAAATGAATGAGAAGTTGACATATATGATGAAAGTATAAAAATAAACTTACAAAATATGCATTTCAACCAAAACCGCCCGCTAGACTCATTAGTAAAACTACGTACAGTTTTAACTTAGACGTCACAAGTTTGGAGAGATATTGCCAATATGATAAACTATGCTAAGAGGAAAACATAAATAGGTTATTACCTAGCAATGTGATCGAGAAGTTACAAATTATCGTATGATGTTTATCCTCGATGGTAAAGCTAGCTGTCTAAATAAAACTTCTTAACTTATAACGACATATAGCGAACTTTAAAGACTCTAAATTATTGAGTCTTAATCCTTTTACATTACTCGTTTCAATAAGACCTAAATAAGTATAGGGTTACCATTCAAGGTCCTCAACCACATTATCCAATAATTTACAAAGTCAAATTTAAAATTCTCTCAATATTAACCCCCCCTCTGAATCCCGCTGAACTTCAAACGCGAAATCGGTCGAACCTGACCCAGGCGAAGGACGACGCTTTAAACCAATAAAAATAAAATCAACCCGCAACAAGAAAGACCGACCGATTAAGACGAAATAATCAAATTACCATCTCTACTGGGACCTCTGAAAAATACAGTGTCCGGAAAAAGAATCTCGCCTCGCGTCTCGCGCGAAACAATCGAATCGAATAAATAAATGAAGATCGATGCGAAAAGGGAGGCAGGCGGCCGGCTCGCACGAATGTGCTGCGAAGGTCAAAGGCGCACGTCGGCCTCCGCCTTTGGCTATATCGCGGGTGCACGCGAACCCGAGCACATTCGCTTTAAGGCTAGTCGCGGCCGGGCGGCGCCTCGGCCATTTAAAGCGTAAAAAGAAATAGCGCCGTTTCATACGTGCGTTATATAGGCGGAGTGTAGACCGAGATTCCTTTAGAGCGGGGGCCGTTGGAATAAACGCGCACTGGGTGTGAAGAAAGCGTCGCGGTGGATAGGTATGTTTTATAAAGATCTCGAGGAAGGTGACGTAAATTAGATGTTTTTTTAAGATAGTAGATAAAGTAACAATGGCTAGGTAAGAGGTAATGATATTATAGGTTGTTTGGGGGAAAAATCTGCCCTTTAATAATTATAGTTAATGAGAACAATTGCAATTTAAGTTCACGAATGTATGTAGCAAGACGAAATACGGCCGTCTATATGCGGATAAGTAGAAACAGCCGAAACTGTACAGACGTATGTTTCTATCATATGAGTTTTTGAACTTCAAAAGAAAAGCATTTATGATGATAAGTTTATGAAACTTTAATGTTTCTTGTATCTTGGACAATCGACGTGGGAAATTTCTGGTCCAATGCGTTTAAAATCCTCCAACGAGCTTAGTGAAAATTTGCATTCGATCCAATGAAACCCAATGCAAATGCAGCATTTCAAAAACATTCAAACGCGTTCGACCAGAAATTTCCCACGTCGAGTGTGCCTGATTATTTTAGCATTCTTATGAATCTTTGGGAGTCTTTATGTTTTTATGTCATTAACGAATTCAACTAATGTTTAATTATTAATTTACGACACGGTACAGTAGTAATTTTAACATTTTACCTCCGAATCTAAAAATGATGTACAATACAAGTTTGTACTCATTTGGAAGCATAATGTTAAAATTAATATTGTTACCTGTTATAAATAAATTATTAATTCATAACAGAAATAAAAGTAAATTGATACATGTCCAATTAATTTGCTTTACTTTAATGCGCTTACTGGCACTGTGCGAGGATGTTAATATAAACAAGTATGAGTTACAAGAAACGTGAGAAGTTGCGTGAATTTGCCTATATCCTTATTCAGGATATAGGCAATCTTATATCTATCAAAAATCCCGTGTCATACATTATGTCAACATATGTTCAAATTTAAATAAGGTATAGCTAGTAACTTCTTTAGCTGTCCAAAAAAGTTTATTTAATTATACTTTAATACAATGTACAAAATCAAACAATATATACTTATATATCTATCGAAGATCCCGTGTCATATATTTTGTCAACATATGTTCAAATTTAAAAGAGGTATAGCTAGTAACTTCTTTCGCTGTCCAAAAAAGTTTATTTAATTATACTTTAATACAATGTACAAACAAAAAAAACCTACTTTAACAAACTCCGTTCGATAAACACAAATGTCTTTTCGATATCCACGCGCCTTCAAAAAACATTCATCCCTTCCATCACCTCTCGCACACCCTATATACACTACTACCTTCCAAACTTTATGATATCGCCTGCGATTATGCAAAAAATCTCTCGCGCACGTGTGCGTAAAGCCGAAAGCGAAAGTGCCAAGAATATATACACACACGGCAATTTACTTCGCTGTTGCGAGCGAAAGAAGTAGATTCGCAAGCAACGACTGCCCTGAGCCTTCGCTATAGTGGAATAACCTTTCCCTTTTTTTGCGGGAGTAGGGTGAGGAGGAGGGTACACGTGAACGCCGATGGATCCACGAGACGAGGCGCGAATCTACGACGCGAATTTTCCGAATCGCTGGCCCTCGATTCGTGGCGGAGAGGGATTTTATGCGAGAGAAGCGGGGCGCAATATTGTTTGGCTGGATCTTCGTAGGTGGTGTTTATGAGAATAGGTCGAAAATCTGAAATTTATTTTTATGCGAATTGACTCGTATGACATAAATATAAACATATGGGCATTGGGATTCAGAAAACTATGATATACGACACTATAAGAAATAATGCTAGCGTGTTTCAACGTGATTCTTTTATATTTAAAATTTTTCAATTGATATTGCTGTTACTGTGACTCTAAAGTATAAAAAAAGTAAAGTAAAAGTAAGCTAAGTAAGTAAGTAGTTTACAATTATTTGTTGCAATCCTGTCAAAGTGCAACAAGTAAACTATATAAAAATCCTCAAAACTCAATAATGTGATTTAAGACATTAAAATGAGGTGAATATGCTTCATTGTAATCGACATAATACTGTTAATCATTATACGTGTAATTTTGACTTTTCATTATTATCTTTGTTATAACATTCAAAGTACTTAAAAATAGTATTTTATCGAGTTATAGGAGAATAGTTTTAACTGGTTGAGTCGCCAAACAACTCAGTTCAACAACATAAAAAAAAACATAAAGCCGCAAGCGATAGCACGGTAAAAGATAAAGGTGGACTGTCTATAGAACACCCGAATATTACGGTCATGTTAACTATCTTATCTCGATTACACATTTGCGAGACGTACGATTTACATTTACGTGACTTGAATGAAACAATAAATTATCCTTTACGTGACTTTCTATTTTTTATAAAACTAGCGAGGTTTAGTGCTTATAGTAGTTAAGAAATTCAATAAAAAGATTTTAAAGCAAAATAACATCACAGAAAAGTTATGATATAGTTCCAGGCGAGTTCACTGAATTTCCCATTTTATTAGCTGGAAAGCCTCGCAGCAGACTAAATTGGTCTCGTAAAATCTCAAGAACGTAAAACTTCCCCTGCTTTGATTGCGCAGATAATTTCACTTAATAGTTTAATAATTCCTTTTAATGGTATCTCCAATGATACATTACAAAAGTTAATTTATTTTTTAAATTAAATTTATATTCGTATATAAATTGAATTTTGTACGAAAGCCGTATAAAATTAAACTCGGATTACGTTCAAACAAACAATGATTTAATTTCGCAACAAAATTGTTAACGATCGTCCCTCTAGATTTGCATGTTTTACACTACGAATATACTCACTCGCGTCTGTCCTAAAATTCAAAACTCACATGACAAGCTGACTTTGATAACTGAATAATTCAAATGTAGCCTGTTCTGCGTACCAAATTGGACAGCTGAAAACACGCGCTTTAGAGAACGGATCTTTGACGTCAAAATAACTCGGGTAAATGTTTTTGAGCTACGTACTTGTCAAACAACATTAGGATGTCTATATCAATACGGGGCTCGAATGAGGTCTTCGTATAACTTTGTCAATATATCAATTGTCCCTCTAGAGTAGACCGTCTAGCGTGAAGAATTGACCTATTGCGGATAGTTTTACAGTGCGAGCTTGATGCATTCCATAGTAAATGACACGTGGATATCAGCACTTTATATGGAAATTCGGTCATTTTTCTTTTCTTTTCTCATCTCAAACACAAAGTGAATAGAGCGTAATAATTCTTATAATAAACACAGTATTTTGCTGTTTTAAAATAATCAGTTGATAGATTTTTTAACGTTAATTTGGAAAGTTTTTTTAAAGAAAAAATGCAAAGTTTGCTTTCTTGCTACCAAAAGAAACTTTAGAAACAAATTTCTCCGCCGAAGACGGGCTTTCTGCCTGCAGTATTTTTCTCGAAAATTCATGAAAAAGATTTTACAAAAAACATAATTAAATTTCTTTTACAATTGATGAAATTATACGTAGAAGCTTTTTCTGGAAAAGTAGCGATACGTGTATCTGCTCCATATCAGCATCCTAACACCATTGACCTCTCGGTAACCTTAAAATCGAATCAATTATAACCTCGACTCTGCTTCGTTATACTTCCATAGTGTTTCTCTCCGTGCCTACAAAGATCGATACTCTTCCTTTTAATTACTGCAAAGAATAACGCCACCTTGCAGTAAACGACCGGCTACTCTCAGTACATCAAAACGGCCTTAAAATATCGAACATTTTCTTCTTATTATTTTAATTCACTTTATCTTTTTGTTAATCCACCATTGCCGCGCGGTATAATAGTATAAAATGATTAGAGGACTATGCAAGTATAGATTAATATTTTGTTATCTTTCCAAACATTTAACCCTTTCGGTGCATTAAACCGCGCTGGCTCTGTCCTTTTCTATTCCACCGAAGCGCCCGCTTGCGGCGTTACCGTAGTCTTCACTTCGTGCTGCCGTGTGTATGTGCGCGGCACACGTAGATTCCTGAAGCTTTGGCTTACGGAAAGGGTTAAATTAAAAAGACTTGAATAAAAGAATATACATTCATTTTTGCTCGCATGCAAACTATTTTTTAATACTTTGTCTAGCTTACAAAAAATTACCGCATGATGGAAATACTGAAAATTATACTTAGATTTCGTGAATGAAAAATAAAACAAATGAACGTATTACTGTCATCTAGAAAAATATGTTATCTAATTGAATCGTATAAGTTTAAAAGAGCTTAAGTCTGATTTTTATTTTTTCATTCCAGATTAACAGTTTATAAATTATAGAAGATATCACCTAGTATTTATAAAACTTATTAAAGATAACTGACCATATAAAGAGTCCACAAAGACCATTTTAAGTTCTATTTAACATACAAATTTTAAATTATTAATGGGAAAATATTTTTTATAATTCATGGTTGTTGAATGTTTTTTATAATTCATAATAACAAAATAAAGATTATGCATCGTTTGTGTATACACTGTACTACCCGTTTGATCTAGACGATGAGGCAGATAAGTACAATTTGGTTTTCTTATTAACAGAATATTCTACTATATATATGATAAGATTATTTACTTTTACTTTCTAAACAAAGCCAACCTATGGTATCTCAAACACCCGTAGTAACCGACTCGGTTTTATCCTTCACAAACACAAAACAAAAAACAAAACAAAAGAACAATAAAACCACGTGTTTGCAACACAAAGTATAGGCTGCCGTTCTTCGACGAATGCGTTCGCCATCGCGCGCGCGCATGTCTATTATGCCCGGTGAATTATGATCGGCAGGGTACTGCTGCACCTCCGAGCCACAAAGAGCGCGCGCGGTAAATACTTTTAAAGCTGCGCGAGCGCGCGCCGACGAAATTAGAACGCGAGGCGCGAGTAAATTGCGGTTCCCTTAATCACCCGGGGGCGCAGGAGGATGGAGGTAAAAAATAATCATCCCCGTGTATAACTCCGCGAAAAGTCGGTTATTTAATAATAAAGAGAAGGTGGCGAGGCAGAGTTTGCGGCCCTGCGCCGTGTAGTTATATGCGCGTGTAGCTTTTGTTAGCCACCGCGCGCCTTTTGATATTCGGACTATGCGGTGGAGTTTTAGAAAGTTTGAGGGGTTTGGATAGAATTTTCGCGCTTGTTTCTGGAAAGGGGGGTGTTCTTTTCCTGGTCGAATGGGGGGAAGATTCTATGGCGGGATTATTAGGTTCAGTAGCTTGGCTTTCTTAATTCTGTTAAGTGTTTGCTACTAGTATGAATCTGTGGCAAAGAGGCAAAATCAATTTTTTAATTGCCACTTAAACATTTGCAAAAGAAAAGCATAAATTATGCATAAAGCATAAATTATTTTACTTTTATGTATAAAAATATTCCATGCATAGACCAAAATCACTAAAAACACAATTAAAAAAAAGAACTTAAGTTGTTATGCCTCGAAGCCACTGAAATTCATTTATTTTACGAGATAAGAAAATTTAAGAGTTACATACAAGACATGGATATGTATTATAAATGATCCTTTTCTAATCAGTCTTTCATACTAAGTTCTTTTCTTAATTATACAAAATCATAATTATATTGTAGGTAATGTTTTAATTAAAATATCTACTAATTCAACCTCCTATACTAATTATACGCAACATCTATTTCATTACTTTTATATTTGTATTTACACAACGAAGCAATAGAAGACCCATTGTCTTCATTTAATTTCGGAAGTTGATTTATCTTTATTCCAAAAGTATTTAGAAAACTTTTGTCGAAAACAAACAATTTTTCCATACAATATTATACAAATACCCTCACACAGGCTTTCGACGTATACTAGATATGTACTCGTACTAAGAACTATTTGTGAAAAATTATATGAGGGTAAGAAGATAGAGTAACCAATACGTTGCATGGTAATGTTCCAATAGTTTACAGAAACATTAATTTATTTTATACGATATCAACTAATTAACTTACTCAGAATAGACATCAATCCACGTTCCGAAAAGAAAAAAGAAGGTAAATAATGCAGGCCTTGCAATGTGACGACAAATATTAGTTTTTAATAGATCAATAGTCTATCGATTTAATTTCAGAAGGTAACGTATTCAACTTATTATTATACATAGCCTGGGGATGGGCATTTTGAATTCAGTGTAACTGTGTAATTCAGTAATCTCTGTATACAAATTGTTTTGTATAATGTATCTATTACGCAGTTCACATAATCTTGTTTATCAAAATTAAACTCAAGGACAAACATATATCTAGACAAGTAGAAGAAGTCATACATGGTAAGGCATTCACACACTAAATTTTAATTATTTACAAAAAGTATATCATACCTGCAAGCCATCAAATTATTAATATTTAATATTCTTTTAATATTATTAGTTAATATTCTTCCATCGACGCCAATAGAATCACCAACTCAATACTTCTGTAGCAAGACTTCAACACGATAGTGATGTTATGGTACTTTGCTTTTTAGTAGCACAATAAATAGTGATTCGATACAATTTAGACTAATGTCCAGACGTACACTTTCGATCTATACTAGATCTTTACTAAAAAACTAACAGCTCTGTTACTAAAATGATTTGAACGTAAGAGGATAGAGTAACCATTTGCATTACAGGCCAATATTTCAATAGATTACAGAATCTTAAATTAAGTCTATTTATATAAATAAACCAATTGACTTAAAATAGATAGTAATCGATATTCTCAAAAGAAAATATAGATTTATAATTATCCAGACCTTCCAATGTAATGCCAAAAACCAGTCTTTGAATGAATTAATTGAATCCGTCGATTTAATTACAGCAGGTAATGCATTCTACATTCTACATACCTAGTCCATGAGCCGCTACATTGATGTCAAAATCCAATCTACTATGTGATTCAGTAATCAATACATACAAATTATCGTTTATAATACATATATTACGTACACGCAGTCTTGCTCACCAATATCAACCTACCTTCGCCAGTGAAAATCATCTGACCAAGTAGAGAAACTCGTCTACGATAAAACTCGTACAACCACTTTCAACGTACAGAAATTTTACAATTCAAAATGCATTTTCGCATATTCCTCCTCTCTGGCGTACACATTATCTAACTATGCATACGTTTCTCGCAAACAACAGCAGGCACAGAAAAGCGCATCCTACCTAAAATTCATCGCGCCGCATCTAGTATTCATCCTTCCACACCGACCGTATCAACAACAATACCGTACCTAACACAACACGCGCGCTCGGTCGTCGCTCGCGTCCTATCTCTCCACGCTCGCAAAAAGGAAAAAATAGTGAAGCGTAGGTACGCACATCGCGACTCCCGCTCTCCTGCAAGCGTTCGTTAATGCACTCGAACAAAAGGAAGCATCATCACCGCGCGTGCTACTTTCCGCCAACGGCGAACTAGAAAGCGGAGAACAATAAAAAAAAATATAGCACGAGCTATATATATATATATATATATATATAGCACGAGCTATATATATATATATATATATATATATATATATATATAGCAACGATGCCAACTTCTTTCTCGCTCGGTATCAATATACGTATATATGTATATACACGAGAGAAACGGGTCGAGTCCTGCGGGATTCGTTTCCTATTTCCGCGATCTACCGATGAAACGCGCTCGGAATGCCGGCGATTCCGCGTTCCGTCACATTGCGGAGCCGCGGCGTGCGCGGAGCGTAATATTGACCTCCGTGGGAACCTTGACCTCTCGCCGGTGTACGGCGCGCGTCTGTGGCCGCGACTTTTCCCACGTCGATTTCGCGGTCGGTGTGTTTCACTTTTGTCGAGCTCTCGATCGACGAATCGCGTGTGCGCCCGATCGGCTGGGAGAGAGAGCTTTTTGAGGTAAAGACTGTTGCGAGTTACATTTGGTTAACGAGTCGGAATGAAAGTGTCGTTTTGACAACTGCGCAGTAAATGCTGGTGGGATATGTATGCTTGATTATTCTGGTGCGAATAGATGTGGCGGGTGTGGGAGTTTTGAAATTGAATTAGCGACTGTTGTTATCGCGGGGGATGGAAATTTTTGGGGTCGGTTGTCTGGACTTTGTAGAGCGTAGCAATGAGGGAGAATGAGACAGTAGGGAAAGGTATGTATTATTCTCGCAGAAAATTCACTGCTAGAACATCCTTGTGCATGAAATATGAACGCTGAAGAGTCACGAAACACGCAGCTCAATATTGCTTGAGTTAGACATATAATTTTAATAATAATTAGATTTTAATTAATATAATGGAGTTTTTTGGAGTATTTGGATCATTAGTCTAGAAACTAAAAAGTATCTTGAGAGAGCATATCGTCTGCCTGCAAACGACTTGATAAACATTTTAGTTTGTGTTTTGCGAGTTATTCTGTAGTTCATTAAGTGATTGGAGTCGGAAATACTTCATTATAACCGAGATTATAACACATTTTCTAGACGCATCGCTCAAATATTGTAAAATATTATAAAACCTCTGTTATATCAGTTAATTTATTCTTATTAAAATCACATATTTTATTTACACCATTTTAAACGGGTTTCTGATCTCCCGATAATTCTTATTTCATCCACTAGCCGGCGTCAGCCATCGCTTAACGTGACGAATCAAAATATAGTTAGATAAATAAATAAATAAATAAGAAGATAGATAAAAAATAAATAAATAAATAAGAAGATAGATAACAAATAAATAAATAAATAGATATATAAGAAGCTTATTTTGCCTCAGGCAAAAAATAGATATACAACATTAAGTACATAAATTGTCACAAAGCTACAATTTTTTATTATAACAATAAATAAATAAATAATAAATAATACGCAATAGATCAGGTAGCATTTTAAATATTGCGATATCACGGGCAGATGATTAATCTGAACAGTCACCGTGTATTCGATTTAAGGTAGTTCAGCGGTGACGATAAGGTTATAAAGTTAATTTATATTAAACGGCATTACTTATAACTTAATATCTTCAATTCATAAATTAAAATGTTAAAACATTAATGCAATCCAAAAGTTTGGAAATAAGGCAGAAAACTAAAGTGCGGTATAAACTTTTTTACAGACTGTACCACAATACAGATATACTAATAACACAGGTAACAATGTTTATTTAGCCATATCTTTGAAAGGAGACCGCTAACTATAGTTTTTCTTGTTTTACGTAATATGGGTAGTAATTCTTTACAACATATTAGTTTTTACGGGAAATATATAATTCATTTCTGCGGCTATGAATTAAAATGTATATTTAACACACGCTTAGCCTATACCTTACGTATTAGGACTCGCAACTTTGACATTGAATATTTCCATTTTGGTACCGACACGGTTATTACAGTTTTGCGGGTGCATAGATAATACTATTAATAACATTGTGTCAAAATTTAAAGCAAATATATAATAAATCGATTAGCCGGTGAACGTCCTTAAATTTATTTAGACAGGGCAGGCATCTAACGTTGCGGGGAAGCGAGTTCTAGACGCAAATGTTGACTTTTTAGCGCAAATGTTGAGCACTGAAAGAGCTCAGGCCTACATCAGTACGCGACTCCAGAGCTGAAAGCTCCCTAGCAATCTTAGTGAAGGTGCTCGACTGGTTTTTTCAAAAAAAGGGCCGCAAGATACGGTGGTTGCTTCTTGTGAATCGCTCTGTATAATAATAGCATCACCGCAAAATACGTCCTTTTTCCCTCCTGCAGTTTAGAACGCTCACGTTTGTTTTCTCAGAGAATTTATAAATATGAAATTACTTTGATAAGAATAAGATGTATTATAAAAGTTGTTTCTTACTTTTATCATGAAAATGTGGATTGGAGGTTATTATTATTTAAAGCCTAAATAATGTAAAAAGCAATGTAAAATATCTAAATAAAATAAGTGGACCATAAAGCTTAACAATTTTTAAAATTCCAAAAATAGTATCATTTTTTCAAATATTTTTTGGCATATTAAATGTATAAAACCTTCTCTTGACCTCCATATCCACCTTTTCTTTAAATCCATTCACACTAAACATTCCTGTTTTAACATTTAATTTTCATCAACATCCAGGAAATGTATAGTAAAAGAACGTATACGTTATCTGTACAACTTTACTATACTCTTCCCTACTATGTGACCATTCATCGAACACGTTAACACCACTCGAAAAAGTAACAAATTTATTTGGACCTGTAGCTGACATAATTACTCTAACGGTGCATCCAGTTTACATTTCTAGGAAGGTGCGTTGTGCTACACGAATTCTGTACTAGATCAAAGAGACGCAAATTTGATTAACCCCGTTTTCCGATGTAAAATTAACTTTGTCGCTTACGGCAAAGATACATTTTGCGTTACAGTTCCTTGTTTAATTGAATAAAATATAAGTACGTTAACTTTCTTGCACCACTTGATGAAACCTTAATTGTCCTTAATTTAAAGATTAACTCGTGAACGCCCGGATATAGAATGCAATGGAAAAAATCATTCTCATGCTGTAAATCGTAATTCTTTTAAATTTGATGTTTATCTGTTTTATTTTTATTTTTTAAATCAAATTAAAATACGAAGTAATTATAAGGAATCTCTACTTTTATGACATCATTCTTAATTTTCGAAATTCTCCGATTTCTGCATTAAAATGAAAAAAGTAAATAAAAAAATGACGTAACATTTACGTCTTACTAAGCGTTAAAAGCTTAATATGCTTTTAAAATAAACGTTTTCAACAAGTCTTCTTCCAAAATAAATCCAACTACAAACACAAGCAAGAACAAATTTCTAGGTACATTCACAAGCCAAGTGAAAACCAACGCTAAGCCTCACCGCGAGTCACGCAAAAATACTTCACGCGCTTAGGACGAGATTTAGCACCGCACTTAATCTTGGTTTATCGAATTTCGTTTGGGCTATTCTCTTTCTCTCTCTCTCTTTCTCTCCCCTGCGCTCCGCGCGCTTGCAACGTCGGCGATAGCCAGGCGAGCAGGATGTAGATCCCAGGAAAGTGCAATCAAGTAAAGTGTACGGCGAAACCGCCTTGAAACATTTTAAATGGTGCGTGTTTGGGTCACGCCGCGCATAACAATAAAGCACAATCCTTACAAAGTATGTAAGAGTACGTGGCAGCCCGTATTGAAATCGTATACATGTTTATCGGTTGAAAGTGGAGGGGGAAGGGGGCATAAATTAAGGGCTCTCGCGTCGACAAATTCTATCGAGAGATAAGTAAGTTGCGGGAATAGGTGATGACAATGCGCGTGCGTTAAATTTTAATGGGCAACAGCGTGATTTCTTTTTCTTTCGAAAGAGATATCAAATCGACAGAGGTGTGTACGTTTTTCGGGTCGCACGCAGGAATATTTCCGAGTCACGTGTGAGCGTGTTGTCGAAATCTTTATCTGATTCAGCGTTGAAACATTACTTTTTGATACATTATTAATAATATTTAGATTAATTGAGCTGTATTGAAAAAATCTTGGTATGTCTATTATTTTTTGTGTACAGTGTAGTTAAAAAATAAGTAGAATTTAAATTATATAAATTTTTTAAAAAAGAACAAAATAGATGCTCATTATACTAAGAATAGGCTTTTAATACTTCCGTTCGGATGAAAATCCTGACTAAGAATTTTATCAGAGTGTAATAATCCATCGCACGTGTCATGCCTCGCAGATTTTGTATGAAAATAGCGTGAAGTGGTAAAAGCTGTATCGTTGACTATGCATTCACGTCGCTTCGATTAGAGGCCCCATTAAAATTTAAATTCCAACCCGACAGTTAATACAGTTCTCTACTAAAATAATCACCAGTTATTGAATAAGAGACGATATGTTTGCTATACTTCAAATAATGCCAAAATGATTTATCTAATTAATCCGTAATGATTTTCTGTTGCAGGAGAGAATCACAAAGACCGAGCGAATCAGAGGGTTTTATATACAGTCAAAGGTAAATTTATTTCATATTACATTATTAATTTTTCTTTTTCATTAAATTGAACCGTGTTTTTATCCTTTGTATCGTTTTAACGAAGATATTATGAGCCTGGATTTTGCAGGAAACATGGATATTATATAAAATGTTATTATAAGTAAAATCAGGTAACTAATTGCGAGTTATGATAGAAACGTTAAAAAATTCAATCTTAGTAATTAAAAAGGTTGCATTCGAGTTAATTTAAAATTCAAATTTCTAACCTCATATTGTACCAATAAACAAAATGTAATGTTGTTCTCATTGCTCATAATATTTCTAAACGTCAAAAATATAAGATCTCTTTTTATTAACTCATCAAGGCAATCGTTAAAACTTACACCTCACAATAACATTTTTAATTATTTGTTTTTAATTTTTATGAGGCATTTCATTATCTCTTAATATACGTTCAAAACAGCATATCTTATTCTGTAAAAAGATTAAAAATTCCTAGGTCAAAAATAAAACATTTAGTTGCAATTTGAATATCTTCTTAACTCAAATGTTTAGAAAATAATTATTACTTTTCAATCATCGCCGATTAAAAAGTAATAATTATTAACTAATCAGTCTAATTTTTTTTATTACGTCTAAGGTATATTCATCTAGCAATTCCTATATGTTTTCGTCGCCTGAAAGACTTTAAAATAATTTGATGAAAATACTTATAGATTACAAATTTATTTATTTATATATATAAATAAATTTATTAAAATTATTAAAAGGATGTTTATTGTAAGAATGTTTTGAGTAATATTTTAGTATGTTATGAACATTAAAAATAATGTTGTTTAATAATTCGACATAAAGTTAGATATCATAATAGTAATTTTGACGTCAAACAAATATGACGGTGTGTGATATGAGGGGTGGTGGATGTCAAAATTCACAAAAACAGCGTTGCATAGTTTTTGAACGTCCACTTTATAGATATTTATCAATCATTATAACAGACAAGCGATTCATTGACAAAAAGATTAACAGTTTACACGTGTGTTTTATATTAAATTAAATAAATAATTGTGTTCTTACTTTTGTCAATGCTGTATATTTTATAGAGATTTATTTCAAAATACACAGAAAATGCTCGTAATGCACGCTTTACATTCGTTAGTCAATACAATATCCCATCGTAAATAAAGTGTGAAAAATGTCGATTCCTATTAGTCGATTCTAAGTTAACAAAGAATCGAGTTGCAGAGAGTCGGTTAAAAAAATAACCGACAAAAGAATTCAACACGCTTCGAAAAACCAAACAAGAATCACTCTTATCTACTACTCACGCACAATTCCGCTCCACAATACACAATGTAATTATTCATTTCTCCTTCGGTAAGCTTCATCTCCAAGAAAGTTTTATTTCAAATTGACACCGACAACCCTTGATCTTCGCATTCTTCGCCACCTCTCCGTAAATCCAAAAGTAAGCACAAAGCACACAAAGTACCTTATTTTCATCCATCCCGGCTGATCGGCATTTTAATAAGCCTGTTCCGGCACAAAGCAGGATTCACGAGAGGAGAAATTAATAATTCAATCCCAGTTTAAACATTCATAATTATATTTATTCAAATGCCTAGTCGATATATTCCTGTAACGCATTTATGCTAAAAAGCCAATGCTTCCCCTAATAGTCACACGATGTGAACCATACGAGAGTCTGAACTGCACTCCTTGTTGTTGTCGAGAGCGCCAACACTGGCCCTTTTTAACGACCTCCTTTCGGGAAATGCTCTTGAGACAAAAGAACACATGTTCAACCTTTACGCTTAGCCGATTTCATTTGATTCTCTCTTATTCATAACGCTGCAGTTAATACATTACATCACTTTAGCACTGCATATTTATTTATTATCAATTTAACATTATTACATTCGCCGTCAATTTTACTTTACAATAATTATCATCATTTGTGTCGGTAACAAAGCCAAATTGCAAAAACAACAAACCACGTAACGTATCCCCGAGGAGTCTCGCCTCGCTCTACCCTCCCCCGATATTTTCCGCGGGGGTAATTTCGCATGCTCTCGGCGGGAAAGTAAAACCTCGAGCAGAGAGCGCGCGCGCGCGCTGATGCCTTTCCGATTAGACTTCAAAGCCAAATTTCATAAAGCCTCGGGCACGTATATGTATACAGACACGAAGCTCTCCTCTGGTAATCCGGACAGCAAGAGCTTGTTTCGCGATTTTGCAGACGGGCAAAGCCACTGGTGGCAGGTAGCTGCGCTTTAGTCTCCAACGTCGGGACGTTACTTCGTTAGAAGCTTCGCGGAAGTATCCGTGCTGGAACAAAGGCTTGCAGCGGACACTTGCCGGCGCTCCTGTGGGTTTTAATGGATGAGTCGGGGGGGGGGGGGGGGGGGGGTGGTAATGAGACGGGGATGGCGATTGGCTTTTGGAAGCGTGGTTTTCAGGGAATATCGAATTTTACGTGGTTTTCTTGTTTATTGAGAAAAATGTAATTGTTTTTATGATAAGGAATATGAAAAAGTAGACGATCGAGCCAATGTAGAATAGCTCTGGATATTCTTGCAATATTTAGAAATAATAATTGTTTTTACATTCAGAAACTAAAACTAGGTGCTTCGTGATTACTCGATAAAAAGCTATAAAATCAAGTTTTCTTTAGTCGAATTTATTCGTTGGGTACTGCAGAATTCGGGACAACTATTTACATTAAAACGATTAGTTTTGTAAAAACCTGCTGTGGTAGTATGGAACTATTATTTAGCAACGACATTTTCTTAAGTTTTCATAATTTCATTACTGAATTTTCGATCAAGACTCTTCCTTTATTTTGACGTGGTTTTATCAGGCAAACTGGCTGAGAACTATAGTTATTTTTTTAATTGGTTATTAAGCTAATTTATTATTATCTATTATACTTTATTCGCGTTACGTATTTATACCAAATTCAATAAAATGTAAATAATTTTTAAATTTATAATTTAGGCAATTTTCTTAAGCGTTATTTTAGATTTAGTGATTTTTTATTTTGTTATTTTCAGTTGACTAGTTAGTAATTAACTTTTACCAAGATTCTTTTTAAAGTATCAGCTATATTAAAGTAGCTAAATATTAGAAGAATAACAAAGCGGCTAATTTAAATTGCTTATTTTCTACCAGAAAAAATTGCTTTGCTGTATTTCATAGACATAACAAATGCGTCATAAAAGATTAAAAAATAATTTGAATGGAAACCTACATTTAATTGATCTTTTAATTTTGTATGCAATTGATAAATTTCAAACAAGACACTTATGTATATTTTCTTTCCAATATAAAACAGTACTGACGATTCAAAAATAATTAAAGCAAATTGCATCTGATTGAATTAATTAAATATGTAGTACACCTGAATATAGAATACGTTAATGTATTGCACTCAACGCAATAATGTGTACGTTTATTTCAGATATTTATATAAAAACCCAGTTGATTATTATCGAGAATAATTAATTAGAGCAATAAATAAAACATTAGTTAATAAATTTTAAATGAATTCGGCGCCTGCTGTCGCTCCGGTAATAATTGACTCTATCGATCTTTCGTGAGCCATTTTTCCTCTATAATGTATGCCAAGGTCGTCAATCAATTTAACTTTGTTATGACACAGGTAAATCGGTATACGCAATGCAAACAACGAATTTCAATTATAATTCATTAAAAGAATTTATTCTTGTCTTACGTTGTCGCACAAAACCAATTAATATTTAGAATTGCGAATTGAAATTTTTCACACGATTCTTCAATAATTGCAAAACACATGAATACAATATGTCAATCAAAGACAATCAAACAATTACATTCATTTAAAAAATAACGACCAAAAATTGTAATTTCAACAGGGCATTCAAGAAATCGTCGCAAAACGGCAAGCTCACCCTGTACTTAGCGAGTCGCGACCTCATCGTCACTGCCGGCAAAATCGATAAACTCCAAGGCGTCCTCCTGATCGATCCCGAGATCCTCCAAGACAAAAAGGTAGGTCCCCTCTCTATTAGACTGAGATAAATTTGTCTCGCAACGCTCGCGCGCGCGCATAGAAGCTGGATAAAAGAGACCATCATCTAGACTCTAAGTACCCGTCTTTTGTATCAAGGTTTACGGCCAGGTGACATTGACGTTTCGCTACGGCCGAGAGGACGAGGAAGTGATGGGATTGAAGTTCTGCAACGAGGCCATCATGTCCCTTGCCCAGCTCTATCCGCCTTATCACCCGGCGGATCGCCAGGAACCGATTACCCCGTTTCAGGTTGGTCGAACGAACTTTTCTTTGCGATATCGAGGAGTTTGAAGGTGGGGATGCCTGCAGTTGGCAACCGAGGAAGATTGCGCTTAGTCTTAAAAAAGCTTTAGTCTTTGTTAGAGAATCTAAAAAGTGTTCATTTTTGTAGAAGGCTCCTGAAATAGTAGTCTTTATTGAGAATTCTGAATTGTGTTGGTCTTTGTAGAGAGCGCCGTAATGCATAGTATGCAAGTTTTAATTTAATTAATTAGCCTCAATAATAAAGTTAACATGAAGAAAGCATAATGAAATTTCGATAATTTCTAGAAAATGTGACTAATTAGCGGATATTAATAGTTTTTTTCTTTTAATTAATCAAATCCATTATTAATGTTTTATACAATTTATATGCTCTTTTATAAAAATAATTATCTTATTATGATAATTACATGAAATATAAACCATTAGCATACGACGTAATGGATGTCAGGAACATAATTGTTAAATATTTAATCATAATGTTTTACTTATTATAATACAGTGATGCTGCTTTTTAAGAAAAACTAAACCGAAGACTGTACGGTACTAAGATATGTTCGAGTTCTTTAAATATGTAGACTGCAATGCATAGTAGCCCACTCCGTTAAGTTATAGTGGATCCTGCAGGACCTACTTGCATTTTTTTCGTTTTTCTTAAATGTTCATGTACTTAATAAACATGAAATTATGCAAAATAAATATGTCTCTATGATCGAATCGAATCATTTATGATTTCGTAACGAAGTAGAAAATCATTTTTACGAGGGCGTAAAGGAAACTTTTTTACACGGGTAGAATGAGTGCGAAAACGTTACGCCCGTAATGCATATAAGATTTTTTACCCGATGTATGCGTAAAGTTAAAGGGTGTAAAGTTCCAATTTCTGTGCGTAAAGTGATTTTTTCTTTACTTTACGTACCATGTGCGAAAAAATTTACTTCACGCTCAGAAATTGTTACTTTACACACGTACTTTACGCACACTAGAGCAAAAAAAATTGCTTCCGCATGGTGGAAGCTTTTTTAAATGTTATTACACATATTCAAAGCGATTTTGTCAGCGATTCATATTTTTGGGAAATAGAAGGTTAATAAAGGAATCTTCGTATATAAAATTGGTTCATATAATAATTATAATAATTATAACATACAAAATTCAAATATTATTTTAATTTGACAGAATTTCATCCTTGTGGTCTATCGAAATTGAAACCAAATAAATAAAGAACATTTATTTCGCAGAATTATTATACGAGGATACAAAATGTTAATGAGTGCACAAGGCATGCTTTTGACAAACATAAATATGCAGACATTTATTTAATTAATGTAATCATTTTAACATTGAACAAACGAAGCCAAGCAGAATTCCATAAATACATATTGATCAAGCGCATACATCAACAAACAAGCTGTCATTAAAATTAATTAAAAGCGAATGCGATCAACATCCGTACTACTCAGAATGTAAATTCCGCGAATCCATCATACCGTTTACTCTCGTAACGGTTTCATTGAAAAGTACTCGAAGGCGCGCGCGCGCACATATATACGGGGTTGAAAATAATCGCTTTGACGTTGACAAGCTGTCGAGAGTCGCAAAACGATCAGCTAGCGCACGCGCGCAATGGGGGGAGGCGGTAAGACAAAAAACCACTTTCGAGTCTGCCAGCGTGAAATCGATTTAACAATGCAATTTATCACCCGCTCTTTTGCGAAGTCATAAATCGTCGTCGTTGCGCCGTTATTATTGACGAGAGCGGCAAAAATACATAACCCGTCGCGATCGCGCGGGGATAGATCTAAAAGCTCTCCAACTCTCCCGGCAGATGATGCGCATAGCCCAAAGGATCCTATCAACTGATGTATTGGCAGGCGATTCGTTACTTTTGTAGCATGTTTAATTAGCCATTGATCCATTGATCCTTTCGAGGAATCCTTTTAATTAAGTATCAACCCAACATTGTATAAAAGAAGACAATAGCAATTTTAAGGTAATATATAGCTATGAGTACATAATATGCAATTTATAAAATAATTAATATATTATATTAAGAAATATGTGCCTGAAGTCAGATAGCTGCTAATAATGGACACTCAGTGCTTGAGTATATTGTTCGACAGGTGGTCAATTCTGGCGCTTGAACATTAAGACACGATCGTGATATTTTTATTAACTACTATTTATGAGAACAAGACCTTCTTTATTCAGTCTCACAATTCGGTTAGAGGGTGTAAGTACTAGGTACTAGTGTACCTATACCGGTCTTCGTGTATATAGATATACTTATAAGTAAGTAATTATAAATAAGATTTGATTTATAAATAACTGACTTTAAATAATTTAATTAGGTAGTTTTGTTATTCTATTTAAATATTTAAATAGTACGAAAAAGTCTGTTTAGCAAACATTATTTAAATCGTCGAAATTTTACTATTGTTTCTATATTTAATCGTATTTACTGCGATTGTCCAATTGAATTGAACCTTTTCAAATGCATACTATTACACATTCGTGAAAACTTTAAGTTAAACAATAATTTACGCTCATTTTTACTTTTAAACTACATATCCATATACTCGAGCACATTTTCCCTACAGTCCCGATACTTTCAATAAAGCCTTCTTCAACTTTTCTAAACAAAAGCAACAGCACCTTCAATCATAAAACTTTCGAGTAAATACCTGCAGCAAAGCGGTTCACTACCTACACCCCCGACATATCCATGGATCAATTACAAAATGTTGCCCGATACATGCACCGGCAACAACGCGCACGGCATGATCGATCGCACGACTCGCTCACGCGCGAGCAATAATAAGCCACGCGACGCTCTGCATTAACCAACAAGCCCCGAACATACACACACACACACACGCACACACATGTAAGCTTCTCCCCATTTGACGGACAGGGAACCCTTTGAGAAAGGGAGACTATGCGCGAGAGCGCGCGCCGGGAATGCGAGAGAGGCTGTGTGTGTGCGTGTGGAGGACGAGCCGAGTTGCGGGCAGGAGCGTGACTCTATTAAGCCAGCGTGTGTGTATACGCGTGTGTAGAAGCGTGTCTACACTATGTCCGCGTGTACGACGCTACTCCATTAGACAGAGTTTCGGGAGACGCGTCCGTCCGACCCCGGCTTTCACGGCCCACAAGATACACCGTCGCGATATCTTAACTTGTGTGTGTGAGAGAGAGAGAGTGAGGGTGAGGATGCTGAGAAGGGAGATGTTTTGCCGCGCAGGGTATTAATTGCTCGCTGTATATACTGCGCAGTGGCTATCGGTGGGTAAATGTTTGGCGAGCCGATTGAATAAGCGTGTTTTTGGGTCGTTGGGTAGATAGGGAGGGGAGGATTGTGCTGGGTTGTTGATTTTTGGCATTGTTGGTAGCAACGTTAGAAATGGATTAGGAGAGTTCTTGCGCGAGAGTGAAGAGAGAGAGAGAGAGAGTTAGGGGAATTTGAAATTTGTATTGTTGGTGGTATGAATAGTTTGTGATTGTGCGAAATTTTAGGTTGGGTCATTGACCAAATGCACTGGATAATTAGCATTGAATATCGGGTATTTGAAGAAGGTTATTACGTAGCCCTGCGGGAAATTGCTATATCACTTTAGTAATTGGAATAATAAACAATATATGTTTTGCTCACATTAAAGGTTCGGAGATATAAGACTTTAAAGCGGAAAAGGAATGAAAAATGCGAATGTGAAAATTTTCAACAGCTTTCAAAGTGCTTAATTTGTTTGTATATTCTCTGAGATCGTTTGTATGTAATGCATAACTAATGAAGTTTTCATTTTGTAGTTTAATATGTACACTTTAAGATTTGAAAGTCGAGACAAAATTGTAGGGTCCATTTGAGTAGTTATACTAAAAGCTACCTTAATATTTACTTCTCAAATACGACAAAATATTTAAGCTTTTGTTAGCAACTATCGTATAAAAGATATTTACAGATGTAAGAGGATACTAAGTGTTTCTCAAATAATGGCTGTAATTTCAACTCACTTCACGATAATCTCACTGGTATTGATTTGTTCGAGAACTACAGAATTAACGCTAGCATTCAGTGTAGATCAATTTCTACACAAAGTTAATCTCACATCTCTGATGTGATCTTACGTGAAATAAACTATAAATATGTAAAATACAGCAACAAAATTATATCAAAACTTTTTATTTTGCACATAAAGTATGGCTTTGTAATAAGTAAATTTCGATTAAACGTGTGCACTTTTCCAATGAAGAAATATTTTAATATGTGCAGATTTTACTACATTCATTGCGTGCTCTCAATCCTGTATGAAATACGAGAAAATTGTAGCTCAGTCTTGCCGAAGGTTCTTTTATCTAGCAAGAAGCTCGTACGTTTCATCCATTATATTTTTATTCTGAAAATCCAATGGCTAACGTTCACCGTGCAGTTCGTATAAAAATAATGTGTACTTACAGTAGTAAAAGAATATATTCGATCAGACATGATATACTTTCTAAGAAGATCAGATCAAAATACCATTTGTTACGTAGTTATTCTTCATGATCATATTCTTTATGATCCAGATGTAACATGTACCATAAGTTCCGCTTATAACGAACAAATTGCAAACTTTTGTTTGGTATCTATGTAAAGTGCATATAAATTTTTTTTTGTTTATTTAATGAACACTTAGAACGAATACGATATAATGAAAAAGTCAGATATAACGAGCCGAAAATGTCAATAGAGGCCTAAACTTTAGTCGACTATAACGTATGGCTATTGATGAAAGCCAATAATAAGAAAAATTACAGTTCTTATTGATCGACCTATTACGTCTGGGACATTAGAGTTTTGAATGTAACTGTATATGGAATTTTATTTTAATTAATTAATTTACTTAATTAAAATTTATTGCACACTTGAATATGAAAACCACAGAAATAAGTATTTATTTATTAGAATCAATACACAATTTATATTAAATAAATTATTTGATAAAATTTGAAACGCGACAAAAAAATGTTGTCGATTAGTCCTTAATCCAGTAATAATGGATTAGATTTGGCAGTCTCTTACAGTTCATTATCAGCGAAATCTACTTTGATTCTTGAAAATATTTGTTTATATTATTCTCGACTTAACGAATTAAATATTAAGCAACCTTAAACACTCAAATAACTTATCAAACAGTTTTAAACTATCATTATTGCTACTATATAACTCGCAGTTTATATACTGCAGTTAACATAACGTAAGCAACTTTTAAATTATATTAAATCCAACTAAAAATCTCGCCCCACATATAATACAAGATATCTCTCCAAATCAAAGCGTATTCAATCCTTCCAAAACAATCATAATTAATCACAAGCATCACAAGCACAATACCTCCCCACCCGCTCCTCCCCGAACTAAACGCAAAATCCCCATCCAGCGCCACAGCCACCACAGACTCGCATCTTCATAAACGTCGCTCCACCTTGCAATTTATACAAGAGCTCGTAATCTTACAAAGCAACCGCAGCCGCAGCAACAGCCACGGCTATCGAACGCCCGGTATATACACACAGTCCTCTTTGGTACGAGCCAGAGCTGCACACAGCCTCCGCTACCCAGCGTTAACTACCGCGCACTCGTGAGCCCCGGGCTTAATAACCGACTGGATTCGGCTGCGCGTCGCTCGCACGCCGACTCGTCTTCCGAGATCCTCCGCAAAAGGGGGTCAAAGGGGTGGGAGCGCGAGTGTCGCTTTGCGAGCCGGAAGCGAGATAACCGGATTATCATCATTGCGCGCTTAAGGAGACGGTGAATCCGCGGAGGACGAGTCGTTCATGCGAGAGCTGCGAGTGGCCGATTGAAGTTTTGAATGGAGATTGAGATGGGTGGGAAGAGGGGGGCGTTTGCGCTCGTAGGGATGAAGTGGAGCTCGGCACGTCTCGAGTGTGCGGTAATTTGTGCTGCAGGGTGGAAGATCGTTTGGATTATTAACTGGTTGTATTATTGCAGCTGCGATGGTTGGAGTTGGGATTTGAAGATGAGAGTTCGATGGACGATGAAATTTGGTGCGTATAATTGGGAACGAGATTTTTAAATGTGGTAATATTATAAAAGTATGACAGATTGGGTTTTGGTTTTTGTAGTGACTTTAACGTGTTAGAGAAGTTGAAGAAATTCTAAATTATTTAATTAATTATACAGAATTGATAGGGTAGGACGGATTACGCTGAGACGGTAGCTTACTCATCCATATTGATTGTGTATTATAGATTCTTCGCTATTGAGAAATACATTAATCTTTCATCTCAGTCATCTTAATCGCTATGTTTAATAATTATGCGAATTGTAGATGATAATATTTTGAAAACTTGGTCAATAAAATTAAATTTTAACACACCTATCATGTATTAGCATATTAATTTTATTTGTTATGAGCATTAAGATTATCTGTATTGTCTTCGTATTTTAATAAAAATTCAACTATTATAAGTAATTTTGTAATATTTCATAGAATTAAAATCAGTTATTGGCATCTTCACTTAATCTAAAAATCTAGAAAGGATATCTGAGAGACTTGACTTCGTTAAAATTTAAACATTTATTTGCCTTAAGGGGTATAACGTAAACTTCTTTTTATGTGCAATTACATCTGCAGTAATTTAAACAATTAAGTTTATTAGCCATTTTATTCCGCAATTACATGGAAAGCTTAATGGGGGTGTTAAAAGTTGTCCGATTAAACCTGACCGCAAGCGACCCGTGCCAATGCAAAATTTTATTCACAGTTTAAAAAACCTGACTTAAAAACTTTTCATATAAGTAATTATTTTGCTTCGATAAACTCTCGACTTTCTGTCGTCGTATAAATTGATCGATGTGCAACTTTCGAAATTTTATTGTATCGGATTGAATATTGAAATTACAGAGAAAATGAAAATCACGTAATTCTGTTACTTCATAATCAGAATGTTATTTTGATTTGTAAATCAAGTTATGCAAGGGAAAGATCGAAGAACGTTGATTTAATCAATTATCCATCAGCTACCTGTTATACTCGCAAACTTTTTACCTGCAATAATCAATAGAAAAAATATACAGTCAAACTCCTGCCACTCTTATATAAATCCTTGTTGCGTTCCAAGCATCGTTACTAATTGAGTCTCAGTCGTTATTATTCATCAAATGATAAGAGGATAAAAAAAACTGTATATACACACCTGCAGAAGTCACCAGCAATTAGTATTTGCTGTTTTCTTCGAAACGAAATCCAATAAACTTTGCCTCCACAGCAACACGGTAAAAGAATATAATCCCGTAGGAAAAGAAAGCTTCTCTCTGCTTTCCGATTGAAAAACTACAGATAAATAGACTTTAAGTAAGAAAAATGCGATGGTAATGCGTGTCGATCAATCACATTAGATTTCCTTATTGTACACAATCCTCAGCGAAACCTAATCCAAAGCTTATTCTTTCTCGACTCACCTATTCACTACATACCAACCCAAATCAATCAAATCGTCCCTCCCTTACAAAACTAGAATAGAATGCCAACAAAATACATCATGAGCCTACATCTTATGTCACCACATGCACCTGGCGCCAAGCCATACCCAAATTACACCCCAATTGTACTCCAAAACCAAGTCACGTTTTGTTTCCGAAACCAGGATCAGAAGAAGAAGAAAAAAGGAATCTAGCGAAGCATCACGTATAAATCCGTACAAGATTGTATGTAGTGAGATGATCCTCTTTCTCGCTCCACCCCCTCGTCGATACTCTTAAGGAAACGGATATAGGAAACCCGTAGACGTCTATTTCAGCAGCAGGAAAGCGAATGCAAGAAAGACTCTTACACTCGTCGAAATCCCATCATCTCGCTCAGCCACGTGTGGAAACGACGTTTGTTTACCAACGGATATCCCTTTGGCGATATGCGTACAGTCGAAACTCCAACACTGCTCGCGGTTGGGAATAATAACCTCGAACACTGTTCAAGGTTGGGAAAAATAAACTTGAACACTGCTCGAAATATTTAACCGTTCTACCAACCAATAACAGCGACTTGTTGATCAGTCAGACTTGCTTAACAGTTGGATAATTTTAGCCAAAGTGAGTTCAGCGGAACAACTTTTCTTTAAGACCTTTGGCATATAAATTACTTTGGGCTCTCAAACTCAAAGACAAAAGAAAATGCACAAAGTAATAAAAATCACTGAAAGTCACTTCCTATGAAAACTTTTTGACGAGAGATTGAGTTCCAATTTAATTACTTAATCATTGTTTAACTATGGCTAATTCCTCAGCAAAAATGACACAAATATTGCCTTTACCAATATAGTTATGCGACATTGGCAAATACAACTTAATTATTCTCTCAGTTTAGCCAGGACTGTACATAAAATAAAAATTGTGGGTGTCTTACGTCATATTGACCTACCTGCGATGAATATTAATTGGTATGGTCAAAAAAGTATTAAATTGACATATATGTAATGCATATATACGAGCAACTTGTTAGAAAACTACCGTCGGAAATGTAGTGAAACTATTACAAGTAGGCTCAGGACCATGAAATGCATTAAATATGACACGAGATCCATGTATGCAGTACTTTAGGCAAATCAGGTCCAACTTCATCGTCGTATCTGAGACCTTAAGCGCTGTCAATTACTCCGCACTTAAGTTTGATCTCAATAAATCCACTTTCTTTATATCTACCGTTAATCGGTGATTAGTAATTGTGCACAGTCAAAAATAAGACGTATAAGAACAATAACCTAGTTTAATGACTGTTTAAATTGAACTTTATCGAAATTATTCTAATAGAATCAATTGCATTATTAAATAGTAACACACTGATATATATAAAAAAATATGCGCTATAAACATGGTTTTACTACAGCACTCAACCAACGCCTCTATTACAAACTATCGATCAAGAGAAATTCCCAGCTCTGAAATAGGGTGAATGCACCGGCTTCGACGTAAAATTAATACCAAACTATAAGTGTTAAAACAAAAATATCATCACTCGACTAATAATACAATCACATAATATCATAAGGATTGGCACATATCAATCAATCAAGAAGAACAAGGTTGTAAAAAACACAGATGGTACCAAGATATCCAAAGTCAATGCATCCACCCTACGACCACGAAATCAAACCTCAGCGTCCCAGGGAGCAGTGTTCGAGGTTCGACTGTACACACAACCATCTCAGCAGGAAGCGCAAAGCAGGCTAGACCAGATACAGGTGGAGGCGCGATACACAAGACCACCCTCGCGCATCTCCCAGTACCCCGAGCAACCAAGTCGGGCAGCGGCGTTTCCATTGCTGACGTCAGAGGCAGAAGCGGTGTGCTCGCTCTCTGCCGCCGCCGAGTCGACCCGACCTCGACCCTGACCTCCGCCTCGCCGCTGCCTTCGCCCCCCCTCGATGCCAGTTATCGGTCCAGCGCGAATTTATTTAGCAGGCGCATTACCGCTCTCTCTCACTCTCTCTTTCGTGTACATGCACGCATATACACGCCAGCTTTTTGTACCGGCCACCTTCGCCTTTCGCCACGGCCTATGTATGTGTGTCAAGAGCAGCATATCGACGGCCGCGCGAGTTATGCCGGCCGATTGGGCGCGAGCTAGGATCTTTAATAATTCATGAAGACTCCCCCTCCCTTCGCTCACTCTCTCGGCTACTCTGCGTGGCGTGGGTATTTATATGAAAGGATGAAGATTCTCTCGTTCCGGGGGGTGAAGATCGCGTGCCGCGGCGATAAGGAGGTAGGCGCGGAAGTGGCGGCACACAAAGAGAATGGGCTCATCTGCCGAGTAACCGGGCGTGATCAATGAAATTACGAGTGGGCGAGATCGCGGTGTGTGTATCGAGGGGTATAGGTACCCTACTGAGAAGAGGGTCTATTTTGGAGAACGATGATGATAGAGAGAGAGGGTGGCAAGGTGAATGGATTATATTGGGGGATCGCCGGGGGGATATTGTATTTTCTTTTAGAGGGGGGGGGGAGGCAGGAGTCGAGCTGGATTGACGTTTCTCGGCGACAGGTTGAGCTTTGTTGGGAGGATTTTTGATAATGATTTATCGTGTGGGGGTGTTGATATTGGCGTTGTAAGGATTCCGAGGGAGAGAGACCCGATTCACTGGGTCACCAATTTTCGATGAAATTGAGTGAGATGTGTCAGTTGATAACGTCAGTGACTAAAGATTCTTTCGTTTATGGATTTTACTGGTAGTTTTTATATTATAAATATATTCAAATCTAAAGAATTTGGGGATTTCTTGTAACTGTAAATGATTCGACATTGTGAGCTCAATTTAAAAGATTCTTGTACTGCTAAGCAATGTAAAAAGCTTAGAAATTTCATTTGAGTTTCTTGAAAACATTTTCGAAAAGCATGGATATTTCTTTACAAAGTAAAAAGTTGTAACAGAAATGAAGTTTAAGTTTGCCCTTTCTTAAAGTTGCGTAGGCTTGCAAAATCTAAACGTTCAAATACGTTTGGAAACTGTACTTTTATGTAAAACAAAGTACATATTCTTGCATCCAGCATTTTCCCTTTTACCAGTTTAATGGAATGCTACACAACATACAAAAAATCATAACAAAACACACAAGTATATATTTACGGAAAGATCCATCAAAATTTCCTGACTCAATCGCAAACTTTCGCATCCGACGAGAAAGTAACGAGAACAAAAACACCCCAAGAAGCATCCACACTCTTCCATCAAGAATCTCCATTCACCTTCCAGCAATAGATTCTCCCCCTCTCGCTCTCCGCCAACTATAACAATCCCGCGCAAGAAAAAAAAACTTGGCTCGCTTTCACAAAAGGACTACATTGCTACGTTAAGAGCGCATCGTGTATATACGAAACATCCTTCCCCCAGGAGAAAAGCGTATTATACAGTCAGCAGAAGGGCGAAAGAAGCCAGAAGCACAGCACCGAAGCAGGCTCGAAACTTTGTAAAACTTTCCTTGGAAAGAAAAAAAAAAGAGACGACTCCTCGTCGACCCTGGCCCACCTGTTCCACTCGGTGTGCGCGGCGCGCGCCTCTTCCCGCCCCCTGTCGCACACTTGTGGAGCGCAGCCGACGCGCGCAAACTCAGAGCGCGAGCACCGAATACGAGCATAAACCGAGAAGCTAGAGTGTCTCTCTCTCTTACATCTCTCGACGTGTTCGTGCAGTCCTGTTTTGAAGGCTACGGGTATGCTCTCCAGTTGTATCGGAGGAGTGGGTACATAATCCTCTGGCCCGACGCGACGGATGCTGCAAGTCTTCCAGAGAGATAGAGAGAGAGAGAGAGGCTTTTATCCTATACACCCCCGCGGCAAGCTCGGCAGCTTCCATTGTGAAATTTTAATGCTGTGCAGACTTCAACAATGTAACCTGCTTGAGCGTAGAGGATTTTTCGTTTGATAGAATCCTTTTGATTCGAATGGAAATTGGGTTACTTTTTTGAGAATAATATTTGAGATTGCGTACATTTTTTGTTAGTAAAAAGTACTATTACTTTCTTGAAGGTTGAAGAAAAGTGATAGTGTATAAGAGCAATGAATCTAATGAGTGTTAGTTTTTATATTGAAGATTCGTCGATTCGTCTTCGTTTTATTTTAATTATTTATTTTATTTTATTTTACTTTTATCAACGGGACATGCCTTTTTTATACATGTATGTTTTTCATCTTTTTGTATTTTTTTGCGCTTGGTCCATAGTTATTGCGCTAGAGTTATAACGATTTTTAAAAATTTGCGATATCATGAAAGCGATAATTCAATTTATTAATATACGCTTATATTTGTATCCCTATTGGGATTTAGGAAGTATCAGCAGTCTTTATATCATCTTTCCTACAAAAGCATACACAATGGATGAATTTTAAGACTAATTATATATAATAATTGAATTAAAGAAAGTGATTTTAATATTTTTTACGTAAAAATGAGGGAATAGAAAGGTGACAAAGTTATTAACTCTATTTGAGTTGACTTCTTTAATTTTTAACCAAACACATTTTTTAAGTATTTTTTAATCTATTTAGGATTCGACGACGTTATTACTAGCCGTTGCTGCTCATTACTGGTCGTGTCTTAATGTGATTAACTGCAAGCAGCACGGCCTTTTAACTTTTTGATAATAACTGTTTACAATACAATTTTCGTAATAAAACCAAAGTTTATATAGTTTACTTTTACATTATATTAGACAAATATCCCTGTTTGAAGATAAAAGATTAAATTTGAAGTAGATTTTGAAAGTGAAAAAATTGGTGTCCTTTAATAAGGTCATGGTGACAGAAAGAGTTAAAATGAGTATACAGTAAAAGTTGAGGCACTGTTAGACCGGCACTGAAAAAGCGTAAGCACTGATCACAACTAAGACAGAGACCCTGTTAGGAAAAGTCTCCGGTGCATTCACCTAATTGGACAGCGCAGTTAAAGGTTAGATCAAGCGCTGTCGCGTGATTGGTAAGGGCAGAGTGAGCAGCAAGGTTGGGTCGATAGACAGTACCCTGTCTGCTCGACATCGTCGTTGATCAGTGCCCTCGTATTACGGATAGGATGATTAGCAATAATTTAAAAGTAATAAATGAGGCTGTGTAATAAGTTCATATGCAAAAGCTTTTCAAAAGATTATGTATCTTTCGAACGCAAGAACGTTCTCAAGTGTCTCTGCGCGTTTTTGGACATCGGTGGCGACTTTTGGCGGTAACGGCTCGTTCGAGGTCGAAAAAGAATGACGCATTCGTTAGATGCACTCTGGCCTTAGTACAGATCGGTAGTTACAAAACACATTACAGTAACAAGACTAATATGTATTTAATGCATAATCGACTTTATCATAAATTGTGTACAAATTATTTTAACAAAATCCTTAGTTTAATTATATCCCGAACACCCCACTTTTACTGTATTAGAGCTATATAGAAATACTGAATGTTAATGTGTTTATAAAGCAAACACAGAACACACCTAGCATCATAAATAGGGTGAAAAAGTATACATTTTATAACAAAATCAAACCGAGGAATATTGCATGTAATTGAAGTATAACTTATCGGTACTATTTATCTTTGAACCAATTTGAAAATTACGCTTTACATATAGGATAAAATATTGTTTGTTTTTAATTTTATGTCACTCACAATGTTCACGTGTAGCGCTTGGATGATATATAACTCAATTTGCAATTCAGATTCTGACTGATATAGAATCAGTCGAAAATGTCGATTGTACCAGAAGGAAAAAAACAATCAATGTAATTAATTGTCATTATCAATTACTATCTACTTATTCAGCGTAATGTATTTAACGTAACGTAATATATTTCACGTGATTTTTAAAAATAAAGCATGCGTTAAACTTGCAAAGGTCCAAAATATATGATCGAAATGCATTATAGATGAGTAAATATGCTAATCCTTTTACATTTTCATTTAGAAGATTAGCACAATGAAGATTTAATTTTTAAAGTAAACAATTACATTAACTCATATTGTAATATATATATATATATATATATATATATATATATATATATATATATATATATATATATATATATATATATATATATATATATATATATATATATATATATATATATATATATATATATATATATATATATATATATATATATATATATATATATATATATATATATATATATATATATATATATATATATATATATATATATATATATATATATATATATATATGATAGTTTTAGATGTGTGTGTATATATATATATATATATATATATATATATATATATATATATATATATATATATATATATATATATATATATATATATATATATATATATATATATATATATATATATATATATATATATATATATATATATATATATATATATATATATATATATATATATATATATATATATATATATATATATATATATATATATATATATATATATATATATATATATATATATATATATATATATATATATATATATATATATATATATACACATCTAAAACTATCATTGAAATATATATATGAATGATTCCACGTCAAGTGAGCAAGTGAAAAATTTTAATACTCTGAAACTTTAAAAAAAATAAAAGAAATTGGCTTATCTTACCAAAGTTAGACTCTTATGTGATTTAACATGTAAATCTGTTTCTGATAAAATAAGCCAATTTCTTTTATTTTCTTCTCATAACTGAGTTGTAGTACCATTCTAAATCTTGTTTTATCTTAAAATATACATCTAAAACTATCATTGAAATTTTTTTCAATTAAATTGCTTGTGGTACTCAGCTTAAAATTCATCTGTGTCTTGGCAGAAATTTGGACCAATCAAAATCATCAATTTTGATGATGCCAAAAATACTATCATATTCTACATCAAATTCTCTTTCCAAAACACACAGACTAAAGTACTTTATATTTTATAGTTCTCGAGATAAAAATGCATACATTTTAAGAAAAATTAAAATAATGCGAATAATCATGTTTTGCAGCTTGGCATAAATCCTGAACCGATAGAGGTAAGGGTTTGAAATTTTGTTTACATATATTGGGTATGAAATACTTCATTTTCTTAAAGTTTCAAAATGTTAAAATTTTTCAAGTCAAGTCAAGTGAGCAAGTGACCAATTTTAATATATATATTCAGTTGGATTATATATATTAAAATCTTGATAAGATGTTAGTTGTAAATACTAAAATATTTAACCCCTGATAGAAATCAGCCCAATACTAAAACACTTTCATTCACCATAATTAGCCATTTTCTAGGTACAGTACGAATGTACTTAAATTAGAGTTGAGTCTTTTTGATGAAAAACACGAAAAACAATTTTATCCCTTGCTTTATACAACAATGGATACAATTGTTAATTATTATTATTATTATTATTACTATTATTTTATTAATTTTATTATTATTTTTTGCTTTATAAAGAAATGGATAAACTTGTTATTCGAGGGGGAAGAAAGGACACTCGTTAGCGTTACGTTGTGCACTACAGACATCGGAACATCAGTGGTATTGCGTTACATGCGGGAGAGGAAAGAACCTCATAAATGTATAGTACTAAAAATCTACTATACTACCACAATGCAATTACTTTATAACTGCATAACAACAATTTTTTCATAGTATATAAATAAAGTTATAAACAATACTTATCAGGTATTTTAGTTACAAGACCGACATGAAATCTTGCTTGAATGAGTTGTGATGATCTTATGAAGAAACATAAGAGAGCCGGAGGATTTAAGTATGAATCTTCCTTTTTGAAGAAACCAGACGCTTCTTGGGAAGACCATGACCCAAAACGGTGCTGGGGCTTTTGCGCATTCAATGCGACTGCATACGTGCGAATCGTCATGATAAAAAGCCGTTATTAATAAAATATTATTCATAGTAAACACTCGTTCACGTGAAGAGTTTGATTCCGCAGATGGTATTGTATAAACATTGTCTATACAACGATAATGCGAATTACGGACATTATATATATCCTGTGGACTCGCGGTGATTACTTTCGCGCATATATAAGACGAAAATTTTCGATGAACTACAGCAGACGAGTCAACGATTCGTTAATAGCAATATGGCAAGAAAACTGGTGAGTTTTAAAGTCACTAACACTTGTTATTTTATTATTCACTAACCGTAAACTTAATTAGTAATCTAAACCTATATTATAAGTATATTTACTACTTAAATTTAATATTTCTAATATTCTATTTATTTTTAAACACGATAACAAACTTTCAGTATTGAGTTTATAACTAAAATATCTAAATGTAGAAACTTATGATAAAAGAATTCTAAATTAACTCTTTTTTTAAATTGTATTTTAACTTGTTAGTTAAATACTGCACAAAATGTTAACTTATATTCTTTTAATGTGTATACCTTCTACTGTAAATAAACTTTATATTTATTAATATTAAGTAGAACTCAAAAACGAAGCGGTTTGGTGCCGTTCACTTCAGTAACTTACATAATATATAATATAATATTGCATATTATTGTTTAAAATTTTGTATTTTTAACTTCATATATGTAGTATTTCACCAAGTTACGACACAAATTTCTGAATTTTTTAATAAATGTATCGAATGACACAGTAATTGGCTTATGTTTCAGTTCAATTCTATTATTGTAAAAAACTTATTTAACAAATAATAATAAGAAATTTCTAGAAAGTCAAAGCATTTAAAAAAATTGATCTTTACAGATAATCTTGGCTCTAGCAGCCGGAGTCGCCATGGCGATGGCTTCTGATGGTCAGAGTGACCAAGAAGTCTCCGGAGGTGCTCACAGTAGACAGCGTTTCGGTGGTATCCACGGTCTAGGTGGCCATGGAAGTCAGGGAGGTTTTGGTGGTAATCAGGGACAAGCCGGCCACGGAAGTCAGGGAGGCTTCGGTGGTAATCACGCTCAAGGTGGCCATGGAAATCAGGAAGGTTTTGGTGGTAATCAGGGACAAGCCGGCCACGGAAATCAGGGAGGCTTCGATGGTAACCACGTTCAAGGTGGCCATGAAAATCAGGGAGGTTTTGGTGGTAATCAAGGACAAGCCGGCCACGGCAGTCAGGGAGGCTTCGGTGGTAACCACGTTCAAGGTGGCCATGAAAATCAGGGAGGTTTTGATGGTAATCAAGGACAAGCCGGCCACGGAAGCCAGGGAGGATTCGGTGGTAACCACGGTCAAGGTGGCCATGAAAATCAGGGAGGTTTTGGTGGGTATCAGGGACAAGCCGGCCACGGAAGTCAGGGAGGATTCGGTGGTAACCACAGTCAAGGTGGCCATGAAAATCAGGGAGGTATTGGTGGTACTCAGGGACAAGCCGGCCATGGAAGTCAGGGAGGATTCGGTGGTAACCACGGTCAAGGTGGCCATGAAAATCAGGGAGGTATTGGTGGTAATCAGGGACAAGCCAGCCACGGAAGTCAGGGAGGATTCGGTGGTAACCAGGGACAAAGCAATCACGGACAAGCTGGCCATGGAAATCAAGGAGGTTTCGGTGGTAACCAGGGACAAAATGGCCATGAAAGTCAGGGTGCTTCCAATGGTAACCAGGGACAAGGCAATCATGGAGCAGATGGAGTTCTCGGTGATAACCACGGACAAGGTGGCCAAGGAAATAAGGGAGGTCTTGGTAGTAACCAGGGACAAGCTGAACATGGAGGCCATGGTGGTTTTGGTGGTAATCAGGGACAAGGTGGCCAAGGAAATCAGAAAGGTCTTAGTGGTAACCAGGGACAAGGTAGCCATGGAGGTCAGAGTGGTTTCGGTGGTAATAAGGGACAAAGCGGCCACGGAGGAAATGGAGGATTCGATGGTAACCATGGACAAAGTGGTCACGGAAGTCAGGGAGGTTTTGTTGGAAATCAGGGACACGGGGGCCACGAGAGTCAAGGAGGTTTTGGTGGTAACCAGGGACAAGGTAGCCATGGAGGTCAGGGTGGTTTCGGTGATAATCAGGGACAAAGCGGCCACGGAGGAAATGGAGGATTCGGTGGTAACCAAGGACAAAGTGGTCACGGAAGTGAGGGAGGTTTTGATGGAAATCAAGGACATGGGGGCCACGAGAGTCAAGGAGGTTTTGGTGGTAACCAGGGACAAGGTAGCCATGGAGGTCAGGGTGGTTTCGGTGGTAATCAGGGACAAAGCGGCCACGGAGGAAATGGAGGATTCGGTGGTAACCATGGACAAAGTGGTCACGGAAGTCAAGAAGGTTTTGATGGAAATCAGGGACACGGCGGCCACGGGAGTCAAGGAGGTTTTGTTGGTAACCACGGGCAAGGTGGCCACGGAAGTCAGGGAGGCTTTGGTGGTCACCTTGGACTAGGTGGACATAGCGGCCATGGTGGCTTCATTGATATACTTAAAAATATCGGTAGTATATTTGGTATGAGAAGTGGTCATCAACAAACCGACGATGGTCATGCCGGAGGTATCGAAGTCCGCCCTAATTAGTACTGAAAATCGTTTATTTTTTAGCATTCGTTAAAACTTGTCTAAAGTTAAGACCAGCGAAGTTACCTTTACTAATGACTGCACGTACTGTATTACTTACCATTTAATGCACGAATTATATGAAGAGTATTTTAGAGGCACTGGTATGATATGCTTATTACGTGTAAATTATGCTGATATACAAAATAATATGTTACAGTATGCTGGAATATTAAAAAGTGCAGAATAAATAAATTTGACTTTTCTCAGTATTTTAAGAAAAAATTCAGAGATTGTTTTATTTTTTTCTACAACCTTATATATATTACTATTGTAAAAAATGTTTTCTTGTCCATTCTTCTCTTTTCGCATGAAATAAGATATCAACATTATTATTCATCAAATAAGATTCAGTCATTTATTGATAATTAGTTTGAACTTTTAAGAAGATGTATGAGATGAAAACACTTTTTTTCTTTCAGTAATAACTTTTCGAATATTGAATGCACAGAAAAATTGAGTCATAGTGACAAGTAAAAAGTCATTCTACTAATAGTATATTTTGCGAGAACATAACATCAAAATAATTTGATTTTGAATTTAAAAAGAAATACATTTTTTGGAAAAGTTCAATCTGATCTTTACTAAAAAGAAAACTCTTTTTTTAAATTTTGAACTAATTTTTTTCTATATTAATATAAATTTTCAATAAATTATATTTCTTTCTGTAGGTCCCACTTTTCAAGTCATAAAAGTGGCCATAGTTAAGTCGGAAATAAAGTTCTATATTAAACACGGGAATAGACTATTCCCTTGTTGCATAATGTATTATTAAAATTTAACATACTTTATGTAATTTGTTTTTTGTTTATTGGTGATTAAATATTAATTGTAATCAGTGGTTTGACTTGCATGCATTCATTTTTACTTTAATTCATGCTAAACTCAATAATTTATTATAATCCGATATTACACGATCGATCTAGCTCAATTTAAGAAGATAACGACTGTTAAGGGGTAATATCTGTTTGAAATTTTCAAAAAGATGTAATTTTTTTCTGCTTACTAAATGTTACTTCAGTGTCATAGAAATGATGTGCAAGTCTTATTTTAGGAAAAAAGCTTTTTTTTAACTTCTATAGTACTCTGACTGAAAGCAGTTCGTCGCTACGAACTGGTAGAATTTGCCTCCCTTTACCGTGCAGATTTCTTTCATTACCGACAGTCAATATACTTTCTAAGTAAGACATATTACATGTTGCTACTAAGTCGATAAGTGCCAGGATTGACTATATGATGCCAGTTTAGCCATTGAACCAACGCTACGTCATACACGCGTCGCTTATTACGACAATATTTTTTCGTTTTGCGCTTGATTTACGTTTTTTTTAATTGTTGTTTACGTGCTTTTGATCATGAAATATGAGTGAGAAAGTGTACGATGGCCATAAAGGAAGTAAAAAAAATTCAAAGAACAACAAACGAAATAAAATATCGAATTGGCGGCCGCCTAACCGTTATTCTTTTGAGAAGGACTCAAAGTACGTTAGCACGTCTGCCAAAGAACTAAAAATGTTTAATGTTAATAGGTTTAAATAGCTACAGATATCGCTGTTATGCCATTTAATGATGATTTATCAAGCATTATACGATTCTTGCATGGAAGCGGATGAGGAGTGATGTGTTAAGCTCGTCGAACTTAAGTGGAGGGCCTCAAAATCATTCAGAAAAGAACTGAAGGAGTAAAATTTAAACTTGGAATGATTTTTTTACCTAACAAATGTTCTCTGATAATTTCAGGGCATTACATAAACTATTACTCAAGTTATCGTTGTCCAAAAAAAATCCATTTATATCTTACATTTTAGTTCATTTTAGTCTTATGACTTAAAAATTTACAGGAATATACCTGTATATGAAACTAATATTCAGTAAAAATTTCACTGACTTTTATAGTATAGTTTTAGAGTTATAGATGTCGAAAAAAAAATGGTACACTGTATAAAAAATTAAAAACAAGTCAATGAGCGGTTTTTTAATTGCTTTTTCAGTTTTGTCAGGAAAAAATCCCAAAAATCCATTATTATATTCAATTTATCGATTCTGAAACCATATTTATTATTATATTCAATTTATCGATTTTGAAACCTGAAAATCTTGATTCTACACGTCACAGTATATAAGGACCTGCACCGTCCATCATTTCCCCATTGTCCTTCTAAGCACTTCGTCGCGTCGTAATAAACGGGCACTCGTTTCAGCGTAATGGTTCAAGTGTCTTATTACAATCATTCAGTTTATCAGTTAATGATTGTGAATACGTAAATATACTGTTTATGTTATTTGGAATATCGGAGATTTCTTCACCGAACATTTTTCCTTCACTTGAGAAATCAAATTTTACTTTTTTTAATTTATACTTACAAACGCGTCACATATATTCGTGTGTCTGTGAGAGTTTTGCACGCTATCTCTCTTATCTCTTTTAGACAGGTTACTAGGTCGCATAAGAATTCGTCAGGTAATTGGTGGGGACTTCGTGCAGTTCGTCCATATATATAATATTCCTTTTATTGATTATTTTTATATTTATTAGAAATACAAACAAAAAATATAATAGGATCGGAACTGCACAACAACTGTTATTTTATTATATACAAGCAAGATTTTCTTTAATATCTTAGAAACTGGTTTCATTTATGTAAATAGGATAAATATTATATAATGATAAAAGTTAGAATGAGACTCTATTAAAGTGTACGTCTGGACCGGGCATTACTAATATTATTAAGGATTATTTTCTGCTTGACTTAAAAAGATTCTCTTTGATTCAAATAGTCTCTCTATGAGTGTTTACTGCATACAGTGCGGTGTCGAAAGAATTCCTAGAACTGTATGCAATAAGAACTCCACACTTTTCATTTGAAGCTTATTTTATCAGTTCTGGGGGATATTTTTTTATATAATTTCCAGCTATCTGCATGAGTGTGTAATAGCGGCTTCTGTTTAATAAAAGAGATTTTTTATACACAATTGAATACGCAGCAAGATTTTATTAACATGTTTTCTAAAGAAATGCATGAAAGGCTTACTTGGAAATTCGTAAGCACAACAGACTGGATAATAGTATAGAACCACCCAGCACTTTGAATGACGCGATGTTAAAGAATTCAAAATAAAAATATTTACTTTTGCATTTCAATGCTCTTTGTGAATATGATAAAAGGGTATTCCGAACTTTTTTAAATTAATATCCGTAAAATGTACCTCCAACAACGTACATGTTTCAACACAATTCTGAAAATATATAACAGCATATACTGTCAAATAAACCTCATTTCATATTTTCAAAATTTTATTTTACTTTTGCTACTTTTACTTGTAAAAGCCAGATGAAAATAAAGATTTTACAGCAAAAAATCGTAAATAAAATATTTCTTATAGAACGCTAACAAAGCAGGATTAAGCTCGAAAAATAAAAGTTTGAAAAGTTCTGGCCAAGTCATTAGAAATAAGAAAGCTATAACCTATCCTGGATCATAACTAGAGAGGTGACCAGGTGCGCGGGAGTCCGGATAATGGAAGGAATTCCTTTTGCTCGTAATACCCAACCCCCCTCGCGAGAGCGAAACTATTTTTCCGTCTTTTCGCGTACGTCCGTTTTTCTTCTGTCACGGTGAAACTTCTGTGGATCTCGCGCGTATACGGTGTACGTGAAAACTGTGACGCTGCAGCTGCAATTTAAGAACGGAAAATTAAGTTTTAATTGTACGCGAAAAAATGTAATCGCGATGAGGAAAGTATGCACTGTATTGTAAAAACAGATGATAATTCGGCTAGGATAAAATTAATTAAAATAATGTCTATAGACATTAGACGGGTTGAAATAGAAAACGTTATTAATGAAAGTTATTACACATTTATTGGTGAATAGAAACAAATTGGCTTAGTTATTTTGGATGTCAAAATGTATCCTCAAAAATGTTCAGTGGAGATTTGGAAAAAATCATTTTTTAGTTTAAAATTTTATTATAAATGTCAGTAAAAATTATTTCCAACCTATAACAAAATATCTATTTGCTTAAGTAGATTAGTAATACGACGAGTCTCTAAATATTTCAGGTCATTGGGATAAATACTTTCCGAGATTATCCACACAATTGAAAAAAGTAATTTATACCACTCTAACCTCAAAATCACAAATTTGATATGATTTTTCGGCGCTCGTGGTATAAAATACGGTTCGAATCTTGTGCCTAAGTAGATTATTTACCTCATGTGACTTTTCACTCTCGCTTCGCTCGAGCGAAGTGTACTATTAAACTAAACGCATTAATTTAATGTTTTATAAATATAGAATACGGTGCAACGTTATGACACAGTTTTGAAAATTGGTTCTATCTACATATTATTAAAAAAAAAGGATTTTCTCGACCATTCAAGACGTCGACTCTCTTTAGATTTTGTAATAAAGGATATCTACGCTACCCATCTTGGGTCTCTTACCTGATTATTAAATCTAGGCCGTTAGGGGTTTTCATTTTAATATTATGCTTACAAGGTAGAGTATCAGATCTCCGAGTTACGGATTTGGATTAAACTCTGAGAACTGATTTCTGGTACCAAATAATGAAACAATTCATATGTTATTCATCCTAACAAGCCTTGAGATATTTGCCCATCTTTATCGATTTTATACATAAAATGTATATATACATATATATATATATATATATATATATATATATATATATATATATATATATATATATATATATATATATATATATATATATATATATATATATATATATATATATATATATATATATATATATATATATATATATATATATATATCGTTTTTAGTATATATAAATGTACATCGCATGTATATGCAAAATTACACAATTTTTATTTTGAGAAAATTAGGTTCGAGCGTTATTATGCGTAAGCGTTAAAAAATTACAAAAGATAACAAGACGTACAAGATTAATAATATCACATCGCCAAACTTCAAACAGCGAAAATGCAACTCGTTACCGTGCACCAGTTCATAAATTTGTATTTAAAACGGCATTATAATATCGAATTTAAGGATACACTCGCAAGTCCTGCACCGATAATACGATTAGCGCAATATACACCCGATCATCGCAATTTCAATTTGACTCTCGTGTGCGCAACACCGGTCAAAAGTGACGCGCTCCCTCGCCCGCGTGGGCGCATAAAATCAAGTGCGTCCGCGCGATGTTATACGCAGTACTCACACCCGCTAATGAGAGTTTACGAGGGACAGGCCGAGTTTCGTACGCTGTGCTTCATTATGCGCTTTAATTGCGCGACGCACGCCATTATTGATTAATTAAACTCTTCATTCAAAGCTCGACGCGAGGACGAAACCGCGCGTCTACTCTTTCAGCTGTATGGCCACTTCGCGGCCCTTGACCAGCGATGGGATTTCGTTTGAAGTCGGGTAATGATCATGTCGACAGTATGTCGACACTTTGTAAGCTGAGATTTCTGAGAAATTCTTTTTTCATTTAATCTTCAATTCATAGTAAATATCTCTCTGGCACGTTGTTGTCGCAATCAAAAACAATAACGCTCCAGCGTTATTTTCTCAAAATTGAAAATTAAATGAAAAAAGTGCTTCCCGCATTTACCGGTAGCAAGGAGTGTTTATTATTACGTTAAATTGGAAATGGATATTAATGAAGACAACAATCAAATATGATGGGACTAGAATTTATTGTAAGACTATGCCTAAATATTGACGTATACACGATTTAGTAAAATTGATTTTCAAATTTTGATTACAGTAGTCCGAAACGTTACATTATATCATATAGTTAAATGAATTTCAGACACAGAGATTTAACATCACCTTAAGATTAAAAGAAATGTGATTCAATATCGAAAAATGAATTCATACCGAGAGATTTTGATGAATGGAAAAATTCTTGATTCATACTGACTTAATCTTTGACAAGCGCGAAAAATGACGGAAGTAAGTACGAAGAATTCAAAAGATCAGCCTTTTTGCACTTCGGGCGCGTAATAATATCGCTAGCGAGGGATTTTCCGGAAACCGCGAACCAGCCGTCATGAGCTCGTAGTCGTCGACGGGAAATCCGATTTGTCGCAATAGTCATCCTTTGAATTCGTAGTTTGCATATTTTCAAAGTTTATATACGCATGGCCTTTTCGCGGAACTGCGCTGAGGTGAAGTGCGCGGGATAAAATGTAATATACTTAGAGCCATATAAGAAGTATAGTAAGGCTTTTGAATTCTACTTTCTAGTCCTTGATCCTACCTCAGTTTATCTAAACGATACTGCAAAGAAATGGTTAATACTTGACTTTGCAAAATTAAAAAAGTATTTTCGTTTATTCAGAGATAGCTTTAATTTTCTTAAATATTATTATCTTAAAATGTTAATAGGCAATTGAATTTTCAAAAATGACTACATTACAAAAAGTTCCATTTAAAAAAGTACTAATGATGCACTATAATTTAAAAAAATTTAATTATTTTACTAATGTAAACACTTCCATGTAGAATAGGACATAGTGGTATCAACAGTTAACTAACCTCTATATTAGTCAAAGATTTATGTTATACCCTCTTAATTTGAAATAGTGAAACTTCACTGTTTCGCAGTGAAAACTCAACCACTACATGAATTAGTTACTGAATTCTCACTGCGAAACAGTGACATTTCACTGCTTTACAGTGAAATTTCCGAGGTTTCACTATTTCAAATTAAGAGATAGTATTTAAAATTAAAATAATAAATCTTAATATAAATATAGAATTATTTATAAAAACTAATGTACTTTGTTATTGTCATCTCACGATTAAAAAATATCATTGTTAAAATATCAAAACAGATGATGCGGTCGACTAGCGGAGTCTTTACCCTATTACACCGATATACAACGTTACACAGCCTTACAAATCCAAATCACTCCAATAAGCCAACATCTTAGATCCACGATGCATCACACACCGCGTCGCCTAAAAGCCAATCACTCGCCGTCGTGCTTCTCCAATACTTATCCAAGCGTCTCGCAATTGGATCATGAACAAGTGAATTGAAATTTTGCATACGTATCGCGATACGCGAATCCGCGCCTACGTTGAATTCCTAATGGATATAACAGCCTCGACGCCACATATATTCCGCGCTCTCGCCGTGTATAATAATATTTACCTACCGGTGAGCGGAATCACGCGGCGCCGCGAACTGCTATGACACATCCGTGACGCGGCGCCAGAGCAGACTTCTGAATAATTCGAAACTCAAACGTATAAGCGCGGCAATCAAATCTTCAACCTACGGTATTGTTATGCGGCCAACACAAGCGGATCGCATTTGCGCCGACAATGAGTTTATAATTTAAATGATAATTTATCTTCTAATTTTGGGATTTACTTTGAGAGTTTGCGGGTCGAGTCAATTATTACCATTGAATAATTGATAGCGTGTTTGATTACCATGTCTTTTATAAAGTATTACATTAACTTTTTCAAACATGAAACTTATATTTTAAATCTAAATTTTCAGTTTTCAAGTATTATGTTTGTCTACTCTAATGTGATAGAAGGTATTCTAATTTTTCCTTTCTTTTAAAAAGTTTATTACTGAAGATCGATTATAGCTTATAACCGTTTGGAGCCAATAGTGTTGCTTACAAGTAATAAGTTTTTTTATTAATGTTCACCGTCTTATAACAAGTCGTGTTACAGTAAGATAAATGACTAATAGGTCAAAGGACATGTCGACAGCTCCTAATAAAAAAACTTAATAAATCTCCGCCGTCACGATTATAAAATGTCTATCTCGGAGTAGTCCGATTAAAATAGACCTATCTCTGTTGTAACAATTATAAACAGCGTATCTTGACTAGCGTAGCTGAAAGTCGTCTTAACGTTATTTTTTATAAGCATTTAGTTCACCTTTAAGTTAATACAAAAAAAATCTGAAAATCTTCAATTTAATGCGAATAGAAACCTCGAAATAGCAATACAGTAATAATAAGTTTGTAATTCATTTTCTACAAAAGAAGAAATTGAAGGTTATAATGATCCTAGCAAGATACGTTGTTTATAATAGTTATGCTCGAGTTTTTTTTAATCAGACAACTCCGAAGTATTCGTTTCATAAGCGTGACGGATGAGATAATAATTTTTTATTAATAGCTATCAATGTGAAAATTTCTTCAATTTTCAAAACTTTTCGGTCACCAGCCAGAATCACTGCTGGGATTGGAACTCCGCCGTTGGGGTGAGCTTCGTAACCTGTCATAGAAGGCTCCTTTTCTATATAGAGTATATCTATATATAGCGACAGCCAGCGCCAAGTGGCCAATGCATAAAGACTAGAGTAACTTACTCTAGTCTTCATGGACCAATATTTGAAGATGTGAGAGAAGGCTACTTCAATTGTTTTTACACGGCTAGCATATCCATTTATAGTTGCAGTTCCGATCCCAATAAGTTTATTTCCATAATGATACGAGTCTCCATATATTTCTTAATTAAAAAAAAACTAATATATATCGATCTATTTCTGTGCTGATAAAGGAGTAAAAAATGTTTTCCAGCCAAATTCATACGAAAAATAAGAAGTTGGGTATTTGAAAAAATATTTAGAATTTGTTAAATCTTTGATTAAAAAAAAGTTATCGTGAATAATTGTAAATTTATTTGTTTGTAACTTCTTATATCTTCATAATAATACATTGTCAGGCTTATTATATGCGAACGGGTTAATAAGCATCCCATTCATGAAAATTAATTAAACGACCTCAACGAATCCAGCCACTAAAATAAATTAAATCTTGCAAACTTTAGAAACTTCAACACTTAACGACGAAACTTTCTCCTACCACAGTCTCTGCAACCTTCTATTTCATCTCCCACAAACTGGTAGTATCCATTATTACCCCTTACAAAAAAAAATCCAATGAATGAAACCTCCAAAAAAAGACTGTATAACGCGCGTAACCTATATACGTCGGGGAACCTCGTTATTATGAAAAATTAAGGCGCATAGCTGCTGGCAAGCTCGCTCTTTCTCTCTTCTCTATACCCGTGAGCAATGTGTCACGTAAGAAGAGTCACCGCGCGCGGGGCTGGAAGGAATTTCGCGGGGTTCCCATTTGGATGGGCGCCAGCGTGGGCTTATTAGCCGCGGTTGGCAGTTAATAAGAGATTACGTCGTTGCGGAAGCCGCCTTTAAACATCGCGTTACGATGATTCGCGGGAAAATATTGAGCGTGGTTATTTGGGTGCAGTGTACGCAAGTTTTAAAAAGACAAAACAACGATGTGACAATAATACATAATTATTTAGATCTTCTTATTTTTATTTGCGTTATCTTACTATACTAATGCAGATGTGACTTACACCATTACCGTATAGTAGAATAGAATATCATCAACTCCGAGTTGTTCAGATCACAAAAAGAATTTAAATTATTTGTAGACTGCGTCAATGATTAGTCAATTTGTAAGTCAGCCAATCAGTGACCCAGTCTACAAGTAATAGTAGTAACACAACACGGGATTGCGCTTGGCCTTTATGTGGATCGTCTATGAGGCAAAGTGATGAAAAGGGCCCTCGAAGATACTAGTTTTGGATATTTTCTACTGCAATTTTCCATTATTAGTACTGAGTATTCATATTTGAGGATACTTTTCATCGCTTTCCCTTGGAGTAAGAGGGTAAAAATATTTTTTTAGTTTATTTTTTGTGATCAATATTGGCTAGGAATAACCGCCTATGTATGCCTAGGTATAATCTATAACCGCCTTGGACATTGTCCTTTGAGGTGTAAACATACTTGTTCTTTCTTTTCTATGACGATGACGTGTTTATGTACTACTGAAAATGTTGTGTCTAAAATTATTCAGTTTCAATTTGAAGGCTGTTATTAAATTACTCCACCAGACAAAGTAACAAAGATTACGATATATATTTATTTTTGTATATTAATGCTTACCATTACTACTTGGCCTTTATAATAATAATAATAAATAATAATAATATATTTTATCATTGTTACCGCTCGATACGATAACTCACGCGAGGACATTTGAACAATACAAGAAAAAAAATTAAAGTACTTAATAATTTAATTTAACCTTTTAACGTGAATCGTTCATCAGTAGTAGTAACGACTTAATGTCTATTTTGTTCGATTGCCCGCCAAATTTTTTACTTTCTAAGCTGAAAAAGCACTTAAATAATTGATCATAATACGTTTCTGAGTATACATGAAAAGTAAAATTATTAATATTTTAATTCAGCGTTTAAAAAAATGAAGTATAAACCATGATTTATTAACACTAATGCAGGTCATAACTATACGGTTTCGCGTTATAGGGTTAATAAACTTTTTGACCTCAAGGGTTAAAACAATTTTGTAATTATCTCGTGACGCGTGGCGTTTTTAGATTTCCTTAAAACATGAATATATAGTTTACTATCGTTGAAACATTCGAAATTGCGCAGGAATACAAACATGTCGATAATTATAAATTCTTACGTTTCTTTGTTTGAATTCTTTTATGATAATATTACGTGAGTCCGTAACAATCATTATTATCCAAATGAATTAATTTGCAAAATATTTGAAATTTGTATGTACTTACTTTACGTAATTTATTTCTTATTTATTGGTAATAGAGGATTAATTTCAAGTATTGATTTGACTTGCAGTATCCACAAATTACTGGCGTTCCAATCTGAATTCATGCTATACTCAATGTTTCAGATTAATCATACTCCGATAATACACGCTCAGTGTAGCTTAATTTATAACGTCTGTACTGCTGTACATAGTCAATTAATTTTGCTCTAATTACCATTTTAATTTACCGTAGATTTTCTCCAAATATTCAAGCAATAAAATATCAACAACAAAATACTCGTTTGAAATGAAAATGACATGTTTGAACAAAAGACCTCAAAGGACAAGAAAATAACAATCTAGTTTCGGTTGATTCAATGAAACGTCAAAGGAACGCATTCCTCTCCCACCACATCCCGAAAATTGGCCTTTATATTGCATCTCCAGAAACATAAGCAAACCCCGACAGCAGCTTCTCCCGCAAACCTTCATACACAAAAAAAAACACCCAATAAGACAAGCTCAATATCAAACTCTCCACTCTATCCCTCGGAAGAGACCATCCACGTCTTTGTCCCTCCCTTTCAGCCGCGTAAGCTCCAAAAAACCGAGAGTGAATCAAAAATTTCACCGGCGCATAAATCTCCAAGGAAAGAGAGGCCACAAAGGGCAAAGCCCGCCACACGCTCATCCGTAGAGCGGAGACGACGACACATAAAACAGCGCGGTAAACAAAGATCCGCTTTGAATTCCAGCGGCGGTGGCCTTTCAGTCGCACATAGGCGAGGCATCGATCGCGAGGGGCGCAATATAACATAAAGCGTTTGTTGCACAGCTCATATACGAGACTAGGATTAGAGCCTCGCAAGGGCGCGCGATATTGCGCGGACGGATTTTCACGATGGTGAGGTATGACTTTTTGCTTTGAGGTTGGCGAGCGCGGTGCGGCAAATCTTTACGAGTCGCCGGTTTGTAGGTGGCCCGGCGTAGATGAGGTGTAAAGCCGGGATTGCAAGAGGTGCGCAAATTGGGGTTTGTTTATTCGAGCGGGATTCTCTTTTTACGCGGGATTATACTGCGTAGGCTGATTTATGGTTGTAATTCGGGAGAATGACTAAGTGACTGTTGAGAGCATGTGTGTGCTTTATTAAAATATTGCGCTTGGATTTTATGATCGTATGAATTTCAGTCTGAAATAATAAATATATGGCTTCTTAAGTTATAAATTTTTTAATATCAAATTCTAAGGAAGCTTCGTTTAATTAATGAAATACCAATCAATAGTTATTCCAATAACAAGCTGTCGTTCGCAGCAAAAGTATCAGATATTTCTCATTTATAGAATTCTTTTCTTAGCTTACTAAGATCGATTCCTCAGAAACGAAAATTAATTAAAAACGAACTTTCACGGTGGCTGCATTACAAGCATTTCAATTAAATTGAAGTCACAAAACAAACCCATAAAAATGTATTGTTCGAGGATTCCGAGAATTGAATTGCAATGTGAATTTTTGCCCCGCAGGAAGTCCTGGTGAAGAGGTTTCATCCCAACGCGCACTCCTTCACAATGGCAGTGACACCCCTGGCGCCGCCCTCGGTACAACTAGTGCCAGCCAAAGAGTACAATGGAGCGCCTATAGGCACCAGCTACGATGTTCGAGTTTACGCAGGTAATTTGATTTAAGCATTATTACATTTAGGCCTCGATAGAGTGGCAAAGTCGATTGAATTTAAAAATTCAAATTTCTTGCGTGAAGTCTATCCGATAGAACGATAAACAATTTGGTCCTTTTATCCAAAAGTTGATGAAAGATCTTGAAGGAAAATTGATCAATGTTAACCTTCTTAAAAATTATGTTGAGTTTCTTATAAGAAAATTTCAAGTAAGGAATATTTACTTTGCAGTATGAAGAAAGTATTGGCGAAGTATTGATTGCGGCAAGATGTTCAGATCAAAGTTGAAAGAAAACATTGTTGTAAAAGAGTTTATTGTTCATTGATGAAAATTGAAGGATGAAAGACTCTGTTGATCTCCACGAACTATCAGTCAATATTTTTTATTCGCCGATGCGGTGAATGGAATCTATTGCGTGATAGTTCGTGGAGATCAACAGTCTTTATTTGTCTATGAAAGAAACATTTCAAAAGCTTCAGACGTACTTAAACTTACCATTCAAGAAACAGATTTTTTAATAAGATTGTCAATGTTTTATATGTTAGAGAAGTCCTCAAACTAATTCAAAATTCTTTTATCTAGTTTGGGATAAAGTTAGATTATATTGAAATACTTTTTTAAGCTGTAATTACATATAAAGACCAAATTATGTAAAACCAAGGTCACATTGCCCCTCGTTATATACAATATTGCACCACTATACAAAAACTTCAAAATCTTCTACGCTTCTGGAGATGCTATTCGAATTATAATTTCCTAAGTAGACTCTCGAGACTCTGGTCGTATGGCATTTGTAGAAATTTTGAAATACCTATTTGCTTAAAACTTTCTATCATCATACTTACCTATATGTTTATATGTTGTATTTATATTTGTATTATTATTTATATTATTATTTATACTATTATTTATATTTTTTCTACTTCCTAAGTGACGGGGATCTAGAAAAATCACAATATTTGTAAGAAAAAGCAATGGAGTTCTACTTTTGCATATTTTGGTCTATATACTTAATTGCAACCAATTATTTATCGTTCCATCGGTGAGATTTGAGACGGAAGACTAAAATTCTCAACACCCTCTTAGAATAATATATCTATTATAAATAAACTAATCTCAAACTACACTGTGAATTCTTCGAAAAACATGTCACGCACTAAAACCAACAATGTCAATTCAAAAGACGATTACACGCGTTTATCGCCAACTAACATTTTCTCCTCCACCCTCAAAGACGCGCAAACTACGCCAGCAAACCCGGCAATCCAAAGAAACACTCCGCTCGCGGGTCGTGAAAATTACAAGCGATAATACGCGGCGAATACCTAAACAGCGCTCATCCTCGTAAACGCGGGCACAAAGCCACGCGAACCATGCACCTCGAGTCAAGGAATTCCGAGCTCGCTTATACGCTTGTACGCGCATTCGGCAAATCCGGCATGAAATATGAGTTTAATTAAGTCGATCGGAAATTGCAGCTACAGCGGCACACGCTGCGATACAATTTAATGCGCGCGCTCGCGAAGGCCGCGAAATTCGCGCGTTACAGCTGTCCGAGTGTGCGCGAATTCCAATTAAAAGTTCCTTTACCGCGCGGGAGGAAAGAAAAGGCGAGTGTGGCTTATTGTTGCGTGGGGGGAAGCGCGAGCGCGGCCTCGGTTGATTTATGTTGAGCGGTGCCGGAAAAGTTGCGAGAGGAAAGGACGGGAGACGCTTTGAGGGAATAATTGATGATGGAAGGGCGCGCGCGCCTGATTGTACGAGCGTTTGAAGTGGCTGGGGACGAAAATTGTTATAAAGTGGGTGTATTTCGATGTGGAGTTGGGGAATTAGGACGGCAAAGCGCTCTCGTTAACGAGGTGTTTACGGTGAAGTGGTATTTATATGTGTGAGGTTTATATTCATTAGCTTGAGTTGGTTAAAAATTTGGGTGCCGACAAGCGTAATGATCCAAAGAGCCGTTTTGGCAGAAGATCAAGTGTACAAGACATTTGGATGTGGGGTGGCTGATTAATTTGTAACTTATCGATAAGTTTGAAAAATTTAATCTCGAGTTTCCGAAAGCCCCAATTGAAGTTATAAAAATAACTTTGGAAATGAAGTTTTCTTTTATCAACTTAGTCATTCATAAGGTAACAAAAACTTTGATGGGCGTCTTAAAGGTAATGCTATCAAATAAAACTTTGTACAAGAACTCACCCGAGCGATCTAAAACAGTAAACTTTACCGTTCTGACGATGAACTACGCATCGATAACTTTTTTCTTCTATGATGAATCAATTAAAAGTCCCGTATAATTCAGTGCTTAGTTAAATAAAAGTATCTATTTGTTTAAAATGTTGCTTCGCCAATTGCAAAAGGGACACCTTTTTCTCAGAGGCATTTTATTTTATTTTTATACAGTTTGGAACAATAGATGTTTCTCTCAATATAAGCACTATTTGAATGAAGCTATCTGCGCCGCCACAATGCGCTAATATAGAGAAAAAAAAAACAGCGCGCGTTCTACTGGATTGAAAAAGCTGTCGTTTATTTCAAGACGCGCGAGCACGCGTATAAAAAAATAGACCCTGAAAAAACTATCGGAAAAAAAGTTCTATAGCTTTGTCTTCTCCGCGATTCTGCGTTTCAATAGATCAAAGAAATTGTTTCCTATATATTGTTTGAAAGGATTTAAATGTTTTTATTCGTTATGTGTAAATACTATCTTTTGAATTTTGCATGATAATAATTTCTTTATATTTAAAAAGTAAAATCAAATACATATTTATGCATTTACAAATGTTTAACTTTGTAGATAGTATACATATATACGTATATATATATATATATATATATATATATATATATATATATATATATATATATATATATATATATATAAGCATGTATATATACATTAAGCTTTTTCGCAATAACTTTTTCACGAGCGATCGAATGCCAAATCCTTCGCCGTACGAATTTAGTACATTCAATATTTCACGCCAAGCAAGGGATTGATATGAAAGGTCATGGCAACAATATAAAATCTGACGTTTTATTGCGAGTAATCAACTAACGAAGTAAAAAAAATATATATAAAAAGAAATTAAAACATATTGAATAAATATAATTTTACCATATATGATAAAAAATTATAATAAAATAATTTAATTTTACAAAAAAATAATATGAATAATTATTTTGTTAAAACTGAGTCTGCATATTTTTACACTTTTGCCTACCTATGTACGGGAGACCTTGGCAAAGCGAGGCTCAGGGTAAAGTGAGCTAATGTACCTGACATTAATAAAATATTTGTACTAATTTCACTTGTATAATACAATTTTCAAATATATAACAATGATTTTATTATATAAGTGAAATTAGTACAAATTTTATATTCATGTCAGAAATATACAGAAAGCTCGCTGCACCCTGAGGCTTGCTTTGTCCCTCGAGTCTCCCCTACTTAGAATGTATACAATTTTGTTTCCTTAAACAAAATAATATATAAATCGTATTTAACAATAAATACCTTTTTACAGTGTTTCAAGAACTTTAGTTTAGTATTTTTTCAAATTGTTAAAAGGATGAAACCGTTTTAGCTATACGAAACAGTATCAATTGGTCATATTTTTGTAAGTAAATAATTAAATAATTGGAATATCTGTTTTTTGTTTCCCCAAATTTGCGTTGCTCGAGCCGTATCGGTAAAACAGTTTTTTTGGTAAATGCTCCGGGGCTTGTAGCATAGGTATACCGTAGATTTTCGTGACCAACATAACAATGGCTATAGAAATACACACGGATATTTAAGAATATTGTTTTTTAAAAAAATGGTGAAAATTTCAATGCAAAACTTTATTTATAGCTAAACAAGTAACGAGAAAATTGGTTTATAACACAGAACATTTTTTGAAGTATCGTAAATTCGTTTAGAATCCACTGTAAAAAATTCTTGTAAATCAGATACAAAAATAAAAATTTTATTCGAGTCAAACTGTATACAGTAAGAGAAAGTTTAACGTAACATTATACATATTTTATAAAAAAATGGATTAACACTCCTTGATATGCATAATAGAAGCTTGAATTCGCACTCTTCATTTATTTAATGAATTACCCAAAATAATCGTTAAAATTGTTAAAAATTCTCAGGGACATTTTAAGAAAATGTTTTTCTGATTATTCAGTGGCGGAGATCAGGCCTGCAACCCGCTACCTGACTAAGAGCAATAATGCCCGTATACGTAAAAGAAGAAAAAAAATTGTAAACGTTTTCAGTCCGCCAAAGTAATTTACCCCTTCATCAACCTTCCATTAATAAACACGCAAACCTCAATATCTTGATACTCTCATCATCTCCCAATGACAGTCCCTACCCGACCCAATTCTTCAACACCCCAATCGCCAGCTCAAAGCCTCCCCACTGCGACATGCGCAAAAGTGATTTATACCGTTTCACCGTTCATCCCGAAAAAAATCCCCACGACTCACCCAGGCAGCTTCGAAAAAAATCAACGAACCACCACCAACACGCGGTATCAATATCAACTTTACACCCCGCCAGCCCCACACACACCTACATTCCCTCGCGCGGCAAAAAGAGCGCGATACATTCCCGTCCGTTTTTGACGCGCGCGCTCGCGTCGTCCGTGTTCTAAGGAAGATTGATCGGCTCGACTCGGCTCGCGGCGCGTCACGTCCGTCATTTATGTACCCTGCACATGCAGAGATTGCGCGCACGCACGAGCGCCCAAGGGTGTTCGAATGCACGCAGGAATGTATTCGTTTTGCTGCGAGGCGAGGGAATATAAATATAACGCGCGCGGGGAGGGGGGGGGGGGGTTACGTAGTCGCGAGACGCGCGAGAATCAGTAGTTGAGGGGAGGGTCTGGTCGGACGACGGCTACGGCGACGCGAGCCGTAGCTGTAGCTGTTAATCGATAGAGTTAATTACAGAGACGTTCTGAGAGCGCGGGCTCGTTAAGGAAATGTACGGAGGATGAGGAGTGTGTGTGTGTGTAGGGTGGATGTATGTATTTAGTGAGATGGGCTTTGTTTCTGTAGATTGCCGTGGAAGACACGTTGCGAAGACTTGCGAGTTAAGCGTTCGATTGTGTAGTGGATTTTAAATGACAGTCGGTCAATGTGTAGTCCTTTTGTTAGATGTTACGTTTTGAATACCAGTAGGGCCATTAAATTTAATTTTTCAACTTTTAACCATGATGTTTGATATTTAATTTAAGAATATATGCTATTGACACTTTAAATTATAAATTTATTATCATTATTATTATTAAAAAAAATTATATTATTATTACTATTATTATTATTATTATTATTTTTTTTATTATTAAATTATTATTATTTTTATTATTATTAAATTATTATTATTTTAAAATTCAAAGAGATTGACTGATATAGTTGCGAGATACATGTAGAAAAAGGGAGTAAATATTGCAATTATATCTTGAACGAATTTAATTAAATTAACCAATCTAAAACTCAACTGTAAAAACACAGTACACACGGAGAGAAAAATATTGTAATTGCTACTAAATGGGGTTAGGACTGTTTACAGTGCAAGATGGCTAAATCGGAATCTCCAATCCTTCTACTTTTCATGCTTTTATATTAACAAAATGCGTATATACTTCATGATAACTATTTAAATTATAAGCCATTATTCTTCAATAATACATGTAGAGGAAACCAGGGTAAAGTGAACATAGTAACTGTAAAAGTTGAAAATAATGTATTTTTCAGTATAAAATTCACGTATAAATTAGTGCAATCGCATTTTTTTCTTGACCACTTTACCCGGATTCACTTTACCCCGAGACGTCGATTCTTAAAAATGCTTGTTTAAAAACAAAAAAACATAATTTAAAGCTCTGCATTCTTGTCAATAGTAAGTCAAATTTTTATTATCATCCTTGCATAATTATCTTTTACTAAAATTAAAATTAGGCATAAATAATAATTTATTGAAGAAATAATTAGCATGATTCACTTTACCCCAGTTTCCCCTATAACATATAAAATAAGCCGAAGATTAAATAATTATTCAATATTATTCAATTACTCAAGGAGGATTGATTACTATACCATATTAGAAATCAGTCCAAATAGATTTTATCGATTCCGATTTACCCTCCATCCACTGTGCTCAGTCAATTTAAAAATCCTACAGTGTCTCAATTAAAATCTATATTGGTCATTACGTCCACTTATTTTACTACGCGGCAATACAATCCAATTATGTCCTCATAATTACCAAACATCACGAACAACAGCTGCGTCGTATCATCGCAATCACCAACGACAATAAAACAAAAAGGAAACAAAGTTTGAGTTTTATCCCCGCTCGTGTCTCCGCTCCTCTCGAACTTTTAACGCGCGCGCCGCGTGACGCTCATATTCAAAAATTTTATTTCGCCAAATCACCGCGCCGCCAGGGAGCTTCACGCTGCGGACACCACTCGCGGGATCGCGTAAAATGCAGACCGAAAACCGCGAGTTTTCGAGAGAGGGGAGCCACAGATGTGTTCCGCTCTCTCGTTAAACTTTACGACTGGCAAGTTTTCACGCGCGTATATATAACCTCGGGGGCCGCGCGAAAAGTTGTCGCTTTAACTCTACGAGAGAGCAGCGCGCTCGACTTTTATCGCCAAGTGTGTATGGTATACTCGTGTATATGTGTATGTACAAGTGCGGACTCTTAGCGGGCGTTGGGCGAAGTTTGGCCCCAAAGTGGCCGCTGAAATTATGCCGGTTGCCCGGTGCGGTGCCGCCGGTGGCCGCCGAGAGAGAAAGGAGAGGAACTTTATAGCGCCTAATGAAATGGCCGGGGAAACATTCTTGTGCGGCGGTGCTGTGCAAAACAAGTTTTGGAATTTAGGGTTGAATGAATTGAGACTTTACGCCGATGTTGTTGTGCTCTGGAATGGAGTTTGCAAGATTCTTTAATGCAATGATTAGGTAATTGATGCAGGTATGTAAGTGACAACTTTATGGTTGTTCTTGGTGCGCTAAAGTGAGAAATGGGATTGTTGATGTATAACAGGAATAATTATGACTGCGTAATTTCAGTTTGTGTCATTAACTAAATATGCAGGATAATTAACATTGAAAATAGAAGTTATCAGCAGACTTTTTATATTTTTGTTTGTTAATGTGTATAGTACATAGCCTTACCTATCCAAGGGAGTTTACGAAAAACCCAAATATTTATAGTAACGATTATCGGAAATTCAAATGCTTTTTCATAAATGTAAATTATTAAAGGCTTGGGAAAATTATTTGAGTTTACAAAGTCAAATTTCAGCAGCTTAAAAATTTTTGTGTATCATTCATAAATATTAATTTTATGTGATAATTTGAATGGAATGAAAAATATAAATCAAAAATATAAATCAAAAATACGAATGAACTTTTCATTTATATTTTTGTACACACTAAGGTTTAAGAATCGACAAAAAAATATATCGTTCGTTAATGCTTCTGCAGAATATTATACCTACATGAAAGAACTATTATATAAATCGTTAATATTATGCTAAACACTGAGTTTAAAACAGTACTACCTACGTAAAAAAGCTGAGAGTAACATCCCGTGTAAAAAAATTAGTCTGGCACTAGTCTGGGATTAATCTGGCTTAACAAGTCTGGCGAAAGTCTTGCAAAAGTCTGATAGAAGTCTGACTTAAGCCACTATGCCAGACTTTCTTTGGAATTATGTCAAGATAACTCATTTTTCACAAGTAAATAATTAGAGTAGTACATTAATTATTAGTATCGACTAGAATAGTGAAAATACGTACTTTTCGATAAAATAGGAGAAAAGTTGTTTTACATATTGCAATCTTGTTTAAAATATGAATATTTGTAAAACAGAGACAAAAATGTAGGTTACTGGCAATTTGACATGACGCGATGCTTTTGTTTTGCACATTTTGTCTAAAGTCTGGCATAGTGTCCAAAGCCAGACTTCTGCCGGATTTCTGCAAGACTTTCGCCAGACTTATTGAGCCGGACTATTGCCAGACTAATTTTTTTACACGGGAATCCCCGTAAATAATACGCAAACTTTCGCAAACTTCGTTCAAACTTCACAACAATCGAATGCCACCCCCACTTTATTTCCCCTCACTGCAACTACCTCGAGCAACCCACCCAACGGTGCGTCGAAGAAATTGATATCCAATCTCTCCGATTCTTCCTCCACCTCCTCCTCCTACACCCGGTGAATAATGCAAGAAAAGTTTCGACGGATCATTACGGCTGAGGGATTTGACGAATCCCGGCGCACGGCGGCAACCGAGCGATCGTCGGTAGGGATTCCACGTAGCAGCGGCGCCTCCGCTGCTGCTGCTTTATTCGCATTCCGCACGCTCCGGTAAATAGCGAGCACGATAATGGGCACAATCGGGCAAAATAATAATGCGAATTTCTCTCGTCGATCGCTGCGCTCGAGTGCCTCGGCCGCGTGAATTCGCGAGAGCATCGCAAATCGATACGAGTCGTTTTCTTTTCTTGGGTACATTTTGTGGAGAGCATTGTTCGCGGGGACGTCGACTGCAGTGGATGTGGACGCGCGGTCCTTAATTGTTCATCGCCGAATGGAGTGGTTTTTGGAAATATTGGCGTGATTTAAAATGGACGTAAAAATCATAGTAAGTAAGCGCGGAATATTCTGATTTGACAGAGAAAATTACCGTGATTCGTGATACAATTTACGGCACTGAACAATAATAATTATAGTGAATGATGTTAATTTTTACCGTTCATTAAGGTAATTTATTACGTTAAGTCCCACGTTTGTTGTGATTATTAAATAGATCAAAGATAATATAGGTATGACAATATTAGAAAACAACGCATAATAAGTCTTGTGAAATTACTTTTTATATATTTCAAATCAATACTAATCAGTTATTAAAGAAATATAGTTGTTTTAAACAGCTGCCAGATTAACTTTATTATACCTTCCTCGAATCAAATTATTTTAGAATCAAATTTAAAGTGAAGACAGGGTGGTTTCAAAGGAAAATTTTTAACCGTAATTAAATGTGACAGCCCAAAATAGGTACCAAATAGTTAATTTTGGTCCAAAAGTTTCGTAACAAAGTTGAGAATTAAAAAAAGGAACTGGTTCGCTTTCAGAAACCATATTTTTCGTCTTGTATCTGATATATTTTGCACAATATCTAGAAGAAGAATTAATATCGTTGCTTCGTCAGTAATGGTTTAAGGTAGTAGAAAATGGTCATTGTGTACCCGAGTATTTATGATACGTTTGAATATATACGTAAAAGTATCCTTCAAAGTGTATTATGGACCAGCTGTATTTAAATCTATGTAGGAGAAACAGTTTCGTTCAATCATAACTAAAAGCTTATGGCATATTAAATATCGCTAACAACAAATAATGCTCTTATTGAATATTCTGACCCGCTAGATAATTGATCAGTTATTGATGATTCTTTTTAAGCTGCAAAGTTCCCTTGCAAATTATAAAAATTAAAAATTTAATCACTGATAATCCAGAATGGAACAACATTCAATAACGACTTAAATTTTTGATCTTGAAATATAGAATTTACTATAGAATTTTGGTAATGATCGAACAAAACTTTTCTTACTACATAAATTTGAATATAGACCTAAAATATACTTTAGAACTTATTCAGTAGTTCTTTGAATATCCTGTAAAAGAAAGTCTTACTTTACTCTTCCAATAATTACGAAATCGTAGAAATAATTCCAAATAAATATTCCAAGCCCTGAATAAACGACGTACTTCGCTACGACTCTAAATTACCTCTATTTCAAAGAACTCTTCTAAAAAAACTCTCTACAACTCCTCACAATTCCGAAAGCGTCGAAAGCTAACAACTACCCGTAATAAAAGCAAACATAAAAACCTTCAAAAAAAAAAAAGTTCCTCTCTCCAAAACCAACACAGAAACTCCTCCGATTCTCCGCTCTACCCCACCATCCCTCCTCCGGTAAACACGAGATACAAATTAAAAATGCCCATCAAGCGAATCGCTACTCGCAAAGCCAGCTCATAAATAAACACCACCCCCCCCCTCCTCCCAATTGGGTGGGGGTAAAATTTTTGAAAAATATTATTTTGAATAAAAAAAATTTTTAATTTAAATTTAAGGAAAGGTTAATTTATGAAAACAAATTATTGGAAAGATAAAATATATGATTAAAATTTTTTTAAATTTTAATCTATGAAAATATAAAATTACGAAAACAAAATTTTATAAACCATATATTTTGAAAAATTAAATTTTGAAATAACAATTTTTTAAGTATAAGGATAATTATTATTTTAATAGAAATTGTCAAGAATTCAATAAAAATAAAGAATTTCAATTTTAATTTTTCAAAATTACATTATTTCCAATTAATTATTTTTCAAAATAATTTATTTTCACACTTTTATTTTTTCTATGTTTTCCCTTTCGTTAAATCTTAAATTCCAAATTTTCATTTCAGGTATTATTTTATTTCCTAATCTGAATTTTCAAAACTTTAACTTTCGTAATTTTACCTTTTCCAATTTTTATTTTTCGATATTTTTACCCCCTTCTCCTCCAATTCCCCTTGTTGCAGCCGAGCGGCCGGACGAGAAGCTGACGCGCAAGATGCAAATCATCAAGATGGGCATCCGCGTGATCCAGGGAGCCAACACGCCGCCGCCCAGCTACCGCGACGTCGTCTACGGCGTGGCCCCGGGCGCGCCGCCGCCTCGACCCGAGTCGAACCCCGGCACGCCGCCGCCGACGCCGACGCCGCAGACGCCACGCGGCAACAAGCCCCAGAGGGCCAAGAGCACCGGCGACGAGAACGAAATAAAGGCAGAGGATGGTGAGTGTGCTTGCACGTGGGTGGGAAATGGTTGTGTATAGGTGCGCTTTTGGGAGGGAGATGGGTGATGTTCGAGACGAGAATAAACTAAGGATTTTGTTGAAACTAATTTATACACCATTTATGATAAAGTCTGTTATTTATTAAATACAATATTAGCCTTATCTGTATAACGCGCTTTGTAACTACCGATCTGTATAAAGGCCACAGTGCATCTGGTCTCTGCGCCATTCTTTTTCGAGCTAGAATGAGCCGCTATACGCGCCGCCGAAAGTCGCCGCCGACGACCGGCGAAAACATACATAAGAAATTTGAGAATGTCATCGCATTTGAACTATACAGAAAGTTTTAGAGACCTTTTGCATAGGAACTTATTACACAGTTACATTTTCTTATTACTAATGGATTCTATCCGTAACAGGTGATTTTTGTTTTGTTCTGGTGCAGGGTTGAGTTGAAGAGATGGGATTGCAAATTTTGTACGGTGCATCATGCGTTTGAAATATTTTTTGACGTGGAAATTGCTTCATTTAAACAGTACGAGCTCGAAGATGTAGAATGATATTTAATGGAATTTAAAGTCGTTCTTTCATAATGGGAATGAATTTTGTTGTTTGAATATAAAGTTTACTGAAGGAACTAGCATGTATTATAACTACAAAGGTATATTATCAACTGAGTTGTACGGAAATCTAAAAATCTAGAAATCTAAAAATTTAATATACAACGATATTTATAAATAAACGAATATAATACATTTTATTGCATTATATAATAGGTTTTTTGAAAACTTGATAACCAAATATTAACTTTAGAATAATTATATAAAAAGTATCCTTAAATTATTCGACCGCCCATTAGAGCCTAGACCAAAGTATTGGATTTCGTGAATATTTTCCTTGATTTTAAGGTCGGTAATACACCCGTAAATTGTATACTGAGAAAGGTGTTCATTATACACGTATAATATAATGTATATTAATTTTAAAAATATCTGTAATCTTCGGTTTTATAAAAAAATACCTTAATAATATTTTTATAACGAGCTATAACATTAAATTTTCATCTGTGTTTTCTTTACTATCAGATAGATTAAATGTCTAGAAGTTGCAAGCAATTTAGATTCTATTGTAAAGTCACGAACTGTAAGCTCGTTACACGAAACATAAGTCACGCTAGGCTACGAAATACGTTAAAGCTCGAATGCAATCGAGTTGCCAATCAAATCCATTAACGCCAGCTAACCTAAAGAATAACAACGTCGGAACTACGTATCGTAATTGAAAAACGTGTAGGTCTCTTTGAAACTGTATATATTTCACCTCGAAAATGCACTCAATCTGCGAATCCGCATGAATATTCAAAAAAAAAAGCGATCAAACACGAAACTGACCCAAAAAGGAAAAAGTAACACGTGTACATGAATTTATATGCACACAGATTGACGCAGAGCGCGATAAAGGTTTCGATATTGCTATTTACTCAAGCAAAAATACGTATAGATGCACCGCGCAGTTTTCTTTCTTCTCTTTTCATTTCGTATATGCCTTGTACACGATGATTTTTTTACTTTCGTATACAAAGCTTTTATCGAGAAACATTTTGATTAACATCCAGAAATATGGAAAATGGGGCCTCAGGAGTCATATTTAAAAAATATCCGTATGTGTGTCATAGAATGTATATGCACGTGCATGTGTGCTTATGTGTATGGATGTATATGCACGTGTGTGCGGATGTATACGCATATATTGAGAAGGGTTTAGCCAATTTTTATGTTAAGGCTAATTTTTTTTTCATTTTTTACACGCGGTTTGCATACTTATTTTGATTTTCCGAAATTTAGTTGTTATCGAAGGTATTGAATACCTTTAATTAATTTATCACGACTATATTTAGACAAGCTCTCAACACTTTTTGGTACAGCTATTTACTTTATAAATGTTACATTATCTCTAAAATTAACGATTGCACAATTCGATGAATAAATCAATGTTGATTACTAGAATCACTAACAACATTAAATTTAATTATAAAATCTCCCGTGTAAAAAAATTAGTCTGGCAATAGTCTGGCTCAATAAGTCTACCATTAACTGCCAGTAACTTAAATTTTTGTCTCTTTTTTACAAATATTCATATTTTAAACAAGATTGCAATATGTAAAATAACTTTTCTCCTATTTTATCGAAAAGTACGTATTTTCACTATTCTAGTCGATACTAATAATTAATGTACTACTCTAATTTTTTACTCGTGAAAAATGAGTTTTCTTGACATAATTAAAAAAAAAATCTGGCATAGTGGCCTAAGCCAGACTTCTACCAGACTTTTGCAAGACTCTCGCCAGACTTGTTAAGCCAGATTAATCCCGGACTAGTGCCAGACTAATTTTTTTACACGAACAAAAATCAATCCGTAAAAAGAACTAAATTTTTTTAATCCCCTACGTTAAGCGACGCACAATCGAGTAAACCCTCTCTTATAACTGTTGTCTGTCCATTTTGACCGGCCGCTGGAACCGCAGAGCCGCCGATTCCTCACGCGGTGGTGGAGAAGCAATTTCTGCTGAGCGACGGCCGAGTGAAGCTCGAGGCGAGCCTCGAGCGGGCGGTCTACGGCCACGGGGATCCGATCACGGTGCGCGTCCACGTCACCAACAACAGCGGCAAGTCCGTCAAGCGAATCGAGGTAAGGCGATCGTCGTACCTGCGCGCGAGTCTGGCTCCTCCGGGGGCTGCGAAAATTACACGCACGCTCCACTTGGTACTGCTAATGCGGGATTCAAAATTGTGGGTGTGGTGGTGAAGAGAAGTATTGCCAGGAATTGCTATTACGATGCGTAGTACATTTTTATTGAGTTAGTTGAGGTAGTTTGGGCAGCTAGGCTAGTCAAAGCGACGATTTATAACGAGAATTTATTTAAGAGGTAAGTTTTGGATATAATTCGATCTGTTGAGAGAAATTAATTATTGACTATTACTCTACGACGTTTACGGCGTTAAGTTAGTCGAGGTTGTCTGAGCAGTTATGCTAGGCAAAGCGATAACTTGTAATGAGAATTTATTTAAGAGGTAAGTTTTGTACATAATTCGATCTGTTGACAGAAATGAATTATTGACTATTACTCGACGGCGTTAATGACAGATTTTGAGTTATTTTATTATGTTTCATACGTACAGTGATACCCCACCTATTTTAGGGATTCCCTATCGAAATCCCTCTTTTAATAGATGAGGGTAAAACAGATGAAACAATTAAAACAGATTAAAATAGAGGTGGAACATTACAATTTAGTTTGAAATACTTCGCAATCATATATTTTAATTCTGCATTCTTTTTTTTTTTTATTTAAGCAATTGCAATCTCTGTAAGAGATTATTTTGCTGATAATTCTGCATTCAACTGCATAAACGTATGATTGAAATTGTGTAAATTTGTTTTCAAATCCTCCAATGAAGTTAGTGAAAACGATTATTCGATTTAATAAAGTTGCAGTATTTAAAAAATAAATCAAACAATTTCTATGCTAAATTGCTAAAATCAATAGTAAAAATCATAGTAAATGATATATATTCTGATTACATGGAAAAAATTATATTACTGAACGGTAAAAATTGCAGCTATTCATGGTAAAATTTACCATACTAAATAGTACAAATTATAATGAATAACTTTCATTTTTACCAATCATCAGGGCAATTTTTCCCCTGAAATTAGAATATCGTAGGTTTATAATGATTTTCACGGTAATTTTTATCAGAAAATTTTCTCTGAATATATATTATAAATAAATTTAGAAAGAATAATGATTGCAGTAAAAGTATGGACACTGACAATCAACGGGGCCGAACAACAAAGACACTGTTCAATACGTAACCTAACAGATTTACCAATCAGGTGAAAGCACCCAAGCTAACTCTTGATGGCTCCCATTAATCACAAGGAAGCATCTTCATCAGTAGTGCCTATCTCTTAGCTTTTTCATTGTCCGATTTTTTATGTCTTGCAGACTTTAACTGTATTTTTAATACTAACGTATACTTAATGATTACATATACTAGATATTCTCTCTATAAAAACATAAATGAATTTTTCATTTGAATGAACAAAAATACTATTTCCCCATTCAAGCCCCAGTTATAAGAAACCGCAAACCTCGAAATGACTGGTGACCTAACTCTAATCGATTTTTCGCTCGGACAACCGTAAAAATGTCCAACCCCCAGAACCCCAAAAGAAACAACAACCCTTCCCTTCCAAAAGGCACCGAGAATTCCAGCTCCGTCGGCGCTAAAAATTTATCGCGCATTCCCCGTGCGTCCAGGGCAAAACAAACCGCTCCCCCCCGCCCATCCAAAAACAAGCACACAGCTACTACGCGTTTGACGCCAACAGCACTTTCCAAAAAACCATACCTCCAACACGCGCACAAGCGACGCTTAAACATCCGTCTGTCAATTGCCCGCAGCAGCAGCAGCAGCAGCAGCGACAGCTACTGGACTTTTTCAGCGTGACGCGATAAAACGCTCGCGCGAAATTTACGAGGAAATCACGGCCGCCACGCGTGACTATGCGCTCCGCGAGATGTGTATACACACGTGCATGGCGATCGTTCGCGCGAAATCGTAAAAATCCTCTCTTGCCGCCGCTCGGACGAGAGAGGCTGATATGTACGCGTGCACCTTCGCTCATCGTTGCGCGGAGCGTGAAATAAAAAGCCCGCGACCGAAGCGACGAGTTGGTACCGCGGGATTTGTGCGCGCGCGAGGGATGGATTTATTTTTGTAGCGGACGTGTTTATTGTGGAAGTGCGAGCAATTTTCTTGTGTCCTGCAGTCTTGGGAATTGTTGGTCTTTAAACGCAGCTGGGAAGATGTTTATTTAGTAGGCATTTTGTGAGATATGTCGTCGTATTTCTGATTCTTTTTCATCGATAACGTCCGTGCGGATTAATTTCATTAAGCAGCAGTTTTAAATGAACGCTTAATTAAGTTGACTCGCTTATCTGCCTGCCAGTATGTTTACAATGAAATCTTAAAATCGAATGTTTACCTATATATACATATGAGGCATTTCACGTCAACTCTCCCAGCGCGGCGCGCGAGCGCCAAATCAGGATATTTCTAACTATCGTGTTTGCGATACTAAAATGTACCTAAAGAAATGATTAATAAGCATTTCCGATGTACTTTTTATTCAGCTTTCCAACGGTGTAGTCAGATTTTCCGAAATTTTCCATTTTCACCTCTAAAAACTATAAAACGTCTTATATCGCAAAAAGTATATTTTTAATATTTTTGTTGATGACTTAGATCGAAATCTGAGCATTTTTTACATAGAAAAAGATATTTTCCAAAGTGCTCAAGTTGTTTTCTTTGATAAATAGAGCGCAAAAGAGTAGAAATGACACTTCAGTGATTTTTACTAAACCTGTCAGTCTGATGCAGTAAACATGCTTTAATAAATAAATTACATTTATTTTTGTGTCTTCCTTTCTTTCTTTTAGTTTTCCTTACTTTTAACGTGGAATTACTTTTTTTCGAAGTCTTTGTACTCGATCTATTCTTTGTTTTAGTTGAAAGTTTCGATGCAGGCTTTTCTTCATTGCTCTGTTACAATGGATGAAAGTACATTGAAGCTCAAGAAAACATCTTCAAGTTCTGAATAGCAAATCTTCCCGAAAAAAACTGTTAAACGGAGCAAAGAAAAAAAACCTGCATCGAAACTTTCAAACTAAAACAAAGAATAGATCAAGTAGTACGACTTAAAAAAGAAAGTAATTCCACGTTAAAAGCAAGGAAAACTAAAAAAAAAATCTTTTTCTATGTAAATTAAGGTTATCGAATTTAAATAAGCTACACACTTCAAGATATAAAAATTGATTAATTTAAGTATTGTAAAATGTATGTGTCACTTAAATTATGATAAAAAAATTAATAATAATGATATTGAACCAAATTTAAATATTACAAATAAACTGAAAATATATAATATTATCTGAAATGACATGTGATAAATCAGAGACTTTGCTGTATAGGGTCCACGCTTTTCTTTTTAGTCAAAAATTAAATATGTTTAACATTATTTAAAATTGTAGTTAATTTTCGTTTGTCTCCAAACTAATTAACGTTTTAAAACGTGCAGTACAATTAATTGTTAAATTGTTCTTGTAAAAAAAATTATGTTTTACTTTTTAGTTCAACTGTTTGTACCATTTTTTAGAAAAGCATGTTTTAAAATTTTTTTTTGCGAAAAACTTGTCAACGTTTTACCAGAGTAAAATAACGAAAAAATATAAGGTAAAATTTTTTGTTTTGTCGCAAAAAGGAAAAATGTGAATGTTACAGACGTTAAAAGTTGCTAAATTTTCTATATAGGTATATATAGATATACTCCAATGGCACTTGAAGTCATAAAAGTATAGCATCATGACATCACGCGAAATTCAACTTTCTTTATTTAGTTTCATTTCTATCAAATTAAAAATAGAAGAAATAACACTTAATCATTTTAGTATAAACTATTAAAATATTATGAAATAAAAAAATCGTGCAACATACAAATTGATACAACAAGTTTTTCCTATAAGAAGTGAATCTTTATATCACGGAGAAATGTCTTCTGGTATGTAATGTTATTTCTTAAATCCCAGTATCTAAGGTACAACTAAGAAATTCGTATTGCTCATATAATCTATGTTAAAAATATCATACATACATGTAGATATATTAGGAATGTTAATTAAACTCACAATGTCTGCTGAACGAGACTAACAAGATACCCATGACATCAAATTACTTACGTTAGGCTTTATTTTTAGATACGAGCAAACATTTCCCAAAGCCTCTTCCAAATCAATATCCCGAATTTAAAACACTCCTCTAGTTTGTGTATAAATATCTCTAATACATTAATTTCTTTTGTTTCAATGCCATTTCACTACAAACACTTTAAAAATTTGATTTCAATAAACTTATCTAAAATCATGACATGATAACAATACTCATAAAATCAATAAAAGTACGCGAGTACTTACTCGACAATATAACCCACCTTCGCAGCATATCGCTTTTTTTATGTATTTCGTTTCGCCGTATACCTACGTTCGACGAATTCGCGATGGGTTACCAAAAAGAGAAAACACTCGGATATCCCATAAACGCACGGGAAATTGCGCGAGAAAGAGAGAGAGAGAGTGAACAGAGCGAGCGATAGGCATTATTTTTAGGCAAGGCCTCGCGCGCGTAAAACCGATGCGGGTCCGCGTTCGTGCGCGTGCTCGCGTTCGACGAAAGTGCCGACAGTTCTATATGGCGCGCCAGCCACGTGGGAGAAATCATCGCGAGCGCGATTTCGGGAACGATGAAGAGCAGAGGAGACAATTGGATTTTTCGTTTAAAGCCGGTGTTGGGTGTACACGAATAGTGTTGCTTGTATCGCTGAATAATTGGAAATTCGGAACAGTGTAAGTGTTGTATAGCTGCGTTTTTTTGGAAGATTGATTTTCGGAGAGCTGTTATTTTTATGGGAGGAAACAGGTAAAAGTGACCATCTGGATTTATGAAGCCATTGATGTTTCATTGTTTTGAGTACTATGTCTATATACCTAGTTTGTTTCGCGTAGTGTGCGTTTTATATCAATGAAAGCATATATATATATGATGGAAATATACGTAACAAATTCAGAATAATAAATATTACGGAGCAAACTTTGTTGCTAGTTTACATTGCTATATTGAGGCTTTCATTTTTAATCTCTATAAATTTCTGAGATGCTACAGAATTAACTACATAATATTTTTTCACTTTTGAAATACGCAAAATGCAAGGCCGTAAATAATAACAGCTACATGAAAAGCAATCATGATTTATACATTTATAACATCATAAAATGTTTATTGTTTTAGCTATATACGATTTACAACTACTGCAAAATCGCAAACAATACAATGGATTTAAACGAAAAAACACATCCATGATATTAATAACAACGCACAAGCTGTTTTGCTAAGCTTGCCGCAATTTGAATAAACACAACTACAACATTACAGAAAATCCCGAACAATGCCAAACATCTCCAAGTCTCCATAAACCACGCAATCTTCGTTAGCGCCGCTAAATTTTTACGAGCTGCAACAAATTGAAAAAAGGAGAGAAAAAAAAAAGAGGATCGAACTCGGCGCGAAAACCCGGGCATTTGCATTGATTAGCATTAATTATCCACTTGCATTCCGGCGCTCCCCTTATCTTATCCGCCTTTATTTTTCTTCTTCTCCTCCAAACCCAGCGGAAAGCAAAAACACACAAGGCGTCCGGCTTTATATAACGTTTACATTGTGCCGGTCGATTTCCACCAAGTGGGTTACGCGCGCACTTAACTTTTGTTTTCGTTCGGCGTCGCGCGCGCGAGGAAAATCGCGGAAGGACGTCGACACCGATCCATTCATCTTCGCTCCGCGCAATACGAATCGACGGTTTTCTTTTTTTTTTCTCTCTCTCCGCCTCTGACCCGCGCTTATCGGTCGGTTGCGCGGTATAAAGTCCCGGTGCAGCGCGAGTTTTTCGTCAGTACACCGCGCGCATACACACGAATCTACGACGAAAATCCAGGATGAAGTTGACGCTGATTTTCGCTCTGCTGGTGATCCTCGCCGTGGGACGGAGCGACGCCTTCGGCTTTTCGGACGCGCTCAACGATCTGTTCGATTACTCGGATTCGGATGATAGCAGTGAGTAGGAAGACAATAATTGTAACCCGGCTAAAAATGGTTCTTCAATGCTCGCGTATGATCATATATGAGAAATGTATATGATTCTATAGTTTGAGCATAATATGTAGAGAGAAAATTGTCGGAGAAAAATTTTATTTGATAAAAATTACAGTAAAAAGAAGGGTTAATATGGGATATTCAGAATTCACGGTAAAATTGACACTATTGAACGGTACAAATTTTAGTGAATAATGTTTATTTTTACCGTGTATCAGTGTAATCTTCTCCGTGAAGACAGAGTGTATCACGTTAACCGTGTTTTTTATGGTAATTTTTATCAAAAAATTCCATCTATGCGTTCATGCATAAAGAATGATACTATAAGCATGTACATAACTTATATAGTACTATACTTGGTATAAATCCATTCATGAATATATATATGAGCATACACATTTTTCATAATATATCGTCATACCGCACCCGAAGAACAAGCCTATGACAAAATATTTCATCTAGATAGTATAAAAAAACAACCTTGAAAATCATTTAAACTAAGTTGAATGCCTATAATTAATAATAATAAAAAAATGTAATGCAAGTGGATGTTTACAAAAATTTAGAATTTTGATATCATAGTATTGTCCTGGATATATGAGCATATAAGAAGCATTTTTACCCGGACCGCGACTGTTGTCAAGATATTTTTCAGCTTATTTTTTTTGGTATTCGATCTGCGATTTTTAGGTATTAGGTATTTTCACGTCTGACGTCATTTTTGTAGTACCCTCAGCATTCTCAAAGTTCTATTGGATAATGAGAGCTGGTTACCTGGCAATACGTTGTTGTACCCCCAACTTTTCGCCGTCTGATTGGTGTGACGTCAGACGTGAAAAAGCTTAATATTATTTTTTTATTTTTATTTATTTATTTATTTATTTTTTAATATTATTGTCAAATTATTCGTAGGTTCAGCAGAAGATGATGGATACGTGAAAATAAATGGAACGCAGTTAGCGGAATTATTTGGTACTTTGCAGAAACTTCGGGAAGAGGTTAGGAAATGTGTAGAGAATGATGGAAAGACTGAAAAAGCACCAACAATGCCGTGAAGGGATAAAGCAGAATCATATGTAATAAGTTTAAACACTAATTTGTAATACATTTGTATAATAGAAGTAAAATGAGTTCTTGGTTTTTTATATATTTTGTACAAAAAAATAATAGAGAAGAAACCTAACGTTGCAGATCAATCAATGATTGTTTAGTATGAGTATGTTATATAGTATAAGATTTTGTTATCAATTACTCTTTCTTCATTTAAACGATTCTACATTTAAAACTAATTTATTAAAAATCTCTAAAATTATATAGCAAATTTAAAAATGACAAACAGCCGCGAAATAATATCGGCCAAATCAACGGACCACGTAACCTCTGCAATTTGTGGAAAATAAAATTTATTTTATTAAACGTTAGGATAGAAAAGAAACGATTTTTCCATCTGTAACGTTATAATTAAAATCTCCAGTTGCAGTTTTCATGTCGAGCATAAAAATATTCGCCATATTAAATTTCTTTAGTCAATCTCTTGAGAAAATCAGATTATCATTATTTAAAAAAATATTTAAATACGTACTTAAAAATATTTTATTTGCACTTTTGTGTGTTATTTAGTTCCTATTTTAATAAAAAGATACATGTTTATTCTCTATTAAGCTTGAACACTGGTTCAATATCCAAAAAAAGCTAGAGCATATCCAAAGCGATTAGATCAAAAGAGCGTATCATTAAGTTTTCTTGATTCGAATTACGTTTATGACTATTACAGTGACAGCGTTTACGAAAGCTTCTAAGTATATATTTTTTAACTCTTTTGTTACCGCGTCTGCACGTGCTGAAGCGTTGCGCATACGTATAATTTGATGGTTTTTTTCTCCGCCCCCGTGAAGCAGGCGGAAAGCGGGATGCGGGGAAATTGCCAAACTTTCGACACGCTTGCAGACCCGCAGGGCTCGGAGTAGATTTTCACAATCACTTTCGTTACATTCAATTGCCGTGGCGCTTTGTCATCTTTTTCATTCTATCGTCTGCGATAAAAGGCACTAAACTAATTCAAGATATACATTGTATAACTACGAAAATTCATCAAGAACTTATTTCGATGATACGGATTTTATAACTGTAGACGGAATTTTTTCGTGAAGCGAAATAGATATACGTGCGTATAATATTATAGCCGTGTCATTGCTCAAAAATTTAATTTACATCTCGATAACTTTGTGTAAACAGTTGAGCAATTGCACGTGTGTCCTAAATTTCTCGTATTTTGTGAATAAAACTTGAAACACTTTGTCGGGAATAACAGATGGAACGAAATTTGTGACCTAAAGAGAGTTTCAATGATAAAGACTTGTTCGACCACGCGAATAGTGCATGTTTTTATTATTTTCAAATTATACGACTTCGAAAAATCTACTAATAGTAGCTTTTTATAACAGTATATAATTAATATAATACAAAACGCTTATATCTATAATTTTATGATAAATTTCTATCAAATTAATAATTTCTACACTTGCATTTGTAATTTTTACTCCTAACCTTCGAACCAATACATCCAAAAAACACCAAAAAGCTCAACCAAATCTCCTCCTAACGACACACGGAGATGAATAATAAGGAGCATCTAAAGAAACGCACATTGATTCTACAGTTAAACTAAAGTTTCTGGGGCCATTCACAAATTGTACGACACGACCGTACTTGGGAATTTGAAATCCCTCATGCTCCTAACTAACGCATTTTCTCTGATAAGGACATAGGTCCTTATAGACACCATCACACTAACAACGATCCCGCCCCCTGAAAATGTGACGTAATTTATGAATGACCCCTTATCCACTTTAGGTTATAACAGCTTTTAAAGAAACCTAACTATCCGCTTTTAGGGTCCTCTGTTTCGGTAGGTTTAACATTTTCCGAAACCCTCTACTAACCCTCTTAACGGCTATTCTAGCATTCTATTTTTCTCAGCGTAATTAAACACCAAACTACCCATTACCATGAAGAATAAAAATTCCCGTAAAACAACACTTCACATAAACCCCAAACACAAACAAAAAATCCCCAAAAACCTCCCTCTCTATACAAACAACAAAACGGAACAAACACCGAGATAACTACAAAATTAATTAAAGCGATCATGCCAAGCTCCCTCCAAGTCCTCTTCCCTCCTTACACATAAGACGCGGATACCACGTAAGACGCTATACACCTATACAACGCCTCTCGCGTCAGTACCCAACAGTTTACGATTCCCAGGGTATCAGCCGTCTCTCCTGCATACTCGGCGACATGTAAATGAGCAAGAGAGCCTCCGTGCGCGCGTCTTCTCGCCAATCTAAATTCCTTTATCCCCGTTGGGGGGAGGAGGTGAGGCTCGCTCGCGCGCGTCGCCGTGATAATTGACTGGGCCGAGCGCGAGCAGTCTAGGTCAATGGCGCTCGAGCGCAAATCCACGCGCTGCTCAACGGTATATTGCTGTGTCCATAGGGCCCCGGGACGTAATTGCATTGTATCGCGTGGCGCGCGCGAGCCTCTGTCGATGTAGTATTGGAGAAATGGAGGAGATGATTTGGCGTATGTGTAGACAATTCGTGGGGAGGTGATTACGGGGATGGAAGGTGGCTTTTGGGGGAGTTTTTTGTAACTAGTGTGGAATTGGAGAGAAAGGATAAGGTGGGTGGTTGGGGATGTAGATGGGAGGTTTGGCTTCTAAAAGACAATGGGTTCTTTTGGTGCTTTATGGACTTTTGGAATTTTTGACGTAAGGTATGGTGTCGGAATTCGGATTAGTGCTCAGGTGTTGGTCAATAGCATTTTTCCATATGGATTACAGACAAATTTTAACCGATGGTGATTTTTTTGATAAATATACACTTAGAGAAGACAACGAAACTGGAATTAATGAATTATATCTCAAAATAAGAATATGTACAAAAAATTATTTTATAGAATAATTACGTAATTTCGTCTATTTTTGGAGTCTACGCATTTTTAACAGGGACGACGAATCTTGTAATTATAGATGGAAAGCATATAAATTAGTAAAAATGTCGATATGGCGTCATTAGGTTAGTGAATTTTATCATATATTTAGTATGCCTTTGCGTACTGTCACAGATAAGTAACTCATATTTGAGCTCAAAGAGAGATAGAGTTTTCCATGAAAAAGGCATTGATACAAAAATAGTAATAACTCTGAGCCTAAAATATTCTAGGCGTCTGAAATAGTTAGGCTATATTCTTAAATAGTATAGTAAAGTAATGCAGCGCGAAAGTTTTTAAAAATACGTTGTGTCTAGATTTTTAACCGAATTTAAAAATTTATAATATATTTGGATACCATACCTTATAAAAAAAAAGAAGAAAATAACTTTTCGAAAACGTTCATGACGTCAACTATCAGTTGCAGTATACCTTTAAAGTACATGAACTATGGATCACATAAAGTAACTTTCACGAGCTAGAACCCTTGTAAATCTCATTCTACTTTTTTACAAATCTCGGAAAGATTGGTAAATTGATTCAAGTTCTCTGTATATTTATGGATACCGAACGAAGAAAAACAAATTCATGCAAGAATCCAATTACTTCAATTTTATAATAAATTGTATACATTTCAACTTAGGTCTGGACTACGTTTCATTTGCTTTATGTAAAAAACAATGGCATTATTATGAAAGAATAATGCGTTAATACTTGTTATCGACCGTTTAAAAGAAACCGAGAGGAGATTTTCTTAGAGGTCGACTGAAATTGATGATTCCAAGACTATTTCTCATTGTAAAGAAAACAGCGTAATGCGGCTGTCAATTATAAGCACTGTAGGTATTCAAGAAACTGAACTTTTATTGCTATCTATTTTTTACGAGTTCTGCACCTGCAGTTTGCGTCTTAAGATTACAAAAATGATTAATGTATATAACAGTTGTATTATCTCGCGTACACTGTATATTGAAATAAAGATTTTGTAAAAAATGAAAGTCGTTCTTGTCACTTTAATTCTATGGATTATAAAGAAGATTGAGTCATTTTTACCCAAAGTCCCCGAAACAATGAAGAAAATATATATTATTTGTTATAAAAACAAACGTAAAGTAGGATATATCTAAATTATAAAGTTTTATTAAGAGCATTAATTTAATATAATAGCGTAAATACAATGAAATCGCGAATATCACGTTAAAATTTCCGTTAACGCCAAACTAATTGTGTTTCGCTAAAGTATTCGCTAACTATCGCCAATCGGTTTCTTCTCAGCTACGAAACGTCACCGCTGACGCGTAATTCACACCCTAACCACCCAAAAAGCCCTGCCGAAAATTAATAATCCCGCGCCTGCTTCATCGGCCCCGGCCGTCACGCAACAATGCGCGGTAATTTCCATTCTCGGGGGATCGGAAATTAAGGTGTCATTCGCACCCCCATCCCCCCGAAAAACAGCTTTCGTGCATAATAAAGCCCCGCGCCTCTCTTCTATTCGGGAATTCTCGTGTGCCGGCGATAAAAGAGAAGAGGCGAACGAGCGAGAAGCCGCGCGGGGAACGAACTGTACGCGTAAGAAATTCATGCTCGCGGTTGCCGTGGCGACGAGGTCCGTTTTGCGCTCGTCGAAGCGGGTTTATTGTTCGTTTTATTGTTGAAGGAGGGATGTTTCGCGAGTTGGAAGAGTGAGCGCGCGGTTTGAATCGAGGGAAGACGGAGAGGAGCGGTAGGAATGTTTACCGTTAGTGTTTGCAGGGTAAGGTTTGGGAGGATGTAATTATAAGGATGAAGGTAGTTTTCAAGATTTATGAATAGGGACGATTAAGGCGAATGTTTCATCTGAATTAATGATGCGCTGTAATTGACTTGAAAAATTTACGATCCGAAAACGCAACAGGTTTTGGTGAGCATTCTCCGCTGATAAAATATTACAGGGTGAGCATAAATCCAAATTCTACCCGTCCTACCGTATCCGGCCATTTCTACTTACATCGTACAGTTTAATTTAATTTAATTAAATTTAACACAAAAGCATAGATATATATATATATATATATATATATATATATATATATTAAATATAAATATTGTAAATAGGAGAAAAGTACGACACTATGTGCCCTAGAATTTAATAAACGAATCTATTTTGCGCCCAAAAAATTATACATTGACATGTTTTCATATAAGTAGTTATTGCGGAAGCGAGCTGGTCGCGTGATTTTGACATCATTCTTTAGAAAATAATCATTGAAATGTTGCAATCGGTCCAGCTGTGAAATTGCGAAAATAAAAGTGTTTTGTTTACTATGCATATAGCCATGGAACATTCTACATTTTGTATTTCAATGATTATTTTCTAAAAATCACGTAAAAATAACGTGTTGAGCCTGCTTCTGCAGAAACTATACATATGATAAAATGCCAATTTATAATTCTTCAATGTGAAATATTTTTTCATTTATTAAATACAAGGACGCAAGGGGGCCAACCTTTTCCCCTTTTACTGAATTTATAGTTAACATATAATTATGCTTTCCTAGTACCACAATTTAATCAAATTTAATTAAATATTTTCCAGTTCACCTTTTTAAAAAGTGAAGATCAATTATTTTACGCCGTAAAAAACACACTCATACCGACTTTGATACTTGCCTATCTCTTGCATAACGAAATTAACAATACACCATTCAAAGGCTGCTTTAGCCTACATTTAATTTAATTACAAAAAATGTCCACTGTAAACAATAACATCCGCGCACAGCGCACTCATTATTAAAAACATTCCCAGAGCAATCTTTCCCCGTGCAAAAGCACCGGAACACCCAACAAAACTTCTCCCGCGCAAAGAAAAAAAACATCGTAAACGAGCCGACCTCTCGCCCAGCATCCCTCCTCCCTCTCCCCTGCGCGTCATTAATAATTTTCAACGATAAATTAGAGAGAGAGAGAGTGATCCCCGCTTCCGTTATCCCGAGAAAAAGGCCTCGCGACGCGCGCGGCCCGATAAGAGCCGCGGCGGCGGTTAAATCGATAAAAAATGTACATCATCCCTCACGCGGCTTGAAGCGGAATAATAAAGCTGCGACGGCGGCGGCGGCGGCGGATCTTGGAAATGTCAACGACAGGCCGCGAGTGCGCGGGGAGCAGCAGCGGAAGTAAGGAGGGAGGGGCATGAATGCTCGATTTTACGCCCGAGCGGTCGCGGCGAATTCGCGAGCGAATTCTATGGGATTTCGTGCAATTTTTCTGGATTGGTGTATAGAGGTTCTTGGAAATTCGGCGGGTCGATTGTTCGCTGAAGCGAATGGAATGCATTAGTGGCTAAATATGTTTCTTTTTTTCTAAATTTATGATATAAAGTAAATGTGTGATTTTAAATATGCTTGTTTTATACATAAATGATTATGTTTCATTAATCCAAAGTAAGTTTACGAAACTATTAATGGTCATTGGTCAATGATTCTGAAGTCCAAATATTTTATATAAAATGCTTTCCTCACGCACATATATTTGACCAATCTAGTTAGAAACTTATTATAATACAATAAGAATGCAGTGTATTCGTGAATAAAATAATTACTTTATGCAATTGCTTATAACGACTTTATTCAGTTTCCTATAATCTAAAAATAGTTATAGTTACATTCTATAACTCTACTACGCAGGAGTTCTTACCCCTCCCCTCCCCTTCCCACTCAAGACTATGAAATAAACATACAGGGGTCATTCATAAATTACGTCACACTTGGAAGGGGATGGGGTCTTTATTAGCGTAACAGTGTGTTCTAAAGACTTAGGAAAATCAGTGAAAATGCGTTACGTGATGTTTTACCTCAAAAACAGTGTGACGTAATTTATGAATAGCCTCACACACACACAAATAAAATCTGAAATAAGTCAGAACTCAAAATTTTAAAATGATGCTCGTTTAGGTAACTTTTAATCACATTAGCTTGACACACATATTAAATATGAAATTTGAAAATGATTATAAACTTTTAATCATATGTATTTAGAATTTGATTGTCAGATCTGACTTACAGTAAAAGGCATATTTTAAGCTTTAATTCGAGAAGTTTTAGATGTTTTAAAGTTACTTCGGTCAAAAGTTTCAATAAAAAATGCTAGTACGATAAACTCTACCTACTGCATATGTGACCAGTTCAGTTTGAATGAGTAAAAAATGGAACAAAAAAGAACAAAACTTGCACGAAATACGTAATTTTGAAGCATGCTACATGCGAAAAAATAAAATAATGCAGGAAAGAATTCGAAACTCGATTGTGAATTTGACGTTTACATGTCCATGTTCATAATCAGTATTCGAAAAAAGTTTTAAACTAATAGGACATAATTTCATCCGGAGAGAGCATTTTAAAGTTGATATAAATTATACTTTTACATCTATTTTTAACCTAAAAACTGTGAACACACAACTATAATAAAATTCATTAATATTTAGGTAATCGTATGGAAATACTATAAAAATCTTGTTTTCAAATCGTAAACCACATACCAGAATTTTGTATTACAAAAGCGAGAGTTAATATTAAAAGTTTTTAACACAGATCCCCTTGTAAAAAAAACAAAACAAAAAAAACATAACCCGTCGAATGTAGTACTTACCTCCTCCTTTCCGAAGTCGGTTGAAAAACAATTGACCTATATCGTCAACTTTTACACAATAAAACATCCCACAAATCCTAGCACAAAGAGACTCGACAAAAGTGCCCCAATCACAGCTTACACCTATTCCACGTGTACACGCACGCGTAAACACAGCCCTTATACATCCAGGCAGAGGTGCAGCTGCGCTGCGGTGGGCCATCGAGGGTATTACCTCGCGATCGAAAGCGATTACAGACTCGAGCCGAGCTCAAGCTGGCTGCACTTGGAAATTTCGAATGCGCGGGCAGTAACGGTGTACATAATTGGCCGCGGCCACGCGGCCCCATCGAAATTAACTTATGCAATGATTCGGGCGAATCGCGATGATGCTCGATGGACGTGCGGTTTTACCGGACAATGGACGGAGCGACGAGGTATTTTTTCGATTTGGAGTTTCGATGAGTGGATCGAGTGCGAGTCGGGTGGGAGATGTACAGCGAATTGCCGTATTGAAAAAATGCAATCAAATTTAGCGGGATTTGAAGTGCTCAACTATAATTGAATGTTTTATGATAGTGGCGGGACTCGGCGAGAAAGAATTGATTAGTGTTGTTAAGATTTATTAATTTTTAATAGATGATTGAATGGAATAATTGAAGGAATTGAAGCCACGGTGACTGTGTGATTTTTTCATATGTTTGTTACCGCGGGTCTGGTTATGGTTCGGATTCCACTTGAAACTGTAGGGCCAGTTATGATGCATTACACACTCCTCCTAATACATTCTCTAAATGTAGGAGGGGGAATGGGAGCATCATGACTATAGGGAACCAGGTGTACTGCGTACAGGTATTGAATTACTTCTGCAATGTTCACTTGAACTTCGACCTCGGATAAACAATAAATAAATAAATAAATAAACATAGTGAATAAAAATGTTCATTATAATTAACAAGTTATTTGTTAGCTTACATTTCATTGGACCAAAAAAAAAATTCATTAATAGTTAATAAATTGTTCGTTATTATTCATTCATATTCTGCTTGTCAAATGCAGTAAGAAAGGATATCCATAGCAGCCCCCCTGGTATACGCTGTGAAACTAGCACCATTGTTTACAGCTTGTCAAGTTATGATTAAAAAAGCAGATTAACCCGTTTAGTGCATGGAAAATTATAGAAGATAATATCTGTGAATATTCCCCATTTAAAACTAGAGTACAATTGAAGGGTTCAAAAAATCAACTATTTTTTCAAAAAGTGTTCCTTGAAGCTCACTTTATACGTTACAAACTTTTAAAGCATCCTATAAGTTTTATGAATATTTTTATAGCATTTAGTTACATTGGTTTATATGCAATTTGCAATATTTAAAGTTGTTTATCTCAGCACTTGGAAATACTCCTTGCGCAAATTGCACGTAGTGAAATGATTTGAAACTTCACAGGATTATTGTTTTTTTTATATTATAAACACATGGTCAGAGCGATTTTTCATATAACCCCTGTATACAAATTTTACTCACATAAATCAAAAAGTAATACATAATTATATTTCATAAATTCGTGTGGAAAATGTGTATACGAGGGTTATATAAAACATCGCTCTGATAATATGTTCATAATGTAAAAAACAATAATCCTGTGAAGTTTCAAAGTATTTCACCGCGCGCATGGGCGCAAGGTGCATTTTTAAGGCTAAAAATGAAGTGCGTAAAAAACGACTTTAAAGATTGCAAATTGCATATAAGCCAATGTAATTAAATACTATGAAGATATTCAAAAAACTTTATAGGATGCTTTAAAAAATAATTTGAAGCTTTCTAACGTATAAAGTGAGCTTCAAGGCATAGCTTTTTCCAAAAAGAAGAAAGTTGATATTTTTACGTCTTTATTATACTCTAGCCTTAATGCTACGTATTGGGTGTAACCATACTTGGTATTTTCTACTTACGTTCACGAATTTTGATCACGTTGTCAACTTACCCTTTATTTAAGGTACTTATTTATTTTAAATCTATTTTTCAGTGAGCTCTAATCATTGGCATAGTTTCTGTACATTCTACCTTAAAGGGTTAAATACTATAAAACTGTAAACATCCTTCCTTATGTATCCTTATGCAACCAAGTCTAATTTTTATTTCTTTTACAGTATTATATTTACAGTATTGTATTATTTTTATGTATGCCTAGAGTAACCTTTAGGGGGTGACGTGCAACTTGCTATATATATTTCAAATATAAGATTTGTTCATAGTTAATAAATATTTAGATTACTCACAACAAAATTCGCTGTGTTGTCATAATAACTCATTTGCCTCAGTGTTATGAATTTAAATGTCTACTGCAAATAAACTATAAATGATAGTAAAAATAACGAATGTGAACTTATTTTCTCGTATGCAAAGTGAATTAACCAATTCAATTTTAAGCATTAAACATAAATTTCTTCAATGTGTTGACAAATACGAATATCAATGATTAGTAATTATTTACAAACTCTTATTTTGATCCAACAAAATGCATCAAATAAATAATTTGTTAACTATATTATGAACATTTTTATTTCGCTATGCTTCTGTAATCATTTGGCAATAGTTAATAAATTTTATTAACAATGACAAATCCTTTCTTTCAGTGCACAGCGTTAGAAATCGTATTTCAGTGTTTGTGTATTTTTACTTTTTAAAGGGGCTTTTGCTACAGAATCCAGAATACGTCCGTTTCCACATTGGATTATACACGAAGAGGAAAGCGAAAAAGCAGGCAGACAGTCGACCATCGGGGAAACTAATTCGGACTCGAGCGCGGAGACTTTGGGCAAACAAAACGTAAACGGATACAATAATGCCCGAACGCGCGCGCGCGCACCTCGGCCATTAAGAACTCAATCCGCCGTTCAATCTGGTAATCGATTTTTCCCGATTCCCCAAGCTGGACTGCAGCTAGCCTCATTTAATTCCTTTCCTACCTATTACGCTTCCTATTTCGTTCTTATTTCTATCCTCCGTCTGCTTCTCTCCTGGCGGTCGAAGCTGCGCACACACACACACACACACACACGTACACACGAAGAGGCGCGCATATATAACCAATGAGATTTTCGATTAAGAGCTGTGCAAGCTCGGCGGGATTCGAGTTTTCGCTCAGTTCACCTGAAAGTATATACGCGAGAGCGAGTTGCCGGGCCGAATAGATCCCGAAACAGATTAAGAGTAGGGAGAGCGGCTCTATTATTGACCCGCAGACGGACTGGACGAACTAATTGATTATTTAAGCGCTTCGCCGTATGCGCCGTGCAGAACGCCGGGTGCATTAATTTTACAGGGTTAACGTTGCGGGCTACTACAACGCGATCTATTTGAATATGTATTTAGTTTTGGATGGTTTGATGAATGATTTGTTGATTTGTAAGCCGGCGAAATCCTGGTTTACAAAATGTTTGACTGCGGGAGCGAGTTCTCTGATTCTTAAAAATACAAAACTCCGAATTACAAAGTTAAATGTGTGGGATGAATACTGAAAATGCCTCAAGAAAGTAGCTTCGAGAAGAGTGCCTCACCTCGGTCACGGGTTTTTATGAGGCGTCGATAAAATGTCTTCTCTATCTCTAGCACCTATAAATAAAGTCCAGTACCCGTAGAGAGTTGAAATACAACTAATAATAGTAGTATTTTACAATATCCAATGTTAACCCGTAGCAGGTACCCAATAAATTTTAAGTGCATGCTATTTGGAGGTACATAGAAGTAAAGTTTTACCATCATTTTACGATAAATATGTTTATTATCTATAATGTTAGGTAGCATGGCATCGGTCACAGTTTCACAATACTCTCTGAGAGACAAGCATTGGAAGAAAATGCTGATTTGCATCTGCGTACCTGTTGTGAATGCGGAAATGGAGTGTACCCACTACGGATAAATATCAAATATACAGATATATAAGTATTAGTCATGAAAGACGCAACATGTGCTGAACAAGAGCCTATGAAATCAAACAATAAATACTGTGCTTTAATTTTCCCTACCAGTAAACATCTTTCAAAGCCTCATCTAAACCTGTAAAGAAAGAGAACATATTATAAAAGCAGAATGTTAAAATCTGATTAGATCAACTTTATTTATAATTTATAATGTTATATGAATGGTAAGACGTAGGAAAGAAAATAATGTAATGTTCCACCATGAAGAAATTGAATGGAAGGGCACATGTTGGATGAAAGCAACACAAGATATATTTGCGTGGCGATCTTGGGTAGATGAGGCGATGAACTATTGAGTTCCAAAGGCCACGTGAAATAGAAAATGAATTGTATTACTTTACATCGTTTGATTATCTACGACTTTTCCTTTATCCTCGTATTATAATTCAAATACAAAATAAAATTTCACTTCTTATTCAATACAACTGTTTTTTAACTTTTATTTTTCACTCTGATATATCGTAAATACTACTCATCATACCCTGATTATTTATCCTGGCGAAATACCTCTCTCCTCGACTATTCCTACAATCCAAATAAAAATTCATCCCTCCATAAAAAACACTCGGCAGAAGCTCGTCTCGTTGAAAAATAAATCAGAAAGAAAAACACTTCCAAGTGCACCCGTCCAATAGTGCGAGAAAATCCATATTTCTGGATCCCATAAAAGGCAGAGAAGACTTATTCGATCATAAAGCCCGCGCACTATCCAAACCTTCTCTAGAATATTTATATCCGACGTCGCTACTGCTGCTGCTGTGAGAACAGGGAGGATACCGTGGCACGGTGCATCTGGGTCGCGAGCCGTATTATGAATAATTCGAGCGATCCGTCAAAAAATACGCGCGACACTCGACTCCGTAACAGTCGAACAGAGCAGAAAGATGCTGGTAGTGGTTTCCGCCGATATAAATCGACTCGGGACGCGCGAGCGCATGTATAATAATGCTCTATTCTGTGTGTGGAAAATCGACAGAGCACTGTGACGATTAACAAAGAAACGTTGGATTACTCAAGATAGAAAAATGTATAAATGACGTTATGTTTATGAAATATTATTGAAGATTCTTTGTTGTCTTTATAATATGATAAGATTGATAGCTTAATGTTATTTATTGTAAGCGTTGAGGTAAGCAGTGTATAGGTGACTGTCAGCATAGTTGGAAAAAATTTTAAAATTGTTCCATAGAATCTAAATGTTCTTGAGAACAGAGGTTAACTGCATCAGCGAATGGCCACCTGTAGACTTATGAATGACAAAGTTACGAGATACTTTTATTAGTTTAAAAATAAACTTTTGAAGCATGTGCTGCATTTCAACTGCGCTACTTATCATTATAGCATGAATAACTTTTATTTTAATACTTATTAAAGTATTGCAGTCATTCACTGGACGATTTAACCTACAACATTTTGGTAACGTCAAAATTCTTATCTTCCTGATACGCATATTAAAGATTCAATGCCCTTAAGAACATGTAAAATGACCTCGAAAACGGCAACATAAATCTTTAGAGTGATATGGTTAATTATATAGAGACGGTCGATGGCTCAAGCGATAAACGCGTATCTCACAAGACCAAGGCCGCTTAATGGCCGTGAGTTCGAATCCCGGTCAATCCGAATTTTTCGGGGACATTTAAGGAGGTTTAAGGGTTCCAAAACGACCAATTTATTTTCAGTTCTCTTTCTATTTTGTTAAAACTTGTTAGTGTCAATTATTATATATCTTATACTAGTATACCTCATGTACATAACAACATTTTTTAATCAACAATTGTGATATTTGCAAACACGATTATTGTCAATTGAAATAAATCATTAAAAATGCAGAAACTGTTTTGTTTTTAATCCAATTTTAATGACCGGGGTCTTATTTTGTTCTTGAAAAATTGTTTGATAGATTGATCAAAAGAAAATTTCAAATTAATTTTTTGGTGCTTTGGAATAGCTACTTCTTTAACTAGATTACGTGTTTAGTTATAAACAATAAACTTTTAGAACTCATGAATTATTTTTAAATTTTCAAACATAAACATGATAAATCAATTGATTACACATGTTACGCAAATGATAATTTTAACTATTATTAAACTTGATGAATTATTGCACAGTAAAAACTTTTTAACCATATATTCTCAAGAATATTTAAATGTATGAAACTCCTGGATTTCCAACATTTCTGACAATCTCCCATATATCGCATTGATAAAATACCTGTACCAATTCGTATTTCTTTCGAATTTCTAAAATTAATAGTACATTATGCATCAAGGGAGTAAAGTGGGCAATGTACGCACTGTGTGACGTTGCCGACCGAGCGAAGCGAGGTCGGCATTTCACACAGTGCATGCTTGCCTACTGTACTCCAGAGGTGCGTATACTACTTTTCACCACACCCCCGTAAAGAAATGACTGTACGCATCTCAGCAGGCCGTACAGTACCCCATGCTCTGCCTAGAAGTAAAGTGACTTGGGTACGCGCGACGCGCTGTTTTACCGCTCGAGACGCAGTCGAGAGCGGAAAAAGGCGCATCGCGCATGCGCAAGTCACTTTATTCCCTAGGCAGTCCATGCGGTACTGTACGGCCTGCTGAGAGGGCGTACAGTCAGCACTTTACGCGCAGTGTGGTGAAAAATATATTTGTAAAAGTTATAGTTTGTTAAAGATTGTTTGGTCATTATTAATTTACGATAATTTAATAAGAATAGCAAAAGTTTACGAAGTATCTATCCTATAATATCTAAGAATATACCATTATCTGAAAATGAGTAGTCGACCTGAATACAACTGTTAACTGGTGAAAATTATTACTGTAAACCTCATAAATAACAACTTCCGTGAGTTTAAAAAAAATCAAGTTAAAAACAAAATATTTGCAAAAGATATTTTCTAATACCTACATTATGTTTAAGCATTTTTTAATTATTTATGTTATGTTATGTTATATACACAATTCACAATAATTAATTAAAACTACCGCTCTAAGTTACTTAGTTATTCGGTATTGTCACGACTGTGTAAGTTCATATTACTCGCGGATGTGCACATAAATTGCCAGTGCTATCAGACGCTGAGCCTTACGTGAGGTTGGGGTATACTAAAATAACAAAAGTGGATTAAGTAGAACGATTATGTTTAGTGATAATAATAATAACAGAGAGAGACCCTCTACCGGATACGGACGTTCATAATAACACATCCGAAGCAGCGACGTCCTCGTTGATGTTGTTTACATGCAAATTTCAGTCTTTTGTTTTAATACGAGCATTAATTACAATTAATTCTCACAAACTATGTCATATCTTACAAAATAGTTTTCCATAAGCATTTCGTCAAAATTTGATAGATTTTATCAGAATCCATCAGAATTCATAAAAATTCATCAGTTATAATTAATGTTCAAATTGAAACAAAACCCAGAATTCATCCTTCTGGTCAATTCTACAGAATCCTATCAAATAATTTCCGTACCATCATCAAATTCCTCAAAAAATTGTTCCGACTAAACACACACATGCCACACTTCTTCCAAAACTCCCTTTACACGCAAACACAAAACCACGCATCGTCAGTCGCAACAAAAAAGCACCCCACTCAACTCCTTTGAGCGCCAGCAACGATCCTCCAGCATTCCACTCCGCAGCGGAGCGCCTCTTAACCCCAAGCGCGAGCAACGCATTCACGCACTTATACCGAGCAAACGCAGGTACGCACGCGTATGCGCAAATTCGAGCGTTTGATTTCGAATCGGCTTTGCCGCCGCCGTCGGACTCATTGATGTGTATCGCCCGGGCGCGTGTGTAAGCACCCAACCCCCCCCCCCCCCCCCCGATTAGATTATCGGTGTGTATTGACGCGTATTTCTGGCCTCCGAGTGTTTGGCATTCATGGGAGGCGAATCGCGCGAGAGGCCATCGGTGGAGAGCGAGAGGCGAGCGTGGATTGGCGAGACTGGAGTCACTTGTCCGACTAATACTGTTATAAATATTGCGACGCGCTTGATGAATCAGGTTTATTAGCCGTGGGAGTTAGGGTTGGATGAATGGGGCGCGTGGAGGGCAAGTTTGAGAGTATTGTGGGGATTTGTTGGGCCGTGTAATGAGGATGATTCGGTCAGGGCTGACTGTGTAGTGGTCATATTTGGAACTTCATTTCTTTAAAGCTCTATTGTTTTACTGCTTTGGATAGTTATATTTGTGTAATTAGTGTATAATAGTCGTTAAATATATGATCACAGCTATTTAAAAACGTTTGGCTCTTTATTTGTTTATTTAAAATATGTGTATTTCAAAAATAAAGAAGAAATAGAATAAAATAAAAAATATATGTTTCTTTTTAATAACCAGTATGAACGTATAAAGTAGACCCACGTACTCTTCTTATAAATATAAAAAGAATATTATTCATGCATATGCGAGTTGCATTTTAATTTATATTACGAGACATATTCATTGTTAATTTCTTTTAGGATGAATTCTTTGTACATCAGAGATATTATTTTGAAATTCTTTTAAAGCATTATGTACCAATATATTATCCTAAATAATGCTGGCCATTAAAAGTCTAATTATCACGCGTAAATCCATATGTTGCAAATCTGAACGGACAAGTATAAAGGTCATTCCATTAATATGTCAGTATATTTGAAACGTGCAATTTCATCACAATACAAATACACTAATGACATTCTTGTAATACAAATATATCATAACTCTTCTCATCAACATTAGTACGTCTGCTAACTAATCTGATGGCCGTTACAGTTACAATCATTATTTGAAAACACAATTTACAGTCAAATTCACGAATCTCTACCCGCATGATTTCTTCAACATCAATGAAATAAAAATTAATATTCCAAAGAGAACCAAACAACCGCGCACTTCTCGCAACAAACTTTATTGTTCCATCGTACATAAAACCCGCAATATCATTTCCACGAATGCGTGTAATCCGGTCCAAAGAGCATGCACCGCACTCAAATTCCCGGCCACTTGATTACGAACATTCCCGGTGAAATATCCCAGAAAAGCCCGCGCGACAATGTCCAGATCCCCGCAACGTCGAGTCGAACCCTAAAAAACCAGCAAACTCTCGCGCAAAATTCGCATCCACTCAGAACGACGAAAATAAAAAAAGAAAAAAAAGAGCGCTTGAGTTATAGAAAAAATACCCAGCGCTCGCTGCAATTTGCATCCCATACAAACACTGAGAGAATGGTTCAGTTAGGCTTGCCAAAGTCGCATTGCTAAGTTTGCGGAGGCCATAGTCTGTCATTCTTACTGAGGAGTTCGGTAAAAACTGCGGAACAGTTCGGCCGTTTTGGCGGATGTGTATTAAATGTGATGTGTGGTGTTGCGCTTTATTGTAGCCTCATTATCACGTTTGTGATAAGATAAAACAGAAGTAAGGTTAAAGTAGAATATCGAAAATGTAACTTAGACTAACTAATCATATATAAAAAGGTTAGAGTAAGAAAAACATAAGAAATTCATTAAAATATTCATTATTTGTGAAAAAGTGAGGTTACGGAGACACAGCTGCCGAACTTGTTCCGCTATTCTTGTCGTATACATACTACCGAACTCACTTCGGTCCAAACTACCGAACAGTTCAGCAAATCTGACCGATGTATTCTCTCAGTGAATGGGAGCGGTATAGCTCCAACTCCGCCAGCAATAAGGTTCTCTCTCTCTCCCCCCGCGCGCGAGCGCTTAGATAACATGTTCAATCATGTTCCGCAGCCGGGGCGCTAGTTAGTCCGAGTGCTTGGTTTGTAGGTATATCCCAAGGCTCGCGCGCTTATACACCCTCCGTATTTTCAACGCAAACAATGGCCGCCTGCAGCCTTGGTGTCTAACAAGCGTCGGATCTGCGAGAACTGGCGTAGATTGAACGACATTATGCGCCAGCGGGGAAAGACAATTTTTGCCGAGTTGATCAATGGACTTTGAGAAAAAAGCTTTGGACAAAAAAAAAGACGCAGACCCCCTCGGTGTTTATTGCAGGAGGAGGATGCGCGAGCGCACAGAGAATGGACAATGGGATGCTCGCTCGCGAGTTATGATGGAATTGGAATTTGCCGTCGAGATCATTGTGCGCATGTGCGTAGGTTATCTGTTTCATTGGACTTTTTGTTTTATTGTACAGGGAGAGAAAAAAGCTTCATGTAGCGCGCCGGTGTCAATAGAGTGGCGAGTTTTCTTTTCAGTGAGTTTTTTTATCGACGTGGGAGAAAGTTTCTTTGCGCCATTGCAGGGGATGAAAGCGAGAGGTCACGATTGATAATCGGAAAAATTTTGTTATCTACTTTTTCAGAAAATTGATTTGCTTTTGACGGACTGTATAGAGAGAATTTTCTGATGAAAATAGGTTCTGATAGAAGGTAAAAATTAACGTAATTCATTGTTGTGTTTGCCGTTCGTGCAGTAGAGTACATTTTACCGTGATTCGGGGCAATTTTTATCGGATCACTGGATTAATTATAAATAGTTAAATATATGGAGGAATACAGAGAATTGACTATTTTCAATATAGCAAATAGGGTCATTTATACTGTAAAATCAAATATCCTTGATTCATGTTCGCGATAATTATATAAGAAAAAATGCTCAATGAAATAAATATAACACAAAATAATTATATTTTTTAATATATACTACTTTTTTTTCATTTTTGGATCTACAAAATATTCTAAAATCATTTTTAAAAATCATTTTATATCTTTTATTGAATCTTTTTTTTGCATGTTTATTAGACTATTTTAAAGAAACTTCTCGCATGGGCTTGCACCAATTTTCAGCAATGTCCCCCCTTAATTGGTTTTCAATGGCCAAGGATGGAAGCAAATTGCTGTTTAATCGCTCCAATTCGAGTATCAAATGCACTCTCACTCGGCTCAGCTTTGCTAAATATAGCTTTTGAATTTGAAACTGAATTATGTCACCGGAGGAAGTGTGCACGTATAAAGCATGTAATAGAGCACATTTTCTGTTTTTGGCAGGTTAGTGAGTTCGGCTATAACTAAACGATGAGCAGCTTCTGCTGGCGCAATATCCACGCGAGCAGCTAGTGCTCGGGTCCAAAAACTTGGAATATACGAGCCCTCGTAAACCACAAAGTTTTTTCGATAAATTTTATAAAAGTTGACGCCGAACTTAGCTTTTGGGTTCGAGTTAAATTATAAATTCTGCTGCATGTCGTTATTAATACATTTTGAATGGCAATATTTTATCTTACTCACAAAGTATTTTTACATACTTTTTGAATCTGTCGATCGAACGAATCTTACTATATCAGCATAATAATATTTATTTTCTTTAACCCAGCCTTTCCAATGAAAAGTTTGTTCAGAACTAGGGTGGAATAAGTCAGGTTTTAACATTAGGCAAACGCTCATAATCATTCCAAATTTACAACATATCTCATAATAAATGGATTGATATAAATAGGTATTCATTAATTATTTACTACAATAATAATTGTTATTCCACTCAAATTACTTAAATTATTTTGAAATATTGTGTATATTGAAATAATTATGAGCGTTCATAAAATTCTTAAAATGTGTTTAATTCAATTTATTTATAGGCGATCAGTTTAATACTTTTAAAGAGGTATCAAAGTCAATATAAAATTCATATTACCTACTTCAAATGTTACCGACCAATACATGAATAATTGGTTGCAATTACATATATAGACTAAATTATGCAAACCAGCATATCATTGCTCTTTCTTGTATATTATTTTACCATACTATATAAATATTCAAGCAGCAATTTAATAGTTCGAGGCCCGAATTAATAGTCGTCACTCAAACTCATACTCAAACTCAAACTCAGCAGCCGATCTACATTGTTTAATATCTTGTGCGATTACAACGAACTTTTGTAGGTCGATACCTAACAAATGATCAAGTTAGTATACTGATTTAGAGGGTAAGTTTGAGGGCGAGTGTGATTCTGATTCGCGACTAACTGAACCCAAATACGATATTCGAACCGTTGAAACATTTTATATAAAGAAGTACAATGGTATAACACAATAGTACCGCTTAATGTTACTCTGGTTTTTACACAATTTGGTTTATACAATACTTTAATACAACCAATCAATTCATCATACGATCGGTCCAATTGAAAACTTTCAATCCTCTCAAATTCACAATCACTCTCTTCACTTTAAAACTAACTCCGATCTCCCTTCCAACAATTCCAGGCCGACATAGTCCAGCACGTGGACGTGTGCATGTTCAGCAACGGCAAGTTCAAGAACATCGTGGCGCAGATGTCGTCGCGCGAGGGCTGCCCCGTGGAGCCAGGCTTCACCCTGACCCGCAGCTACATCCTCAGGCCCGAGAAGGGCTCGACCAAGAATTGGATCGCCCTCGAGGACGATCCGGGCTACGCCAAGTCGGGCGCCAATCTCGCTTCGACCGTCGTCTGCTCGGGCAGCTCGCCCGAGGACAGGAACGTCTTCGCCATCTACGTGTCTTACTACGTCAAGGTGCGTGTGTACCCTGGTAGAAATCTAAGCTGCTTTCTAGCCAGATATTAGCTAGATTTTTCTAAATCTGCTTTAATTCTGGTTAAGAAATTAGCTAGAAATCGGTTAAAAACGACATGCTTTTTAGCTAATTTTTAGCTAGATTCTGCTTAATATTCTAGTTAATATGAAATTGATAAACTAAGTAATTTATGTATTAATTAATAATGGAAATAATAAAAGTTTTATAATAAGCAAAGTAATACGCAATTCTAATCATACTACATTAAGTATTTTACTAAATTAAAGTTAAAAATGTACCTTAAATGTCAAGTAGTAATGGAGGTTAGGTTATTTGTTTACATAACGACGCGTGCATTTAAAAAGTATTATTTACACAAAAAGTACCAAAGCCTCGAGTAAAATTTAAGTGTCTTTATTAAAGAAATTTATTTTATAAATAATAGAATGCATGTAGTCATATAAATATTGTTATTTTAAAAATAACAATAAAAACAGAATAATGTAAGTTATTACGAAATTTGGAGAGTTGGTAAACAAACATTTGTAGTTTTACAATGAAGTTTTATTACAAAATTTTATTTTGACGTCAATCACAAAATTTTTGTTGACTAAGTTATGATTGACTAATTTTCGGAAAGGAAATTATTTGTTATCAAATACTTTTAGTATTGCATATACATATTTCTTTCAATAATCTCGTAAGTTGGTATTTGTTGATAAAAATATTTATTTTGGCGGCATACTATATTGAACATTCAATAAAGTATCATAATGTAAATTTTTAAAAACTAATAACTTTTCAAAACAAAGTATAAATAGGTTAGATTTGCAAACAAAATACGTTCTTGCTTGAAGCATAGTCTTAAGCAGATTCTAGCCAGATATTAGTTATAATTTGACTTATTAATAGCTTATTAATCTGGCTAATAATTAATAAGCTAACCATCCATTCTAGCTAACTTTCTACCAGGGTAGTTAGTAGTTTTTGTATAGAGGGGCGAGGGAGGGGGGGGTGTTTTCATTATGCAGTGTAATTAATCGTAAATGTTTGTATTAAGTTTAAAATTAAAAAAAAAATCACATCTAAATGAATGCCATATCACATGAGATCAAACGACGTACTTCGAAATGTAGGATAAACATTTTGGTTGATATTTTGATATTAATTTCTTTTTCATCATTCGTGCTATGAAAATGACATATTGCGTGAGGGTTTTGCGTACGCTAAAGGCCAATTATGAACTACGAGCATTATTTCCTATAACACACTCAACAGCGTGCGTTATGAAAATAACGCACGCAAAAGCGTTACGTAATGAATATAACGCACGCTCCAGCATTTTCTGCGCACTCATGATAAAATTAGTGTGTGAAACAAGTGAGTGAAAAAAGTTGACGTTAGTGCCACTTGGGCGTCGTGTCGCCCACGTGCGCTATTGGCAACTATATCGCACTTGTTATACAATGTACTAATATTCACGAACTAAATAAGTGTGTCATATGTACTGCAACGTGATTATGAAAATCGATAGAAACCTTTAACCAAAATTAATTGATTCATTAGTGTTACCAATCGTGTCCGATGACTAGTATGTATACAGAAAATTAATCTTTAGTGATTTTGCATAGTAATATAAATACCTAACAATGTTTCTTCAAGAAACATTCTTAAAATTGATGTAGATAGTTAATTAAATGTTTTATTATAGGTAGATATAAGTCAAAAACTATTTATGTAAGGTTGTACAGGCTATATAGTCTGTATAAAAAAATAATTTGTTTACACACAAAATTCAATAAGAAATTAAATTGAAGTATTCTATGCAAAGAATACACTATAAGATTTTGGCAATAATCCACAAGTATTACTACAATATCTCTTGCATAATTTTTAGTTCGTAATTTTGGTAGCTTTTTGTAAATTCTCTAAATAAATTTTATTTTACTATTATAAAAGATCATGACTTCAGATTCACAAGTCAAAATTAATTATTTAAACCCTGATACAACGATATGCTCCATCAGACAGTCTAATAGCAGCCTTTTCAAGGGTATTTTACCATAAAAGTTAAAAATTCTGCGGATTTGTCCATACCTACACGCACGTTTTTTGTGTAAGGCTTTAAGCAAATGAACTTTTTTGGTACGGCTTATTTTAGCGCGATTGAATCGAACTCCGGTCTCTAGAAATACGGGAGCGAAATAAAATGGGTCGTGTGAACTCTCGCGGAAAAACAATCGCATTGAGGCCTCTGCGTCGCGACGCGGTTAAGCCGTTTGCGGGAAATGAGATTTTTCGTGAGCTTACCAGTGACGGCTCTTTACCTGTGAAATTTCAACCTATAATTCTTATCGAAAGAATCTACTCTTTAAATATTTGTAAATGCAACTTTTGCTTGTTTATACAAAGTTTGATTTCTGTAGCTACAATAAGCATTGCCATGAGATGCCATTATTTTAATTATGCTTGATTCTAATGAATTTTTAATTAATAAATTCAAGTGAGATAATGGGAAAATTATTTTCCAAAAGATATAAATGTAGCAATTATAATACATTTTGAAGAGAAAAAATTATGAATGTTCTAAAAAACATGATAATTTCATTTTTCTTATGAGATAAAAAGATTATTTTATTGCATAAATCCCATAATAAACGGCTAAAATACATTTTTAAATACTTTCCAGGGGATTTCTAAAACTGTATGAAACTAAAAAACAGATAAATAAACTTTTTGTTATTTGTATTTAAATAAAATTATATCGTAAACCCATTTGCGTACATGTCATATCAGCTGACGCTAAATTCACGGTTTTCAATTTAAACCGGATGCACAAGAAACTACTAAGATTTCTTTCTGACAAGTAAAACTAGAAAAGAGAGATGGAATTTTCGAAAACTTTTCTTTAGGCAATAGGTTTAGTTTTCTAGGTAATAAGTACAAGCACGTATAGAGTTGATTTTAACATAAAAACTGTTATATTTATGACACAAAATTTAAAATAATAACCACGAATCTCTTTGAAGCTTTACATTTTTTTAATTTTATACCACATAAAGTTTAATATACTTTATATGTATTTTATGCAGGCGCTGCTACGGAACTAACTTTTTTACCATAAAACAGTTTCATCCACATTGACAGAAATTTGATATAATATCAGAACATGTTAAAATATTTGATTTATGTTTACAAACTTTATTTTTTGAAAGCATTTTTTTCTGTTTTGAGTTTCAATGTCATGATGTAAAATAAGAACAATACCACAGAGCTGACATTATCGATGCTTTGTCCCTAATTATCCCAAGAGATAGTTAATTGTACTGCACCTTATTTATCCCAATTTTATTCAAATGTTAAATTGACGACATGCACACGTAAACCCAAGAAATCTCTCACATGCCCATCAATCCCATAAAACATATATAACATACAAAGCACCTATCCAACACTCACCCAAAGACCCACCAGAATCACCAAACTCCTCATACCCCCATCCAAATCCCATCCGCTCCACCAAAGCCAGACAAAACCCACCGACCCATCAACCATCTAAAAGTCACCCCTCGTTCCAGGTGAAGATCGTGGTCTCCCCGATCGGCGAGTGGATCGGCGGCGTGGTCTCCCTCAAGCTGCCCTTCACCCTGATGCACAGCAACACGGATCCGGAGTTCTACGGGACGCCGTCGCCGCCTCTGCGCGCCGGCTCGCGCATCCTCGACAAGATCGAGACGGTCGACGATCCGAACGAGGACCCCCTGCCCTACATCGACAAGGACACGACCAGCGACGAGGACGAGAAGAACGAGGAGGAGCCCGACGAGGAGCCCGACGAGGAGGAGAAGAGGGCCGACGCCGCCGCGACCAACGGCGAGCACAACATTGGGTACATAAGCGAGGGACGCCGGAGATCATTGATTGATCTTGGGATCGTTCGTTGGATTTCGTGCACTCGGAGAGGAGTCCTCTTGAATCAAGGAGAATCCTTTTGAACCAAAAGGAAAATAAACCAAGCGGGCATCTTTTTGACTAAAAAGGAAAATCATTTTCGAAACAGATCCGCTTGCCTGATTTCTCTTATATTAAGAAGAATAAAGTACCAAACAAAACATTCCTCTTGAGACAAATGGATTATTCTTGTCGAAAGATGCTAGTTTTTGATACTAAAGAAACCCGGCTCAAAACTTTTGTACCAAAAGGATTATTCTTGGTGCAAAGAGATTCATATGGGTTTAAAATATAAAACAGAACCCAGTACTGACTGCGTTTTGCAGATTTGCTATGTGATGAATTTGAATGCAGGTTAAAAGTTGAAACTTCAATTTTCATTCTAAACTCCAAGATTCAAGCTTCAAGATTTCCTACCATGTTTCTCTTTCTTATATGAAACATCCACTTGAGCCAGGAGGATTTTCCATTCGAACAATCCTTATACAAGATAATTTTTCATTTCTCTTATGTATCAATCCAGATATGCTTTTACCACTTGCGGGAAAGACTTAGTATTGTAATAACGACTACAATTTGGTTTGGTAACTCTTAATGAGTTTAAAATATTGGTAAATTGATTACAATTCATGTTTTTTTACCTTGTTTACTTACTTGAAATTATTAACGTAGTCGAACATTTCCATAAATAAAGCAATTTTAATGTTTCTAGAACAGGTGGCGTAGCCTAGCGGTGAAAATTATAGCTATGACATTTCCTATTGCGTCAAGAGGATTATTCTTGTCGGAAGATGCAAGTCCTCAATTCATTAGCAGTCAAAAGATCTGGTTAAAATATTTTGCACTAAATTCTGACATAAGCGAAGGAATTTGTATTAAAAATTCACAGACATAAGTTATATAGGTATAGCCTTTAAATTCAAAATTTATGATAAAAATTTAAAAAGTCAAAGGAATGTAACTTTGAGAGACTATATATAACTTATGCCTGAATTTTTAATACAAATTTCTTCGCTGATGTTAGAATTAATTGTATTTTAATCAAAATAACCGTTGGAACAGTTCAATCCGATGCTTAGAATTCTCAAAATCATGTGAACGATGAAAAAAGAGCGGTTTCTCTTCGGGAGCTATTTAAAGTGACCTAACAACTAAAGAAAAAAAAATTCCGATATATTTCGATAAAATATTTAAATTTACCGAAAAAGAAAATGTAATGTATGATGAATAATTAATTCTTACCTAAAAATATATAACCAATTTAATTTGGCTTAGCGCGTTTCTTACACATAAGAATTATACACGTAATTATTGTACACAATTTAGCATTGGTCAAATTATATATAGATATATTTGACCAATGCTAAATTGTGTACAATAATTACGTGTAAAATTCTTATGTGTAAGAAACGCACTATGCCTTTAATTCAAATTGTAAGGTGTTTAGGTCCCCTTAAAGGAGGATTTCCGTGGGATAGGAAAATACTGGCCTCTGGCAAAATTTAATAGAAGCTACACTGAAAGACCTTTAATTTGAAAACAAAAATTCATCCTCTGTAGCTTTAAGGAAAATGAAGAAATACTTTATGGTAGCTTCCGACAATTAAAATTCATGAGAAAATAGTAACGAATGGATACTGTAAGAAAATAATTTTGAGCATATTTTAATCAACTTTTTTCACTTTCTGCAAAGTTCAGAGAACTGAATTTTTTTAATTGAAGGGGTTTTTGCACTTTTTAACTACAAACTGTGGGCATTCTTCTTTTATTTGTCAAAAGAAAATGGTACCGTTTTGAAAACACTAATTGACTTCAAAATTAAAACTTAAAGTGAATTTAAATAACTGCTTCTTTTGGATAAAATGAACAGACGAGCGAAAAGGTATTGTAATGAAGGTAAACAATGGACGAGCTTGAATTTTGAGGAAACATCGTAACAAATTAGATAAGATATTAAAACCAAGATAGAAGTTTGCTTTTTTAATACTGTAGGGTAGTTTCTTTCATTGAATTAATGTATTGAGTAAAAAACCAACACTATTTTTACGGAAATATACCATAATTCCTAAAACTCCAATATCTATGGCAAAATGATTTATTAATTTTAAAAAGTCATTTAGTGAAAATCGGACGAACTACTGGTATGTAAGAAGTGACTTTCTCATAATAACCAAAAGTTTTACGAAGTTCTTCATTAATTTCCCAAATATAGTGAAAGGTCATGATTAAGGTGATGCTAAAGCCACCTGTCACCGACAAATACGAGGATCCACTTTTCTCATTTAATTTTCAATTTTGAGTAAATATCTCTATGGAAAGTTGTTATTCCCATTAAAAATAACAACTTTTCAGAGAGATATTTTCTTAAAATTTAAAATTGAATGAAAAAAGTGGATCCCCGTATTTACCAGTAACACGGGGTTTAACATCGCCTTAAATTGTAAAAGCACTGTAAAAACAACGAAAATCCTTGTAAGTGTGCCCAAAAACACAAGTCGGTCTAATTTTTTACCAAGGTAACCTTGCAACATCATCAAATCATTCTACACTACGATACACAAATTTCAATAGTTACCCTAACATTCTACCAACTGAATTATCTATTAAACATAACGAAACCAATTAAAAATACTTCAAAAAACTCCATCACCCGAAAACTAAAAACCAATCCCATCTCATCTCTCTCTCTCTCTCTCCAGCCTGTCAATTCTCAACCGACCTGTCCCAACGACGACGGTGGCGACGATCGCCAAGCTGACGACGGCTCCGAGCATCGAGACGACGACCCTGACAACGAAGGACCACCTCCACCGGAGCCTGCTCTCCGACGTCGACCTCATCGAGCGCTGCCGCGACGAGGACGAGGACGCCGAGGATGCCGACGCCGAGGGGTCGACCGGACGCAAGGCCAGCGACAGCCGAACCTGAGAGGAGGCATCGAGTCGGGCGGTGGTGAGCGAGGTGAGCCTGCGCGGCAGGACCTACCCGGGATCCGGCCGTGGCTGCAAGCAGGGCTTCAGCATGCAGCGGGCCTGGTGCTGCTTCAGACGCGCCTCCTAGCTCGCACCGACGCGCGTGCACCCGCATCCGTCGGGCCGACTTCGATACGAAGGAGGTCGCTTTGCTCCGCGAGTGAATGACTATGTGGGGAGGACTGTGGGCAGTTGAGGGGAGAGAGGGAGAGAGAGAGAGTGACTCTGTTGAGGGGAACGCTGGGGGAATTCAGGGGGAGATGAGGGAGTGGTGGGAGAGGGATTTCAGGGGGAGATTGTGGTGGATCTTGGAAAGGGTACGTGTTTGAGGTGTGAGTTTTTGGGTTTGGAGCTTTAGGTGCAAGGACGAATTTTTCTTTTACGCGATTTATGATACTTTGGGAGTATTTAGATATTTGATTGGGGCAGCTCGTATTTGGAGCCAATTCGGAAAAGCCACAACTCGGAAAATCGGAAACAACTAGGCGAAAGAAATTGTATCGCTATCTTTAAATACGTGCAATTTTTAATATAAGTAATGATTTATATATATAGCATGTCGTAATATAAAGCTCGTAACATCTAGTTAAATTTTTCTGTTTCGAAAAAGATTTTCGACTAATAGGAGCCAAGTTACTAACAACATAATAAGAGCCATTATATAAAGAACAAATTGGTTATCTGGGGATATCTGACCGTAGATGAAACTTGTCACTAGAAAGAGTATTGTTTACTATTTGTCCAATTGTTAGAACGCCAAAAGCATTCAGAAAACCCAAGTCTAGTGAGTGTCCACTCAAAATAAATTTTTTTTCTGTCGTTGAGTGATTTCCGATTTTTTGTAAAATTGCTCATATAATAAACGTTAAAAATTGGCTTAAAACACGTGGCAAGTGAACATCGATTAAAAACTTTGATTCTTATAATTCAGAGAATTACGAGCTGTCTGAATGAAATAATTATTCTCATTTAATTTCTTAATAATCATATTTAAAGTATCATTATTGCCTGAAAAATATTTTTTGACCTATAGCTTGAAAAGTAAAATTTTAGAGAATCACGAAACATTTATTTCCTTTTTCAAGATTTAACACAATCTCGCCCGCTTATAAGTAGTTTTTAGTCGAAAAATGCGAAAATCGTGCTGGAAACGTTGTTTATCTGTATAGTTGACCGCTGCAGCACAAAGATATAATACGATAACTCTGGCGAAATTTTTGTGTCAGAGAAGCGACTTGTAATTCGCTGCGTCGAAGATAATTGATGAAATTTGGTTGTGTAGAACGAAAAAGATGCTCATGAAATGGGAATTATTCTTCTAATAAAATGTATATTGAAAGAAATTTCATATTGTACTTTACGGATATACTATTATTCTGAATAAAAATTATCATAATTATAGTAAGAATTATCATGTTCCAAATAAAAATTATAAAAATTAAAGGCTTCTTATAAAGACTAGCACAATTAAGATTTCTCAAAAAATATCAGAATCTATTCTTAGAACTAATTCTATTCTTAGTTCTATTCTAGCCTTATATTATAAAAATAACACTTTTTAGATATTTTTATCGGAGAATCTAAAAAATGCTAGTTTTATATGAGACTCGTGAACTTGTATTTTTTGAGAAATTTGAAATGTTCTAGTTTTCATAAAGAGCGTCACAATATACCTATACGACACGAAATTATAGTAACTGAAATGCAAATGTTCAAATGTGGGAAAAAATTATTCACGTTGGTCGATGCATACCTATTATATCATCGAATGTACGTCTTAACCCACTCGCTATATATCTACTTGCAATGCAAAAATTTGTTGAATTTTAAAAGTAACTATGTACAATACACTGGCTTTTCAACCATGACGACGCCCATTTTCCCGAAGAAAATTTCCTATTCCATAAGCATTTCTCTTTCTTGCCGTTTCGCTGGAGTACTTTTTTCCATTTTGGTTTTTGTTCCTCCAGAAGGAAAAAGGATATCGTAGAATTAATGAGAGAGCCAAGTAGAGAATATGAAAGAGTGAGAAAGAGAGGGAGGAAAAAGTGCATGCGAAATAAAAGGCCTCGATGGTTGTGCGAAGCTGATGCAGATTTAAGGGAATGCAAGTCAGCTGTGACGAGGTGTCTAGTTTCAAAGTCTAGTCGAACGCAAAACAAACATCGGAAAAACAAGATAAACCCAAATGGGAATATGTACTGTTCTTTTGTATTACATTTTTACAAAGGTCTGCAGACCTAATGAAATGGGACTGAAGTTGTATTTTGAAAGAGTTTAGATTGCAAATGTTTAAATTATTATATATTCATATTTTAGAAAAGTAATTGTATAATGTTTAAAAAAAGTTACAAAAATATTCAAATATGTTTCCATTTCTTTATCTTCCAACCGTAGCAATTTAATATATGATTCAAAAGTAATAAGTCTGAAATCATCTTACCAAAATTATATATTATCGATATTTCGTTTTACTTATTCGCTCTGTGCACATATTTACTAGCGCCATCACGAATTTGCAAGTCTGAGAATCGTCAGATTGTTAAAATATGGAATGTTAATACAAAATATTTGTTTTATAAATTACTATTATTTTAAACGCCTGCAAACTTTTTTATAAAACAAATATAAGTTTATCTGATGTTTATGAAAATTTACCAACGTTTAAACATCTGGTGACTTTCGAAAAAATATTTTTTTAAATTATCCCATATAAGCTAAGACATTTTCGCAAGTTAGTCGTTCCGAGATTTGCTACCGAAAGACGTGAAATACGTGGAGCGCTATATAGTGTCATGCTCCAAATATTATTTGTAAATGTTTTTTACATTTTTAAAGCGCTATAAGTGTCATGATGTAAAATCAAATTTCATGTGTCTTCCATATAACCGTTTCTAATTATTAAATGTCTTTAACCCTTTTAATTTGTTCAATGATTTTTTTAATCATTTACTACGAAATCGGCAAACTTTGAAACTAGACGACTACGATAATGAAATGATATTAAAAAAGTGAGAACAGCTACAGTTATTAATAATTATGCTTTAAATTCTATTGTTAATGTACAGTTTTTTACGAGTTTTTTTCAAACTTAGCAAAAGATTGTTTTGAAACACTGATGCTTAGAGCTGATTTTTGTGTTTAGCGTGTGTGCGTGAATTAATGGTATTTGTTTTTGATCTCACCATGTAACAACGAGTTTACCATGTTATATTTTTTGTAATTCAGTGTATAAATTGTAAATAATTATTTCAAAGCATTTTTTATCACGAGAATTTTAAGATTTTAATTATTTTATTTTAAAATTAAACCTAGCTTTATAGAATTGTGAACAGTATGCTTAATAAGAGAAGTTAAAAAATAATAAATAGTAGAAAAAATTAGCGTTTCTTAAAACTAAATTTTCCAATTTTAAGCAACACAATTCTTATGTAATAAATAATTGCACATATAAGCTGAATTTTTTTCAACCTAAAGTTTAATTTTGTACAAAATACATTTTTGAACATAGTGGCTAAAAAATAAGGTAAAAAGGTCAATTTACTTTCTAAAGTTAAAACTTTTATCAATCCAAACATCATGACCAAGGTTAGTAAAACGATTTCTTTAAAAGAAATCATTATTTTGAGTTAATTTTACTGTAAATTTGTACAGCTAATAGATGATCTATAACTATAAAAATGAATCTGTGCAATAAAAAAAAATTTACATCTAAATCAATAGAAAAATTCTGAAACTCATCACACGAGCACATAGAAAAAAGCAAAGCTATGATTATTTTTATAATTGTATTTTAATACATATACCTAATTTTACCATATCAAAAATCAAAATGTAATAAATTATAATTTTATAAAATAAAATTGAATCTTCATTTCATTTTAAGGACATAAGTAATTTATAATTATATATCATTTCAGATACAACAACAAGTTACGAAATACTTATAATATTTATTTATAACAATTATTTTCTTTGGTATGGTTGAGTGCACTTAAGGATATCAGCGAAAAAATTCTTACTGCCATTCAGGAATGTTGGATTTCTACATGAGTGAAAAATTTGAAAACCAGTTTTATTTCAGCATTATAGCAGTTTACATGAAAATTTTGCGAGATGTTTATATCGCTTAATTAAAAATAAAATTGTGTACAATTCAATCACTGTATGTAAATAGTCTAGCAGATATAAATTGTATTCAAAAGTAATTTAATTTTTATCATAATTTAGTAATGATGTATACCTTAAAATTATCTGTATTCTTTAAGTATCTTTTTTGTATACATAGTAAAATTTGATTGTTTAATAAAAGACTATTGAACCATAATGTGTAAATATTATTAAACACTTGATTTGCAGTTACATATTTAAATATATAATTTAACAGACTATTATGTGTAGCTAATTTTTAACAAGAACCTGAGCAATGTAAGAGTACTACATAAATAAAAAGTAAATTGTAAATTGAATTTAAAATATCAATTTTTCCTTATATACTTCCCCGATAATGTAATAAATTTAATTATTTAACTTTACTTACCATGCCAATGACACCGTGCATATCCTCTGACTATTTTCTTCAATATGTCATTTTTTCCCTTTTCCTTGACTTCAATTAAAATATATTTAAAAACACCATCAGCATCAATATCAACTTCTTCTACTTTATTCAGTGCTTCAGACATTTTGGAAAATTTATGTTTACTAATTTTAAGCACTGAAAATAAAGTGACAGAAATAAGTAATAATAAAACACTGTGTATATACTTGACTACATGTTTCGCATTCCATAAAAACAATATTTTCTGGTCATGTTTACATTTTTATTGTTGATTAAAAAAATTAACAATGCATTATTGCATTAACAATAATACATAATACAAAAGAAAAACAAACGAGACATCAATCATAACCTACAAGTATTTATTATTCACAAATTATAGTAGTATTTTAAGTTACCATGTAATAAACTTTGGAACACTGTATATACTTTTTATAACGCATGCAAATACCTTCATACAGAGATTGTAGAGTATTTATTTCGTAAATTACCTTGTCGAGCACTTTGCCGGGTAAATTGCACCAAAACACCGAATCTGCACATGTGAGAAACTGCAAAGTAAGCTCTGGCTAGGTATAAGCGCTGTAATCAGTATATTGTGATTCGGTAGAGCATGCATACGGCTAGCCGTGGGACAAATCGACAAGCAAGCGTTTTATAAACAATTAAGTAGGTAGTAATTGTTAGTTTGTCATTGCGTACTTAAGAGTTTTTGTGCGTTAATAGAAAATGCTTTTAATATAGAATAAGTTTTCTGAAGTTAACTTAATAAAGTAATCTACTTTTGAATAAGGGAATTGTAGGTTACTTGTGTTATTATTCAACTTTTATTATCACTTAAATCATGAGCAAGTGGACGAAAGATGCAAAATTAGCTTGGAATGTGTTAAATGGTGTGTTCATCGTTTATAAACCACCAAATATTCATTATCTAAATGTTAAGAAAACTATAATTCAAAATTTATGTAGAGGTAATGTATGATAAAACTTTAAAATCACAAATGTTAATATAGTTAGATATTTAACTATATCTTAAATGCTTTAGATTTAAATCAAATGGAGGTGCGTCCTCCATCCAAATATGTGGTTATCGAAGGATCCACAAGCAACGAAATGGACGTAATAGTAAGAGACAGTTATGCGGACGATCCTCTGGTTGTAGGACCTAGATACGTAGATGAAGACATCAGGCTAACTGCAGCGAATTATATGTCACAGGAGGCCTCGGGTGTTTTAATTTGTGGAGTCAATAATGGCTCAAAGTTAACTTATAAATTGAAACAATCCAAGCTAACAAAATTCTACAAAGTAAAAGGCATATTAGGACAAGCAAAAGACAATGACTTTGCAACGGGAAGAATTATTGAAAAGTCAACTTGGAAGCAAATCAAAAGACATAACATTGATAGAGTATGTGCATCAATGCAAGCTTCTCATCAGAAAAAGATGTTTGAGTGAGTTTTTTGTATAAATGATTGCGATAATATTGACTGAAATTAAAACTTTTATTTGACAATAATATAAAAATGTTTTAGGCTTTGCGGACTAAACATACAGAGTCAAGCTGCATATGAATTAGCTGTAAAAGGTCCTATAAGGCCAGCGGACTATAAAGTTCCTATGGTATACACTATTAAATGCGTTAATTTTGAACCACCAGAGTTCACATTAGGTACGCATTATATTCACAAAAAATGTTAGTTTTAATGAACACTTTTGATAATTTTTTTTCTTTTTAGAAATTGTATGTATGAATGAAGATGATGTACATTTAAGAGCTATAGTTGCCGAGGTGGGTTATAAACTTAAGAGTACAGCTCATTGCAACTATATACAGTGTTCTCAATTTGGTCTATTTAACGTCAAAGATTCTTTATTGTCAAAACACTGGGATTTGCAAAGTATTTTACATAATATCAGTCTTTGCCACAAGATCCTTCAAGAACACCCATACATGTTACAACAGGAACATGCTAATCTTGTACAGCAAACAACTCAACAATAATGACAAGTGTAAAAAGACGATGTAAATAAGAATTGTAAAATAATATTAAGTTTAATAATTTTAAATATAACTCTTTTTATTAACATTATTGTAGTTGTCATTTATAAGATCAAAGTTGCATATCTCAATGCTAATTTAATCTCCATTTAAATGCTAGTTTCACATGATCGCGCCACTAGAGATTCCTAGTAAAAATAACGGTTATTATCCTCAGATAAGTGTCTCCTCAGATAATGTCATCATCATCAGACTAATGTCAAAGTAAGAAATTCAACAATAAAAAAAAAAACTAATTTCTATACCTTCACTTGAAACGGTAAATCAGTTCGAATTGCATTTACGTACTTCATCTACAATGCATCGCGATCCCTCAATCCCTCTCGATCATAAATCCCGACGATCCCCATCGAACCGTCGAATCTTGCATTCTCCGCAGTTCTTTTGTACTAGGAAAATAAATCACACGACTATTATATTCTTTTTTCTCTTTACTAAAGTCTTATTTTCATCTTTTTCTGCGAGGAAGGCAAGTCACATTTCTTTTCGCTCTCGGACACCTCCGTACTACTATCATCGTCGCTGCTGCTGCTCGCGTTCGAAGACACCGAAGCTCTCCTCCTCTTACTCGCAGCACCCTTCGAACCCCCCACGTCGTCATCATCATCATCCTCCTCCTCATCTCGTGTTACCGCTACTACTACTACTGCTGCAGGAGCAGCAACGTTGTTCTCGATGCAAATTGAGGTAGAATTGTCCGAACTAGACCGTCGCTCGACGATTTTCACCACTTCGGGACTACCGCTGTTATCCCTCTGCTGCTGCTGTTGTTTCTCCTCTCGCATCCGGCGATCGACGCTGTCGTAGCGGTCGCGCGAGCGACTGGAGCGCTTGTCGCGCTCGCGGCTACGACTGCGACGACCGTCCGAGTCCGAGTCGGAGGAGCGACGATCTTCCCGGCGACGGCCTTTGTTGGTGCGATTGGGGTAGCGGTGATTTTGACCGTGGTTCGCGTCGGCGTCCTGGCGGTGATTCGAGTCGGGTCGAGAGGAAAAGCGATCGTTGCTACGCTCCTCGTACTTGGAAGACTGGATCGCTCGGTACTTGGAGCCGCCCTGCAGCCAGCTCTGCATCTTCATGCTCTTGGCTATGACGCGCTTCTGGTGGTCCAGTTGGGGGAACAGATCTGGAAGGTTTGAGAGAGTTAGCGTGATGATTTATAGCTTAATGAATTTGAATGGGTTTCGTAACTCTGAAGATAATAAATTCATGCTAATAAGTAGAAACTTTGTAGTTTATTCTTATTAAACCTGCTGTAGTTTAATTATTTCTTGTTTTGCTTGATTTGAATCATGAATAATTCAACAATAAGTAGTGATACAAACTTCCTCAATTATTAACAAAGATTATCTGTTTAGCTTTATAATTTAAGAAGCATAAACTAAAATAGCAAATTTTACCTCTAACTTACTCAAGTTAATGCTTGGAGGGGTTATTAAGAGTAAATTAAGAAATTTATAGTTTACAAAATAGTTAACAATAAGTGCTGAATTTCTACTTTGCACAAGTAAACAAATCACACTTTACTTTGTATAAAATAATAAATTAAGGAATTTAATCTCTTATAATGGAAAAATTACTATAAATTTCTATTTTACAAAAAAGCCATGATACTTTCTGCATTTATAAAGTTATATAGACTAAGCAGTTCTTTCATTAGAAAAAAATAAATTCTTTAATTTACTATTTTATAAAAAGTAAAATATTTGCTTAATCATAAAAGAAATTAAACAGATAATTTTTTTTAAGAATAAACTTCTTAATTTACTCCTCTTAATAGTTACAACATTTTCTATTTTTAGAAACGAGAGAAGTAACAAAAAGAATAAAAGTGCTAAGTTTCTACTTTTTGCACCAACATATGCTGTTTAGATTTTAAATAAATACACCAACAAATATAGATCAAAAAAACATATTAAATAACATTCTAACCTTGAGACTTTTCAAGAGCCTCTTTAGCGGAATTCATCTCAGCCTCCTGAATACTGTGACCAGACGCCTTAGCCAATCGTTTCCCCTGGAAATACACAGCCACTGTGTAAACACGCGTATTCGTCGGGCCCTTGCACTCGATAACCCTGCAAAGGCGATTCAATGACAATCCAGTAAATAAAACAATCGACTATGCACACAGAAAGAGAAAAGAAGAAAAACTACGCACTTGTAGACGGGTATGTCCGGCTCGCCACCGTCCATCGTCCTCAGAGTGAGACAGCACTGCTGTAGCTTGCTCTTCGGATCGTTCCAGTCCTGATTCATGATGAAGTCCTGCAGCCGCGGGAAGAAGCACACGTTGCAGAACACCTGGCAGTGCAGCAGGCCCTTGTCGACGTACAGGGCGCCGAGGAAGGCCTCGAGCAGGTCGGCCCTGTCCTTCGTCTTAAGCTCGGCCTTGGGATTCCCGTAGAGAGCGTACTGGGTCATGCCCAGGTCATCGCACACGACCGCCTGGGTCTTGTTGTTGACCAGTGAGCTGCGCAAGAGCTGCAAAGTTGTGAAGACAGAGAGATAGATAGATGGTTTGTGGTAATTTTTGGATTCTCTTTAACCCTTTGTGGCTTAGTGGCTATTATAATAGCCACCTCTTTCGTCTAAGATTTTTATGTATACAAATTTTATTTATAGGTGTATATAAATGATTTTACATTCTTCTATTAGCTAAGCGGTTTCTCTATAATACTACACTGAGAAAAAAATTTGTTAAATCTAAGTAAACGTTTCCTAGAATCGTACTAAGAAAAGATTTACTTAAATAAAGTAAATATTTCTTAAATTTAAGTAAATATTTATTCAATTGATGAATACCAGTCTAAACATAATTAAATATTTACTATTATGAAATAAATCTTTTCTTAGTACGATTCAAGGAAACGTTTACTTAGATTTAACAAATTTTTTTTTCAGTGTAATTAACAAAAATTTAAATTCGTAATCGGCGACCCCAAAAACCCCCGAGTAACAATTTTCAGCTTAAAATATTGAACAGAAAGATGTGGGCCACAAAGGGTTAAGGGGAAAAAATGCGAGGAAGAGAGTAACGTGGACGTACCGATAAATGACCTTCGTGATGCTCCGGGAAAAATTTATATAAATACTCTGACACTATTAATTGTAATACTGTATCGCCGAGGAATTCCAAGCGTTGATTAGAACCTAGAGTTAAATTTGTGTAGCCAATACTTCGATCCGTGAAAGCTCTGGCTAGAAGGCGAATGTGCGAGAACTCCACGCCGATGCCGTCTTCGAACTTCGTCAATTTCTGTAAAACACAAATGCGTACACTGAGCAAAAAATATTTGTTTTTATAAACAAGTTGCGATTTCATATTGGCTAATGCTCCCTTGGATTTAAAATCATTATTAAAATTGTATTTCCGTTTAAAGCTGTGTATATTGGGAAATAATTCATAATTCAATTCTATAATATAATAAAATTTTGAAAATTGTCATAAGTTCTGATTTATTTTTGGTCAATTTTATTAATTTCCGTTTTATTAATAATCTTTGATTCAGTGACTGTCACCGTCTTATTTAAAAAAACCTATAAGAGGCAAAATATAATAACAAAAGATGATAGAAAAAAGAGACGGTACGGTATAGTCAATTAATGACAAAAATAAAATTTAGCATTATTTTGATAAAAAATCTGTTCTGGTATATGAGGAATTCTACAAAAAATCGACCGATAAATGGTTCGAAAAGTGACGAAAACTAAATGATAAGGCACGCCTCTGCACCTTGATTTTTCTTGTTGTATAACATGAATTATGGACTAAAAACTGCCAGCATTGATATGACAAACATTTGGCTTCTCAGGGTGCAAACATTTTTTTCTTGTAATATAATATATAGTAGAGAAAAAAGCTTTAATTTGAGACGTGCCGCGTTAAAAAAGATTAACAATATCGAAAGTTAGGAACGATCAAAGATAGTGAATAAACACGAAAAAATCACTATGTTTCATGATTTTTCATTTTTGACTATTTTTTCGCTATTTCTTGAATAGTTTTAAGCTGAATCTGCTAAATTAAATTCCCGTAGAAACACCGGCATAAAGTTCTGAAAGTTCTGCATTTTTTCCCATAAAGGTAAAACTTCACCGACAACAGCAATCTGAATTTTAGCCGATTAACAATACAACAGAGTAATAAAATACGTTTGAATAATCCTCAAACATTATCAATCGATTCATCTCCATCGTTCGCCTCGAATCCCTAAAACCTCGAACAATCAAAGATCCACACCTGCAGAAGCTCGAAGCTCGGTATCCACTGTCTATCCCCGGTGGGCTCCTGCTCCTGCAGCGGGTGCCTGGGATAGTTCACCCATATATTCAGCAAATCCGGCTCGCGCTTGAACAGCGTCTCCCCGAACACGCCGTCCGCGACCTTGATCCCACCGTCCAGGAACAGGGCGCCCATCAGGGCCTCGAAGCAATTGGCCATGGCGTGTCTCAGCTCGAGATCGTGGCACAGGTCGCTCCCGTGGGCGTAGAGCATGTACTGCTCGAGGTTGAGCTTCTTCGCGAGCACGGCGAGGTGCTGATTCTGCACGATGGCGGCGCGATAGGTCGCCAGGCCGCCCTCCTCCAGGTCCGGGAACATGTGGAAGAGGTGGATCGAGGTGAGGAACTCGACGACCGCGTCGCCCAGGAACTCGAGCCTCTCGTTGTGGGCGATCGAGGACTCGGTCTCCTTCTTAGCCCCGAATCTCGACATGATGTTGATGAGGGTGTTGATGCCGCGCTTGCGCGTGTTCATGTAGTGGATGCGACGGTCGCCGTACTCCGGCTGACGGATGCCGCAGTTCGTCAGGGAGTTGCGCGCGTGGTCAGGATTCGTGCCGAAGTTCTCGCGGTAGCTAGGGTGGGTTAAGGCTGCGGGAAGAGAGAGAAGTGTTTTAGTTGGTGAGCTTGGAGGGTGGTATGTGTGTGCTCAATGTTACTGAAAGAATCGTGTGGGTTTTCAAGTGATTTATAATGTGAGTCTTGACGTGATATATCACGAGCGACAGTGTGATATTATAGATCAAATGGACAAGTAAAGAATCGTGTGATAGATCATATGATTAATTGTACGATTGGGAGATTTTTAGATACATGCACTAGTGGAAATGACAACTGAGAAGAACTGGGAAAAACTATGAAAGAAATTTGAGAAAGTGTGAGGATACACATACTTTTGGAACCTCTGTTACAAACAAATACGCACATTTTTTTACCCTTTTTCACACCTTTTTCATAGTTTCTCATAGTTTTTCATATTTATAGAAAACACGTATTTTAGCTAATAAAACTTGCACAATTTTCAACATATTTTCACAATTTTCAACATATTTTCACAATTTTCAACATATTTTCACAATTTTCAACATATTTTCACAATTTTTCATATTTTTACAACTGTGAAAAATTGTGATAAAATTTGAAAAACTGTGAAAAACTGGGAAAAACTATATAGAAACTGTGACAAAATTTATGAAATATTCTATATTGTATAAAATCCTCTTCCAAATCTAAGCCTAATTTCATAGTTTTTCACGAAATTCTCATTGTTTTAGACACTTTTTCACACTTTTGTCAGTTTTTTACATTTTAAAATTTCCACTAACGTTATACAAAAAAAAATGCTATTTGATAGAATCAGTTTTTCAGTCCCCAATCGTACAGATTATAATTGATAACTTGAAATTCTATTTCATTAAAAATTTGTTTTTTTTAATTTATCCAGAAATATTATATGACAAATCACATATGATTATTCACCTGGCAATGTCATAATTATCAAACAGCGTGGCTTAGAAGTATTGAGACCTTGAAATATCAGGTTTAGATACATTATGCTCCAGAATATTTTTGGACCTGTTTTGATTTTAATACGCCCTATGTCGGTTTACCGCGATAAACATTTCCATTAGAAAAAATGGAGTCTAAGACAGATAAATCCTAAATAGGGTCTAAATTCAAAATCTTCTATACTTCTCGGTCACCCTTTACGATAAATCATTACGACTCGAATCACATAATTAATCATTCGATTATTTGCGAAATTCCTTTCAGTAAGTCAAAGCAATTACTCTTCTCGTAATACCTAGTTGCAGTAAGTATCTATTCCTAAATTTGTAGTTGAGCGTTTGTTCGAGAATGTCGAGGGACCTGTGGAATCGCAGATGGCAGACGAGCACGGGTATCAGCATCGCGTGCTGGACGATGTCGCACATGATGCCCGTCCGGTAGAAGCCCTCGGACGTGACGTCGACCGTGACGTCGCGCTTCATCTTGCTCTGGGTGCGCAGCTCCTGGAGCTTGTTCTCCTTCGCCTCGAGTTTGCGCTTGTCCTCGAAGGACGGCTTTGGCATGTTGGCAAGCAGATGGCGAAACTTTACGTAGTCTCGCCAAGCTCTCTGGTAACTGGTAGAAAACGTTCGGATAGAATTTTAGAAGAGTAGATACTCAGGTATTTGTGAAAATTAAAGTCACCATTATGAAAAAAAAAAAAAAACCCTCAAGTGAAGTATAATTTTGAGTAAATTTGTATGTTCTAGGTATTATTATAATTCTAATGCAGCAAATTTAAATTGAAATTATGAAATAATACACTCAACATGAACGTTTATTTTTCTATCAGGGCTTATTTTGATAATCTCAACGCAAATAAGGCTCTGTGTTTTTTCTTATTGCGTAGAATTGATTTGAATGATAGATGAATAACTTAAAATGTAATAACTTACTCGGTATTTCCAGCGTAACTCAGTTGAGGTGGACGAATACCGAAATGTACTATTTCAGGGTAAGCAATTACACCTGGTGGTTGATCAGCTTGATTCCTGTCTAGCTGATCCACCCGAACACTGCATGGCTTCTTACTGGGATAAGTAACAACCATCCCCTTTACTTCGTCAGCAAAGTTTTGCCACTGAAACTGTGGCATCTCCACTAATTTGGGTAACTCGTCGGGGTCGATCAATAACGAACTACTTTTTATAAGGTAACTTAAAACTTCGTTCATAGATAAGATTTCCTGGCCGTTGTCAGGTAAATCGCGCACGAATCTCGGCATAAAATGAAACTGATCACAACCTTTCTTGTCTTGAGCTGCTTGTAAATCAAAGTCTACTAATTCTAAGACTTCATTAAACAAATAATCCTCTGAAAAGAAAATATTTATTGATTATTTCTTTTTGATACCTATTTTTATAGGTTAAAAATTCACGAAACTTACGAAAATAGTCTAATTCTCTAATTGTAAAATTCTCCAGCATTTTTTCTTCAATGTAGAGAATGGTATATTCAATATTAAAACGAATGACTTTACAAGTCGGTAATTTCACTAGAGGAAAATGTGATAACATGGAAAATCCTTCAAATATGAATTCATGTTCATCGTGTTTTATAATTGTAGGAGTCTTTGTAAGAAAATTTGTTGGTGGACTAATGGTAATTCGATAGTGATATAATTTATCAGCATTATTAGTAAAAGGATCACATTTTGGTATTGCTCCTTCACCAGCATATATACCATGCCTGATACCAGATCTCCGTGATTTTGCACTACATCTACATAATGGTCCATCATTCATCTGAAATAAATTTAAAATTTAGTCATGATAGTTTTCAGAAAACTTCTTCAAATTGCAAAATTAAACTTATACTACCTCGCCTGGATCGTTAAACCACATTTCAGGATGCAGTCTTTGTGGATGCTGCTTTTTAGCCATTAATTCTTCCATAGTTCGATCATCTTCGTCTACCGAATCATCGCTATCTGAAGAAGAACTACTGCAAGCCTCTGATTTATGTCTACAAAGACGCGCTCTTGTTTTTCTAGGAGGTGGTTCATATGGTGGCTATATAAAAAATTATTTAGAATGATTAATATTTTATATGTATCATGTATTTAAAAGAAATGTAATTATAAATTTACTTGAAGTGCTCTTGCTGATGCAGATCTATCAATAAGAATTTTTTTAAAATCATCACAGAGTTCGAGTAATCTATCAGTGCCTTTCATTAATCTATTATTCTTGTCATCTCTATTATAATATAAATCAGCTGGAGCAGTTCTTGTCCAAATTTTTCTTTCGAATGCTCCATCACTTTCTAATTCATTCAACCTTCTTTTAATATCTTCACTAGTTGCACAATAATTACGCCTAAAACATTCAATAAAAAAATTAATGAAATTGTAAATAAAATATTGGAGATGATTTTTAAAAATTAGTAAATTTACCTATATTTTTCCAACAGCATTTCTCTTTCACTAAGAGCTTTACGTTTCGCCACATGATTGATACTGCGAGTTGTCTGTACAGAAGTACAAGATTCTTGTGATTTAGATCTTCTTTTACTTCTACTTCTGCTGATTGACCTTTTGGTCCTACTTCTACTTTCTGATCTTTCGCTCCTGACTGTAGCATGATTATTATAAGAATTATTGCTTGAATAAGATTTCCTATCTAAACTTCTGCTTCTTCTTTTATAAACACGATCCCTTGAACTTCTCTCTTTACTCCTCTCTCTGTATCTATTAGAATAATCGTCATACTTTCTTCTACTACTTGTAAACTTAGACGAATGAAATTTACTATCAGGACTTTTAGAGCGTTGTAGGCCATTGCTTACAGGCTTGTAACTTTTCTCTGTTGAATTACTTTGTGACTTGGAATTGACTGTTGTCTGAGCTAACCAAGATGAAGTTTCAGCTACCCATTGGGAAGTATCAGTCTTTGATTGTGGTTTGTAAGGACCCTTTGGATCCCAGTTGTAGTTGTAAGTAGATGACTGTGCTTGCGTATAACTAGAGGCATAGTAGTCTTGATTTTCTTGGGTTGAAGTCTGGCTCTGATATTCATAGCTGGAATATGTGACAGTTCCAGCAGAATACGGGGTATTGGAGTTTGGAGGAGGAACTGGAAAATACGGTGGAGCAGAGTAGTTGTAATTTCCGTAATCTGGTGGCGGTATTGTAAACGTCGGTAAAGGAGGTGGAGGAATAGATGGAGGAAAACTTACAGGTGGAGTAGGATAGTATGGAAAATTTTGTGCCTGTGACGAGTCTGCTTGCCAATAATTGTATTGATAATCTGTATTCAGTGGTACATTGTCCATTTCTTAAGAAATGGTTGCTGCTCTGAAAATAAACACACAGTGATAAAATTAATATACAATTTAATTATGATGAAATCAATAACATTTTATCATTAGACATTATATAGTACATTCGAAAAAAATGTTATTCTACTGCAATTCAATTTTTAAAATAGAAATATCATAGAAAAATAAAAATGTCTTATGAAAAAATTGTAATTTTCAAACACAAATATTTCGTATAAAAATGCAGCATTTATTTTCAACTCACTAATACTATTTGACTTCCATAATATGATTATTATGCTACCGAAATAAATACATTATTGCACTTTTCTTTTTTTTTACGGACAGCAGTGTCTAATGTCCATCGTGACTATAACAGATTCCACCCCGCCATTTGCTTTTTGACGTCCCTGCAGATTTCGACGTTTGTGCGAGGCCAAGAGCGCGAGATTTGAATATAATAAACGCGAGAAATTATTATTATTATTATTATATAAGTAATTTATTTTTAAATATCTTTATCCATTATAAAGTATTTGTGGTTTAACCTGTTAAATAAAAAAAATCTTTTGTACTCTTGTAATTTTCATGAAATGCTTTCAATTTTAATTAAGCGCACCATTATTATTAATTTTTAAATCAATGCATAAAAATATAATTAACGTAAAAAGTATATAGAGAGTGTTTGTATAGTCGTTAAATACTTGTTTACGATTGTTAAGATATGTCATAAAACTTTTATCCTTTAGAAACATCGTCAATAGAAAGTAATGCTTACATTCAACAAATTACTTAAAAATGCTATTATTATTATTGATTTATTGAACCAAAAAAATTATAGAATCAAATATTTCAATCTTACTTTAATGTAAATCGGATAAAAAATGCAAATTCACTTAAATAACTAACTCTGAAATGGCTATTTTCAAGTATTTAGACAAAAGTTATGTGTCGTTAATTACATGCTAAGTAAATAAGAAGATTCAGTAGGTATTACTCACCATAAGTTTTTTCACAATTGATGATCTAAAATTTCGTCACTACCTACTTCAAATTGATTATTTCAAGTGAGTCGTCTACTTACGACACTTTGTTAATTAATTTTTTCCGATTGATTTCACAATTTTTAGCCGTAGTTTGCGTACTCTGTTCGATACTGCACTGACTCGACTAGCGAACATGCCACCTTCATCCAAAAATGGTTACTTTTATTATACCTCAGGTATAATTGCTCCATCCGATCCCAAAATGCTAGTATAATCCTCTTATAGGTAACCTTTTGTTCGAACTATAATTACAACTCAATATACCGTTTACATTTTCTTGAGAGTCTATATAAAGTCCGGTCACGTTCTAAGAAAATTCCATTTCATAGAAGAAACCCCATTAGCCAGATGTATTGCAAATTGTTAGCAATTTGGCATACACGTTTTTCTATCGATTTCCTTAAGTATGACTGTAAAACTGCGTCCGTATATGCTGGAAATTTTGTATCAAGTATTGAAGTAAATTATAAGGGCTAGGTGAAGACAAAATTACAGCAACTATTGCCATCATATTGTCGTCACTCTTCTCGATTTTTATGTTACACAAATTTCCATCAATATGCTGATATTAATTTCCTCCCTCTCTGTCTCGCACTGTCATATATGAATAAATATGAGTAATTTTATTGAATATTATAAGAATAATATTGAAAATAACATTTTTATTTTATTTTATTTAAACCAGAAAGATTCACATACATAAAAATTACAGAATGATGTAAATCCCTACAGAGGTAAACTAAGTTACCTGTGCGCAGGTCCGGTACATAAAATTAAGAAAAGTGATAATAAAAAAAAAACTTAAAGCATAACTAACTTACTTAAAACTAACTTAAAAACTAGACTAAACTATTAGTATCGTATACATCTCATAGTAGAATAGAAACATTATAAAATTTAGAAACTATTAACATTATAAAAATATTGTTTGTACATAGATATATATAGATCTATATATACATAATATAATATATTAATAATATTGAAAACAAGTTGAAAGCAAATTGATGTACAAAACTTGCAGCAACAGTTAGGTACACATCAAATGTAAGTAAATCTGCGTCCGTATATATGGCAGCAATTTGGTGGCAAGTATTTGCAGTCAATTTTATGGCACATTGATATCAATCCTTGATATTCGTCATTTCTTGAGCGCAATTAGTTGGAAGCAAATTGCTAACAAACATTGCACAGCAACTATTACCGCGATTTTGCAACGGCAAGCCTGATTAATGGATAAGTTTAACGTATAAAAGTTATTCACTCCACGTTTACTATTAATTATATTATACCCAGACAGCAGGACTATCCAAAAAGAGTTCTGAAAAGTTCTCAAAGGATTCTCGGACATGTCCAAGAATCCTTCGAGAACACTTGACAACTCTTTTTAGATAGTCCTGCTGTCTGGGTATAATAATTAATATTACCGGATAATCGTATTTCGTTAACCCTTTCGGTCGCAAATATGTGAAAAACTGTGAAAAACTATGAAAAAAATATGAGAAAGTGTGAAAAAATGTGAAAATATACATACTTTTGGAACATCTGTTACAAAACAAATATGTACAGTTTTTCACAGTTTTTTTGATAGTTTTTCAGTTTCTCGCACTTATAAAAAGCACGTATTTTATAATAAAACTTGCACAATTTTTCACATTTTTTCACTTTTCTTCACAGTTTTCTCCATTTTCTCACATTTTTTTTTGTTGCATTTTCTTATATAAAGGAAATTACAACTGTGAAAAATTGTGATAAAATGTGAGAAACTGTGAAAAATTGTGATAAAATGTGAGAAACTGTGAAAAATTGTGATAAAATGTGAGAAACTGTGAAAAACTGTAAAATACTATGATAAACTGTGACAAAATTTATGAAATATTCTATAATTATTTTTTAAAATCCTGTTCCAAATGTAAGCCCAATTTCACAGTTTTTCACGAAATTTTTATGGTTTTACACTCTTTTTCACACTTTTGTCATAGTTTTTCACATTTTGAAATTTCCACTAGGGAGGTTTTTCAGTAAGTTATTGCATAGGAGAAGAGTTATGCATTTCTAAAAAAAGTGCATCTCGGGTTCTAATTATCGAAGAGTAAAATTTATTTTTTGTAAATTCGTAAACAATCGTACTATTTGGAATATTGATATGCCATTTCGATAAAATGAAATCTTTTGGATTTTAACTAACAAAATCATACTCAAAATATATAGTGTAGTACTTTTGAGTCAGTTTTTAAGCACCTTAACCCATTTCTTCCCAAGCGGCCATTTTATAGTCGATTAGTTTTTTGCCTAAAAAATTGTCGAAAAAAAATAATAATAACCAATAGCACTTTTCTGAAGTAAAATTGTCCGCTCTTTCCGATTCTGAAGTCAGAATTTTGAAATTTCCGTTGGAAAATTTCAGAATGGCGGTTTTAGGCAAAAAACCAATTGACTATAAAATGGCCGCTTGGGAAGAAATGGGTTAAATTTAAAAAAATCTTTTTTTTAATACAAATGAAAATATATGTAAGTTAAAAAGTCTGGGCATATTCTGAAATGCGTGCACCCTGCACGAAACCTTTCGGAACGTCCCCAAATGTTTATAATTGTTCTAATTTTACCAGATATCCCTGGTAACTTGTAAACACGCCTAAATATTATCAAATATTTATGCAAAATAATCCGTAGCAGTTTAAACATCTCGTAATTACTGTAAGATGAGAGATGAGAGGTGTTTACTCATTGATACATGGATATCTGGACAAATTAGAGCAAAATTAGAGATGTTTACACCACCCCCACTCCAGCCTGGAGAGGCTCAAAGTATAATTAATTGCCAAAAAAATTGACAACAGTTAGGCTTGCTTACATTGTTACGGGTATATCTGGACAAATTAGAGTGCATTTCGGACCGTATCGAAATGTTTTTCGAGCGGACGCATTTTGGAATACGCCCAACATGAGTACGTGACGTATTCGCCTTGTTAAGCCACACGTGGCGCCCTCCTCAAAATCGACTTGTAGTATGACAATTATTATTTTTAACTAAAAATTTATAAGTCTTAGAGAAATTTTCCAAGTTATTGTGATAATGTCAGTTAAGAAATTATTTAAAATAAATATAATCAATAGCAAACACTAATGTTAAACCGATATTTATAACATTTGGCCCATCTCGTTCAGTTATGTACTTACCACCAAAAGAGTAGTTCAATTTTTTGCCGCATCATCTATTTTTACATGGGTCAAATGGCGTTACTGGTCACTTAACAAGCCGAACTACTACAAAATGTACATTAATTTCGACGCATGCGTTCTGCAACGCACCTTGTGCTCCGAATTAATTTAAAATTCAAAGCGATTGTTTCGAGCAACAACAATGCGGAATAAACTCCACAGTGTATTATAATCATCGACCACGCGTAATATACATCTGTGAAGAACACAAGAACGAACGTATTTTCCCGATTCTTACAATGTAAACAAAAACAAAAGCAATCATTTTTAATATAATAACACGAACAATGCCATTAATTTACTAACAAAAAAGAATATTGAATTAAATCTACGTTGATCCATCGACTGGTAATAGATAAGATAAAAATAAAAATAAAAAATTATTATATAAACCTCGATATACTTACTATACAAATGTTTATTTAGTACACGCGTATCGAGATACACGTATGATCGACCTTGTTGAAGTAGGGGGCGCCAGGTGTGAGCCCCATCAGTCCGTCTGATGGGTTATTGCTGGCTGGCCCGAGGTGCGACTGCTAGGACTGTACAGGACGCATCAAACATAACGTACAGATGCATAACAACTGTTTGTTCACGTGTAATCTAATATCCCGTTGTTGAGTTGTTTATTCTACTTAGTAGTAAGAGCTAGTTAATTTTGTAAATACGCGAAAATGAGCGCGAACACGGTGCACAAAGTTGCCACATTCCTGGGATTCGTCTCGATTTTCCACGCAGCTTACTCGGCAGTGCAGCGTGAGTGTTTTATCGAGACTTTCTGTATATTGGGGATATCGACTTGTCTTATGATTCATTTATGAGAAGTACAAGGGGGACGTTATTGGGGAAACTTGGTTGACAGTCGTTTAAGTTTTGTTTGTTAAGGTAAGGAAGATTAATGTGAATAATGATTGTTTACAGACCGCTCCTATTTGAGGATAACAGAGCAAGAATTCACAACATTACCAATAGATGTAAGTAATCAATAATTATTTTGATTCAAATTTTATCATGAGTAAGCATTTTCAGTACGTAAAGTGTCATACAAATTTAGTTTTGGGAGTTAATGAGATTTCATGATAAAGTACAAATTTCTTTAATAACCTTATTTTACAGATAATCATACAAGGCATTGCTAGTCTATTAGCTGTTATGTACGGCGTGATGCACATAGCAGGTGATTTTAAAGAAATAAGAGCTGTGGTGGATCTAGAGAATAAGTCATGGGAAACGCTGCGCAACCTGCCATCATTTCAAATATTTAATCATCGAGGCAGGTCCTTATCACCGGAATACTTGGTTGCGGAAACTGACAGGAGAGACAAAAAGCGTTAACGATGAATCTTTTTTCAAATTAAATCATAGGGTATTGTGCACCAGATGAACTTTAGCCAATTGTTATCGAATAGGTAATTTAATGAATCCTGATTAACTAAGTGAGAATAGGATTGCACTTTATCACTTTTTTGCATTGGTCAAGTGCAATACTAAGATATGTATTGTTATATGTGAATTTCTGAAGTATGTCTGTAAAGTCAGTTTATTACAAAGTCATAAAATAAATTTTTATCTCATCATTGAATTTGTGTATCACCGATTTTTATTGATTATTAATCAAAGGTAAAGAGGAATTTTTTTATTATAAAATGTAAGTTTGAGGCATTTTGTTTATTTTGTAATAGAAAAAATTACTTTTACTCTTGCATCAGTTTTTCGGCAGGCATGTTCACACATTTCACAATGATGCATAATAAAAGTATTAAGTCTCACGTTCTTAAACACCTTCACACATCCCTCATATAATAGCTTTAGCGAAAATTATAAATCTATGATTATGTCGCGCGATTAACAAAAATGTGATCACTTTTTCTGTTTCTTCTTTTCTGCTTCAGCTTCCTTTTCTTTTTCAATCTCAGTAACATATTCTCCAATTGTGTCAGAATCAAGCATCTAAAAAAAGTGTTCAATCAATAACAATAAGTATATAATATACAGTTTCAGAAATCATGTTTATTATTTATGACTTACTTGCATGAGTTGACCTCTGCGCATAACAGCAATCTCCAAATTCTTTTGACCAGACTGCACTACTTCAAGTAATGCTCTAATTGCCAATTTGATCGTGCCCTTATCCGTAGAAACTTCTTCAGTAGTATAATACTTTTCTAAGAATTCCTTGACTGTTTTGGCATTGCGACCAGTAGCATTTGCCTAAAAATGTTCATACTTATAATTTGTTATCACGTATTGATTGAAAATTTATAAATCATTTATTCATACCTTCCATTCATAGTAAATGCCAGATGGTTCCGTTTGATACAAATGTGGAGCACCGTCATAATCAAAACCAGCTAGGAGACACGAAATTCCAAAAGGTCTTCTTCCGTTACTTTGTGTGTATTTTTGTTTCAAACCTGCAAATTAGATATTAAAAGTTACGACCTACATAATTAAAAAGCTCTATCAATATGTAAATTATTTTGTTTTTGTACTTACTTGCCATATACCTCGTGATGTACTCCAATGTAACTGGATCCTCCACAGTCAATTTGTGACTCTGACATTCGATTTGTGCTCTATTAATCAATACTCTTGCATCGGCTGTGAGTCCGGCAAATGCCATAACGACATGATCATCCAGCAGGCATATTTTACGTACAGTACGCTCTTCCTGAAGCTTGGCTACAGACTTCTTCTCGACACCAAGAACTACAACGCCCGCTCCACGAACACCCACCTTTAATGAAAAAAAAAACAACAATTAATTACACTACGTCAATTAAGTAATTTTGCATAGATCAACAATTTAAAATATTTATTTAATTAACACAGATACATGTCAAAACGGTAACACAAATTACACTAAAAGCATTACAAAGAAAAATAGAAACACCAACAAACTATTTAACCACGAGAAATGATTTGAAAGAAAGAAAAAATTATAAATAAGAGCGCTTGTGTATCCGTTTCTGAGCCAGGAGCTTGGAGGTTAGGACGACGATTCGTCACTTACCGCTGTAGATCCCTTGCGCACGGCCTCCTGGGCGTACTCGACCTGGAGCAGATGGCCGTCCGGAGAGAAGACCGTGATAGCTCGATCGTAGCGTGCCATTGTCAACTAAAAAATCTACCTCCAAACTATCTGTTACAAACTGAAAATGACTCCGCCGTTTTTCTCCCGGTGAACATCAGCACGCAAATCGGCTAATACACGGCTACGAAGACTCAGGGCGTCCAACGCGACGGCGGAATGACAAAGCACATACTTGGCTTTTGATTCTGGTAATTGAAAAATTATTTCGTGTGGAATGAGTGGATTTATTTACAGGTGAAGTCAGTTTTGATTAATTGTTTGATGGAACTTACAGGAATTAGACGTTATTTGAAATTGTACTGGTTTTTGAAGGATACGGGCAATTTTTCCGCGTTAGGTTTCCTAGCGTTGGCGCGCCAATTTTAAAATGACAATTGTGAAAGATTTTTTGCGACAGATATAGGTTTTATTCGTATTTAAGGGGAGGTCGGAGTCGATTACAGATTTCTGCATTGAATTTTACATTATTCTAGTTTAATTGTTCATAAAAGTTAAGAACTTTCGTTGTCCGGTGTTCTCTCAATCCACTAAGGAACACCGGACAATTGAGATAATTGAAAAAAATTAAAAATTGAATGTGAATACCGAAAAATAAAAATTGTCGGTAACTACGTAACTGCATGTAAGCTCCGATCTCCCCTTAATACGGAAACGTTAGAGTGATAATTTTGAACTCTCAAGGCGTAATTTCACAAAGCAAGTAATTAACTATTCGCAAAAAATGAAAATTGTCTCAAACGAAAATTATCAACTCCCGAGGAGTGCACCTGGAAAATATTCTCGAGCTGGGTAGGCATTTGCAAATAAATAGATTTTTTCGATTTAATTTTTACATAATAATCTCAGCAAGTATTCATTGAACCTTATATCGACGGACCTTACGAAGAGTGGCATCCTTTCAAAATACTACGATACTTTTCAGCACTTTACCACGAAGTATAACACTTTTACAAGTTTCTCGTATAGACTAACGCTTTCATGATTTCTCTACGAAGACTGTAGCATTATCCGTTATAGAATATATATATATATATATATTAGGATTATACCTGTTACTCGGATGGGGCACCCAATTCTTTAGGAATTCAATAAATCATCGGGTTGGGTTACCTTGCCCGAAAAAGTCGTACGCTTTAGCCGGTTATATAAAAATGTGTTTCAAAAGTGAACTACTTTATGAGAAGACACGTTCAGCTTACACGAACGTTTTTTTTTACTTTAACACTTTCGCTGCAGCACCACCCATACATAATATGGGTCATATTGTTTTCCCGTGATGCTGCACGCATGACCCATGTATGGATCACGCGTGTTTTGACCATCGAAAAAAGTATGTATTATAGAAACCATATTCAACAATTTTCGGCGGCTGTTTGCTCATTCTATAATACAATATGAACACAAACAATCTCCAGGATTTGAATATAATTGTTATTCATTTTTTTTAAAGGCAAATTAAATTCTTCTAACAATAAGTCGATTTTAATGTATTAAGAAGAAACGCTTCAGCACTGTAGGAAAGAAAATCCATATGCATTGTCTGCGCCGAGCGCGTTAAATAAATATTATGACAAGTGCGTAGTATTCAGTATGCTAATTAAAAAATGCAATACAGTTTATTTCTCAATTCCTTGTGTATTGTCTTATGGCGCCGGTGATATCTTCACAATTAACTTTAAAAATCAAGTGTTTATAAAATAAAGTAACTCTGATGCATATAAATTAAACGATTTCCCTGGACAGTTTTTGAGCAATCTAAGCATCTTTATTTTGCAAATAAAATACATTGTTTATTAAACAATTAACGCTAGACAATATTTATTGATCATATTTATTTTCTTCAACATAACCAGATATTTATTTTGAAGTTATCGACCTTCTTACATAATTCAATGTGTTTTAGCACTAATAAACTACTAAAGGAACCGTTTATCCTGCAAAAAAGTCTAATAATGCACGTGTGTGATTTCATCCAATTTTTCGTTATGAACAAAAGTATATTCTTCTTTGAGAAAGCCCAAGAAAAGAACCAATTCTATTAAAAAAATATTTTATTTAACGTAAAAATGATAATTTTGAACTAATCTACCCCAAAACTGCTAAAAATCCCATTTCATTATCTTCCAGAAAAGTGCACATATCAAAATAAATAAAAAATAAAATAAAGACCTTACAAAAACGCATGCATGAGTCAAGGTACACGGAAAAAGTGCGCGACTCGCGTTGCAAAAAAGCTCAACCCAGACTCGTAAGAAGTATCCTCAACCTGGAAAACTGACAAGCGCAATCACTCGACGCTTGTAAAAGTCACTGGAATGCCGCACAGTGTCCCAGGTAAGCGTTCGAGTGCAGCTCGTCACCTAGTATAATGCAGCTCGGTCTCTACCTCCTCACCCCACTTTCGATTTCGAAGGTATAAATTATCGCCTTGGTGGGGATCCTCGCTCTCGTCGTCGTCGCATATATACACACACGACTCGCGTGCGTGGATTCGTGTACACACGCTGCGATCGCCGAGGCTCGACAAGAAGGATTAGTGTCGAGATTGCACGGTGCACGGGAGGACAGGCCGGCTGCAGCGGGCGCACCTCGTCGCTATCATGATTGGGTTCGTGTGCTCTGCTTTGATATATTTACTTTTTAGCTTCCTTTTTTTTATTTTTCAGTTGACGAAATGGTGATTAACGTTTGTTTGGTAGCGGGGTTCTTTTGATTCACGCGCGGTGATAGTTTTAGCGGAATTTTTGAATGGCGCATTTTTTTGATGGAATAGATGCGCGTTTTTATAGGATAGATGAGTACTGAGGAAATGCGTGTTTTGTGATCGAGTTCGTGCTTTTTTTTACTAAATCTTTGTTTTGCGCCGGTTTTTTTTCTTCATTTGCAGTTATACTTTTTGCATCATTCCTACTTTGGAATCTTCAAATCACGGTTTTTTTTCATGAGATAGATATGCGCGGCTAGGTAAATGTGTATTTTGTGGCTTTGGGTGTTTTACGACAGATTTATTTTGCGATTATCTACTTCGTTAAAGGCTGACATAATGCGAGAAAATCGAATTATCACGACCGAAACACTCAGCTATTTGTTGAGCATTTGGCTTTTAGATTAGCTATTTACTAATCCAAAAATGGAATCCGTTTCCACCAAGGATAATTGTTGAGCAAATAAAATTGTTGCATTAATAGACTTTTGTGGAAAATTTTTGGTTGTTCATAGGTAGTTATGTACTTTAACTGTAGTTTTTCGAGTTCTTTTAGAAACAAACAATGCGTAATACTGAAAAACGTTTTATAAAAAAGGAGGAAGTATTAAAATTTTTTTGTTAGTTTCTTAGATGTAAAAATGTCTTGGTCAACAATTCACAGGTATAATGAAACTTAATTGTCAACTATAATAATGTATAATTTTTAAATAAATTTTTAAAAAAAGTAGCTGTTATATGTTACATAACAAATATAATTGATTTCAAAGCAGCACGCAAACATACAATAAAATATTATATATTTTAGAGGGAAAAGAAGAATAAAAATCCTTCTTTTCTGACATTATCCCTCGGTGAAGTATTTAAGGTAATGAGTGAAGATATCGATCTTCCCGAGGCAGGTAGTTGGAGAAAGGAAATAATAATTGAAAATTCTTTCCTTTTACGTTTCGACGAACGATGTCGTCCTCATCAGAATAGATATTAGAGTAGCGCTTACAAGAGAATCATGTACAAAAGCGGGAATACCTCCTCCGCCGCGTTGCGCGCGGGGGGAGGAATCGACACGAGATGTAATTGTTGTCTGCTTGAGATTCAATGTATACATTATACCGGAAAGATCGATATCTTCACTCATTACCATTATATATTTTCTTTTTATGTTTTGTTAAATTTTACTTTGACTTTTTACAATTTTAATAACAATGTTGATTTTTTACGATACAAATGTCAACGCATGCGTATCGTAAAACAGGACGACTATGGCCACTTTTTAAAATAGTTATTATAAAATGTGTATGTAAAAAATTATATTTTTGATTTAGGTTAAAATATATATTGCGATTGCTACAAGAAAATTTCATTACATACATAATTTGTAACATTTCGTTTAAAACGTGGCCATAGTCATCCACCCCACCCGGCCATAGATTACCCGTAATTCACATTAAATAATTTTTATAAATAAAAATGTTAAATTTTCAATTTAATTTAGATGTTTAACGTTATAATATTTCAAGTAACCGTTGTAGTGAAACGTAAATAATTACTGCAGGCATAGAAGGAGTATATATTATGCTTAAATTTATACTTTAATTTCATTTATCGTTATTTTATTTAATCACAGCCTTTGAACATTTTTGTAAATATTACATTTAATGACATTATCATGATAAATTAAAACGATCAATCAATGATAATATATCAATATTGATATATCAATTAAATTGTTTTTCGTTGATGCTACATATAAAAATACAGTTTATTTATTTTCTGTCATTACGCGTCAATAAATCTCGATGTAAAATATAAAATCTAGTGTATCTATCAGATCCGAAAATTGTGTTGAACAATAATCGATTAATAAACGAACATTTCGTTTAATTCCTGATCATCTTGCAATCAATGATCTAAACACTTCAAATCAGCTTCTACTGTAATTATAAAAAAAATATTATTTAAGAATTTATATAATACAATATAAGGAATGAAAAATGTCGAAATTTATAAATTCAGAGTATACCTTAGTTGGAACCTTCTTACGCCCGCACCCTTTCGCGTGTAACTTCAAACCATTCAGCCGACTGAAAACTTTAGCACATTTGGAGCACTTGTTCTCGATAGGGTGTTTCTCTTTCTCATGGATACGAAGGGCCTCCCGACTCGGGGCTTCCGCGTCGCATCGCTTGCATCGGAACACCAGGTGAGACTTGCATTTGGGACAAGTTTCATTGTGCTTCACAACGGTCCTCCATGTATTACATTCGGGACAAAAGTCGGACAAACATCTTCCTGCGCATATAGAAAAGAGAAAAACGTCAGCAAGTTCCGAAATTGGCGTCAAAATAAATTGTTAACGTTTGTTACATCAAACAATACAATTTTAGAATTAAAACTGCTAACTGTCTTATCAGAATGCTTTCTCAAAGAGAGGACCTGATTAATCGATTTATACAATCTTATATAATGGAAATTTATATTAAATAAATTAATGCTAAAATTAATTTATGATTTTAGGCTTCAGAATAGCCTTAAAAGGCAGAGTTCGAATAAAACTGACGCGTATTTCGTGAATATATCGTATATTTTATATATTTTAGTAAGCAGTGCTAAAAAATTAATTTCGATTTACTAAAATAGCTATTTTAGAAAAAATAGATACATTCTTCAAATTCACGTTTTTGAAAATAGCTTAAAAATAGTTTTAAAAGACAAAAATAGAAAGAAAATCACACGCATTTTAAGAATTTATATCTCTCTTTTATATATCTTCAATGCGCCTCTAATGGAAATTTCAAACTGTGACAAATGTGTGAAAAAATGTGTTAAACCATGAGAATTTCGTGAAAAACTGTGAAATTGGACTTTATACATTTGGAACAGGGGCCTGATTCCGTAAGGATATCATTTTATACCGGTGACAAAAGTGACAAAAATCAATTTATGACATTCTAGCAGGATAAATGACTTTTAATCTACGCTACATTGATTTAACTAGATTAATAGTTATTATTAATTTTAATACTAATTAGCTGTCTAATTTTACGTTACAAAATATTTGTTTCATGGTATGTCACTGACTTTGGTCGTGAAATGGTAACAAAAGTGGCTTGTCGCTAAATTGTATAAAGTGACAAAATCGCTTAGGTATATGTCACTGACTTTGGCCGTGAAATGGCGACAAACGTGGCATTAAATTGTATAAGTGATTAAAAATCTCTTAGGTATATGTCACTGACTTTGGCCGTGAAATGGTGACAAACATGGTTTTTCACCAAATTGTATACCAAAGCGATTTTTAGTCACTTTATACAATTTAGTGACAAGCCACGTTTATTGTACGTTTCTGTTTTTGTTTCACACCATACCTACATAGACACACATACACACATACGTAAGCGGCATCTATGCCAGGGTCCGGTGGTGCGCGAGCGGTTGATCATCCAACTTAAGCAGCGTTGGGCGCGGTTAGTACTTGGATGGTGACCGCTCCTGAACCTCGTCCCAACAATGATATTTTCGCAGATGGGGAACGAAAATTTAGGTGTTTTTCGGGGGTAAGAAAGGTGCCTAAGTTTGACTTTTCCTATCGTCTGATTCCTGCCGTGGGTTTTCTTAGTTTGTCAAGTTATCCCCACGTCACAGGGTATGGCCTTGGGTGAATGCGGGAATTCAGTGGGGTATAAAAAGGTTGGGGATAGGATCAAACATTCCCACACATGGGTGGTGGGAGTGTCCCGTGAAAGTGCACTAGATGCCTATACGGGTTGGTAGAAAAAAAAAATATGTACATACAGACATTTTTTAAAAACATATTTTTCTTATTCAAATCTCTGATCCGAAATTTTTCATCGTTACAAAGCTTTCTCTTCGGGAAAGCAAAAATCACCTTCAGGAAGGTCTTTCGCAATATATAGGTCATACAACAAAAAAATCATTCGAAACTTTATAAAAGTCTTATGATATAAATAGTAAAATGTACTTTAAAAATGTCCATATCTACATAAAAAATGTATCTACATAATTAACGCAAGAAACTTATAAAATAGTTCATCTATAATAAAATTTTAAAAACAATTACCTTTCTCTTCTTACAGATGAATTATATTATAAATTACTTTCATCAACTTTGTAAACAATAAAACTAATTAAGAAGTAAGAACAATTTTTAGGGTTCTACTGATTTTCTTTAAGGGGGTAAAAGGGCGTCTAAATATGAAAATATAATAAAAAGTTATTGAATGCATATTTTTTTCTAAATACAGCTTAAATGTTTAATTGTATGCCTATTTATATTATGTACATAATAAGGAAGTTGAAAAATCCTCAAAAAAAATTATCCAAGCTAACCTATTGCTGCCTATTGTCTTGACTCTCAAAATTGACAAAATCACAGTTGTCGTATAATATTTATTAAATTTTCAGTCTTTTGAACTAAAAAAATTTTTATTACATTTTTTATACATGTATTCATTGCTGTACCAAAAAAACTTAAAGTTTTTTAAGATTGATCGAAAAATAAAAATATTTTAAGTTGTATAATCATTATTTTCATTAACTCTTTTACAAAAAAAATAGAAATAGTACATTATGCATCAAGGGAGTAAAGTGGGCAATGCACGCACTGTGTGACGTTGCCGACCGAGCGAAGCGAGGTCGGCATTTCACACAGTGCATGCTTGCCTACTGTACTCCAGAGGTGCGTATACTACTTTTCACCACACCCCCGTAAAGAAATGACTGTACGCATCTCAGCAGGCCATACAGTACCCCATGCTCTGCCTAGAAGTAAAGTGACTTGTGTACGCGCGACGCGCTGTTTTACCGCTCGAGACGCAGTCGAGAGCGGAAAAAGGCGCATCGCGCATGCGCAAGTCACTTTATTCCCTAGGCAGTCCATGCGGTACTGTACGACCTGCTGAGAGGGCGTACAGTCAGCACTTTACGCGCAGTGTGGTGAAAAATAATTTTATTCTTGGATTAGTCTTAAAAAACCTTAGTTTTTTTAGTCACAGCAATGAATACATGTATAAAGAATGTAAAGAAAAAAGTTTTTAGGTCAAAAGACTAAAAATTTAATAAATATCTTACGACAACTGTGATTTTGTCAATTTTGGGAGTCACTGATGAAGACAATAGGTAGCAATGGGTTAGCTTGGATACTTTCTTTTTGAGGATTTTTCAACTTCTTTGTCATGTGCATAATACAATTAAGCATAAAATTGAACATTTAAGCTGATTATAGCAAAAAATATAGACTTATTAACATTTTTTCAAATTGTCATATTTAGACACCCTTTTACCCACTTTAATTGACAATATTTAAGCCTATGTAACATCACGATTTGGTTGGAACAATTTTTTTCACGTAGATATGGACTCTTTAAGAATATTTCACTATTTATATCATCAGGACCTTTATAAACTCTCACATGATTTTTCTTTGTTTTACGTCCTGTATATATATAGAATAAAACCTTGAAATTATGAAATCGATTAAACATCGCTAAATAATTAAAAATAAAATAATGAACTCACTCCTTTTAGCTTTCTCTTTCTCAGATTTCTTTTTTTCTTCATACGTTTGTACCCACTTGCTTCCCGTCATATGTGCCTTCATATGATTCATTATGCTCTTTTTGTACTTGGTTTTAAAAGGGCAATGGTCGCAGCACAACTGCGGCTCAGTATTGCAAATCTTGATATGTTTCTTCAAGTCGTCGATCATCCTGAATGATTTAGTGCATTTCGGGCATTTCTCAAACTGTTCAGGATCAGCGGTTTTGTGCAACCGCTCGATGTGACGATCGAGATTACCTTGCATTGCTGTCGAGAATTCGCACTTGGAACACTGAAATCTGGCCTCGGGCACGCAAGTGCTTCTCAGGTGGTAAAGCATGACATTGTAATGTTTGAATCTTTGGTCGCACTTCAAACACTGCAGCAGTAACTTTGTATTGCATGTTCGACAATGGATAGAATTCATGTTTAAACAATTTTCGAAGTTCTCGTTACACTTAGGACAAAACCGATTGAAATGGGCTCGAAGTTTGTAGCTCGTAAAAGACGCTATGTTCTCGATTTTTTTATAGCGTCCTATCTTTATCTTATTTTCACTATTTTTATGGGAGTTCATATGATCTCGTAAATTTTTTGACCATTTTGTCTTGTACGAACAAAGTTTACAACACATGTGTGGCTCTTCTCCGCATAATCTCACGTGTCTTCTCCAGACTTCAATGTTCTTCGATGTCCTACCGCATTTTGTACATTTCAGTCTTTTGGTTTTAGAGTGAATGCGAACTTCATGTCTTCGCAACAAAAAAGCCGCTGAAGCTGCGTAATCACACTTGGAACAATTAAAAGGCTTCTGAGGTATGCATTGGCATCGTAGATGGTAATCCATATTGGCAGGTGTATCACATCGCTTGTTACATTTCAAACATTGTATTACCATGTATGATCTACATTTTTTACATTTGTTTTTCTTGTACATATTTGAAACGTCTCTTGCCTTGTTGCATTTCAAACAGTAATGCTTACTCATAGATTTCAAACTTATTTTGGAAACTAAAAACAATCAATTAGAGAGACAACTATAATAAATAATTGACTTATTGATAATCTCATTTTTATGTGAATTACCTTCTTCTTTGGTATATTTCTTATCTGTTTCAGGTTTTTTAGTGTACTTCAATATATTTGTAATTGAAAGTCTCTCTATAACAACTTTTGCATCTTTTAATTTAATAGGATTATCTGCAACAAAATAAGTTATATTGAATTTAAAATAATTTTAAAAAACTATTAAAAATTATAGGCATGCCAGGTACCTTTGGTTTTCAAAACTAGTTTTGACTGACCAGTTTGCAAATCTACTGTTTTAATCAAATCAAAACAATCTGATTTAGTAGTATGTTCTAAAATACAAGCAGGGCTCGCTTTATTAGAATAGGGAATAACTAGCTTATTAATGCAACTTTGGTTTTCAATATCAACTGTCTCTACATCTATAAAATCATCATCTGTGTCCACTGCTATTTCAATATCTATAGTATAATTATATTAATGTAATAAACATTTGAAAGTAATAATACATTTTTTATTATTTTGTATCTACGCACTTGACAGATTAGTTATGTTTGGAATTAAATTTTCTTTATTGGCTATAGAATCAGCTTCTATTTCTTCTACATCAATAAACTCTTCATCTATGTTCGGCATTTTGTGAAATCGATAAAAGGTTACCACTTTTATGACAATCAAAATAAATATTGTTTATTGTAAAACAAACCAAAGTTTATATTGATCTTCGTTTTTCTATTAGTTGATTTCCATGGAATAATTCATACTCGGGTTTTATGCATCTGAAAGTTTAGTAAATCTTACAAGAATCTGCAACTAAAACAAAGAATGGACATTGTTTTAGTGTTATTTGTAAAGGAATACATGAGTGTGACTAAATAAAATTTTTTAGTAATAGTACCAGTACTATATCTTTTAATATATATCAGTTACTAATTTGGCCTGCTTGAATCACCTATAATATACTTCCGTATCAACACTTTCTAGAAAAATATGAATTTCTTTTTGTTAAATGGTACAATCAATAAGTGTTGCATATAGCAATATGTCAGATTAAAAATAATGTAAACAATTACAACACTTACCAGATTTTAAACAAGCTGCCTTCTTCTTTACGTTTTTTTACTAAATAACCTATCATGATTATTATCATAATATATAATTGCACAACTGTTTGTTTATTTTTTTAGATTTCTTAATAAAATTTACGAACCGGCATATTCAAGTATATTATGCGGATCCTGTTGAACCTGATACGGTTGCATTATAAACAAATGATTTCCTGCAGTGCTTAAAAGAAAAGCATTACTCGATCAAAGCACAGTCAATAATCTAGTTCATTACCATGACATGACTCTAAAATAAAAGACCGTATACTTTCTTTAATGTGCTATAATATGTAAAATACAAAACAACTCAACGTAAAAGCTAAGGCTTCATGGTAAAAGCAAAACACCAACCCACACCCACGCCAAATAGGTTAACAGACAACAGATGAGGATGACACACTGTAGTGACTAATGAGTATAGAGTTAAATAAGTGAAGTTTGCTTTACAAATGCATTTCACTTCGCTTCGAGATTCGAGATTCGAGAGTCGAAAGTCGATACGGTCGAACTAAAATGTAAAAGGTCATCGGAATGCCGCGCTTCTTTTAAACAAAACGTACTTAAAGAAAAGAGTCAACGTAACATATGTCTTTAGTTGCTACAAGATGCGTAAAAATAGTATATTGTGTAATGTAATAAAATTTACCGTACGCTGTAAAAGGCACGCAAGCTGTAGTCAGTTCAAAAGTCTTTACCGCTCTAGGGCGATTAAGGGCTCGATTTGACGCCAGCGAATTGTCGCGGCATTCACAGCGAATGCTCTATACTAACACGTAAGGTGCGAGAGAAAGAACGTACACAAGACGGGAAATTGGCGGGAACAATGCTCTCTCTCGCACCAACGTGTCAGTATAGAGGATTCGCCGCGACAATTTGCTGCCGTGAAAACGAGCCAAAAGGATTTTACCGCCCGCTCGGGAGGGAGGTAAAGAACATTTTTGTCGCCGATCGGTAAATGGCCACTTCTTGTCCGCTTGAAATGCACGAAAAAGCGCGAAAATCGTGCATGTGTTAAAAAAATTGTTTTTTGTGTCGCGGGGGGCGTAACACGGTTATTAGGCTATTTCACGTTTGACGTCATCGGCAGGATTTCCGACTTCTGGGAGTTTCGAAACGTAAACATTGCGAATAAAAAATATTCTAGTGCGTATTTAGCATTTTTGACTAGTGTTTTTGCAGATAAATAAAGTAAGTATTAACAGCAATCAAATAAGAAATGTATAATACAGTTTGAACAAGCTAGGGTATGCGAAAATTAAAGGATTATAATAAAACTCACTTATTGGATTTTTAGTGATTATAATAATACAATTATATACATACATGTATTTATTATTATTTTCCGTTATTATTGCTCAAATGCTATGAAACAGAAGTTTCTACTTTGGAATGTGTTTAGCTGCATCATGAAGTAAACAATTGTACGTTAATGAACCATTCTATAAAAATTGGTTCACTTATTCTATAATTTAGAAACGCATAGAGCAAATTTCTTATACTTACATGCATTTATATAATTGTAATACTTTAATTATCTTTTTAAACATTCAAACGCTTATAACGAAAAGTACGGCGCGATGTGGAGGGTAAAGTTCGCTCCGACCTCCCTTTAAAGATTGATTAAGAATATTTTGTTAACGTTAATTCGTGTAGTGAATTCTTAATGAGTTAATAAAAAAATATTTTTTGCTGTATGCGGGTACTTTGAACAAAGCGAATATCTTTAGAATAAGATCGAGATCCTCATTCTATAGTATAAAAATATCACTTTTTTCTAACTTTTAATTAGATCTCAAAGTTTTTACTGGTAGAAAATGTTTAGAAGTTAGTTTTTCTTAAGGTGATGTTCACCCCCCTTGATACTGCAATAAATACAAGGAACTATTTTTATTATTTAATTTTTAATTTTGAGAAAATATTTCTCTGTAATGTTGTTATATCATATTAGAACGACAACATTCCAGAAAAAATATTTGCTTAAAATTAAAAATTAAATGAAATAAGTGGATCCTTAGTAATTGTTGGTATAACGAGTGTTAACGACGAGTTGGTATAACAAACATTTTCAACGATACGAAAGTATTTATTTTTCACATTCCCATACAAAATCATCTTATGATACAAAACCATCGTAAAGATTCTATAGGCAGGTATAAGCGAACCAAGGTTCAGATGCAGATACTAGCTTTTAGCAGCTATTTTAGAGAATCGTATATAAGTGTAACGATCGTTATGTATGGTCAGGGAGGAAACCGGTGATCGGCAGAGAGGATTCTCGACGGTCCCTAATGCGAGGGGCGTATGGCCAGATGTTCGTCACTGAACGTCTGCATGAAGATATTGACCGGTATAACGCGCATCTTTATGTCGATTGTTTGAGGGGAGCGCAGGTATGAATTTAGGCGTATTATAGGGCAGCTTCCAGAGGCTCGGAGCAGAGAAATGAAGCAGATTTTGGGCAACCACGGGAGCGACAGGACGTGTTGTGTTACATTTTTGTAGATTCCGTAAAATCTAAGCTTCATGTAAATAGTTTAGTAGTGTGTTATAGTAGTTCTTAATAATATATAAGATTAATAATAAGAGTTTGATTTCTTCATGATAGTGTCAACTTTATGTTCTCTCTTTCTCTCTCCTGCATTTCGTATATTTTCATCCAAAGATTTCTCAAGAATGACCATCAGGTAAAGTTTTAAAACGAAATTTCTAACGACATAGAAGATGGTGTTAAACGCTCCCGTTACCGTAGAAAACGTAGAATCATCTTTTTCGTTTAAATTTTAATTTTGATAAAATATCTCTTAGGAGCGTTATTGTTTTTGATTGGGATAATAAAATTCCATAGATATTTACTTAGCATTAAAAATTAAATGAAAAAAATGAGTCTTCCTAAAAGTCGGTGGCTGGTAGGCTTTATTACCTTGGTGGAAATAATTTGCCTGCCTAACTCTACCTATAAGTCTGCTTAACTTTAATAGGCATGTAAGTGGCCTAAAGTTCTATCACATGCATCAGCCATATGTGTCTTAGATATGTGATACATCGTATTTGTGTACTATCGCCATTGGTACTATTGTAATTCTTGACAAATTGTAAGAATTGTAACGGAATCTATTCGTAATGGCATTAGTTCTGACCTGAACCTCAATAATAAAGTTTCAAACTTTCAATTTTTAAGGCCATTTTTGTGCTAAAAACATGCCAATTTTAGGGATCTTTAGGTACGATATTAAAAACTGCCGCAAACATCATCTAAAATTGAAGAATTTAATTTTTTTAGATTTCTTTTTTTATTTCTAATAGATGAGTTCTGTTTATTTTATCTAAAAAGTGCTTCAATTATGTTTTAATACGTGTAAATAGAAGTCAAATAATCATAAGTATTACAATTTTATTCATCGAGTCACGTAAGATCGTGCACGCAACAATTAAGTTTCTTCAATTAATAAAGTATATTAATAACGACAATATACCAACACTGTAACGCGTAGAATTTACAGTTTAAAAAAGTTTCAATGCATCAAGAAAAATTGCGCACGTATAAAAAACCGTATTTTATCTAATAAAACTTGCACAATTTTTCACATTTGTTCACAGTTTCTCACAGTTTTTCACATTTTTTCACATTTTTTACGTTGCATTCTCTTATATAAAGGAAATATAAATTACAACTGTGAGAAATTGTGATAAAATGTGAGAAACTGTGAAAAACTGCATAAACTATGAGAAACTGTGATAAAATTTATGAAATATTCTATAATATTTTTTAAAATCATGTTCCAAATGTAAGCCCAATTCCACAGTTTTTCACAAAATTCTCATGGTTTTACACACTTTTTCACACATTTGTCACAGCTTTTCACATTTTGAAATTTCCACTAGGGCAAATGACAATTTGTGAAACTTAAGGTTTCGCAGTTTATAGATCAACTACTCAATTATAAAAAACCTTTTTTTGATTTTACTCTTTATTCTTTTTCTTGCGGAAAGAAAGACAATATTTTGAAAATCAATTTTTAATTATATATATTAGTGATATTATGTATACGTACTGAGTTATGTAATAATGAGCATTGAAATTAAAAAATTGAAATACTCGTATTTACATGCTTTATGCCACATTCTCTTATATAGACTCGTAGTTTATAGTAAAAACTGTAAAAATAATAGACAATATTATAAAATTGGTAGTCACAAATCGGCGATTAGTTTGTTACAAATAATAATTCGAAAATACAGATCTAAAAATTGACAACTTACGAATTCATTTTTCACGAAAACATGAATTTTCATAGACAGTATCAGACCTTTTGCGGTAAATGGCACATGTATAACTAACACATACGTTACTTAAGGAGATCCGAAGAGTAGTAGAATGTTACTGTAATACTTCGGTCAGCATGACTGGATCATTGCTCGATTCTTCTTTAGATTATGCTCGTTTTGGTGCTTCTTTTCAAACTATCGGCAGCGTTCTAATATAAATAAATGCATCTCATCCACGCAACTTCGGCGCACGCTCTTATATTCATATTCCTCACTTTTCGAAGGAAAATAGTATATACTTTGTAGTTGTCATTGAGTATACATCAGACAATAAATAAGTGTCGATTTCAACAATTTTGCTTCCTAGAGGAAGCTTTGTGACGATAAAAATAAAGTTTCGCTAAAAACATGTCAGGAACATGTTTTGAGACATTAGGAGCCAAAGTACACTATTTTTAGAAAAAAGTCTGTATGGATGTGTGTGGATGTGTGTGTATGTGCGTACGTGCGTGCGTGCGTGCGAGTGTATGTGTGTGTGTATGTGTGTGTATGTGTGTGTGTTTGTGTGTGTGCGTGCGTGCGAACGCGCGAAAGTGTGTGTGTGGGTGCGTGTGTGTATGTGTGTGTCTGTGTGTATGTTTGTGTATGTGTGTGTCTGTGTGTATGTTTGTGTGTGTATGCGTGCGTGTGTGTGTATGTATGTGTGTGTATGAAGATTACTCTGGACATTCACGGTCAAAATTAATGTTTCAAGACTCAATGATTTTGTTTTATTTAAAGGAAAGGGGCTGTAAAAAAATTGTATTGTTTTTCGATGTTTTTTTGTTTTTTTAGGGATTTTTCGATTTTGGAGTTTTAGTATTTTGGAGTTTTAGAAGAAAAAATTCTCGGAGTATAAAATTTTTTATAAGTAAACGGTGATATTTCTGTTTATTTATAACTTTTCCATTGATATTTTGAAATATTGATCGTAAAGGTATTTGAAGATTAATGATGTAATGTATATCAGTATTTTTTGTTTTATTTCTTATAAATCTGGGTAAAAATGATACGTATGAACGAACTAATTATGTGATTTTAAATGTTGTTGAATTCCAATTCAAAGTGACATGTATAAAATTAAAATTATCAATTAAAAAAAATAATGGTACCAAAAACTGTTTAAAACAGATTTAATTTATATATACAAGTAAATAAAAAATATAAATGTATAATAAAAATAAGATTATGGCTACGGCTAGTTGAATTAACTGTTGTGAATTAAACCATCAATGATAAATCAGCACACATTTTTTGAGCTCCTAATTAAAAAGAGATATAGCAATTTGAATTTAATTTATTAGAACAAAAAACTTTATATTATAACAATTAATTTAGTTTGAGAAAGCTAAGTGCCAATCAATTGGCAGCAGTTTTGTATTATTGCTAAAGACGCTTTTTAAAGTTATGTTCAACATGGCTTCTTGTAATTGTTGAGACGTCCCTAAAAGACCTCTATATATAGGTCTAACACTATTCCCTGCGACCAGAGGAAATAAGTACGTTATGTCGCTACACCTTTTATTACCAAGCCAGAAATTTTAAGGATTTCTATATAAATCAAACGGCATTTTACTCGCAAATGATAGTACTTTCGAAAGATGTAAAAAAAATATATATCAATTTTTCGCCCGCTTATTCCCTTCATAATATTTTCAGCGTATCCAACTTGGCCATAAGTATGTAATTCGGGGCTCATTGGAACACCCAACTATATTATCAAGTTCTATCACAATGCTTCAATTGCAATACAATTGCACAAGATTGCGATACTTTCTGTACATAAGTACAAGCAACTTCTTTGACATGTTTCAACGTCACGAAAATCCTCTCTCAATTCTTTGACAATTTAAGAAAATCACGAAAGAAAAGTATTCAACTTGGCCTTACTCTTCCCCCCCTATACACCACCGACTTGGTGGGGATCTCTCTCCCGTCGTCGGCATATCACCACGACTCGCGCGCGCCGCGGTTCATACTATAATCGACGACGCTTAGCGAAAAGATTAGTCGAGATTGCGCGGTGCACGGGAGGACAGCCAGGGCTGCGAGCGCACTTCGTCGCAATCATGATTGGGTTCGTGTTCTGCTTTGCTTTCTTCTTTTGCTTCTTCCTTTTCTTTTGTTGGCGAAACAGTGTTTACGTTCGCTTTGCGCGACAGTGTCTTTATTTCCACGTGCGGTGATACTTTTTACGTTATACTTTAGGATTTTTAAAGCGCGCGTTCTTTTATAGGATAAATGCGCGCTTGGCAAATCAGTGTTTTGAGATTGTTGAAGTGTGTGCTTTGCTTTCTTTTTTTTTTGTCAAAATTGTGTTTGTGCTCGCTTTGCGATAGTGTTCTTTTGTGTGCCGTGATACTTTTTAGTTTATATGTACTTTTTTAGTTTATATGTACTTTTAAATTATCGAATCGCCCTTTTTTATGGGAGCGTATTTTTTGTAAATGTGAGTGATTTACGAGAAATTTATTTTGTAATTGTCAACTCGATTAAGGTGGCACCCTGGTGTTTTTCATGATTTTGACAAATTTTTCTATTAATTTTCTTTTCATTAATACCATTCACTTTTTCATCTGTTTAACATTGGAAACAGTTTAGTTTATTCGATACTACTATTATATATATAAAAAAAAAAGATTTTGTAAATTAAAAGTTTTTTTTTTAGTCATAGGCACCTATCGATGAATGGTCTTATCAAAGTTCTGAATTTGGACATAAATTGATCCTCGCGCATACAAAAATTAAAAAAATTATTGAAACTTTGAGAATATATTTTTTAAGGTATCTTCAACAATAATTCGCCCGTTTTTTTATTAATTGATACTTTGAAGTTTATTTATAATACAATTTTTAATAAAATAACGGATTTATATAGCAACTTTCAAACAAAATCACATATATATTTTTCAAAGCTATATAATAAATAATCAAGTCAAATTAAAAGTGAATATTAGTTATTTCTAGCTACAAAAATATGATAGAATTTTCTTAGAAGTGCATGACAATGTGGTGTGCGCGTGGGCTAGTTTGAATATAGATAATTTTTACTCAAAAATAACACATTATGCTGAATAACTTTGAATATAAAGGCTAAAAAAAACTGAAAATTGCTATGCAAAGTCATGTAATCATAAAAAGTATTGCAAGTCTCAGATTATTAAAATTTAATACAGAGATTTTAGAAATTTCATCAGGGAGCCACCTTAAGTACTCAAATAACATGAAAAAATCATTTCATTACGACTGGAAAACTGAACCATTTTTTGAGCATTTTGGTTGCGGACTAGCAATTTACTGGTATGCAAATAGTATCTGTTTCCTTCAAGGACAATTTAGGTAAACTATATTATTGCTGCGGTAATTAAATTTTATGGAAAATTTTAGTTTTTTCATAGTGACTTTGAGTTCTTTTGAAACAGACAATGTGCAATACTGAAAAGTTGTATGGAAATTGGTTTATAAGAAAAGCAGGAAGTATTAAACATTTTTTTATGAGTTTCTTAGATGTAAGCATGTTCCTGTCTTCAATAGGTATAATAAAAAATAATTGTCAACTACAATAAACTATAATTTTAAAATATAAGTTTTAAAAAAGTGTTCATTGTTATATCTTATATAAAAAATACAACATATTACAAAGCAACGCGCATACAGATAATATGTTTTATATTTCATTTTTATGTTTTGTTAAATTTTATTTTGACGTCGTGTCTATTTTCAATTTTAATACTGTACAACTAATTTCTTATCTGATAAAAATGTAATTCACGTATAATTTATAGGTAAAATGATTAATAATGTTTAGTTATCAATTTCATTTATTCATAAAAAATTATTGCTATAGGTTATTGTATTAGTAAAACGAAAATAATTAATATATCGAATTAAATTGACCGTGGTTAAGGGGGTCCTTCGGTGATTTTTGTTGAAAAAGTCGAAATTATTTTTTATTACTTATTTTTAATGTTTATACTTATTTTTATGTTTACTTTAGGAACATTTTGAGATTTCCTAAATGTCATAATTCGAAGTTTTGTTTAAGTGATAGCCAGCCAATAGAAACAATTTACATTATAGATAGCATACAAAATTAAAACTTTAATCGCGGTTTTCTCGAAACTTACTTTTCTAATTTCAAAAAGCGCTAAGCGCATCTTGTTTGACGACGCCTCCTTAAAAAAATGTAACAATATTTTACAACCCTAAATAAATAAATCTCGTATTTTTTTAGGGTATATTCATATCAAATATTTTATTTATCAATTTTAAGTCTTAAAACATATAGTTTCTTAATAATATTATTATTCAAAAAATGATTTATTTATTTCAGACCATAAATCGACCAAAATAACTTTTGAATATTTGTTTCTGTTCACTATAAGTTGAAAAATATAGTTGAATTTTTTTAATAGATTTAATTAAATAGGGTTTTTGAATTATCTTCGATGATTTGTGACCAAATATTATTGAAAAAAGGTGAAATCTTTTTATAACATCTCTAATTTTGAAAAACAAAGTTACGGAAACTTTAATGTTATTGGAGGACCCCCTTAAAATTTGTATTTTAATGTTATTAATAATTTTTTTATTTAATCACAGTTTTTAAACTTTTGTGAATATGATTTTTGATGATATTATCTTATTCTAACAAAATACATTGATGAATGAGCGTTAATAAGTAATTATTATTTTATCACATCTTTAAATTATAATCATATTATTGTATGCGAACTGTACCGATCAATAAAAAGATTTTCCGATTGATGTTAACGATAAAAATATTTCAGATTCGTCGTACCCCTTGATAGTCTCGCTGTGGGCTAGATGGATAGATGGATGAATGGATGGATGGATGGATGGATGGATGGATGGATGGATGGATGGATGGATTGATGGATGGATGGATGGATGGATGGATGGATGGACGGATGGATGGATGTATGGATGGATGGATGGGGGAGGGGCTTATTGATGGATGGATGGATATTTGAAATTAACCGAGGGAGCGTTAGCAACTGAGGTATTGTTGCTAATCTTGATATAAATTCTAAGATCTATTATCAATGAGTTCCAAAAATCGTCGGCATTTCACTATATCACTATCGAAGTGAATTCCCTATGTTACGTCTTGTTGGGTCTTATATTTTGTTTGCAAAGATACACTGTGTAGATAACAATCAAGAACGCATGAATATTATTCAATATCATTTTTCCTACATATCATATCACGAGAATTCATGAAGCGTCATTTATATACCTATTCCACGTTTATAAATTCAACAATTTCTTTTATTATTGCTTGGAGGCGCAATTAGGATTATTCCATTTTCCAGTTTACCACCTTTAATTGCGTGTTGATACGAGATTTTATCATTCTTCTAAAACAATTTAAGAATGTCTCGCAATTATATAATAATACTACTATTATAGCAAACGAAGATAACAGATTCTGATTAATTAAAAAAAGAACAGCAACAATTGAATTCCTTTATTCGAATTTATTATTTCTTAATAAAAGTTAAAACAAGAATGTATTTCCGTGATAATTGTAGAATCAATTATTTATATGCGAAAAACATGGCTTTATACTAAACAAAACGTTTTACCTTGCTACAAATATAAAAAATAGTTTCTTTTACACAAAATTTGTTATCTACATACAAATTATTGAGGCCGCAACACGTATCATTGTACATTGAATAAAATTCTAGATCTAAGTAAATATATGTTTCAAAAGCAGTACAAAAACCTCTGCCAATTCATTGACATTTAACTTCCTCAAACCTTACTAATTGTTCCAATATGAAATTATTTGTTCTATTTAATTCTGTGGTGTAAAATGAAAACAAATCCATTTTTTAAATATCAAGATGTATAGAATTGAATTTTTAAATTACCATTGAAAACTTATGCAAAAGTATAGCATAGATTAAAAAAACAAAAATGAATTCGAAAATCTAGAAATATACATTTTTTACTAATGTTTGTGCCTCCATCGTATAAAAAGAAATTAAATAAATAAAATGAGCCATGATATATTTACTTAGATACTTAATTTTTTCTCCGTCTATAATTTTGTAAAAATAGGTCTATTTTTAAAAAGATCAATATTTGATTCGCGAATATGAAAAATTTTTCTCGATAACAAAAATAATATAAACATGAGGTTGACTACACTCTAACGATAAATCCAGCAGTAAATGACGTAGCAACAATTACAATGTGTAGGATTCAATTTACGATAAACGATTGTTGAATCATTACCTCGATACATCAGATAATCTATTATATTATTAAATTAAGAAAGTTATTTACACTTTTTATTCTGTTTTACTATCATATAAAAAATATACGATGGTTTGAGCGACAAAAAACTATTACCCACGTATTGAGTTTCTCCAAGAAAATTATAAATTGCACGTATGCCCAGATGGGTCTCGTGCGCATCGGCACAAAAAACACATCACTTGTAGAGCCAGCATTTTTATTAAACGCTTCCGACAGATTAAAAGAAATTCAGCAAGGACAATTAAAAAGCAGGAGTCGCGGCTTGCGCCTAAGGCGTAAAGGAGGTCATGAAGCAACGTGCCCCATTGACCAGGCTTACTGTAGCAAAATCGCGGTAATAGTTGCTGTGCAATGTTTGTTAGCAATTTGCTTCCAACTTGCGCTCAAGAAATGACGAATATCAAGGATTGATGCAAATACTTGCCACCAAATTGCTGCCATATACGGACGCAGATTTACTTACATTTGATGTGTAACTGTTGCTGCATGTTTTGTACATCAATTTGCTTTCAACTTGTTTTCAATATTATTAATATATTATATTATTTTATTTTCAATATTATTCACATAATATTCAATAAAATTACTCATATATGCGACAGTGCGAAAGAGAGAGGGAGGAAATTAATAACAGCATATTGATGTAAATCTGTGTAACATAGAAAACGAGAAATGTGACGACAAATTGATGGAAATTTATGCCTATAATACGCCTGTACATCATAAGCAATAGTTGCTGTAATTTTTCTTTCACTTTACCCTCATAATTTACTTCAATATTTGATACAAAATTGTCAGCATACACGGACGCAGTTTTACATCAAATTTAAGGAAATCGATAGCAAAACGTGTATGTCAAATTGCTAACAATTTGCAATACATCTGGTTAATGGGGTGTGGATGAGGAGCGAATGACTCCTTGCATTGAGCACGTAAATTTAATAGAAATCGAGTCGCGAAGCTCGCTTGCACTAAACATTACATAAGCGAATGAGGCGGCATGTCGATGATGGGAGGAATACATCTTTATGAGGTGGTGTTAGGTATATACCGTTGCTGCTCATGGTCTCGTTAAGATTGTAATTTACACCGGAAAAATTACGTAATTTTTTTTTCTATAACCTTTAAGGATATGCAACAAATAATTGTATGCATATTGAGTACGTGACCGTCATATACGTTATTAGAGCTAAAAATAGAGTAAAATAGTCTGGTTTAGAAAAAGTGTCTTCGTACACTGAGAAGAGAATTTGGTTGTCTTAATTATTAAATTTGGTAATAATTAGGTTCTAAATACTCGTTACTCAAATGTACGTGAATACGTTAAATTTCACCGAATTTGGTATAAATATAAACATTCTCTCAGTATAAGCACTCGTTAAATTTCTGCTACCAACTTTTACTGTATATACTAAGTGTTGCGTGAGTTCGTTATAATAAAGTTTTACGTAGCCTTGACATTTTTATTCCTACTTAAGAAAAGCAATAAATTGTCGTTTGAAAATGCGTCAAAGAAAAAATTTTTCTCTTCTTTTTTCCGACCGATTTATGATCGACGTTAGTCTAGAGCAAAAATGAACTAAATTTTGAGCACCATCTCTTTGAAACTTCGAATGTCAAAATGTATTTTCATTATCAACGTTAATTATACTTTTATTTTTTAATGATAATATTGATTAAAATTCCATATCTCGTAGACAATCGTTTGATTAATAAGTAAGCATCTTATCAATAAATACAAAATTAGTCATCAATATTATGATTACCGCTGTTTGTACATGGCTGTGCATAAAAATAGCTTTTTAAAAATTCCGTACCTAGACGTATGTAAATTTTGAAGTATGTCTCTAATAGTAAGCACCGATATGCACGCTTCTTAATAGCATGGATTTGAAATGCAGTCTTATACTGTATTAGATATGTCTAGGTACATACAAGGCAAATTGTTCTACTTGACAAAAATTCAATGAACAAAATAATTTTAAAATAAATCATAGAATAAATAAATATTCAAGTACATAGATTTTTTATAGGCAATTGAATTTTGAACTTGAAAATTATAAAATGTATTATTAGAGTTGGTACTTAAGTTTCACTCCAATTTCAAAACATTGCATAACTAATAGTTCGCGCAGAATACTTTTAATCCTCTATAAACATTAGACATAGTATCGCGATAATTATTATCGCGTGAAAGATAAATGAGTGCGTAATGTCTGCTGTAAACGAGACCGTCTATATCTTATACATAGCAATTAAGCGGCGGCGATTTCAATGAGTTCGCACGACATTTGTCTACTATTTTTCAATGCCAACGCACGTGTACATATATATCTAAATTATGTTAGAACTAGAAAACGTTAACAAAGCTAGTACAGCAGTATGCATTCATATTTATATATCGGTCGACCGCAAAATATTTATAATGCATTTCGGATGCGTTTTGTCTTCGATCATAGCAATATAACAAGAATTAATACGAAAATAGTACATTATGCATCAAGGGAGTAAAGTGGGCAATGTAGGCACTGTGTGACGTTGCCGACCGAGCGAAGCGAGGTCGGCATTTCACACAGTGCATGCTTGCCTACTTTACTCCAGAGGTGCGTATACTACTTTTCACCACACCCCCGTAAAGAAATGACTGTACGCATCTCAGCAGGCCGTACAGTACCCCATGCTCTGCCTAGAAGTAAAGTGATTGTGTACGCGCGACGCGCTGTTTTACCGCTCGAGACGCAGTCGAGAGCGGAAAAAGGCGCATCGCGCATGCGCAAGTCACTTTATTCCCTAGGCAGTCCATGCGGTACTGTACGGCCTGCTGAGAGGGCGTACAGTCAGCACTTTACGCGCAGTGTGGTGAAAAATTACTATTTTCTTCCAGACCGGTAAGGAAAACCTGCCTTATTGGAGGAAGTGTGATCCTCGCACTTGCCCTGATAGTCGTCATAATTCTTGTCGTCGTGCTGCGGCCCGAATCCGAGTCCCAAGTTCAACATCCCAGGTTCGTCAGTGACTCTCCTCTTGGAATTTACAAAAAGGTATGGATATCAGCAATTACGTTTATAGTGAATCATAACGCGTGCGATAATTCTCAAAACAATAATAAAATGTTCAACCTAAAGGAATGAAATACACAAAAATTAATCAAAAAAGGATTGTACACGCGTGGGAAATCATTCTTTTTAACAGTATGGTATGCATATATTGTACATATATCACACTCGAGTCAGTGTAATCTTATATTGTACGTTTTCTTGCAGTAGATACAGTGAGCTTTCGTGCAGATGTAGCAAAAATTTATCTATTTTAACTACAAACACAGTAATCATGTCACACGTTTTTGCTGCAGAGAATTAAATAGATAAAAAGAGGGCCTATCCGCTATTCAATTATTATTCATTACTTATGAATTTCCTTATTTGTTTAGGAGACATTGTACAACGGTCTTACAAATTCGGTGAATTTTCTAATTTTTTTGTGTACAAAAAATAAATGTTTATATGGAAAATATAATTTAGTAGAAAGTTTGGATATATAAGTCTTAAAGTATATGGAATTTTTTCCATTTCTTTTTCTTTATTTAATGAAATAAATAACGGAACGTGAAAGTGATAATTTCTTGGAATTCTGTATTTTTCATGAAAGATTCGAAATATCGAACAATTTAAATTTTTAAAAGAGTGATTTCAGTTTTTATAAGCTAACTTTAAATTAACGAGAGTGAAATTCATGGAAATTTATGGAAATGTGCCTTAACAAGAGTCTTTTTTACATTGTTTAGCATAGAAATGCATAAAAAAAACCTAGATCAGAAAAAAATTTGAATTATGAATGTTGAAATTATTGAGAGTCGACTGTATTTAAAAAAACTTTTAAAATTGCAAATGATCAAAGTTAAAGATACCTAAAATAGATTTTTTTTCAATTAATCCATAATAGTAGAGTAGAAAAAAATAGAATACATTTCAAGATCATTAGATCACTCAACAATCGTTGAAATGTAGAAAAAGTTATTAAAGTTTTGAACCGACTAATCAATTAGTTCTTTTTATCAAGATCGCCAAGAATATTTAAGACGTCATTATACTTTCACTTACCGATATTGTGTAATTTAAATAAAACAAATATTCTAAATATTATTTACTTATAAATTTGAGACTCAAATAATGTACATAAAAATCATTTAAAGCTCCTATATGTATTAATATTTATACAAAAAGTAAAAACAAATAAATAAATTTAGGTAGCATTTTTATCATAATTAAAGAAGGTTACATATCAATTTTGATCTCAATTCATCTACATTTACCTAAGCATGGCCATTTTTGTGCTAAAAATAAAGGTATTTACATGTTTTACAAAAGCGCTTGCGCAAATCCTTTCTTTTATGAATACTTTAAACACCGTTTCCTAAAAATTTGTAAAAAGATTTATTAACACTCTATCAAAATCTTCTCAACATGATAAATATTACATAAACGGCATAAGAAAAGCGTTCAATTGCTTGACATAAAATTAGTACAGGTCCACCATTAAAAAGCTCGATCTTTTATCAACGAAGTGTACATACACACCTAAATTAAACTTCATAAATATTTACATCACTCATTACAATCACATCGTCCCAAAGCAAGAGTCAAAGCAAAATCCGACGAATTTCAGGCTGCGGTGGCGACGAACGGCCCGGAATGCGCGCAGATCGGCACGGACATCCTGGAGCGCAACGGCTCGGCCGTGGACGCGGCGATCGCGGCGCTCCTCTGCGAAGGCATCTCCTCGCTCCACAGGTACGGCCCATCCTGTCGTCGCTGACGCACGTATACACCTGCTCTCGATTATTTTCTTTTTTTCTCCATCAAGGTGCTGAATCGCGCGCTCTTTGCGTAATGCCATGCGCGCGTTGTGCCGCCAGCCTTTTAGGGATTTGTTTCATTTCGTGGAACGAGTGCACAACGGTCGTTTCTCGCTTCGTTGCGAGGGACGTATCAGTGCGTTCGAGTCGATGGGTAGGGCGTGGGACGTATAGGTCGCTTTGGTTCTATAGTGTTTGAGTAATCGGAAAAGTAAAAACTGTAAAATTCGTACGTTTATTTGTTTGTTATAAGTAGTATCTTTTTAACTTAAGCTTAGATTTCATTTAGATATTCACGCAGTTAATTAAGACCGTTTATGGAATTTTATTTTCAAGACTGCGGAGTCGGAACCGAAACGACCTATGTCCCACGTCCCAACAATCAAGTCGAACGTACCGTCACGGACCCAGTTCCTGATCATTTGGTTACATTTATTACTATTTTGACTTTAATGTATAAAAAAATTTGTTTTAAAAAATAATTAGTAATAGTAACTATTTCGTAGTCATATAAAAGAACTTTAAAAGTTACTAGTAAAATACATTTTTAAGATAAAAAATGTTAAAGTTACACGTTGTTGACAACGTCATGATTGACACCATCTTACTGCAGTTGACTACAAGTGAGCATACAAAGAAATTTACATCATTTCTTTAAAATTTTGTAATAGATAGTAGAAAAACTTATGTAATTAAGTTATTCAACAGTTTATTCGTATAAATCACTTAAAACATTCATATAAAATATTATTGATATTTGTAAAAACGTGTAATTAGAAATAGGGTCCAAATTCTTATCGTTTACCCAATTCCTGATCAGTATTAATAACATGTTTTAAGTGTGTTTAAAAATCTTAAAATACACAAATATTTGTAATAACATAATTCTATAAGTAGTTTTAATCCATGCGTAAATAATTTATCATGCAAAAGTCGCAGAAAACGTGACAATAAATCACAACACTATGTGCATTTTATAGGTTAAAATATATGCTCGCACGCGAGTCTATATCGTGCAGTAGGCAGAGTACGAATAACTTTTTCCTCGCCTAAGTTTCACATTTATAATCACACAACCAAAAAATGTTATATTTTAGTATATCTACTGTATTAGTATTGCTTAATAAGTTTTTGTTTATCATATAAAATGCTTACACGTCAATAATATATGTGATCAGGAATTGGGTCTTGATATGATCAGAAACTACTCCCATACACATCTTACGTGATCAGGAATTGCTCCCACAGCTTTTTTTCTTTGAGGCTTTATATTTAACTTAATTTTTATTATTTATGTGTTTTTTCAATTTTATATTAAAGATTAACAGTTATATTTGTTATTAGAAATTTAATTTTCCATGAATACCTCATCTTTACGCTTTGACACAACAAATAACATGACGACGTGCCTTAACTGATTAGAAACTGGGTCCTTGGCGGTACCAATAGAAAGTGCGAGATGAGAGAAGAGAGAAGAGAGAGAGAGAGAGAGAGAGAGAGAGAGAGAGAGAGAGAGAGCGAGAGAGTGAGAGAGTGATGTCAGTGTAGTGCACAATGCATGAATAATTCAGACGTTGCGTAAGACCGCGATGTATACACGTGCGTGCATATAGTTGTTGCAAAATGATTTATATCGAATGAAACGTGTTGATAGAGCACGTTTGTATTTTAATGCGATGCATTTGTTGTGTGGTAAAGAAAGAAAATTTAAATATATGTTGGAAGTAGAATTTGTTTAATAATTGTTGTGGTTTTTTAGTATGGGGCTCGGAGGTGGATTTTTCATGACGATATACGACGCCAGCACTGATACAGCTGAATATTTGGACGCAAGAGAAACTGCTCCTCTCGCCGCCCATGAAGATATGTACGGTGGAAATGCCAGTTTAGCCATTTATGGTATGCATTATCATGATTTTATTAAAACTAAAAATAGTAAGACATTATTTTGAGAATTCTAAAACTGTGCATTGAGCGGAAACTACTGCCTTATATAAGCAGACAAATTTTAATGGAATTTTTCGGATTTTTTTTACAGTTTATGTGGAAAGAAATAAGCATTGTTCCACTCTTTTCAGGACGTAAACGATAAGCAAGCAACAGCTCGTAAAATTATATTGCTGCTTTTTTACATTCAAATTTTTATTGTACATATTCTCTGATAAGAGCAAGTACGATCTTTAAAATAAATATCATACGTAAATGTTTCTAAAACGGTTGAAATTAGAACGTATCCCGTGAAATAAAATTTAAATAAATGCAAATCATTCCTTTCACTCCAAGTGATATAAAAATTCTTTGATAATTTTATTTTCTCCATTAAAGTACACAATTCTTTCAAATATTATAAAAACCGGTTCCCACTATTCAACTTAAAATTCTACTCCAATCCTTTCCAAAAATTTTCAAAATCTCTTCACACGTTCCTCACACTACGCTCGACTTATCCCACTTAACAAACACAAACGCCCATCAACTCATCTCATTATATCAAATGAACTTTAATCGTCCGAAAGACAAAATGACTCCAACTAAAATCTCGTACATATTATCGTACAGGAGGACTGGCGGTCGCGGTGCCGGGCGAGTTGCTGGGCTACTGGGAGGCCCACCAGCGCTACGGTCGACTGCCCTGGAAGGACCTGTTCGAGCCGGCCATCGAGCTGGCGAAGCAAGGCTGCACCGTCAATCAGTACCTCGAGAACAGCCTCAAGGGGAAGGAGTCGTTCATCAGGGCCGAGCCCACTCTGGCGGAAATCCTCGTGAATCCGGAAACCAACAAGATATACTCCGTAGGAAAATTCGCTTGCCTCGTGTAATTGTTTGAGAGAGGGGATATGTTTGTTTTGAATATGGATGCCATTGTTTTAGGTAGGAGAGAGAATTAAGAGACCTAAGTTGGCGGAAACTTTGAGGAGACTTGCCGATGACGAGGATCCGCCAGGATTGTTCTATAATGGAAGCATAGCCAAGGACTTGGCAGATGAGATCAAGAGTTTCAATGGGATCATCACTGCTGAGGATTTCTCAGCTTATACGTACGCGGTCTTTTTAATATTTAAACTAAGTTCGGGAAACGGCGTATAAGGTAGAAATTAGGCCCTTTGTTAGGGGATACAGAAAAAATAGTTTCATTGACGTGCAACATTCTTTTTTAATGTGTTTATTTTCTAGTGTCCATTTGAGTATGCGTGGTTTTATTTTAGGTATTTCTAACTGTATTTAGTGAGGGTATTAATATATTTATTTCCGACTCAACCGTAATGGCCGCATTATTGACCTGAAATGCGGGAGAAAAGTAACATATAATCGTCTACTTTATTCCCGCAAATTTTTTTTTCAATTTTGAACTGTTTCTTTCTTTCTCCGTGGGTCCCACTCTAAAAATCAATAAAGTGGCCACAGTTAAGTCGGGAATATAGTTCTGTATGCAACACGTGAATAAAGTCGATTATTCACTTGTTTCACAATGTAACGTAATGTACATATTATAAGCATGAAAAATTGCTTGAATGACCTAAATAGGTTAATATATTCTAAGGAATTGAACGTCATAGATATGATGATAACACTGAGTATTTATTTTACTAATGACGCTCTGTGATAGAGAAGTTTAATAATACGTGACTATTTGACTTTTATGTAACTGATGTAAACGGGTTTATGTCTTCTACAAGATATATAACTATGAACTTACCTCTGCATATATTAGACAAGATCTTTATCTTTGTATAAATAATTGGATGAGCAGAAATATCAACAATGAGCTCCATCTAAAGTGTGAAATTTTTATTGTTTTAATAAACAACGAATTTTTATTTTTAAACAGATTACTTTTTTAAATTCTATTTGATTCATTATAGAATTTATAATAATTTTACCGTTATACTTTAAAAAATACTTACCTAATTAATATAGAACAAAGCGTATTGTTTAATATTATATAGATATAGTATCTAAAATAAATAATAATATGTTGCTTTCGAGTAATTGAATATTTTATACAATATCAACGGTACAATTATTGTAAATTCTACAACGAATCAAGATATTATTTAGAAAGAAAAGTCGGTTCAAAAACAAAAATCCATCAAGTTAAAAAGTAGTTGCAATTTCATACTTCAGGTATAAACGAGTTCATTTCGATATCTTTTACGCATCCATGCTTTGTTCCAAATAAAAAAAGATTTGTCTGATAAAATATAATAAGCACCATTCACGCGCAATATATTGTACGAAAATGTTACAATTTTGTTTCTTTGCCCTTGCAATGAACGTCGTTTCCTTAAAAATACATTATTTTCAAAGCACCTTCACTTATAGGAAGAATAGACTTCAACGTTAAAACTAACAAGTACACTAAAACAAAAATGTAAACTCGATTCGCTTCACGGAGCGAAAGCTAAAAAATGTCCTTCGATTCAAGGGTCAAATGGAAAAAGCCGATCGAGGCGAAGATCGGCAACATGACGATGTACACGGCGCCACCGCCCGCCTCCGGTGTACTGCTCACCTTCATGATGAACGTGCTCGAGAACCTCGTGCCGATCAAGGACGAGAGAGTCATGTGGCAGCGCATCATCGAGACGTTCAAGTGGGCCTACGCGAAGAGGACCGAGCTCGGCGATCCCGATTTCGTGAATATAAGTACGTTGAAAGTTTTGATTAAGTTGCGGAGAGAAACTTGATTCGGTTAGATGAATTTTTACAATTTTTAGAAGAATTTCTTCATCGATGAATTTATGTTGATATGATTTTTAAAATTCAAGACTGCAAAGCCTAAAGAGAATGCCTTCAGGATTTTAAGGGAGTACTATCGGTTTCGAATTAGTGTTCAGAAAAATATTAAATTTTGTATACTAGAACGTTTTGACCTCAAAACTTACTCATATAAATACTACACCAACACAGAAAAAGAAGATATTAAGAATTTTATATTTACGTTTTTAACACGTAGCTTATGAGAACTCACGTTTCTGACAGTTGCAATTATGAAATTCATAAAAACTGCTGTTCTGATTTTGACGAAACTTTGATAAATATATACTTAATATTCCATAAATATAATGCAAAAATTAAAATATCGATTCAGCAATTATGAAAGGTAATATAAGCAAACGAATACAATTTTTCCCGATAGTACTCCCTTAATACTTCATTTTTGTGGAATTTCGAAACATTACGCGGTAGCCCAGTTAAATGGAATGCAAGAGTTTAATTAAGGGCTATTGAGCTTCGAATCTGAGTCAGTATGTAATTGAGTTCTATTAAGTTCTATTATTCTAGACCAGTGTGATATGTCACTTGCGATGCATTTATGTAGCAAGTGTACAAAAAAGCTAATCTTAATTGTATAATGTTAAACAAAATTACAGTAGATATCGGCAAGGATTCGACCTCTGCAAAATGTTTTCGAGTACTTTTTAATTTTCGTTATAAAATGCACAAAGAAATTGAGCTCCTACATAGAAGTATTAAAAAACATTATGAGGTCGAATACTTGCCGATGTCTGCATTACAGTAATAACTGTAATTTAAGATATAAAATAGAGCAAAATCATATTTTTGTAATTGACAATAGTCTGTTTCAAACTAACTTATTTTGTAAGGATTTCTCATAAATTTACTTGCCATTTAATATTTATATAATTGAAATAATTTTAGCCGAGATGGCTAGAAATCTAACGTCACAGGATTACGCCGATGCCATACGATTGTTGATCGAAGACACTAAGACGTATAGTGATCCAAAACATTACGGTGCTGTGACTACTAATCAGGAAACTTATGGGACAGCACATGTATCTGTGCTAGCTGCAGACGGTTGTGCTGTATCAGTTACATCGACTATCAACCAAGTGTAAGTAAAAATGTAGTTAAACCCATATGAGCCGTTCTCTAGAAAAACGACTTTTCTCTAGAAAATGTCGTTTTAAGACGATGCGATAACAATACGTTTAAAATTATTAACATGTTTTACAAGTTGTTATACATACATTAATAAACACTTATTAGTTGTTAAAGTTTATTAAAATTTGTATAACGGCTTATAAATTATTACAAATATTTCTAATTAATAAAATTAATAGTAACGTTCTAATAAAAACATATTTTATAGTTTGGGTGCTAAAATACGATCGAGGTCGACGGGAATTATTTTCAATGATGAAATGGACGATTTCAGTTCTCCTAATATTACGAATGGCTTTGATTTACCACCATCGCCGAATAATTTCATTAGACCAGGGAAACGACCAATGAGTTCAATGACTCCTACAATAGTAGTAAGTTGAAGTATTTAATTGTGATTTTTTTTAATAATCGACCAAAATATAATTTAATTTTTATGAAACATTTACAGTTGGACTCCAACAGAAAGGTGCAGTTAGTCATCGGTGCCGCAGGTGGAAGTAAAATAACAACAGCTGTAGCTTCTATTATGCTTTTGAATCTGTGGGATAATTACGATCTCAAAGAAGCAGTCGACGCTTATAGACTGCATCATCAAGTAAATACAAGCTGATTTATACTATTAAAAATAATGACAAAAGCTACAATAATTCTAAAAACAATTTGTATTTTTTTATTTTAGCTGTTCCCAATGCAGATACAAAATGAACACGATTTTCCGCAATACATATTAGACTACTTGATAGAGATTGGTCACAATATTACTACCTTTTCCGGAATTGGTAGTGCAGTTACAGCTATTGCCACAGATAATGCTGGACGAATAACTGCCAATTCCGATTATCGAAGACAGGGGCGAACGGCTGGATTTTGAACAGTGTATTACATTTAGATATTGGAAATATCTACTAAGACCTATTACGTATTACGTATAGATATTGTAAATATTTACTATGATCCTTTCGATCTCGTTGAATGAATGATGTTTATATTGATGATCTCAGATAATGAGAAAATTGTAAATGATTTTTACTATTATAAGTATGCTTAGAGTTGGATTAATATAAATTTTAATCTGTTTTATACAAAATTTGCGCGTAATTCATGAGATTAATTAGCTTTCGAAATATAAATTTTAATTGCAATTTAACGTGCATAGTTCAAGAAATATTTAAAATATTAGTTTATTTCTTACAATGTTACAGAATAATGTTAAGTATTTTATTGAGAATTTTCATAAATTTTACGAAGAGACTATCATTAACTTAAAAACAACAACACTGCAACGATACGGTATAGATAAAATCGTGTTAAATAGTCAGATGAATGGACAATGAGTAACGAATTTTTAAAATACATTATACCTAAAGAAGTATAATCCAACTTACGAATAGAGCGTTTTAAATATGAGAATTAAACAATGAAAATGTACTTTTTTTAAATCTCATTGTATTTTGTACAAATGCTGTCAATATGCAAAAACGCAGTCCATTATATTTATTTATTTTTATGCAATTTTCGTTTTTAACGAGTATGTGATGCTTGCCAGTATTGGACTAATTACAGGTAAATGTTTATAGTTGTAATTACATCAAATATGTGTATAACATAAAACTCTATGCACCTTATTTAAGCTTTGTACATAGAAAGTTTGTAACATAAATTTGTTTCAAAGATCTTAATAAATACTTATAAATAATTTAAACTTAGTACTGAAAATAAATCATTCATTTATAAAAATGTAAGAACTACTGCTGCATTCCGATAACTTGGCGCCTTTTTAAAATCATTTTCATAACCTTTTCTCATCTTTATAGCGTGATTTAATCCTTTTTCGGATTTATAATATTCTGAAAGCCCTAAGCTTTGCCTTTAAAGAATAACACCGATTCCATTTCAAATCATGCAGGCCGACGGCAGCTTATGTCATCAAATCACTTCAAAATTTAATATGTTAGTCATTACATCAAAACTGCAGTTTTTATACATATTTTAAAAATCCGGTTAAAAATCCATATTCTAAAAAATGAAAAAATATATGTTTGAATGCTACCATTTCAAAATTTTTTAAATTTTAAAATATCGTAGAGCGTGGTAATTTTAGGCCGGTAGGGTAGCTGTGGTCCAAATGAAAAAATATGAGTTTAAATCAGCCCCACAGTAAGTATGCGTTTTGAAGCATTCAGAGGTATTAAGTATTTACATTTGAAGATTAGATCTTTTAGATACGAAATCAACCAAAAAGAAAATTATTAAATATATCTAAGTGTAATTTTTTGATTTCTTAATATAAACAAAAATTTAACCAATTTTTCCACCTCGAAAGCTTTCTTCTGTTAGCGCGTGAAAAGGGTTTCTATTCCGCCTTTTTTGGTTTTCGTATATAAATTTTTGTCTGATTATTTAAGTACAGCAGAAACATCTTATTGAACATACAGTGAGTTTAAAACTTACTTGCAAGTGTTCCAAAATGAAAATTTAGCTATGATATACATTATAGAAATAAAGAAAATGGACCAAAGTCGTCCTTCTAAGCGGGGTGACTTTAACCACCCTATTTTTCATACATTTCTAAAAGATACATTTTTTAAATTTTGTGAATATATACTACAGTTCAAGATTAAACCCTTAGCACCTGTCTTAAAATTCAATGGTTGTCAGGAAGAAAACCAGAGTAGTTTGAAGTTTCAAGGTGGTCCAAAGTTACTCCGTTCTACGATAGTATAAAGTTTATTCGATGAACTTATGGATGCTCTTTCATTATCCCTTAAAAAATACAATGTCACCCACGTTTTTAACATTTGGAAATTCTTTTAACGGATAATGAAAGAGCATCCATAAGTGCATCGAATAAACTTCAAATTATTTTAAAATCATAACAAATTGCGTAATGACAGCATTAAGAAACTATTTTTCCATTTTTCAGAACATGGTTTTTGGACGTCTATTTTAAAATGTACATAAAAAATTCAATTTTGGTTCAATAACAAAAATAAAAAATCGTATTTACTTATTTTCGGAGTAGAACAACATATTAAATTTTGAAGTGATTTGGTGACATAGGTGCAGGCGGCCTGTATGATTTGAAATGGAATCAGCCATAGGCATTACCTGCTCGTTCTGTGTGGAATACTGACATCTTTATCTGTCTTATCATCGATGTTCGTGGTCACAGCAAGTGGTCCAGCGTAGACGAGGAGCTAATGACTCCTTGCATAATTGAGCATATAAATCTAACAAATCGCATCGTGAAACTCAATTGCATTTAAATTTTACGTAAGAGAACGAGCGGTGTAGATGGATGGAATATATATGTATTGCTATTACACTGAGAAAACCATATCGTAAAATATTACGATACGATATCGTAAAATTTTGTAACAAATTTTTTTTCAAGTTAATGTAAATTTGCATTACAGGTTGAAATATGACTTTTTATAAATTTTTAATTTTTCGGTTTTTAATATCGTAAATTTTACTATATATATCGTAAATTGTAAGATATATATCGTGCTAGTTGTGATATAATTTTCTTAGTGTATGAGGTGGTATTTACTGAGCTGTACTGGTCTTGTTAAAATTACGATTTACACGGAACTACTTACGAAATTATTTTTTAAGTTAACGGTGGATAACAACTAATTATATGTATATCGAGTATGTGTACAGTGCATGCGTTAAAAATACAATACAATATCCTAGTCTAAAACATGTTTTCTGACTATTTCCTGTAATATCAGTAAATTCCTTGAATTTCTTTCGAATCATCGACACCAACATTTATTTGATACTAGGAGCTGCGTGTTCCATATAATATAGTTGAGGAATGCCAAATACGTCAAAGAAAAAATTGTTAATGCAGCAAAAATTAACTTAATTTTAAGAGATAGATCTTTGAAACTTGAAACGTTGTGAATTTATTTTATGACCAATGATAATTATACATTATTGCTTTATAAGAACAACATTAATGTCTCTCATTGATAATTGTGAAATTATGTAATCAATAAAGAAAGAATTTAATCATAGCTGAACAAATTATAATATACTTTGATTGCGTATATTTTTATAAGTCAAAATAACTTTTGTACCAATAAAAGTTTCGTACCAAATGTATGTAAGCTTATTAACATGTAAAATAAATGATATAGATTTAAAAGGTACCTATAGTAATATTTTATAAATTTCTTATGGACAATTATTATTTTTAAAATTAATGGAATGCATTAAAAATAGCTGCATGCGATCTCATTCTAATTTCAAACCTTGCATAACAAAACGTACAAAATATCTAATTCTATGTTATAGACATTAATTATCAAAGCAATAATTGGCGTGAAAGATAACGAAACATATAATTCAATGCAATCAATTAAGGTAGTCTTTGCATGGAATAATAGGTATATAAGATAACCACATGAAATCTATATATTTTGTTCATAAGTCATAATACTATTAATTTATAATATTTTGGAACAGGTTATCGATAAATTTAAAGAGGAAATTAACATTAAAAGTGGGCAAAAGCCCATGATTGTATCCTAAAAGCGTGCTTTCAGGTCTTAATAAAATATATTAATAAAATAAATACAACAGAAATATCTGAAATCGCAATATAAGGCGTTAGAATCAAATCAACAACTAAATAAAAACTTTATAGTCATATTACTTAAGAATACTCGAATATTATATATGGAAATGTATGATTTATTGCAGAATACACTTTACATTGATTTAAATTTAAATTTCTTATTGTTATCAAAAATATGTGTCAAAAGTTGTTCTTTTGACTAGTGTAGAAGCAAGGACTACCTTAAACGGCGGCGATTTCGATAGGTGATTGCACGACATTTTCTATTATTTTTCAATGCCAACGAACACACATTATATCTAAATTACGTTCGAATAGGAAATGTTAACATTTCTATTTATACTCCGTTGTGCACTCAAATTTATGCAAATAAAATAATTCACTTGCGAAGCATAAGATGAGTATCAGTCTCGATCCAGGCAGTTTAGGAATCAATCGAAATAAATTATTTTCTTACCGCCCTATGAGCAGAGCTAGTCAACCCAGTATTATCGGAAGTGTGCTATGCGTACTTGTCCTGGTAATCATCATTATCGTCGTCATCGTACTACAGTTTACTACCTATACGCAATATTCCAAGTTCGTCAGCAATTCTCCTCTTGGTATTTACAAAAAGGTATACGAATTATTATAAATAATTATTTATAGTGCATCATGACGTTGGGTTATTCGAAATATTATATTTCAATATAATTTTTGTTCTTATAGTTTCGTATAGTTCTCTTTTAAAATAACTACATCATTGATATTATAAACTAAATTCTATCTCGGATAAGTAATAATTAGTTTGGAAAAAATATATAGCTTAGAATGACTTTTATACTCCTTTCGCAGACTTTATTGTCAGAACATAAAAATGAATAAAATTGTCAGTAAATATTTGTTAGCAATATACGTTATGATATGAAAATTCGCAGACTTCGCAGCCTAAAACAGGTTGAAGAAGTTTAAATATAGTACGGTCTGTAGCTATAGATTATACGTATTATATCAATATTTATAAGTTTAATAGTATATTTCAATACATGCAAAATACGTGAAATGCTGCGACTTAAACTTTTAGATTTCTTTAACGTAGCCAGAGTACCAACTGAAGCTAGTCTATTTAATATTGTCTATTGAATAATATTAAATTTGCCGGAATCTAAAGCTTGCGAACCTCGTTGCAAAGGCTGAAAAAATACAGTCGTATTTTACTATTCTGTACTATATTTTTTTGACAACTTTGGTAAAAAATTATCCAGTTTTATCGAAGCCCTCGATTATTTTTCTTTATGGCAAACTAGATAGATCTACATAGTTCTCGATTATTTTCCACAAGGAAATTATTATTTTCTATAAGAATTAAGCTTTAAAAAATCAAAGACGTGCTATTTCAAATCAGGATTGGAATGCTACAAAATTCGTCGAAGTTTAAAGCCTGTAAAACCAGAAAAAAAATAAACATAGGTCCGCAAAGCCTGCGAAAGGAATACAAATAGAAAAACCTATTTTAAATTATGTTTTTCTTGATAGTTTAAAACCTAAATATGAACTTTTATTAGCATGTTCAAACAAAAGTGGCACACCTAGCAGTAAGTGCCAAAAGCACTGAAAGGTATAATAACATTAGTGTAGATTTGACCTAAAAGTAACAAAGAAAAACCGCTGCCAATTCATTGGCACTAAGCTTCCTCAAACTAAATTAATTGTTTCAATACGAAATTCATATTCATCATATTATATTATTATTTATCATATTATTTTATTCCTATTCATTCATTCATTCTTTGTTCATTTAAATTAATTTTAAATTACTATATCTTTCCGAAATATAATCGTAAAACGAAAAATTACGTTTTTGTGTATAACAAAAGAAGGGAAAGAGCCTATAAAAAACTTGCGGTTGTAAAGGATAGGTAATTTTATGCTCTTTTTAATGCATTTACACTAAATTGATCATAATATTTCTAATATGCCAAAAGATCCGAAAATCATAAACACAAAAATTGAAAAATCGTTATAAATCAAAAACATGTCGATGAATCTTGAAACTTGTTTTAAATTTGAATCTTTATTTTAAAAAGAAAAAACTGAGCCCTCATTAGTCAAAATTGACCGCCCTGTTCTCGAGATATAAGCGATCAAAAATAATTTAAAAAATACACACAACCTCAATAAGGTAGTGGACCTGGTTCTCGATATGTACCCAGTTGTCGATAACTCGAAGGAATAATACGATTTTAGATATATTTTGAACAATTTCTCGGTACAAAAAAATTATCACTGCACAAATATTTTGAATTATAAAAACTCAGTTAGCGCTACTTCCTAAATAAAAATTCATACTTCTTGGCATTCTCTGATTTGATGCGTTTCCTGAGGTTTTCTTAACCACGACCGTAGCAACAAGTAAACTTTAAAGTGACATTTCTCTAATAAATAGAACGTTTTAAAAAACTGTAAAGCCAAGATTAGCTTTAAATTCAAGAAAATAAGCGAAATCTAAAAGTTAAATTTTGATTTATTTACTTATAACTATTTTAATTCAAATATCGAAAACTCCGTCTTAATTACGCGTACGTACCCAGTTGTCGATAATCAGATAATATACACAAAAAACATATAAATTTTTCTTTAAATGTTTCCCTGTGGAAATCATAGAATGTAATAAAATGTAACAAAGCGTAAAAAACTGTTGGATTTCGGACATATTTTACGTTTAATTACGTTTTCATACATTTTCCTACGTTATATTATGTTTTCATACATTTTCTTACGTTTTTTTTACGTTTCCTTGTGTTTCCATACGTTTTAATATTTCTTTCCAATAGTAAAATACACTTATAAATTACATAAAAAATAGCGATTTAAGAAATAGTTGGGGTATAACGCCCCTCCCCCCCCCCCCACACCAATTCGGGTATAACGGACCAGCGTATTTTTACACTCTTACTGTTAAACTATGAGTACCAAAATACCGTAAGAGAGAAGTACACTGCTTGTTTATGCTTAATAAATTGCGATATTAGATTGAGGTACGTTACAATGACTCATCTTTATGGCTCTAAGAAAACGACTTAAAATTCCTGTTTTATATCTGCTACCATTTATGTTTAGGCACAAGTGATAGTCTCCATAAAAAAACTTTAAATTGATAGTTTACGTCCGAAAGCTCTAAACCGCGAAAGTCTTCGTCGCCGACTTTTGAAGCGCGATAGTCTTCGTCGCAAACCTTCGAACTGCGATACTCTTTGTCGCAAACGCTGAAATGCATTAGTCTTCGTAGCAAATTGAAATGCGTTTTTCTTCGTATTGGTTTATTGGCTGCAATCACAAGTAAAGTGTTTACTTTTATTTACATGTAATATATCTTAATTACATAGTTCAAATATTTGTATTTCAAATTGTAAAAATCAGATAAAAATTGTGTTAATTATTTACAATTAATTAATTATCGATATAAGTGGTAACGCAGCTCTTACCTGTTAAATGTGAAAGTAATTTTTTGAGAATTTTATAAAAAAAAATAATAATGTATGGAAAATATATTTTAAAGCATTTATTATACACACATTTAAGTATACAACAAAATTCTTTTCAATTTATTTTGGCGCAAAATGGCCACTTGGCAACTGCTGTTCATCTGCAATTCGAATATGCGCGGTGTACAAAATTATTTACCCCAACCTGAATCAGTCTTGTCACCGCCGTCAGAGGTTACATCTAGAACAAAACACCAACAAATTTTATTGTGCGCATTACTAAATCTAGTAAAATACATAGTAATATAGTACATCACGATACGTGTGACCTAAGTAGTCCTTTACAGCACGGCGTATATTACGCTAAACGCCGTGCCATGAAGGACGACTTTCGACACTAGTATCGTATACTATTTTATAGCACTGCTTGCGTAAATCCGTTGTCAAGTATTGCACCGTGAGGTTAACGCCCGAGCGTAGCGAGGGCGATAAGGACGGTGCAATAATGAACTACTTAAGTCACGGATAGGTGTGACTTAAGTGCGGATTTAGGCAACACAGTGCTATAAATATGTTTAAAAATTGCTTCACTATCGCAGTTATTCAATAAAAAACATAGACGTACAATAATGTCCTTTTTTCTCAAATATTTAGAATCAAATTTTTCTTCAGAATACACAAAATTAAAGATAAAGAGTTTATAAAAAGTTAAAGTTGGAGTTAGTGCGAACTGTACCACGATAATTTCGCTAAGTAAACTAAGTAAACTAAGCACAATACGTAGAAGCCGACATATTACAAATCAATTATTTTCTTCCATTTTTTTTACAGAACAGTAAAAACTGTTCAGAAATAGAAACTGGATATCTTTTACCATCAATTATTGAATTTCTCTTTTAATTGAAGAAAAAAATATTATATTTTATCTTATATGATTTAAAGCTGTATTCTTGTAAATGGAAATCAATTTTTTGAAAAAATAATAGTTGTCCCCGCTTCGTTTTATAGTAATCTAAATGTATGTCCAAGCTGGGTTCATATGATTGTTTTGTTTTCGATAAAACTTTGGCACACTATGAGGGCCAACTACATGGAGATTAACCTTTACATACTAAGTTTGTCAAAGTTTTCTCGAAAGCAAAACAAATATATAAAACCAGCTTGGACATATATTTAGATTACTATAAAACGAAGCGGGGACAACTATTATTTTTTTCAAAAAAATGATTTCTTTTAAAATAATGAATGAAAACTCAATTAGATAAGGACAGAGATATCCGGCGTCCCCTTAAGGAGATTCGAACCCAAATTCAAAACGAATAGAATTTGTTAAAATTTTCAGATTCATAGATATCTACTAAAATAAAAATATGTTAAAATTTCATGAAATTTAGGAAGATTATTTTGCAGATATTCGATATCAAAATTACTTGCGTTCTTGTGAAGAGAAGTATTTTTTCGTTGAAAATTCTTACGTCTTAATCCATATCTCAATTCAAAACAGAGAAAAAGGTATGATATTTTGAAACATTCTAGTTAAAGTCTTCAAGAAGGCACATGAAATTTTTTAGAACGATTAGGAATTCAGTTTTGAGTAATAGCCCAGAATACAAATAAAGACTTTATTTGTAATTAAGCAGCTTTTATATTATATATGCAAGATAATCAATCTTTTTTGTAAAATGTTGAAATTTTACTAAAGTCTCATTATTAATTTGCGCGGTATGTTGAGATCAATTTCTTACACTGCTCGAGTTGAGTCAACACAGAAGTCAAAAGTTTGCGAAATTTAATTTTACACTCGTTTAATATGAAACTAACAATAATTAAGTTTCATTAACTAATTACTTAATTTATTTAGCTGTTTAACTTTAATAATATAAGTCATAAACACAAAATTACTAATAATAATAAGAATTAAAAAAGTAGCCTCAAAGAAACTTGTAGGTGGAACTGTATAGCCTGTACCTCTTTAACCTATTTCTTCCCAAGCGGCCATTTTATAGCCGATTGGTTTTTTGCCTAAAAAATTGTCGAAAAAAAAATAATAATAATCAATAGCACTTTTCTGAAGTAAAATTGTCCGCTCATTCCGATTCTGAAGTCAGAATTTTGAAATTTCCGTTGGAAAATTTCAAAAAGGCGGTTTTAGGCAAAAAACCAATCGACTATAAAATGGCCGCTTGGGAAGAAATGGGTTAAGAGGGATGCGTCAGGCTGCCAGGCTCGGACAGTGCGTGTATGCACGGCCTCCTTATACAGGGCCGAATGTCCGCCTTGCGTTTATTTCTAGTCGGGAGCTTACGAACCAAAAGTCCACCGATTCAAATCCCGCCGAAATTTCTTATTTCATTTATTTTTTTACAATTATTTCGCTTTTCCAAGTTTGGCAAAAGTTCGGGATTGTCTCATTGCAAATTTATGCCGAACTTTTCCCAAACGTAGTTTTCTTTTACGCGGGTAGTAAAGTAAAATAACAAAATTTCATGTAAGTAAAATTATTGTCTAACTTACGCGTTAGAGTATAGCATTCACAATTAGGTACACTTCGTCCAATTATATGAAGGCATACGTGACCTTTGTATTTGCAGATTGGACCGCAGTATAGTTCTTCCTGATTGCTGCATGGAGCTAAGAGAAGAAATATTAAATTAATACATTTTTCAGAGAATGTGATATAAAAATTCATGAATTTAAAACAATTTGATAATCCTTAATTCCTTAATAGTATATTACGCATCTTGGGAGGAAAAGTATTGGCTAGTCCATAGCACGTGTAAATTGCCACCCGAGCCGAAGGCGCTACTCAGAAAATCGATATTTACTATATAAAAATGTACATGTGTGCGCACGAGCGTGTATGCTTACGTGCGTGCGTGCGTTCATGCATGAGTTTTTTCAGTTTTGAAAATTTTGAAAATTTTGATAATTATAAAAATTTTGTTAATTTTAATAATTTTGAAAATTTTGAAAATTTATATATATATATATAAATTTTATATATCTTGTATATGTATATATACAAGATTTGTAATTTTTTTATTTTTTTGTGCAACCGAACTCGAAAATTACGTATTTATCATGTTAAGCGACTCCAGCGGCCTACAGGTGGATATATTTCGAACTATTCAGGAAACTCCAAGCCTCCATTCAAATCTAATAACTATGATAAGAAATCATTTTTATTTGTTATTTAATTATTATCACAAACAAACAAAACATACAATCTTATTTCGTACAAAGTTAAAAGGTAACAAATAAAGAAAAAAAAATTTTTCCAAAATATCTTACAAGTACGGTTATATGCATAACGCTCACTTTATTCGTAAAGAAGATTATGAAGCCGATAAATTAGTTCAATTTATGCAATGCAAACTATTTCTGTGATTTTAGAAATCAACAAAAAAGAATTACATTTATATCAGCTGTAAGATTTGTAACTTGTAATAAAGTAAACTTATTTACCGCGGTTTCATGATATGTCCAGTCAAAACCCTTAATAGCGACTTGAAATTTGGATGATATATATATATATGAAAATTCAGTCTTGATATGAATACTTTCAACTTCTTAAAAATCGCGGGCAACGCCGCGACGGGGGAATGGGGATATGCTATTAGGACCATTCAAATTTCAAGTCGCTAGGTTTAAGGGCTTTTGCTGGGCGTTGATGAGTCAGTCAGGACATGTCCTTCAAAAATATATATGCGTCATTCTCTGGGAAATCGAGTTAAAAAATCTCTTTTATTTCTTCGGTAAAAATGTTCCTCTTGGTATGTAGAATATATCTGAATTTTTCAAAAATTTTCATTCTTATATTTCACAGATATAACCGTTTGAAAAAAAGCGACGATTACGTGAATAACAAAACAAGGGAAATAGCTTATTCAAAATTTCGAGTGAGAAAAGATAGGTAATTGTACGCTCGGTCAAATGCATTATTACTTAATCGATGATATTATTTTTATAGTACCAAAAAAGGAACAAAAAATTAAAACTCAAAAATCGAAAAACAGATACAAAGACAAAAACGCATCTAAAACCAGAAAGATTTTGTTTTGATCCGCCGTCCTTAAAGAAAAATAAAAAAATGAACCACATAACATTAATTTTCACCGTGTAATTTCAGAGAAATGTTGATCCACTTCCATACACACACGCACGCACGCATGCACGCACACACAACTCCCAACGCTGGAGTATTTTAAGGGGAGGTCGGAGCCGATTACAGATTTCTGCATTGAATTTTACATTATTCTAATTTAATTGTTCATAAAAGTTAAAAATTTTAGTTTTTCGTTGTTCTCAATCTACTAAGAACACCGGACAACTGAGATAATTGAAAAAAATTAAAAATTGAATGAGAATACGGAATTGTTACTGATGTGTTAAGCCTGCAGCGATATTATGTGTGTATATATGTATGTTTATCTGTATGAATGAGGATCTATTAAAAGTTAAGAAAATTTTATCTGATTCAACTATATAAGACTGCGATATTCACTGACTAGCAAACTCTGTGATACAAAACATGAAAAATGCAAACGATATTTTCAATCGATAATATGTACAATAATTATAAAGGACTCAGGTCCAAATATTTTTGTAATTAATTTTACAAATAAAATCATATCTGTCTATCTATCTACACACACATCCATACACTGTAAAAAAGCAAATGTAAAATTCCAAACTTTTAACTTAACTAGTTAATTATGTTAGAGTAACTTGTAACTTTTCAACTGTTTTTATAAATTAATTGTACATAAACATGAAGTCCAAACAGATCGTTAATTTTATATTTACAATAATTAATAAAAGAATCGCTGTTTTTTATAATAATTATTATGCTGAAAATGTTAAGGAAATTTCTTCATTTTTATGTTTTTACGCCAGCACAATTTTCAAACTAGTGTATTTTTAAGTAATAATGAAGAATATAACAAAAAAATATTTATTTTTTTTCTCAAATCTGAGGAAAATAGAATCTTTAGTGGCCGTCACCCTTAAATAAATAAACTTACGAAGAACTATGAGATTTTTATATTTAAATCGAAAGTTTTATATTTAAGGTCGTTCCTTCATGATATTCGACCTTAAATATAAAAGTTTTACAATAATTTATTTACATGTTAGTATTTGGGAAACGTTTATAATATGAAAGAAATGTACTTTAAGAGTGACAAAAAATATTTTGATAATACAAAATTGGATATCGCATCAAATAGAGAATGATTTGACAGAAGTTGTTTCTTGAAAGATTATAGGGGAACTCACCAATATATAAATTGAAAAATAATCAAAACTTATAAAGTTACAGCCTATATATAGTTTATACTTCTCAAGCAAAAACTTACAAAACGACGTGTACCTACCAACTTACAAAAACAATTGGCTGTAACTTTTCAAATTTTGATTATTTTTTAATTTTTTTATGAGTAAGTCCCTCTGAAAAAGTAGGTCTTCTTAATTTAAATCAGGTGAAAAAGAGAGATTTGGATCTTTTGTCTAATCGAACTCTAGTTGACGTGATATCTAATTTTGCAATATCAAAATATTCATAAAAGAAAATTTGTTGTCACTTGAAGTACCCCTCTTTCGTAGTATAATATTTATCGCATTGTAATGCGTAAACAAATTTTGTTATATTACATACATTTTTATATTTAAGGTCGATTCTCGTGAATGAACTACCTTAAAAATCATTGTTAGAAGTGAAAACGTGTGTCTATTATCGGTCATGGACAAGTACATTCTAGTTAATTTTTAATTTTAATTGTAATTTAAGTTTTATCATCAAAAGAGAAACAAGCTAGGACTCATATATGCTTTACAAAAATAAAATGCTAGAAAATAGAAGAGGTTTATGAAAAATCCTGTGAAAACTCAGTGTTTGTTTTTACAAGCTAATCTCATACTATTACAGTTCTGGAGAATTAGGATGGACGTAAACGTTTGAATTGAATATATCGGTTCCTTTATAATTCAAATCGTATTGTATTCGGGCATCATTTTGATTAAAATTCTTGGATTTGTTTCCTTTTTCTTACCTTATTGACTCTGTAATATCAATCTACTTACAATGTATATTATAAGAAACGCGAATACAGTATATCTAATCCTTATTGTCTTTATTTTTCTTTGTGTGACCGAGATAATAACAATTCAATTAATGTATAAATGTATTTAAATAAATTCCCTGTGCCTTTGGCAAAAAATGCAAAATAAAATTATAGTGTTCCGTCATTTCTGCAGTAATCTAAATTTTAGTCTCTGTTTTTACAAATATTTAAATTTCCTACAAGATTACTATATTTAAAAAAATGTATCCACGGTTTAATCGAAAACTATTAATTTTTACGATTCCGGTCGATATTAACAATAAGTGTAATATACTAATTACTTCTGTGTAAAAGTAAGTTTCCGTTACATAATTCAACAAAAGTCTGGCATATAGTCTAGCTTATACTCTGGGATCGTCTCCGTAGCCAGACGTTTTCAAGACTTTGTGAGTCAGACTTTTGCCAGACCTGTCCCAGATTTATTGTTTTACACGTGCACGTAGAGCAATTGTTAACAGACGGTACTACTGTGAAGATAGCTAGTTCTCTCTAAAGGAATAATCTCTAGTTCCTAGTAGGGATATCCTACTAGATACTCCAGTTTCCTAGACTAAGAATCCTAATTTAATTTATACATCTTTTTTGTTTTACGGAAAATAGTGTACACCACATTTTATATTTCGCATGTGTATATAAGTCTGGTGTATAAGTGTGAAAGCCTATCTAAGAAAAAGCTTGTTGATAATTTAATATTCGCGGCGTGCGTATTAAATCTCTTATAATACTGCCCGGCGAGTACGATTTTTAAATCACATTTTGATAATAACAAAAATTGGTTTTTAATAAAATTAACTTTTAAAATAACTTTTAATTTTTAACTTTATTATTTTTTCTGTTAGTAACTCTTAAATAAACTGAATTAGTTTTGATTTTGATTAACTACTTAACTTAACTTTTTAAAATTTAAAGTGTTTCCCAACCCTGGTAATTTCACATTCCCGTTTTCCAGCTTCAGATTTTGAGGTTAGGTTAATAGTACGCAAGCTAAAATAATAGAATCTAGAGCTCGTAAGCAGTCGTTTTATTTTCTATTATACTTTAAACTTAATTTATTGATAAACCTCTAATTAATTAAGTGCAAAAATGCCCAAATAACCGACTTTTGCACGAGTTTCAGAAATTTTTCAGATTTTCCAATTTCTAGTATAATTCGTGTCGAAGCTATAATTTTACATAAAAAGAGTTGAATTCTACTACACTGAACGCCATACTTTTACACAATCTGGGAATGTAAAAATCACTAACTCAGCAGGGGTCGCTTTATTTCCAGCACTCAGCAGTTGCAATTTACATTTTTCTGTTGAATTATCAATTAAGTGCCCTTTCTTCAGTTATGGGTTGTGTACAATTACACTATGCATTGAAAATGACATTACCCTAATAACACATAACGTTTTTCGAACATTTTTAAACGTTAGAGTTCTAACCTTCAAACGTTGAAAAGCAAAGTTATAAATACGTCTGAAAAACGTTGGTAAAACGTCTGAATGTCCGGAGATTTGTTCCCCATATCTCCATTTCCCAGAGAATTACCCGTATATATATATATATATATATATATATATATATATATATATATATATATATATATATTTGGTTATGTATGGCTATATTTAGTTATATTTTGGTTTTGATATTATATAATTGTGTAAATATATATATACTTATACACAATTAAAAATAAACCAATTAAACTTAAAGATATCTGAATTACTTATAGATAATTGTATATGATTATATATAATTACGTACAACTGTATATGTTTTTATATAACCTTTTATATATAATTATGTACAACTGTATATGTCTTTATATAACCTTTTTTATATACCCCATTAGCCAAGCTTGCCGTGGCAAAATCGCGGCAATAGTTGCTGTGCAATGTTTGTTAACAAGTTGCTTCCAACTTGCTCTCAAGAAATGACGAATATCAAGGATTGATGTCAATGTGCCGTAAAAATGACTGCAAATGCTTGCCACCAAATTGCTCTCATATACGGACGCAGATTTACTTACATTTTATGTATAACTATTGCTGCAAGTTTTGTACATCAATTTGCTTTCAACTCGTTTTCAATATTATTAAAATATTATATTATTTTATTTTCAATATTATTCACATAATATTCAATAAAAATACTCATATATGCGACAGTGCGAGAGAGATGAGGAGGAAATTAATAACAGCATATTGATGGAAATTTGTGTAATATAAAAATCAAGAAATATGATGATAATATGATGGCAATTTATTCCCATGATACGCCTGCACATCATGAGCAATAGTTGCTGTAATTTTGCCTTCACTTTGCCCTTATAATTTACTTCAATACTTGATACAAAATTTCCAGCATATACGGACGCAGTTTTACGTCAAATTTAAGGAAATCGATAGCAAAACGTGTATGTCAAATTGCTAACAATTTGCAAAACATCTGGCTAATGGGGTAATTATGTACAATTGTATATGTCTTTATATAACCTTTTATATATAAATATATATGATCATATATAACTATATATAACTTTACTATTTTCTACAAAATCTATTTCACTTTTCTAAAGTAAAACTTCTAAGTCCATTTATATATATGACTGCATATGAGTTGTGTACCGGTATACGTTATAATGCACTTCGGATAGTACTCTTACTATAAGAGCTGTTGCAGGGTTAGTGGTTGAAGTAATCGCTTGGGAACTCAACGATTGTAGGTTTCAGTCCCATGCAGGGCAATTTTTCTTTTTAAATAATTTCTTGTAATAAGAAATATATAAAACATTGCTAATCTGCAATAATATTTTTTATTTCTGTTAAATTTACATAAATTACTTACTATATTGTTAATTTATTTAATTTATAATTTATATGAACCAATATTAAGAGAAATGTAAGTTCTGTAATTTGTGTAATTTTAAACATATATTGTTTTTGGCTCAGCAAATTACATATTTATTTATATTCGTTCATTGTATTCAGTTCAGGAGCTGAACGTATGACCCATTGATGAGATCTAATACTTTTCAGCTCCAGACGAAATAGATGAACATTAACAAGAAAAATTTCTTAATTATAGAGTCTTATTCTCTTTACATACTTATTTTTCGACTTTATCTTTCTCACAATTCTTCCATTAGAAGTGTGAAGCGACAACCATATCGTTCCTTTCTAGATGAAAAGAGAGACAAAGTTTTTAGTAGAAAGTATTTTGGTTCGTCAAATCAACTGTTCATATCCCAATTAAATAAAAACTTTATAAAGAACAATTTATTATTGATTACAGCTCTTTAAGAAAACAATCTTCTCAAGCGGTTAGTAACGGGTTTCTAGCTGAAACTCGCCAGATCGAGCGTGAAATATGTCTTTTTTATTAGAACTTATACTTATCCAAGTAACTTTTGTCAACTATAGTTGGACTAGGTATGGTAAATTTTACAAAAATGACTTTTGCATAATTATTTTGAAACTTTGATACCTTAGTTATAAGGGAAAAAAAGATAATAGGTACGCATACATGTTGAGCCTATTTCATTAGATGTTTCTCAAGTTTAATTATAAATTTTGTCGTTGTATAAAATGTATTTTGTGTATTTCTTGTTTACTAAACTAATTCAATAAATTTTGACAGGTCTTCAAAACCAGAAATAAATAAAACTAGAAATTTTTTAATCATTGATTTATAATAATTGTGTAAAAGACATAATTATTAATTAAGAGGTAGCTACAAGTAATCAACCCTAGTGTGAGAAATCTATTAAAACGTATTCACCAATACAAAAATTGTATATACATCCTACTCGCAAATAGGATGTTTTCATATTTGGAAAAAGGAATTAATAGTAATTAATAGATTTCTCACACTAGGGAAGTACAATAGGTTCAAATATTATGAATATTCATATATTTGAGGAACGCCGAATTTGTTCATATATGCAAGAATCGTTTATAAAATTTGATAAATAATAATAAAAAATATATTATTGTTAAACATACCATTAACTATTAGTTTACATCGACATTCTCCATTTGTACAAGTAATGTACTCAAGATTAGATTGCTTACAGTTGTTCACACATGTAATACGTTGATATGAATCGCAGCCCATCACTAAGGTACCTATAAGAAAAAATATTTATTTGTTAAATTATATGAGAGTCTATAAAGGTCCTATGATAAAACTAATGAAATGTACTTAATAAAAGTCCATAACTACATGAGAAAAAATAGCTCCAAAAAAATCGTGACGTCACAAGGGCCAATATTGTCAATTTAAGAAATATTTAGTTATATCCCGATTATTTTTTTAATATTTTAATCAATATTAATATTTTGGAAGTTATTCTTTTCTTTAAACATTTATCTACAAAGTTAACGAAAGAAATTTATAAAATAATATATTTATGATAAAAGAAAGCAAATTGTTTATAAAACTTTACTTTACTACTCTGTACGTAATTTATTAAAATTATTTAAACATTTAAATTAACTGTAATCAGATGTTAGTCCGTAGATCCACTGAATTCCTAATCATCTAAAATTTTGTGGATGATTTGCAATCATAGATTTCCGACATATAACCGTTTAAACTAAATATGACATTTTTCGTATATAACAAAAGAAGAGCTTATTTAAAATTTTCGGTTGTAAATGATAGGTAATTTTATGCTCTGTTTAATGCATTTACACTAAATTGATCATAATATTTCTAACATACCAAAAAACTCAAAAAACAAAAACTTAATAATCCAAAATTCGAAAAATTGTTATAAAAACAAAGGAGTTGATAAATCATTAAATTTCTTTCCAATTTCAAATCTTTATTAAAAATCGAAGAAAGTGAGCTGTTTGGTAGAAAAATGACCGTGCCATTCTCGAGATATACTCAATAAAAAAAAATTTTGAAACACATAACCTCACATATCTTGAAATATAAAGATCGTGGTGGTTTGGGCTTAGAACTCGTTCAAGAAATACTAAAGAGCTACCGATTTGTAAGTTTCAGATCAAATGTTGTCGATTTACTCCAGAATTCGCTACTGAATACGAATCAATTTTTTTTTACTAAAAGATTTTTTCTCTTCAAAAGATAAGATATAGCTTAAAAAATTTTACAGAATATTCTTATCCATATTTCTAATTATCTCAATTTTTCTCAAAAATTTTTATTCTTATATTTCATAGATATCCGTTTGAAAAAAATGACGATTTCGTGAATAACAAAACAAAGTAAACAAAATCACTCAATCGATGATATTATTTTTATGGTATCAAGAAACTCAAAAAACTAAAACTCATACGCACGCACGCACGCACGCACGCATGCTCGCACACACACGCACGCACGCACGCACGCACGCACGCACGCACGCATGCTCGCACATACACGCACGCACGTACAAAAAAATAGTGTATGAATATTTAAATAAAATATGTAACTTCAAAATGATACTAATCAAAAATGGATGTCTATTATGATTAACGTACATTTTTGAGTGATCAACACGAAAAATAAGAATAAAATGAAATGTTTCATTTTTGTTCAAGTAAACTTCCTTCCCCAATGTCAAATGCTTACTGATTTCTAAGCAATATTTAGCACATTTATATACTACGGTAAAATTGATTGCCTATTGAAATTGGTAGTTACAATAACAAATTTAATAGCTAAATAACATTCGTCAAGATTTGTAGAATAATGTTCAATTTTAATTTCACTATCCGTGTATAAAATATAACCATAAAAGTACATAAATACACAAACACCACCACCTCGACTAGAATTAAACGCAAAGCGAACATCCTGCCAGGTAAGGTGACCGTGCATACACGCAAAGAGTGTGCTTTCCCAAAGGGAAAGCTTTATGATGGTAACAATTTTTTTTTGTGTGCCTTTAGAAGTCATGATAAATGTGTGTATGTATGTGTGCGTGTGCGTGTGCGTGTGCGTGTGCGTGTGTGTGTGTGTGTGTGTGTGTGTGTATGTGTGTGTGTATGTGTGTGTGTTAGTATGTGGCGTATCATCATTCGTTCAATCTGCGGTATAACTTTCTCAAACTTTGCACAGGTATTTGCTATCAATACCCAGTGTGCGCTTGAAAAAGTTTCAGCGAAAATGGTCGAATACATTTTTTTTCTGCCGTCCGCCCGGAAAGCGTCAACTTCCCGGCCGCTGCGCGAAACGAAGTTGCCGCTTTTCGGCGCCGTCGAGCAGAAAAATAGTATACACACCTTGACCAGTAAAAAAGAAAGCCTCAGATCACATGTAATTGTCGGCCGAGGCTTCGACAATTACACGTGATCTGAGACATTTCTTGTTTTACTGGCCTAGGTATGTAATATACTATTTATGGCCAATTTTATAATTTAAGAATTTTCAAATTTTGGTTTAGAATATTTTCAATACAGGAATGGTTTTTGGGAAGCGAATATTTTACACAATAAAGAACTCATAAGTGTGTGATAATATTTTTTTTTTAACATTTATTACTCGAAAACTATACGATAAAAGTCAGTGAAATTTTTACTGAAAACTTGTTTCATATACAGGTATATTTCTGTAAATTTTTAGGTAAAATGACAGTTTGTTTTCTGAAGAAAGAAATAAAATATAGTAAAAATGCATTTTTTTCAGAGAAAATTTCAAAGAATATTTGTTAGGTGTCAGGTTATTGGCTGAATATTTTTGAGCCGATTTGGTTCATAATCTTCTGGCATATTAGAGATTATTCAACTTAAACAATACTTTTTCACCCTGTATATCATGACATCTTTAAACTTTAACATGGTATCTCGAAAATACTGAAATTCATTTTTATAATATGGAATAGTGTTAACATATACACATTATGCGTTCTCGTGAAGATTAAACATTTATACAATTTATAAATATTAATTGAAAGTTGATAACTTTCAAAAGTGTTTAAACTGCTGACTCCTTGTCATTGACACATAAATTCAAGATGGCTGCAGCAGCATCCTATTTCGTTGGTATATATTAAGAAATTTCTTTGTTGTAGTTTTAACTATTGTGGATTTAAATCACACATATAGAAAAATCTTTTAAACTTTTTTTATTTATTTATTGTTGGTCTGTTGTATTTCGTAACACTTTGTGATTGGGTTGTATTATAATTGATGATCTGTATAATGTTTATCATCTTTAACTTCTAATTTGAAATTCCATATTTTTAAAAAATTCCCATGCACCAAATATTGACTTAAAACATTTATTTCTTTCACTTTAGTGAAGTATTTTACTTAAAGTTTAATAAAATAATAATTGAAAAATCATATCTCTTCTATATTGGAAGAATATAAATGTTATATTAAAAATATTATAATTTTGTGATTTTTTTAAAAATGATTTAATAATGACATAATTTATTTTTGCAATATTGTATCTGTATCTATCTATAATAGAGCATTAAAAAATTAGAATTTTTATACTATTTAGATGATGGAATTTGTAAACTAGTATATGTTAAATAGTAGTAAAATTTTTAAATGTGTGATTTTAAAAAATAATGCATTTATGTGTCTTATGCTTTTTTTTGTTATGAAAGAGAAAAAAACAATAATTCAATCTTTTATAGGTACAGATTTCATTTGATTTTATAAATAAAAATAGATTTTAGAATCAATGGCAGCTGTTCCTTATTTATATAATAATTTTAATTAAATTCTGGCCTTGCATATGTTAGTCATAAGACCAGTGTAATGACAGGGACTGGGCAGGACCTGACACGGCTTATAAAATATATCTCAAATGAGTTCAATTATTGAACCAAATAAAATAAAATAAATTATTAATATTTTATATAAAGAAAACTACAACAGACAAATGTCTAATCAACTGCCTATAATTTTTTATTCTTTGAAAAGAAATAATATGTTTGAGACGGGTTTACTTAGATCATGTATTATATTGTTATACTTCTTATACTTGGTTTTTGTATTTATATGTAATCATACACTTTCATTTGATACGTGTCAATTAATTTCAATCAATTAGTGACCAATTAAAACATAATAACTTTTACGTATAAAAAGAATCTACCATCTACCTCTGTTCGACTAATGAGCTTATCGAGATGAACATTTTTACATTAATAAAAAAAAATTTCGACCAATAATTTTCAGGATAAACAATGATTAGTACAAACATTGTTTTGTTGAAAATCAATTACTTTCCAAACATATATCACTGTTTCCCATTCAAACTGTTATAAAATACTTTGAAATTTGTTATGTATACTCAGCAGATACTAGCGAAGCCGGTAAGTTAACTCAAATAACGAAAAGTCTTAATAATTGAATAATGTTTAATAAGAAATCGTAATTGTCCAATATTTACGTTTATCAATCTTTGGCAGAAATAAGTCTATTGAAAACTTTATTTTAGAAGAAACTTCAAGCGAGAAACTTGTTCCTCTGTTAATGAAGAAGTATTTTACATAATTTGAACTTGATTAGATCAAAAATGTAAAAGATGTATATTTTACAGAAACGGCCTTATGGTCGTTTTGCGCGACGGATTAGCATTCATGCCATAACCCTGCACGACATTGCCGAATATCGATGCGCATTCATTTTATAACTGCATTTTGTCTTGCGCACCTTAATTGATAGCATGTGTGTCCAGTCCTGTAACAGATATCAACACATTTTAAAAAGTAACTTCAGTTACAAATAGTGCGCACAGATCAACTAAATTATTCTTATTTCTATTAAAATGTGCATAAGAAAGAGATTTGAAAGAAGAATAAATATAAATAGAACGAGATTTATGATTTATTAATAATTATCTTATTCTAATACTTAAAAAAATGTTTAATAGTTTAAAAATAGTTATTGATCTTGGTTAAGTCGATTTTTCGCATCTATATAACTAATACTATTTCAAAAAAATGCATTTTTATTAATTTAGCATACTTTTTATTTCTTAAATTCCATACCTAGAATGGTCGACTTTTTGACTTTTACCCGTTAATGCATTTGAAGCAACATACCTAAAATTACTTATTTTTTCTGACTTGAAATTTTGGATAAGTTATTTCCATTCTTTTGCTTTACATAAAAACATCGTTTATTGTTTAAGAATACGAGACATTGAACAAGGAATTTTGTTATGTTTTTCTAAATTTTTTATTTCAGATAGTACTGCCTAGTCACTAACAATATTATTGTTCCTTCTACATGAAGTCGTAACGCAGTATAACAACCATAAATTTGAATATTCATGTAGTTCAATATTTGATAACGGAATGAAAGTCGCTTCGACAAAAATGAGATAAGGCGGGCCGTAAACTTTACGACCTGGGGAAGGCCGCGCACGTGGCACTAGATGTCTGACCTGTTAGTCCAATTATATTAATTTTTTTTAGGGAATCGCTTAAAGAGGATATGTTGCAGTCGAATCTGGTAGAAGAAAGTGTCATACACATAGGAAAAATAAATGAGCTTCGAGGGAAGTGGTGCAACATTGTTTAAATAATGAAAACGTTCACGAAAAACAGTTTTTTGGCTTTAGAGAAAAATGTATTGCTACTATCGAAAAATAAAAAATAGCTATATATAGGCATTACAAATACCAAATAAGAAAGAAAAAAATATATAAATAATTTCTGCCATTTTTTGTAATTTTTTAAAATTAATATTTCATTTTTCATTCTCTAAAATAGCATTAGAGTAATTCATAGATATATAAATTAGACGTAAGTTACGTCTATTTTATGAAAAAGTTTATATTTTTAATATGTTTGACGTCAGACAATTTTTTTCCGATTTTTACAAATTTTTATAAAATTTATATTTTATGTTTCTTGCACAAAAATAACATGAAGGTAATTGTTTGATACATCAATTTAAAGGAAATTACGGATACTTTGTAAAAACGTACATATTGCTAACACATTCAGCGTATATAATAAAAAAATTTCGATTTTTACATTTTCTAAAATTAATATTTTTAATAAAAAAACTGCACTTTTTATGATCGAATCAGCGCCAAAATTTAATCAGTTCTAAGTTAAGGCATACCTTACATGTCTACAAAATTTCAGCTCATAACAAGCTTCCCTTGAAGAGTTATTGTTCCACAATTTTTTTATCACATACATACATAAATACATACATACATACATACATACATACATACATAGATACATACATACATACATACATACATATATACATAAAGATATTTTTTAAAGACGTGTTTTTCTGACTTCAGGAATCTGGAAAACATATTAGTTCATCAAAATCTCTGATAAAAAAATTTTCATCGTTACAAAGCATTCTCTTTGACAAAGCAACACAAATCTATGAATCTTTAAATTTCTTTTTGATCAAAAACCATAAGATAACGCTGTAAAGTGATTTAGCAGAATGCTTCACTAAGTATAAACGTTTAAGTATTGTCAGTCTGAAAATATCAATAAACTCAAATTCATTTTTAACATTTTTGCACGCGAAAAATTCATTATTATTGTTAAGTAAAACATTTTTGAGTCCTTTAAAAAACATAGATCGAATGAAAATCATGCGCAATTTAAGAATCTGTACTTTTTGCTTCTTGGTATGTGATATTTTCATAAATTACAATATTTTTGAGGATGATGAATTAGAACAAATAGGTTTTCTAAAAATGTATGGATTACCATTTTGCAAAAATGTTGTGATAATTTACCAACAAAACCTCTTATTAATTAATATGATATTAATGTCAATTGGATACTTTTTTAATAAAAAATATTGAATCTTGGAAAAATAAAGACAATGTTCAAATACATACTTTTTCGCAAAAATAGCTTGAAAATAATTGTCAAATATATTAACTGACTTAAAATCATCTATATTTTAAAATTACTAGAAATAGTTATGCGCGCTGCCCGCGCGTTCCTATATTTACTATATATTTTATGTTATATTTTTTTATTTAATTATAGTGAATAGTATACTTAAAATTCGTGTTTACTTATAATTTAATTTTAAAATCGTATATGTTATGTAGAATAATTTTCGATATATTTCTTTAGCTTATGCTATAAATTGATTGATTTTATATGAATATTATTTAATAATTTTTTGTAATTGTAAAGAAATCTTTTATCCCAATGAAAATTGAAGTATTTCCGATGTACGGTTTAATCAATTCTGTATTCAAAAATATTAGGTGCTATCAGAACGAACATTCATAAATTAACATTCAGGAAGGCGCCCTGGACCTCATTTCCGAGAGACCAGGCTGGTACACTGTAAAGAATAACATTAAATTTACGGTACTTTTAAGAAGTAAACTGATAAAATATTTATGTACACGTAACAAAAATGTAAATGTACATGAGCATGACATTTAATATACATTTCATGAATTTTAGTGTACAGTTACATTCAATTTAATGTAAACATGTTTTAAACTTTAGTAACTCAGGCTCCCGAACGGAAAAGGGTGCATAGCGCGATTTCGTCGAATAAGTATTGTCCGTATATATATAAGGAGAATATTATTGCGCAACTGTTTCTGTTAAAACTAAATTTTTAGCTACTTTAGTATATTTAGTAATAGATAAAAAAGGTAGTTTTTAACATTAAAAGAATATTACGTATTTACCAATTCAACTCGACATAACTTTTTCAATTACGAATTTTTATCTATGAAACTTTCACATAATGATCTTTAACGTGTTCTATGAGATATAAAATACGCAAAAAATACATAAAGATATTTTGGAAAAAAATGCCGAATTTTTAAAAAGTTTTATCAGAATCGTGAATTGATTTTTCCGATCACAAAAGTTGTTCTACAAATTTTCGAATTATCAGCTGCCAGCGGCTATTGAATGCATAAATGTGTGCAAGGTATAATATAAAAAAGACGATAAATACTTTAATTGAAAAGGTGTTTTAATTAAAAGTTTATGTTGCCCCAAAGTTTTGGCCAATAGAAAACACTCTATAAAAAGTAATTACATGAAATTCAACAAATTTCATTTATACCTAAGACTTGACTAATTTAATGCATTTATCTTTAGACTTTTCATCGGCAATAACTATGGAGTAAAATGAGCAATTTACAACGATTTATAGATCACATAACCCTGTAAGAATGAAACAGCCTCTCTTAACATCAAAGAATTCTGCACTCATATACGTACTAAACTAGAATATATCTTCCAAAGTCTCATAAAGGAAAGCTCAACACACAATTAAAAAGTTAACAAGACCAATATTTGATCGAATTGGGTTAAAAAGCATTTTTTCTAACAACATATTTGAACAGATCGTAGAGTATATTCCCTTTTTCCCAACTTTTGGAATTTTATCTATATCTTGAAAATTGAAAGAGATACGACGCTCCAAAGTTTTTATATACCTTCGATACCTTTGATGTCGTTATGATCGTGACGTCACAAAGATACTTGAGAACACTATAACTTTCTCAACCAAAGTTTCAATTACAAAAATTCAAAATGCATATACATCGGCTTACGATTTCCACCAAGCAAATCCATGCCGACAGAAAAAAAAAACATTTTTTTACATCCGAATTAGGCTGCGGTGGGGACGACCGGTCCGGAATGCGCGCAGATCGGCACGGACATCCTCAAGCTGCGCAATGGCTCGGCCGTCGACGCGGCGATCGCGACGCTCCTCTGCGAAGGCATCGCCTCACTGCACAGGTACGGCCCTAATACAACGACATCATCACAACGCACGCACACTGCACCACTGGTTCTTGATTTTTCTAGCCTTTCTACGGGGAATCTTTGGGAATTATAATATATCTTATTTATACATATATACCCCATTAGCCAGGCTTGCCATGGCCAAATCGCGACAATAGTTGCTGTGCGATGTTTATTAGCAATTTGCTTCCCACTTGCGCTTAAGAAATGACGAATATTAAGGATTGATGTCAATGTGCCATAAAATTGACTGCAAATGCTTGCCACCAAATTGCTGCCATATACGGACGCAGATTTACTTACATTTGATGTATAATAACTGTTGCTGCAAGTTTTGTACATCAATTTGCTTTTAACTTGTTTTCAATATTATTAATATATTATATTATTTTATTTTCAATATTAATCACATAATATCCAATAAAATTACTCATATATGCGACAGTGTAAGAGAAATATGGAGGAAATTAATAACAGCATATTGATGGAAATCTGTGTAACATAGAAATCAAGAAATGTGACGACAATTTGATGGCAATTTATGCCTATGATACGCCTGTACATCATGAGCAATAGTTGCTGTAATTTTGCCTTCATTTTGCCCTCATAATTTACTTCAATACTTGATACAAAATTTCCAGCATATACGGACGCAGTTTTACCGCAAACTTAAGGAAATCGATAGCAAAACGGGTATGTCAAATTGCTAACAATTGGCAATACATCTGGCTAATGGGGTAATAATCATATTATGATTATGTTTAGCATTGTTAAAAGGGTGTATAGTAGTAGGATGATTGTCTATGATTAGCTACGTGTACATGTGATTGTTTGATTTTTGATAGAATAGTGCGAGATGAGTGAGCGACGTCAGACGGGCGCGATACACGAATAATTCTGACAGTGTGTAAGATCTCAATGCGCGTGTACAATATATAAGTTTTATAAAATGAATGTTATTGACAGAAACGTGTTTAATATTTTATTGATAATGGTTTCTTACAGCACGGGCCTTGGAGGTGGATTTTTTATGACGATATACGATGCCGCTAGTGATACCACTGACTGTTTGAATGCGCGAGAAACTGCTCCTCTACATGCCTATAAAGACATGTACGGTGGAAATGCCAGTTTGTCTCTTACCGGTATGTTATAATTAAAACTAATAGATGGTAAAACATATTATATTTTTAACATTTTTATAGTTAGATAAAACTACATTATAAGCAGACACGTTTCAAGGTTCTTTAGGTCATATTGAGCGTATCCCGAAATATGAGCATTCCACGCGAAAATTTTCTTATATGTGGCTGCGCATTGACAGTGACAAATATTTTGTCCCAATAACAAATCGCAAAAGAGCACCTTAAAAGCTGTATAACCTTAAATGAATTCCGTTGGAACCTTTCATTAATTTATTTTTATTTTTATAGCATAAAGTTTGGCAGTAGATTTACTTAAAACTTTAACGTTGATTGCTTTATACTATTGGATAATCTGGACAATACGAATGGAATTAATGAATAAGCTCGTTCCGTTTCTCTCTGGCTAGCGCCACCATCGCACACATTTCGGAATGCGCTGATGATTATTATTATTATTATTATTATTATTATTATTATTATTATTACTATTATTATTTATTTTACTCCCGACTCAACCGTAATGGCCACTTTATTGACCTGAAAAGCGTATTTTCCCACAAATATAATTTTCTTTATTTCCCACTAATGCATTCTCTCTTTTTTTTCAATTCTGAGCTATTTATTTCTATTTTTGTGGGTCCCACTCTTCAAATCAATAAAAAGTAGCCACAGTTAAGTCAGAAATAAAGTTCTATATGCAACACGGAAACTGGTGGAAGTTGACTTTTTGGGTATAGAACCACCTTAATACTTAAAAAAGAAACAAATTTAAAATCTCACATTATTTCCATGGACGTTATACACTCACACGCGTGTCTTACTTAACTCGCCCGATTCTACTAAACTTACCAGACAAACATACCGAAATCTTACCACTAACTCAATCAGCATTGATTCAAGTAAGAATACCGAAAAGAGCCATGCCATCTCGAATATTTGTCAGGGGGGCTGGCGGTAGCAGTGCCGGGAGAACTGCTGGGCTATTGGGCGGCGCATCAACGCTACGGACGACTGCCCTGGAAAGATCTGTTCGAGCCGGCTATCGAGCTGGCCAAGGAAGGTTGCACAGTCAACCGGTACCTCGAAAATAGTCTCAAGGAAGTGGAGTCGTACATCAGGGCCGAGTCAACTTTAGCGGAAATTCTCGTAAATCCGGAGACGAACAAGATATACTCCGTAGGTGGCGAATTTAAATTTTATTTTTGATAATTGTACGAGGGAAGGAATTATCGCGCTATTGTGATTGTGCGCTTTATTGTTTTAGGTAGGAGAGAGAATTAAAAGGCCGAAGCTAGCGGAGACCTTGAGGATTCTGGCTGATGATGCGTATCCTCCAAAAGTTTTCTACAATGGGAATATGACGAAAAATATGGTCGAGGAACTTAACAGCTTTGGTGGGATCATCACTGCTGAGGATTTCTTAACATATAAGTATACATGCAACATAAATATTAATATTTTAAGGGCTCACGAGAATTTTTCCCTTAATGCCATGGGCAAAAATGCTGAGCAAAAAGTAAAGACTTTTTTATGCAAAACATGTACTTTATTAACATTTATAAGTCTAATAAGGGCGATCATCTCATTTATTCGTCGCTCACAATTTTCTAAATTGCTAAAATTACAATTTTAACTTCGCTTTTTACCCGCCACGCATTTGCGAAGCCCGTTCTTAAACTTTTCAATATCAACCCACTCTTTTCCTGCAGTTACGAAACGAAATATCTTGAAAATGTAACCTAATGTGAATTCAGCATAAAATAGCGCTTTTCCGAAATATTTGTTTAACACTGAGAATAAACAATAAAAGTAGAAAATCGACAAGGTATAGAAACCAAAGTGAGCTCGAAAATTAATCTTAAAAACTATCTACATAAGGTAGTGGAACCGGTCCTCAATCAGTAACCAATTGTCGATCAGTTTGACGAAATAGACAGTTTTTACACTTGTTTCTACTAATATTTTTATTTAGAAAAACGCTTTTTGTATAAAAAATATTGATGAACCAATAATCGACAATTAAAATTTAGTCGTTTTTAGCCAAACTTCATATAAAAAAGATTTAGATTAGTCGAACAGAGTTTGAGTGCACCTCTGCTACGTTCTTACGTGGATAGGTAATGAAAGGCATCTTTTAATCTGACATTTTCCACAATTTTACCTTGTTTCTTTTATTAGAATAAGTTTAATACTACACTACTTTGACAACATAAGTGAAATAAAATAGTTGAAACATGATTTAATGAATTTTAGTGTTATTATTTAAGCGATCGAAAATTGGCTCTCATTTCAGCGTCATAATCTGTTGTTGGTCATCAATAAATTCTTAGCAATAACTACATTTTTTAATTATATATTATACATTTTCTATTATTATAATAACTAAATTAATGACAACATTTATTTTTAGTAAAAATAAGTTGAAAGAAAACTACTTGCATCAGTAGATATTATGAAAACAATATTTTAGATTAATAAGTAAGTCTAGTGCTTAATAACTGCGAAAAACTCCTTGAATGAACCTTATACGACATTACTAATTGATGTTATGAAATAATTTTATAATTTCTTGCAAATTTAATACTTTTTAGTAAGGTTTTTATTAAAACGCATATTCCTACCCTTACGTTTCATGTGTTAAGATTGATCGACAATTGGTTACTTTATGCATATTGACAACTGGTCTCCAGTGTCAAATAGTGATCGAGAATTAGTTCTATGGAGTTTTTATAATTTAAATAAAATTTTAAATAAGTACATAAAAAAATATGTTCAAACCCATCGTTATTATATAGTAAATAGTATAACTAAATAGTAAATTAACTGATAAAACCACATTCAAACTAATTTTTTCTCTACAAACATGGTTTTTTGAGAAAGGAATCTCGGTCTTACGTTAATTGATCGACAATTGGGTTCACTACCTTACTTCCACTCTAGGGTCATGTGGGAGAAGCCGATCGAGGCGAAGATCGGCAGCATGACGATGTACACGGCGCCGCCGCCCGCTTCCGGTGCACTGCTCGCCTTCATGATGAACGTCCTCGAGAACTTCGTTCCGGTCGGAGACGAGAGAGTCATGTGGCAGCGCATCGTCGAGACGTTCAAGTGGGCCTACGCGAAGAGGACCGAACTCGGCGATCCCGACTTCGTGAATATAAGTACGTGATAAGCACTCGATTGGAAAGGAGATTCGCTCGATTAGGAGATTATGATTGGATGCACTTTTCGAATTTTTGCGGCTTTAGGAGGATTACTTAGGAAATCGTGATTTTAATGAATACTGTATGATATCTATATCAATTTAAAATTCAAGACGGCGAAATCTAAAGAGGATACCTTCAGAATGTTGAGGTGATGGTTATCTCCTGGCCTGTGCTTAAAATATTGATAAATCTCATACATTCAACATTTCTTAAGTTTATTTTGTTCTTCATTTGAAAATATGAAATATCCACCATGTCAACATAAAAGAAATAACGCTTTTTCATAAAGAATAGTCTTGAAAAAATCTTTTTCTTCCTGGCACTTAAAAATAAGGCTCAACAGCCTTAGCTTAATTGAATAAACCCTAGATCACGGGATAGAGGCTCTAGTTATCAAAACATTTTTGTTGTTACAATAAAAATTGACATCGTTTTAAATTAATTAATACAAATTATAAACATAACTTTGAAAGTATAAATCTTGATCTGTTCCAAATTTACGCTAGATTAAAAGTCTTGATAAAAATAGTATGGAAATTAATTAAAGTTTTATAGACTTCCAAGTCTAACAATTTTCATGCTTTTATTAACACGATTATTATCTAGGATAACTTTGGCGCGACAAGATATTTACGCGTTTGACCTCTTAAATTCAATTTTATTGTATCTATGAACTTTCATTTAAATTTTTAAAGTTGTGTTTAAGATATTTATTTTCAAAGTTGTATACTTTTTGTACTACATTTTATGTGTTTTGTGACCTAGGGACTATTCAATTAAATTGTGAAAATTAAATTCTTTTTTAAGAACTATAAGAACTGACCCTCAAAGTTTCAAAGAAATCCAGGTCCTTGTGATTAAGTTTAAGTTTTTTATGTATTTAAGTTAGAACTAAACAATTTTGGTTATCGAGTGACATTAGTATGTAAAAAACTAACTTTTTTAAAATGCTTTTCGCACTTTGATAAGCAATGTTTAATCTACGAATCTATTTAATTAAAATAATTTTAGCCGAAGTCGTTAGAAACTTAACGTCAAAAGTTTACGCTGACGCCATAAGATTGTTGATTAAGGACAATAAGACGTACAATGATGCAAAACATTATGGTGCGGTAACTACGAATAAACAAGAGCATGGAACAGTACACGTGTCAGTACTAGCGCCAGACGGTTCTGCTGTATCGGTCACATCGACGATCAATCAAGTGTAAGTTTCCTAATTACTTTTTAGAAAGTTTAAAATAATGGAATGCAACATTTGTAGTTTAGGTGCTAAAATACGGTCGAAATCGACTGGAATCATCTTCAACGACCAAATGGATGATTTTAGCTCTCCTGATATCACAAATGCTGATGATTTGCCACCATCCCCGAATAATTACATTGAACCAAAGAAACGACCAATGAGTTCAATGGTTCCTACAATAGTGGTCAGTATTTAATTGTAATTCGTTTCAAATATAATCAAATGGATAATTCAATTTTTATGAAATGTTGACAGTTGGACGTAAACCGAAAAGTTCAGTTAATCACTGGTGCCTCGGGTGGAACTAAAATACCAACAGCCGTAGCTTCTACTATGATTTTGAATCTGTGGAACAATTACAATATAAAAGAAGCCATCGACGCTTACAGAATTCATCATCAAGTAAATACAAAATATACTTTTAATAATAATAATGACAAAAAACGGCAGGCATAATGAAAACAACATTTTGTATTTTAGTTGTTTCCGATGCAAGTACAAGCGGAACACGATTTTCCACAATACATATTGAACTACCTGATGGAAATTGGACACAACGTTACTACTTATTCTGGAATGGGTAGTGCAGTCATAGCTGTAGCTAGAGATAATAATGGACAAGTAACTGCCAATTCCGATTATCGAAGACAGGGAGAAATTGATGGATTTTGAAGAGTATATTACATATAGATAATGTGAATGTTTACAAAAACCCATGATCTTTTTGATCTTGTTGAATGAATGATGTTTATTAATGTTCTCGCATAGGGAGAACATAGTAAATGATGTTTACTATTTATATTAATTATGCTCAGAGTTGTAATAATATAATTTTTCATCTATTTGTATAAGTAATTCGTGCATATTATTTCTTCAGATTTGTCTATTTTAATAAAGTATTGTTATTTTAAGGGAGTACTATCGGTTTCGAATTAGTGTTCAGAAAAATCTGAAATTTTGCATACTAGTAGGTTTTGACCACAAACTTACTGATATGCATCTTTAGAAAACTTCACCAACCCAGACAAAAGATATTAAGAATTTTATATTTACGTTTTTAACACGTAGCCTTATGGGAACTCACATTTCCGACAGTTACAATCATGAAATTCATGAAAACTGCTGTTCTGATTTCGACGAAACTTTGAGATATAGGTATATAATTAATATCCCATAAATATAATGCAAAAATCCAAATGTTGAAACTAACGAAATAAAATTGTCCAAACGAATAAAATTTTTCACGCTCACTCAACCATTTACGCATACATTTGGCCTACCACGAAAATAAAAATCGACCAAACACGCATTTAACTCACGGAGTACCGATTAAAAACAAAAAATTGCAACGACACAACAGATGTAAAATTTTATAAAATCATAATTAATCGCCAATGCGCAATGACTTTCTAACATAGAATAAAATAAAATCGAAGATAAGTAAACGCTACAAATATTATATTACTATTTCATAGTATTAATGCTGTATACAATTTATATGAAAAAGGACGTAATTCTTAATTATTTACAATTTCTCGTATCGGGTATAGGATGTGTGCCGATATTGAATTAATTGTAGTTAAACATTCCAGTTATAAGTAACTACATCAGATATGTATATAATATAAAAATCTATGCATTTTATTTAAGCTTTGTACATAGATTTGTAACAAAAATTTGTTTGCATGATCTTAATAAATAATTATAAATAATTAAAACTTAATGTTAAAAATAAAGCATTCCGGCATTCATAATTACAAATCTTTAAGAACTACTGCTGCTTTCCGATAGCTCAGCGTCTTCTTTGATCTTTTTGACAACTTTCTTCGTCTTTTTAACGCGATCCAATCCTTTTTTGGATTTCCGAAATATTTCGATAGCTTTAAGCTTCGATTTTAAAGCATTAGCCTTATCCTTCTCCCTTTGTGGAATAACTTCTTCGTCCACAATTACGAATTTCTTTCGTTTTACTTTAATACTGGCATCATTGACTTCCTTATCCGCTCCTTCAATCGTTTGTGCATTACTTTCATCGTTGTTGGCTTCATCGATTGTCGGTAATTCGCTAGGTTGCTCATCATCAGATTTCTTCCCTTTCTTACCTGTTGTTTTTCTGACCCTTTTCACCTTTTGTTTAGTAGACGTCGTTGGCGCTTGACCTTCTGATACTTCGGCATCATTGAGTTTACCGCCTAATTTTTGAACAGCCGTTTGTACCCTTTTGCTCAGAGTAGCTTCAATGGACTTTGGAACTGAAAGAACTTTGAAATAGGAGTCTATTCCTTTTTGACTCTTACTCTCAGCTAGCCTCTTCATAACCGGATTTATGATTTCTTCGAATTTTAGCTTTGTCCAGCCAAATTTCTGTTTTGCATAGTCTGCCAATAGAACCAGGTTTGGTTTTACCCATGTAAAAGGTTCTTTTGATTCATCGATTGTTGGAGTCAAATATGCTTGAACAACAGCTTGACTAGGAAATCCTATAATAATCGATTTTTTAATATAGATTGTCCGTATAACGAGAGTCGAATTATAAAATTTGAAATGAATCGTATACCTTTTTCAATTTGAACATTTTTAAGTTTATTGCGTAAAGTGGTTTTTCCAGGGGCGGTTAACTTTCCAGCTCTAAACCAGGCACAAAAACTTCGCAAACCACGTAAAATATCTTCTCCTTGTGTAGGAAAAGACGCTAGAATTTCTAACGCAGTGACAGGACCTACACCTGCCAAGCCGTTTGTATAATCACTACCGACTAAAAGAGCTAATTGAATCAATTCCTTTCTAGAAAGTTCTATAAACAATAAAATAATTTAAAAAAAAAGACAAATAAGACTAACTATTGTTCAAGTTAAATTTGTAATGAATTAATTAATGCTTACTAAAGTGATGCTCTATGTCTTTCGATAGAAATTGTAATACTTTTTTATTATTATCGAAAAAGTTTTTGTACACACAGTGTCCTCCAAAGAGCCAAATATCAGAGTCATCTGTTACAGTTCCATCAGTTAATTCTATTTGTTCCAAATATGCGCACTGCGCCTCAGCTTCCATAGGAGCTATAATATAAGGAACTCCAAAAAGGCGTAAAAGCTCTTGAGCTTCCAGTCTCATTTGATCTGTGATGTCTATTGCTTGTCTTTCTAGTTTACCTAAGGTTCCTGTAATTTGTTGCTGTTCAGTCTCTAATTGTTTCTGAAAAATAGAAAATGCTTTTAAGTTTCATGTTATGTGAAAATTTTAAATATGTTAAAATACTTGAAGTATATTATATACCTTCATTGATTCAAGCTCTTTTTCATCCACAGGAAGGACTAAAGGTGGTTCCTTTTCGACTTCAATTACTTTTTCATTGTCTGCTGCTTGAGTGTTATCATTGACTAACTCATCATTATCTGAGACGACATCTTCTGGATTCTTATCGTAGATCTCACTGTCAAATGACTCAATATTTTCTTCTTGTACCTCAGCTTCTGTTATTGCTTCTTTTGTACTGACTATTTCTGCACCATTTTCAGAATTGGTAGAATCATTGTTTACTTCAACATTTGGATTGACTTTCTGAGGTGTTGTTGGAAGAGACATTGTACTAAATTCTAGCAGTGAGTTTTCGGCATTCGATAATGTTGAATGATCTTCGTTGTCATCTTTCTCTTGAAATGATTTATCTGTTTCTTCTTTCAGTTCAACTGAATCTTGTTTTGTAAGCAACTCCATGGGAAACTTATCTTTAAAAGAATTTTCTTCTTCAATATCATATAATATAGATTTGTTTGTTATATTTACATCATCCTTCTTAACGGTATTGAGATTAGAGAATACATCGGCAAAAATGTCATCTTGCAATTCCGTATCAGCTTTAATAGTTATTTGAAAACAATCACTCTTTTCTTTTTTATTACCTAATAATTCTGGAATAGGAACATCCTGGATCTCAACAAAATCATCAGATCCCGAATCTGATGATTCTACTGTTATTGTACGATCTGGATCATTGCTTTTAGTTGTCTCTGCTTTACCTTGAGATGTTTCTGGAACTTTAACAAAATCATCAGATTCTGAACTTGATTCTACAATTTTTAAAGCTTCTGACTCATTTGCAGTTTCTTCTTTTATTTTTGGAGAGTCGACAATTGTTGAATCAAAGAGTTTCTTCTTTTTATTTTTATTCCTTAAAGATAAACGACTAGGTGTTCTTCTTCCTCTTTTTGACGAGCTGTATGAACTATTGGAATCAGATTTCTTTTTGTTTTTCTTGCTTTGCTCTACTATTTTTAATATTTCTTCTCGCGTAAGGCCACTATTTTCCAACATATAACACAAGGCAGGATTCATGACTGATTTAGGGATATCGTGTTTTGCTAATAGTTTAGTATCATTTAATGTAGTTTCTGTGAAACCTTCATCTGAACACCAGTCTTCATCCAAATCATATGCTTCAATATTATCAATCACAGCTACTGAGCTATCAGAGTTGATTGACATTGAATCCAGAAGTACATCATTTGAATTGGTCTCTTGTTCTTTTGGTTTCGTTGCATTTGAACTACTTGAATCATTAGACTTCTCACTATTCTGTGTAAGGGGCTTATCTAATCGAAGCAAATTAAAAAATAATAAAACATAATGTTTGTAAGATTTGATATGTTTTCCTAATATATTTAGTAATTTACCTTTTATATAAATAACTCGAGTTGTACTATCAGCAGCAATCCGGAAAGCTGCATCTTGTCTTTGTGTTGTGTTAATGCCTTGATCCGTTAGTAGCCTATCTAACTCTTCCAAAGTGAGGGTTTTTCCTCCCATTTCTTTTTCAGCAGTTTCAAGTGATTCTTGCACATATCTTCGTTTTAATAAACGTTTCACTTGAAATCCAGAGTAATTATTGGAACCCTACAAATTTTAAATTTAAACTAACTAATGAATGACTGCCTATAATTTAGTATAAATAGAACACTAGGATAAATGAGTGAGTGACTGTATCCTGTATCTGTTATTGTGGTGGTTAACATTTTTATTTTTAAAAATAGTAAAATCATAAAGAAACTTGATGAAATAGTAGTTACTATATTTTTATATTTGTAATTATACTATATTTACAATATTTTTAAATTTATAACTCTTTAAGTACAAATATCAAAGGATATAGTAACTGATGCAAGGCACGGTAACCGAGTCACTTATCCTAGAAAATTTTAAAAAATAATAAAATATAATAATACACATACAGCTGGCAATTCATGAATGCGGCCCCAAGAATTTTGTTTTCTCGTTTCTTTTAAATCTGTCAGAATATCATATCTAACATCCGCTGGTAAATTCTTAAACTCTTCAGTGTTCACATCAACACTGTGAATATTTCCCATCCATTTAGTATTTTTTCGAGGGCTAAGTTCAGCCAGAAGTTCATCGTCGGAATCCATGTAATCATCCGAGTCCTCCAATTGACTAGTACTAGGTATATCAGGCAATTTGTACATGTCATGGATTAAGGAAGAACCTGCGATGGCTGTTGAATCCTTGAATAGCTGTGTTGCGCTACTTTCTCCGTCATCGTTTCCTTTTTCAAGTGCTCCCTTCACCGCCGTATGCTTTATCAGGTTGTTTATCAAATCGTTCTTTAACTTTTGTGCTTTAGTAGCTGCAATAGATTTTAGCTTCCTGCGTGTAGCCTGTGGACACAAAAGAATGAGAGGACTCGGTTCTCACTACCTGATTCCCACGGTGAGCTAATTATGTCTAAGAGATATTATAATCAAGAAGGAGAAGTGTTGTTGTAAAGAACACTACTCTTAAATTTTACAATAAAAAATATTCTTTGAAATATTTATAAGTATTTAAAATTTTTAAAAATAATTTTTATGAATTTATCGAACAATGTAACTTTACAGTGAATATTTAGTATACTTACAATAGTATTTTTCTTTAACAATGGAACACCTCCATCAAAAACAAAAACTGGCTTGATTTTAAAATACATCAATTTGCAGATTCTGTTGAATAGACCAATGAGATGTGCATTGGGAACCGCATTGCCTCGACGATCTTGATAGCCCTGAATGACTTGATGAATCCATATCGAAATATCTAAGAGAATAAAATTAAAAAACTAATTATAAATCAGAAAATAAGTATTACATTGTACGGTAAAACATTTGAATAACACTGCACCTATAGCTAAGACTTTGCCTTCCAGTGTCTCTAACGGAACTGGCTTTCCTGTTGCATCAAGCAACCGCCACAGACCAAGAACTCCCATTGTTTAGTAGATATTCCCTACAAATTTTCAAGTGAGAATTATGCTTTATTACACAATATTTTGTAAACACATACATCAAACAGTGTATTTTTAATGTATATCAAATGTGTCACACAAAAATTCAATTATATACCATTGATACATTATTATTATAATTTAACAAAATACTAATGCTGTAATACAGACTAATGTTTAAACTTTAAACCACATTTCAAAAACATGAATAATTAAAAAGAATCAAACTTAACCTTCAACTTTGTTGGTAAACAAACAAATATTACAGGTCGATATATACGATTTCAACAAAATACTCAATATCTCCTCCATAACGCAAATAAAAATATACTTACTTCTATCAACATTGAACTAACTGTCATTAAACAAAGCGCCTTCATCCAAAGAAACACGAAAATCTCGAGTCCGCATCTCGAGAGAGCCCAGACAAAGCGCGGCGAAGGCGCCGCGAGCGATCAGCTGATCGCAAAAAACAACACGGGACGGGAGTTGCGCGCGCGCATAGCTCGTCGCGAGCTGGAGGTTCGGTCGCGCAGGCATGGTTACTTCGGGCCGGCATCGCGTTTCGAGAACGAGTTTCGTTCCGTTCCATGATTTACGGCGCGTTACAATCGGCGTGAGAAATCTGAAAAATTACAGACAAATCGCTGTCTTGGAGAATTTTCGTCGGGCGTCCCGTCTTTATAAGAATGTAAAGCTGACGCGGGGCGATGCATTTTTCAAGGATCAGAATTACAGTGTGAGTATATTTTTGTAATGAAGGTGACTTTTAATTAAAAAGAGTTGTGATTTTGGGAAGAGAAGGAAACGAGATATACAAAGTCTGACTAATGAAAATTTATAAGTGATATCTTAAAAAATGTTAAACAAACAATTTTTAGCGAGAAATTCCCGTGCAGAAGAAATACTTAATTGTTTACACTAATGTTGAGTGTAATTTGACAATTTATGTATTATATTATAGGATAAGGAATAGTCGGTTTTACAAGGGAAGTGCACGGAGTCATGTAAAAAATTTCAATCATTTATTTTATTTTAATTACGGAGAACTGAGAAAATCGCCTTGTATATTTGTCATCGCTTAACGTTTTACATTAATAATTTGTTTATCACAGTAGATGATCATAACTTAGTCTAAGTAGACACAAACCTTCAAAATATGAACAAAAAACCATGTCATGACCATGGTGGTATGCTTATAAAGTGTAAAAGTTCGTGATAATTAAATTGTTATTTATAAAGACTTCTCATTAATAAGTAGCCGCGGGGTAGTTAACAATCTACAGTTAAAATGTTCAAAATAACAAACAGTATACCTGCATAGCTACATATTATAATATGAACTTCAGGTAAGTCGATGTATACCAGGATCGATATGCTGCAGTTATCTACTTTAATTAAATAACTATTTTAATACAACCCTCTCTGAGACTGGATTGTAAAATGAACCGCTTTATACGATCACATTTAAATGAATACCAAATCAGATGATTTGTGGGTGCGTCCGGACGAAACCAGATGACCGCAGACTATAAGCCGATTCTATATCCGGAAGTTAAATCCAATCCCATCCGGAGCAATCAGAATCAATTCAAAATTTCCAGCGGGTGGAAATGCATTGTCAGAATTTTACAAAAGTACGGTCATAAGTATGAATTTTGACTTTGGTTCCATTATTATTAATTTTAACAAAGTCTGTCCGACTCCGACGAGATCTATCAAATGCTGACAAAATATATTCAAATTGTGATGAAACCTGTCGAATTCTATTACAATCTGTTAAATTCTGTCAAAAATTTTTAAGCAGGAAGTATATTTTGTATATTTTGAAGTATTTGACAGAATTTGACAAATTTTGACAAATTCTGTTAAACAGATTACAGATATTGAATATTGCAAATTTAAGTAAGATTGGTCATAAATACACAGAAAATCTGAATTAGTTCAATAGAGACATTTCTAACAGAAAACTAGAGTTATTAGAAATAAAGTTATAATATTTTGTCTATCACTGATGAGTATTTGATTATATTTCTTCTCGAATATCCCTCAATAACTCTTTTGCAGCTAGTGGCCTCACTACCATAGTGGAAATGACAACTGTGAAAAACTGTGAAAGAAATGTCAGAAAGTGTTAAAAATGTAAAAATATACATACTTTTGGAATATCTGTTACAAATATGCACATTTATTTCACACTTTTTCACAATTTTTACATAGTTTCTCACAGTTTCTCACACTTATAAAAAACACATATTTTATCTAATAAAACTTGCACAACTTTTCACATTTTTTCACAATATTTCAAAGTTTTTCACATTTTTTTCGTTACATTCTCTTACATAAAGGAACGCGAGAAATCGTGATAAAATGAGAGAAACTGTGAAAAACTATGAGAAAGTGTGAAAAAATGTATGAAATATTCTATAATATTTTTTAAAATCATGTTCCAAATAAAGCCCAATTTCATACATTTACGAAATTCTCATGGTTTTACACACTTCTTCACACATTTGTCACAGTCTTTCACATTTTGAAATTTCCACTAGGGTAGCCTACAAAAAAAATCAATTTATTCACGTGAGCATTCATTCAGTCAATCAGGGTATCTCGAAGCATACTTAAACACCAAACACTCACAAATCATACATACGCATTGTATTAAAATATAATCTCCAAACATTTAATAAGTGTTATTTGTTATTTTTCGTTTTATTCGTTAGTTACTATACTTTAGTGAATATGCAATATTGTAGTTTATAAAGCAATTTATAAATATACTATATTACTATTTATAAAAGTTTTGTGAGTACCCTTATAAATCATTTAGACCTCAAAATTAAATAAAAATGATAATTTGTCATACTGGACGACACTTTTTAGAAATCGCAAAATAGTAACTTTTAGATTTATATTGATAATTAATATTTATGCTCGAATTTAACCCCAGCCAATTTTTTTCGTGATAGAGAACTATTCCGGGAACAAATCCTGTTTTGAAGTTATTTTCACCGTGTCAATTAAAAGTTTACCCAAAATAGCTATGGGTTGTCGTACTGTACGACTCTCCCCTATACTTTGAAAATTCGTCGTTAGATACTTCTGATAAGTGAAATAGTACGTTCTTCGAAGCGATTAATTCTATTATCAACATTTTGGTGCAACCCATGAAAGAATTTGCCAGCAGTGATAGTTCGGGCCGATTCTGGCTGAATATTGTATGCCGGTAAATTATTTTTCGGTGCTAAACCAATAAAGGGATTATATCATTTTGATAAGAATGGACCAGTATAAAGAATCGACGTCGGCCCGAAAAACGTCTCAGAGTCGGTGCAATACTTTTGACCGATATTGAAAGAAAACAAAACATCGCGAAATCATCAAGCGTAACTTAACCTACTTTTTAGACTAGTTTTTAACAAAATATTAATTTAGTGTACGATTATTAAGCTTACGTGAAATTTTCGGCCACGCGTTAGTACCTAATCTGTAGTTATCATTATTACACTAAACTTTGAGTGAAGTGTCTCCCGTGTGCCTAAAAATTTATATTTCTTCTGAAATTTTTTACATACATCAAGAAGAAAAGTGTTGTACTGGCCCGTTTTTATCATCCTCGTTACATCTCAGTGCTTGACCTCTAACGTTTGCAAGTACTGGTAGTGTGTTGGCAACTAATACTCGAACAGTTTTCTGCCGAGAGTAAATTCTTCCATGGGAAATCGCTGGACAAAAAGTATGCACCAGGTTTCAATAGTAGTTAGTTGAATTTAGCTTTAAAACTAATGAAAATATACATAATAAACCCTACAATTTCCAACGTGTATGTGGAGATTTAACATATTCGTATTTTTCTCACGTGGTATAAGGTTTCATATTGAAAATCATGTTTTGGCCGCGGAACGGAACTGACATTTTGACTCTTCTATTGTTATATTGTAATAAACAATCAACCAATTGATTCCTGCAATTAATCCAAGAAAGTTGACAACATTATACACACATTAGAGTCGGCAAAACATTTTCTTTTCATTCATACACTCGTATGCAAGGTCCTAACGCCATCTGGGACAGTTATATCACAATCACTGTACATTTGTTCCTTTTAGTCAAATACAACAATTTTCTGCCATAAACATGAAATTGCCTATAATAATAAACAAACGTATAATATTAACCATACATTATTCCCTTACGCGATGTTCTTAAACTTCCACCCACCCCTATATTTTGATAATATCCATTACACTCCAATCTCCAGCGGCAATTCAAAGCAAATAAAGATAATATTTGCTCTTCTCCGACGAGCGGCAGCCCACCGTACATCAGCAGCATCTAAACGGCGTCCATATCGCGCCATAGACAAACCGTATACACTCTCCGAAAGCAATTTGCACGCAATGTACCCAATGTAACAAACTCGCGCGCGCGCGCGCACCCCTGCGGGGCTCACGCCGCAGCTGATGTGCGCAGCTGCACCGCCGCCTCGATGCTTTGCGACGGACGCGCAAATCCAACGAAATTAATATCGACATGCCACATTCGAAAGTGCAACTGTACACAGACGCCAGCACGTGAGTTTTACTCCCCCTCGCGATGATGATGATGATGATGATCGTGATCGTTGGTGTCTATAGGTATACATACATCGACTGCGAATGCGCGTCGGTGAATGTGTGTATAGAATGCGTGTGCGCGTGTGTGTGTATACGAGGTAAGGGGAACCCCGTTGCTACGCACAACGGATAACTAATTCGCGTGTGTTATCTTTCGGAATTGTAATGTGGTCTGAGGCATTAATATATGAGGATAGTGTGTTAAATATGCGAGTTTTTAAGTGTTTTATAACGTATTAGCAATGTATGCGTGATGCATGCAGGTATAGCGATGAAAATTACTTAATTAAAAATTGTAATGAATCGAGCGATTCCTACTTTCTTAAAAGTATTTTTTAAATTAATTTAAAGGATCTTTAAGGGTTGTTTCTGATCCCAAATGTAACTAATAAGCTTTTGTTAATTTGATATTTTTAATGAATTATTCATTATAAAAGGGTCATTTTAAGCTATACGGCTTTTCTCGACGTTATTAGACATTAGACAAAGATTTACATTAATTTTAAATTAAGAAAAAGGCGACAGAAAAGAGGATTTGATCTACGAGGAATTACTTTTTCCCTCTTATAGCTATGCCATTTAACGTGGGGTAAAATCAATTCAGGTTTCTATCTATCGCCGACGAAATGGCATTACAATTACCATTTTCTATGAATAATTTATAAAAAATATCAAAATAACAAAAATTGACTTGTTAGCTTTAGAGCCAAAAACAGCCCTTATGAACCCTCCTCCTCTATATCATATAACATTAAATATTAAAAATTGCGTTTAAATTGGAGTGATTTTTATTTGTTGATAAAACTTGCATTAAAAATTTTAAAAGTTATGATTCTCGTATTTTAAAATAAAATATAAGATTACAACAGTAAATTCTATCTACAGGTATTGCACATGATATATTACGATTGCAAGGATTATTTAAATAACCGTGATGTAATTAAAAATACTTCTTAAATCGCTTAGCACGCAACTCCTCAATAGCTGCGTAATCCAAACAATTAATGTTCACCGTATGAAAGTTTTTTGTTTTTTTTTCTTTATGTGCCCTTCTACAATATTTTCTTTCTATATTTATAAAAATTCTATAATGCTTAGAATATTAAAGGAGGTCTCATGAGATGAATAAAAATTGCATTTGAGGCATATCCAATATACATATATATATTCACGTTTATGTTTAAAAATAGAACTGTACGATAATTATTATGCAATTATATTATACAGAAAAATTGTATGCGAAGAACATCCAAAATTTCATATGACAAAGGCACTGTCACACTGTGCTATATCATTGATATACTTATACAATATAAAATTAGGGAAAATAAATTTTTGATTGAAAAAAATATATCAAGAAACCAATAACTAGTACAGTGCGGCCTCCCAATAGTGCCGATTACCGCCTATTACGCTCGATCGAAAGTAAAAGTCGGGAAATCCGAAAATGGCACTATTGAGAGCGGCACTATTGAGAGGCCGCACTGTATTAATAGGTTCGCACCGACGTGATCCGGAAATGACTCGTGAATCATCGCAAATTTGTTTACATTTCGCGTCATTGTAAAAATAAAAATTAATTAAACAATTTATGTAACCGATCTCGTTATTCTTTACAATCTTAAAATAGAGTAATATCAAGTTTCTTTATTCAATGTTCGAAATTTCAGTTCATTATGGAAAATATTGCAAAAATCGGCTTATACACATTAGCCGGCGCAAACGTGTTAAATTAACAAGCATAATATTCGTTATCATACCTACTTTTTTAATTTTTCTGATACACTTTGGTCCTACTAAAAATTGTAATCTCTGTGTCTAAAGTCAAAAATAAATCGTGCACGCGAAATAAAATCATTCTCCAAAATACAAGGCGTCGAAATATTACAATGCCGTTTTCTGCAACTTTATTCTACCCTGCACAAACAGCTCCCCGAAAGAAACATCGCCTCCATCCTACCCCCAAAAACCCAATAAAACTCTCCTCCGCAATAAACAAAATTCGGACCACGCGCGCACTTGCACCAACTCCACCGAGGCATTCCCGAAAATTTACACTCGGCGCTAAACTGAACCCGCCCACCTCCGTTTTCCGGAGAAAAAAACACCCGCAGCCATAAACTCCGGCAGCGGTAAACACCATCGAGTCTCTCCTCTTTTCCACATTTCGCTTCCCACATTTTTCTCTCTCGCGCCCCACTATGTACGATAGTCTGCGCTGATAATTGAGCTGCTCGCCATCGTCCTGCATGTGTACGTGTGTACGTATATATACATACTCTTAATTGGCCGTAAAAATAGAGCGAGCGCGCCTCGCCGCCGCGTAATTAAGAGCTTCGATGCAGTATGGTATATAATACCCCGGCACCGATGTGTGTCTCTGTATGTGTGTGTGTGTGTGTGTGTGTGTGCGTGTGTGTGTGTGTGCGTGATGTTTGCGCCGCGCTCTTTGCTTGGTGCGGGCAATTGTGAAATGCACATCGCGAGCTGCGAGATACTTCGCGTGATGTGTACACTGTGCACAACGTGAGAGAATCGGGGAGAACACGTGGATGAGTGGATGCGCGGCATTTGGGCTTCTTGAGTTACCCGCGAATGGACGCGCGCCGGCTTTTCATGTGTTTGCGCAATGCGTGCTGCGGGTTTTGTTTTTCTATTTAATCGTGCTGTTGCGTTGAAGTTCAAGCGTGATTCATGCAATTCGTGTGTTATTTTTCCTTTTGAGAACGAAGCTTGGAAATTAGGCTTGACGTGTACTTATATATGATTTTGGATGAAATTATTGTTTCGTGCGATTTTGTCGGATCTTAATGCGTCTTGATTGTGTCTTTGAATTACACATGCAAAAAATAATAACTTTAATACCTGCAATATAAATTTGATTTGAATTTTAAATGTGTAATAATGTATTCATATGTATGCATATAGTGCAAGGCACGTTTCTCACCAAAGCGCAAGTAAATGTAAAGTATACTCGTGTACGTAATCTCGAAACAATGAAATTTCAAAATACAATTTTTTCTTTCAGTTTTTAGGTTTTTACATACTTTATTGCTATTTCTTAATTCAATGTTATTCATGATGTATAATGTAACAGATTCTGTTTATAATTGAAGATTTCATTATAAAAAGAATTCGAAATTCTTTGATCTTATGACATAAAAAAAACTATCTTGAAACTTCGGGAAAAAAATTATTTTATTATATTTGAATGTTTCTTTTTAGTCTAAAAAATAGTATGCAGTTATGTTTTCGAGGCATAACAACTAGAGTCCCCTTTTTATGAAACTTGAATTTTTAGTGATTTTGATATCATACATGGTATAATATTCATATAATAACGTTAAAAGTGGCAAAGATTTATTTACTACTTTTTACTCTTTTAATAATGTATATTTTTCTTATATGCAAGATTAAATAGCAGTTGAAAAATTCAAACCTTAATATTTCGACATTAGCATTGAAATCGTAAACGCAAATGAGCTAGGGAGTCAGGATTTAGTAAGATCTGTGCCATTCTAAAATTTCAAACGATTTCTTTGAAATGAACGATTTTGTTTTCATAAGTAACGGTGTATATATTCTAGCTTCGCCTATTTTTAATAAATCTATGTACTTGTAATACTATAGGGATTTTTCAAAATATTAAAATGTTTGTAAGCTGCAATCATATTTCTAAGAACATATCAAGGATAAAAATGATTTCTTTCTTAAAATATTCACCTTTTTAATAAAATGCATATTTCTTGAAATAGTTATTCTTAACCGGTTAAACTAATTAACATACTTTATGTGTAGATTATTTGATGAACGTTAAATATACGTCGAATGTTTCTTTATACACAAAAACGTGAAAGCATGCAAGAAAGAAACAAACAAATCTGATTGAACGTATTTGCAACGTATTGATATATTTATAAACAAATGTATGTTTAAATACATGTTTAAATATGGCATATAATATGTCTAAATATGACAAATATATGTTTAAATATGACATATAATATATGTTTAAATTATCAAACAAATTTTAAGAAATAAAACACTTCGAATTTTTCATTACCTAACCGCTGCTGAGTGGTTCTGCATCAGACCACTATTTTAAAAGAATGTCACATAATATTTGAATACACATAGTACAAATGTTTCAAAGCAGTTTTTCATCGCAAACTCCTGTATTCCTTAAAAGAATTTCCCAAAAAAGGCTTAAAATGCGGTCCCCCGGCCTCATTTCAAAAACTTACAATCACACAAAACGTTGAAAAAAAAAGCTCCACCCAAACCAAACAAAAGCAAACATTCTCAAAATCATAACGCGGGAGCGTACAACAATACTCCACCACCTCGCAAAAAGGAAGGGAAGCCTCCGCTGTAACGTTCGGCATCAAAACTCGGAGCCGTGAGTCCCCCTCCGGATACACACGATATCTCTCTACACGGTTCTCGCGCAGAATTCGAGCCCGCGCGAATGTCAAATCGTGCGCGCGCGGAGAGAGAGAGAAAGAGAGAACTCAACTCTCTTTCCTCTCGGCTCTCCGGTGGCGTGTGCAGCTCGCGGCTCTTTACTTCTATTCGGGACGGCGGGGAATGGAATACTTAATCGGCGGCGACGATCGACGGCGCGGCGGGTCCCTCCCCCCTTATTACGATGTTTCGCTGAATAAATGCATAGAGGTCCGTCGGATTTCGTCGTGTCGCGCGCGCGGCTTTCGGATTTGTGGGGAGGGTATGTAGACGCGCGCGCGCGCGGGAGCGCACAGGCTTTTGTAAAGTTAAATGAGAAGTTTGCCGACGGGGATTCACTTTTATTTGGAGAGAGGGGATATTTACTTCGGTATACTTGGTTTTTTGGCTGATGAGTAGGAGGTATAGAGGTGGATCGTGAGTTTTGGGAAGTTTTCATTTGGGTATACTTGAATTATTTGTGAGGTAATATTGCAGCAATGTCACAGGAGTATTACATGCGATATTAAATAGTCCTGTGATAGGGTAGTGACCCCAGTAGTCGGCCATCTAAGGAAAAACTTGTATTGAAGTTATTACAACAAATTCAGAAACATCTTTGTTAATAAATTACCGGTTCTGTTACACTTTAAATATACTCTAGTTTTGGATAAAATGTTTATTTTTGCTTAAAATATATACAGGATAATTATAATATGCGTTTTAATAAAATATGACGAAAGCGCTAGTAGTCGGCCACCGGGATCTAGTACTCGGCCGTTTGATCGCTAGTAGTCGACCAGAATAATTTAAGACAATACATCGCGCTCTAAAAACATTATTTATTCTTTTTAATAGTTCTACGATTTAAGTTTAGCTATAAAAGATTGAATAAATATTAAACGAATGAAATTAAATATTAATTAATCGTAATGATCATTACAATTAAAAGTGGCTTTGTACATAGGTTACCGAGCAGGCCAGACCGACAACTAAAATTCGACAAAAATTAAAAAAATTCTAATAGTCGACCATCTGTAAGCACATATCGATAAAGACATATCGAAAACCATTTTTATTTTATGGTTCTTGAACTGTTTTAACATCAGGATTAAATATTAAATGGCATAGATCATTAAAAAATTATTAACCTAGCGATATTTTGTCTACGGGTTTATTTTGTAAAAGAAAATAGTGAAAGTGTCCGACTACTGGGATCACTACCCTATATCGCTGTAATATTGCAGTGCTACTGTAGCAACATTTAACACCCGCGTTGCTTTTATCACAGGAATATTACGGGGTATATCATCAGTACAATATTTTGGGGACAATATGGCAACATTTCAGTAACATCACAACAATATTATTGTGTTTTTAGTTAATAACCTAAATCCCCTAGGTTTCTACCTATGTCGTCAACCTGTGACGGAGGAAAACCCGTAGGAAAAACCGCCGCCTGGACGCGGTGCGGTAAGGAAATCTGCACACTTGCTAGTCAAGTATCATTTCTTAACTAATACCGGAAAGAAACACTATTGTTGATGCCCTTGATTGTGCGAGCGGTCACCCATACTGACCCCACAATGGTGCCGGTTTTGTTCTCCGTTGTATTTGATAATCGCATACATTTTTCTGATATGGCAAGACGGTCTAAATTTTAGAAAACTCAGAAAAAATAAAGAAAATCATAGTTTATTTATTATTTTTCATTAACACTACATGCTCAAGGTTAAACTAGTTACACTTCAAATAAGAGGGGTGCAGGTAATGTGGCCACCTTAAGGAACTTTCGACTCCCAGTAGATATATATCGGGTTTTGGGGCTTTGGAAACGATTGAGACATGTTATTTGAACCTTTAACTCTAATACCGCATGAGTTTCTTGAAGAAAATTGTACTCTCTGAATTTTAATTAAAGAATTTCTAAGTAGTTAAAAATTGGCCACTTTACCAACACTGTTGGTAAAGTGACCACCTATATCAATTCTTATGGTAAAGCCGTATAAGTGCTTCAGGAAATTAAGACTAATCTACCAGAGACTTCCTTTATGTGTTATTTCAAGCAAATCAAAAACTTCTAAAGTATATTTTAATATCTCATTTATAATTTCCAATAGATAAAAACCATCATATTAAGTGTAAATATCCGAAATTCTTAATATGAAAAAAGTCTTTCTAAAACCATGCAAGTGTCTATTTTGCCCCTGTATGAGACAAAATATCATTGATGAAATAACAATCAATATAAAATAATTGGGGCAATTTTATCAGTTTGCTGGGTGACATTATTACTTTGCGGGCGAAAATGAGCACTTTAGTTCTTATTAGATTATGATTATTTAATTTTAGTTTTAACTTAATGTAAAACAATGAAGACAAATAAGGTGGGGCAAAATAGACTATTGTAGTGGGTCAAAATAGTCACTTTATATTTTATTCGATGCTGGTTTATTTTAATCTTATTTTCACTTTACCAACATTAACTTTAAACATCTGTGTGTTAATAAAGAAAGTTGGACTTTCAACAATGCCTGCTTTTATTGAACAAGCCAAGTGTCAGTTTTACCCCGTGTCTATCTTACCCCTCTCTCCCCTACATATACTGTAGGAGTTACGGCGCCCCAGAATAACGCATACAGCGAGATCTCGTGTAGGTGACTACATTACCTGCATGGCCACATTACCTGCATCCACCTTATAAGATAAAATTGAAAAATGAATACATGCCTATTAAAATCGTATGTTTGATTTATAAGGTACGAATTCATTGTGTAATTTTCAAGAACTGCAGCTAGTATTTTAACAATATACTTAAGTCTTTATGCGCTGTACTTGTATTAATAAGGCTTATTTAAACATGCATACACTGAACAAATCAGTTGGAGATTCCCCAAAACATTTTTTTCTGTGTACAATCTGATTTAAACTCGATTTTTAAAAAATTGGACTTAAGCCATTTTTTCGGAAAGCCATATATGTACATATTCGGAAAATTCCTTTTAATAAAAAAATTTTTAAAAATTCAGAGGTTTAGATTTACTACTTTTCAACTTGATTGTAATAGAGGTCTTGTTTCCCAGGCTCGGACGAAACAATCATATTAGTAAAATTAGAGCACTTTCATGGATATTAAAATACTTTCATTCTTAGACCTGGCAAAAGGTAAGCGCGGTATTTTTCAGGCGCGCCGCCTTGTTATTGATCATTAACTTCTCTCAGATCCGCATTTAGATACTCAATAAAAAGTGTTTCGCAGCCGTTTAGCGTACGAATACCTGCGGCGCCGAGTATCGAGCGTCATAAAACCGTCAGATATGCGCCTAAATAAGGATACGACTAGATAGGCGTTAAGTTTATCCTATTGACTTTTACTTATGGGCACTTGCTACAGATAAAACATAAAAATGCGCATAGCGCATAGGCGCAGCTGGAAAACTAGCTCCGAGCCGTGATTTCTCGTTGAATTATGAAGATAGCGATGCAAATTTATTATTCATTTTTTTTTACGCAACAGTTCCTGGAATTCCATGGTATCGCGTTCGTGCGTGATTCTTGTTTCTTTTCATCAACGTAAATCAGTTTGAGATCTAATTGTTAAAATAATTAAGACAATTTGGGTTTTTTTAATTGAACCGCTGTAACTAATTTGTATAGAAGATTTCATGATATGCGTGTATGAGATTCATTTGAATTAATCTTATAATGCATTGTAATTTTAGTTGTTTATGTAAATCATTATAATCGGAGCTTAGTTACTTTACATGCGAAGATATGACTACCTTGCATAATAATTTATCAATTAACATCAATTGTATATCAGAAAATAGTAAATTAATAACTATGAAATGATAGATAATTTTAGTATAAATACTACACATACCCCGATTTTACTTTCATTTATAGTGTAAAATACGAGCAAAAGGGGATTACAAAGCTTATGTTACGAACTGACTATCAAGGGAAACTAATCTACAAAGGATAGAAGCATCAAAGAAGAAGCGATAGTCATCGATAGCATCTCAATTCGCGGCGAAAATGAGATTACATAATCTACACTGAAGCTAATCGGTAATCTATCTGTACGCTATTAATAGTATAAGCAGATCATTGAAAAATTAAGAAATAATGTAATATTTTCATAATTTTGGAAATGGAACTATATAGCAAATAATAACATTTCAAGAAGATACAAAATTGGACTAAATTTTATATTAGTCAATAAATTATATTATCATATAAAATATGCAGAATCTTAGACAATATGGTGCATGTACTAAGAAAATTATAATATTATAAAATGTATGTGTTTTTATAGTTGTGCAATTATTACTTCTGCATTAACAAAATTAAGAAGACTATATACAGAATATTATTTCGGTGTTTCAGTTTGTAAATAAATATCATTGTATTGTTATGAACACAAAATCTGTATTATTTTGTTTAAAATTTAAAAAATAATGTTCATATAAATTTTCAACTTGTATCATAAAAAATTTAAAAAATGTAAGAATAATGGTAGAGTTTAACAAAAACTTTCCCATATAAAAAATAATTTTTTTAACTTTTAAGAGTACTTTATTTTCTTAACAATGAGAAAAACTTGTTTTTAAGTTTAGTTATCCTTAGATGGTCACCAACAGAATACAATAATTAATTAAAAAAAAAGCTTTAAATATGATTTTCCTATGTGACTTTAGATATCGACTATAAGTCGTTCTGCTCTTAAATAAAATAAATTTTAATAACTAAAATGATAATTAGTTATTTAGTCTAATACAAGCATTAAAAGAATTATTTTTCTTGGAATTTTTAAAAAGTTTAATTTTTTGTTTATTCTATCTGTATTAATGGATTACTATCCATTGAATGATAAACTTAACATTATTTTAAAATTCTTTTTTTATTGATTATCAAATTTTACTAAGCCTTAAACATAGGCGGCCTACGGGCTTCTGGATGTTAAAACAATGTTATACCGGCAAATATGGGAACCACACTATTTACTTAAATTTAAATTTTGAGGTAATATCTCTCTAGAATGTTGTTGCTTTCTATTGAGAATATAACAATATTTTAAAGAGATATTTACCTAAAATTGAAAATGAAATAAAAAAATAGGTCCTCGTAATTATCGGTGAATGGTGGATTTAGCATATGGTGTAGCATCACTTTAAAAGGTGAAGGTGAATCTGCACTGGTTTTTACTTTTATTACTTCTTTGGCATAATTATATTAAGATTATTTCATCTTAATTAGAATATGTGGTACTATATTAGTGTTCTATGGTGATTGCTATATTCCAAAGAATTATTTAGGATCAATTTGAAATTTTAAGGTGGACACATTTGCAAGATGATGTGCACTTTCAAGAAAAGTAATTATCAAAGAATCGTAAGGTGTCAAGACTATAAATCAGAGTAATAATGAGAAAATTAATGAGTAATAATGACTGAATAATGATGATAAATATTTAAAGCCTTACTAGAACCTTTTCTTTTTACCTAAGTAAATAACATTAAATACATCGTTTTTTAACTATTTAGTGACTGATTACGAAATTGCAGTCAGAAATTTAAAATTCGAAGTGTCAGAGCTAATATGGGGACTGCCGTATTAGCCCCGCCAATAAATAATCTTATTCGCAGATTATGTCACCTTATCAGACAATTTTAAAATATCTCTCTTAGATCTAAACAACATAGGTGCAATACATTCTATCATCAGAAAATATCGATGGCTCTTACGAAGACTAGTACGTCTTTTGCGTTTCCCATGAAGAGTAACACATTTGGATTTTCACCACGAAGACGAGCGCTTTTTATGATTTTCCCAGGAAAACTAGCTGCTAGCACATTTCGCGATTTTCCGCCACCTGGTATTTTCGAGCTGTTTTTGTTTATTCGGCGAGCCAGATTTCCTCGAGTAAACCGATCATTTTTTGAGTACCATAAAAGCCTAGTTTCTGACCTGAACTCGATGAAACGATTGACCCGAGTCTTCGAAAGTTATCGGCGCGGTCCGAATACATATAATCTATACGAAAAGTGCTATCTTCGTCTTCGTGGGAAAATTATGATACGTTCAAAATTGGCTCTGGAAAAGCATGGTAAATAAATGTCTCTGTTCAAATATTGAATTTTGTAATTCAAAGAATTGTGAGCTACCTAAATGAGATAATCCCCTATTCTGCACTTTCTGAATATTCACAAAAAATATATTTTATCTACAAAAAAATTTTGAGAGCCTACAGGTTTAAAAAAAATTTTTTAGTTACGCCTCGAACCTTATTTATAAGTCTATTTTCAAGATTTAACAGTTTTTAAGGAATGATGTTTTATCCAATTTTATCGAGTTTACAATGCATCGTACTATTCTTGGTCGTAATGTATACAAACAAGCTTGTAATTAGTACAATTATTATCAAGCAAAGTTAAGAAAAAATTTCAATAAAATCTATTCAAATCACACTAAAACCCCAATAAAATAAAGTCTACAATTTAAACGAATAAAAAAGTCTTAAATACCTGCATAAATCAATCAACCACGCCAATCTCTACTCCTTTTCCCCACTAGAAATAATTTACGTTTCTTTCAATTCTGCAATGTTTCAATTTATACACCATAACCTTTCAGAAATCGATTTACCAACACTCAAAACCAGTCCTCGAGACTAAAAATACTCCTAAACCATCGTTCGCCAATCGACATTCATTTCCTCCCACGCGCTAGGCAACAAAAGAAGAAAAACCCCCACGAAACAACCCATAAATACGATAATATAAAATCCATCAAAGGCATCATCCTCCACGGGCACCTCTGCAGTTCTTACAATAAAACCGCAGATCGTTCTCTCCCGCATTTATATACCTTATACACCTATAGACCAGACGCACAAGTCTCGCTCGGCGTCTTCAAGAGAGGCGCTCCTTTATCATCTATATACGTGATCCCGCCGCTCGCGAGCCCAACGCGCGGAGCGTGAAAATGGGATTGTAAAATCTACGCTCCAGCGAGCGATAAGAGGGGAGAGAGAGAAAGAGAGAGAGAGAGCTTTTCCGCGCCGCGAGAGTCTGAGCCCGTATCTATATAACGCTCTCGTCCATCGCGCGCGCGCGCCGTAGAATAGGTATATATATATATATATATATATATCTGTCTGCTACGAAACGTCTGGCGCGGGGCGAGAATAATTCTCACGTTATATATACCAGAAGAGAAAGACAGAGAGAAGCGGGAGGGTCCCGTATATAGGTATATAGCTATATATAAGCATTATAGAGTTCCGAGTTCGCATTGTAGCGGGGCTCCGTCCCTCTCTTTCTCTCTCGGCGGCCTTTCCACGTGTATCTGTATCTATCTATATATCCCTCTATACGTGGTATACGGTAGTAGTCATGATCGCGGGCGAGGTTCACGCTGCCACGGGGTATCCACGGGGCGCGCCCGACGATTCGTATAAATATGAGTATAATTTTCGTAGGTATATACGCGGACACGGACACCGCAGGGGCTGAATTATACGCGTATGCTATAGGGGAAGCAGGAGGTGTGGGGTGTTATTTGAAGTTTTGCGGAAATCAGCTGGTCGGGGGGTGTGTGTATGTTGGGAATAAGGGTGGTTATTGAATGGGAACGTATTAGGGGTATTTAAGGGGCGCATAAGGTGGGAGTATGTTTTTTTTTAATGATTTTGGATGTGCTTGATTGGGTTGCGATTTTTGAGGATATATTTTTAAGGAGCTAATAACAATGTACACGCGGCGGAACAAACATCTGATCGAATTTGATTGCATTATTTTGAAATACTGCAACTTCATTGGAACGAATCGTCGGTTTCGCTAACCTCATTGGTAAAAAAAATTCAAACAAATCCGATCAGAGGTTTGTTCCGTCGAGTGTACAATTCATGGTAGAGCTCTGCCGATTGTCAGTTTAAAATCGAAAAATGTTGTTTGCTCCATTATTACATCTGCATACTATATATTTTTATAACTATGTACATAAAAATAATTTTTTGAGGTTTATGCATTTTCTTCTATGAAAATAAAAATTATTTTAAAATCGTCCCATGGCCTAAACAAACTCAGAATGACAAAACCAGAATAAAAAAAACCTAAGTGACGTCGACTAATCTGAGTCGTCTCGGTTCCGTTTTTAACCCCCTATGGTCCCATGGAAGGAAAAAATCTGAAACATCGTCGCCCGAATGCCTCTGCGATGGCTATGATTGGCCTCTCGTAAAGAGTCCACCAATCGCTACCGTCGAAGAGGCATTCTGTCGGCGTTGTTTCGGATTTTCTCCCTTCATGGGACAATAGGGGGTTAGAAACAGAACCGAAAAAACTCAGATTGGTCGACGTCATTTCGGAATTGCCATTTCGATTTTGTTTGGGTCATGGGACAGCAGTCTCATGTGCCAAAGTTTTTGAGTAATCTTTACTGCTCAATGTTTCAAGGTACTTTCATAACAATATTTAAAAATAATATTCGTTAACTGTGTATATCTCCGAAAATGTGATTTCTTTCAATTCTAATTATATTGTAAAAAATACAATTGAACTATAAGCAATAGTGACATTATATTGTTCTCAACACGTGCGTGAAAAAGGCCCTTTTCCTTGCTGGCAAAACGAATGGAAAACTGGGCATTCCGACGTTTTTGTCGGAGCGGGAGGTAATGTACATTCCCTCCCGCTGCAACGGGTGGAAATGATTCTCTCCCGCTACAGCGGGAGGTAATGTATATTATCTCCCGCTCCTGAAAATTTCTAAAATTTATGCCACAATTTAACTCGAAATTTTTAAAAAAATTCTAAATTTTTAAAAAAATTCTAAATTTTAAAAAAAAATTCTAAACTTTAAAAAAAAACTAAATTTTAAAAAAAATTCTAAATTTGATAAAAATTATTCTTTTTATTTCGTAGATCTGGTAGACGACTGGAAATGCCCATTTCCTCATTCGCTTTGCATGCATGAAAAAGGCCCTATTCACACACTTGTTAAAAAAAATACAGTGTGTAACACGGGTGGAAAGGGCTTTTTCAGACTCGGATGATGATTTGAGCACTCGTGTACGTCTCAGGCGGTTTCGGCGCCCTCAACTTCCACTCGTGCTCAATCATCATCCTCGCGTAGAAAAAGCCCATTTTTCCCCCTAGTTGCACAATGTACTATTATTTGTATATACTGTTACGAAATAGATTAAGAATTTTTGTAATCATTTTAAAATTACTAATTTCTAATAAAAAATACGTTGTTTAACTTATAGGTTACCCACATTTGAATGAATTGAAACTAAAATTCATAAAAGCAATCATTCTTAAAAAATCGCTATATATAATTTTACCACTAGAATACAAAAACTAAATATTTATGTAAACGAAAATAATATTTTAATGCAAATTCTATTTTAATTATATGATAATTTCCTAAAAAAGATTAAATGCATAATATAATATGTATATTTATACCGTCGGAAATGTACATATTTATAATATTTAAAATTAAAAAGTCAATACGAGCTAAAATTACATCACGAAAATTCAACTAAGGAAAAAATTAAATAATAATATAAACTAATAAATTACAAGTACAAACACTAGAAAAAGAATATAATCTCCTACTCCATCCCCTTACACAAAAGGAAGTAAATAAAGTATTTCCGAGCTCGACGCTCGAGAGCCCCCTCCCTCAACAGTCATCCCTCGCTCCTGCACGTGCGCGAATGCTAATCCCGGAAAATTCACTTAGGTTTAGCGGATGAATTCGACAACAAAGGGGGAGCGCCCGCGCCGCCAGCCGCGAGAAATCATTAATAGCACTTGTATATCCCGCTATATATACTGCTTCGATTCCTGCAGCGAGCAAAAGTATATATACAGCCGGCGCTGCTGCGAGCGCGCGCGAAATGCGAAATCCATTAGTTTTTCATCGGCTCGCCATTAGCCATTTGCACCCTCCCCCGAGTCGCATTAGCACTTATACTTTCTCTGGCGCAGCCGAGGGTTCGTGTAGTTCAGCAGTTCGGGAGTTAGAGAGAGAGAGTGAGAGAGTGTACGGTAAGGAGGGAAAGGGTCGGGCATTGCGGGGGATCCTGGTCCATCCCCCCCTGCGGGCAGTACACGTTTCGGCGCTTTATTCCCTTCGGAGTGGGTGTTGATACCGTTGTGCGAGCCGTGAGCTGCGAGCTGCTGCAGGAGGTCTGAATGGAAACATGGCGTGGCGTATAATTGTTTCGTGAAAGAAAACGTTTAAATTCAGGAGAGCGCGTGGAGAGAGGTAGTTTGCGAGGTGTGATGCTTGATTGAGCGATCGGCAGCGGGATGATGGAGCGTGGTTAATGGCGATATGCGTAGTAATTGTATGGTATGGGTAATAATGCATCTTAAATTTAATGTAAATTGTAATAAATTTCGGTTACTTGTGGATCAATTTTTACAAACAATATTAAACATTGATGTTTGCTTCCGAAACATATCTTTCTAACAGTGTATAAATTGCATGTAAGTAATAGAAATATTATAAAGATTGTTTTTATCTTTACAATATGTTATATTATAGCACACTAACCTCAAAATGCCAACTTTATTGTCGATTTTGAGGTTGTTGTGCTATAAAATATCGTATGAGACTGTTGTGGGAGGTGTTTTTCTACCTTGCTCGATTTTCTCACTCGCTTCGCTCGTGCGAAAACCCTCGAGCAAGGTAGAAAACCATCTCCCACAACAGTGTCATAATATACTATTTTTTAAATGCGAATATTATATGTTTTATTTTTAAATGGCACTCTAAATTTTAAAAGTAAAACTTTATCGAAGTGAGAGTCACTACAATTTAATGTAAGAAATGCATATTTGCAGTATTTCATTTATTTTCATCTTGTTTTCTATATTGTGTTGTAAAACAAAGTAAATAGCAAAGAAATTTCATGTAATACATTTTTTTACTTGAATTTAATCATTGTATTATAGTTTCTGAACTTTTATCAACTAATTTTCAAAGTATGTATAAAAGGGGATTTTATCGAAGCTTGCATTTTATCATGAGCTATTTTGAATACAAAAATTGAGTTAAAAAAATGTATTTTACTTAATTCTCGGGGATTCACGTGGGTGTGAATTTTAATCCTGGGATTATTTCTTGTAAAAAAGTTATTCAATAGCAAGATTATTTGCTCAAGGGGGCAGGTCTGGATTAAACCCAAAAAAACACTTTTTACGAGTCCAGAAAACTTTTTACGTTTAAAACCTGTCATTTAAAAAAATTTTATGCTATCAAAACACAATAATATCTTAAATGTTACCATTATATAACCTCAAAATCTTGATCCTACACGTCACAATAAATCACTATAGTACCATATTTATTAAAGGAACTTTGATCCTCACACGATTCGAGGTGACATAGTGAACAAATATTTTTTCGACGATTATTCGACTCCTTTTGATATGCATTACAAAAAAAGTGGATCACTATTTTCGTAATACATATCAAAAGGAGTCGAATAACCGTAAAAAGAAATTTTTTGTACATAGTGTCACCCCTAATCGAGTAAGGATAAAATTCCTTTAATAAATATGGTATTGAGAACAGTGATTTATTGTGACGTGTCTTTCGTTATTCTATGAAATTTTGCTTAAATATATAGATTTTAATTTTTATTAACATTTATTATTATGGCAAGAAGAGGGGACAACCGCGTATTTGCACTATAAATTTCCACAAATTTTTATTTTTATGGTATAAATTTTTGAGGTTATGTTGACTCTCTACCAATTAGCGTTGGCTACGACCTCCCTTAAGGAGATGTCGGACCTATACTAATTGGCGGAAATTTTACCTAACCTCCAAAACTTGCATCATAAAAATAAAAATTTATAAGCATTTGTAGTACAGAAATGTCGTTGTCCATATTCTTTACATAATAATAAACGATTATCAAGATCGCTATGTACGATTTTTTTACGAAATCTCGACGTATAACGAAAAATCCGACGCGAGATGAAGCCGATGATGAGGTTAAGAAACGGTAAGATGACCGTCATTCGTACCATTTTCTATTGGTCAATTATAATAATATTTCATAATAAAAAACTTTTAAAGCTATTAATAAACAAAGTCGCTGTTGTTCACTGTTCTTTACACAATAACAAATCATTATAACCCTTAATTTTTATGTTACTATTTAAATTTTAGACGTATAACGAAAAATACGGCGCGAGGTGGAGATCACAATGGTAATAAAGTTCGTTCCGACCTCCCCTTAAGGTGATGCTAGACTCTCTGTCAACGTCAAATACGGGGAACCACTTATTTCATTCAATTTTCAATTTTGAGAAAATATCTCTCTGGAAAGTTGTTGTTTTTGATTAGGACAGTAGCGTTTCATAAAGATATTCTCCAAAAATTGAAAATTAAATAAGAAAAGTGGCTTCTCGTATTAGTCCGTGACAGGTAGCTTTAGCATCACTTTAAGGAGACGTCGGATACCGACAGTAGATTCCTACTATCCTACACACGTATTTCGTTATTTATTTACAAAGTTAATTGTTTAATGACAAAATAATAGCTGTCCCCAATTTGTTTTACAGTAACCTAATTATATGTCCAAGCTGGTTTCATATGATTGTTTTGTTTTCGAGAAAACTTTGACAAACTTAGTATGTAAAGGTTAATCTCCACGTAGTTGGCCCTTTTAGTGTGTCAAAGTTTTCTCGAAAACAAAACAATCATATGAACCCAGCTTGGACATATATGTAGATTACTATAAAACGAAGCGGGGACAACTATTATTTAAAGAAAAATATGATTTCTCTTAAAATTATGAATGAAAATTCAATTAGACAAGGACAGAGATATCCGGCGTCCCCTTAAGGACATTTAGGAATTTAGATAGATTTTGAATTGCAAGTCTAATTCAATAAAAATAATTGGTAATGGATTGAAATATTACTCGCATAAAAATGATACATATTTAATAAGTACACGAATTTCTTATCAACTATTTATAATACGGTGATTCTTAATAACATAAATAATAATATAATAATATATTTATTTATTATTATACCCTTTTACCTTTTATTATACTTTTTATTGCTGCATTACAAACATTAATCGCACAAAAAGCCAGGATCAGCAAGGATTTCCGTCGGCGGAAAATTCGTGCTGGCGGGAATTCGAAAAAAAAATATTATATTAAATATTATTACTATTATTATTATATTAAAAATTATGTTTTTATTTGTTCACCTCAAATGACAAAAATAAACGTTTATCAGAGTCTCCATTATTTCGTTTTACAACTTGAAGATGAAATAAAAATTTTCTATTATTTCTTTTTTTATATTTTTTTTATAACATATTTAATAACGCAAAAGCATTTGCATATAACTCAGTGATGATACTTTATTCAAAATTAAAACAGCGAAACTGATGAATTCAGTTAGTATAATAAAATGTTTAATATTTCTTTGATTATTCTCGTTTAAACGATGACAGATTTATTACGGATTATTTATGGTGTATTTATCAGAACTAATTTCATTAAACAGGACGCTTGTTAACTTTTTGATTGGTGTCTCGAAAAAAAAAAGAAGAAGAAATATAAACGAGTACGTAATAAGTGGAAATTATAATGCAATTTAGATCACGACCTCTGTATTTTAAACGAGCGGTCATTAAAATTCTATTACCGAACCGGCTTTTAAAAATAAAAAAAAAGCTACTCGAATATACAGCGAAGTAACAGATACGTATGTATTGTAGAATAATGATATCCAGTTACGTTTCATGCAAAAAAGAAGGTGCAATGCAAAAAAAATGCGTTTGCGCAACGAGCGTAGAAATTAAAAAATTTTACAATTGTAAAGCGCGAGCGACCGGTAATTTGAATATAAAGCTTTCACTTTAATACGGTGAGCTTCCTTCTTATGCGCGAGAGTCTTGAGAAAATTAACTGAATTAGAACGGGAAAGGGAAGGCAATCCATGGGAACTTTTTTTTCTTGACGCGGCAGAGATAAGTGAATCTCGGTTCTTGAGACAATTTACAGTATAATTTTTGAGGAGGGGACGACACTAAAATTTTGACGAAAGTGTCCCGAGACACGATTTACCTTGCTTTTGTATACACTGTGAAGTTCTTTGATCTGATTTTGAATGCTTTACGCACTGACCCTTGTTCATTATGATAATTTATACATGCACCGATGATTTGAGTAAAGAAAAGAAATCACAGTTTGAATCACTGCTTCTGTTCATTTTCTTAAAAATAAAATTAACTGTAATTTCGAATATTTTCATTTCTGACTTATATTTATGTTATTGTAAAGTATGCACGTGATGATATTGATGCATAAAATTAGCAATAAATGACAAAATTTTAAAATTACAAAGAGTTTAGATTTAAATCTTTTTTATACACCCAAATTGGCTATTGGATTTATTTTTGGTAAATAAATGTTTATAATAAATCTAAAGTATTACGTAATTTTTTAAAAAAGTTTTCATTTGATTTTCAAAAAGTTGTAGAAAGATCATGATACCTTAAAAAACGTAAGATTTAAATGACTTAAATCGAAAATTTTGGTATTTCCAATGCATTTTGAACAATCACCGGACCGTGGGAAAATTCGTTTCATTACATCAGATAAGCAAGTCTTTGCATCGCACAAAAATGCAGTCCAGTTTCAAGTTCAACAATCATTCCACGCAGTTTTCCAAAATGTCAAACCTACCCATATCACTCTCTCCCCTTGAATCGAAACCAAAAAGCGCACGACTGCCAACTCGCGCGCGAAACCCCGTTAAAATTAACTTTCAAAAAGCTACCTACCTCTACACCTACCCACCGCCTCGTCCGCGCCGAAAAAGGAAAAAGCAATAGTCTCCCGCTTTAGGCTTTTAAATCCCCGAAAGTGCATCCTATCCGCGCACATCCGAATCCCACATCTACCTATATACCCCGCGCGTATAACTCCGAGCAGCTCGCTGCCGCCGACATATAGACACTATATACATCCAGAAGCGAAGAGCGAAGCGAGAGTGCGAGAACGCGCGGAGAGAAAAAGGAAGAAAAGAAAAAAAGACACGAAATAGAGTATATAGCAACTATACTACGCGCGGGGCGAGAGAAAAAAATTCACACGGGCTCTCCTCGCGCGGCGCATCTTCTTCTCTCTCTCTCTCTCCCTCGTACACCACGCACATATACACGTACGCTTCCGTAGCAGTTCAGTTTTACGCTCTCTCACACACATAAGCACACTGCGGAGCAGCGAGCGGTTCTCAGGCGCGATAAGTAACCTTTTATACGCTCGCATTTATCGACACACTCGCTCTCCTCGCACACAAGTTTAAATGCGCGTTCTACACGTACATACATACATACATACATACGGACGTACGTACGTACGTACACACGGGAGAGAGAGAGCTCGTATAGTCGTCATCATCGCTCGGCTACTCGGCTCGCTCTCGCTCTATGCTGCGCGAGCGAGCGAGAGAGAGAGAGAGAGAAGTGGAGTGAGGTAGAGGCCACCCACTCTTTCCCACAGCAGGTTTTTCCCACGCCCCCCGGGGTAACCCCAACATCCTTTTGCGGCAGCAATTCCACGGCTCGCGAGCGCGCGCGGGGCCGCTCGGCGCTGTAGCTATATAGTTTGGTGGGGGGGGGGGGGGGGGGACTACAGAGAGAGAGAGAGGGATATAGTTGTATATACGAGAGTGAGCGGCGTGGTTGTATGACCGATAGGTTTCGATGGAGTCTCGCTTCGACTTTCAGAGTGGGGTAAAATTAATGCAATCGGGGGTAGCGTAGATTATTAAAAATCAGATTGAACATTAATGTTTTTATCTGTTTTTGAGTATAGTGTGCGATATTCGTTTGTACGACAGGATTTACGTTAATTAGCGGTAAAAGTTAGAGCGAGACTCGGTTTAGACCGACGCTCGATCTAGACCGGTACTTTAATGCAGTCTCACTTTCATTTTTAATATTCAATAAACAGCAATCCCACTGGTACGAAAGAATACCGCGCAGCACGCGAGAAGCGAGAAAACTACTCCATACACAATGGAACTCGTAAAAAGACCACGCAACAGTGGCCATTGCGATATTATTCAATGCCAAGACTCGACGCGAGACTCGTTTAAAGTGCCGCGTCAAGACTGTACAGGCAAGCGAGAGAAAGACCAAAGTACGAAGGAGAGCGACGGCGCTGGGGTCGACAGAGCCGGGCCATTGTACCACGAGCGAACGAGCGCGCGCGAGAGAGAGAGGGAGCATATACCCCGAGTAAAACAATAGAAACTGCAGCTCGAGGCACAGGGCACAGGCACTTTATGCGCTGCCGTAATAAACTTGGCGTTTCGCGCTTGCGCGCCGAGGCCCGCTGGACCCCACCGACCACGTATATACCTATATACAGTCCCCGCTGCGCGCACACGTGTGTTTATACGATGGTTTCTACTCCCTACTCTCTCTCTCTCTCTCTCGAGTTGAGTTGAGTCTCGCTCGTGCTCTGTGCTTTTCGGTCTCAGTTTGACGTCGCGTCCCGTGCTGGCTGGTTTGGCTGCAGCTCGCGCACACGTAAGGCGAGCCGAGACCGGGACGGTAGCACGCGGTATAGGATACCTACGCGTATTCCGTGGATCGTTGGGGTATTTTGAATATAGGGGTGTTGTTTAAGAGTGGACGCGTTTAACGCGTGGTTTCTCGTAGTGCAATAAATCGGAGTTGATGAAGTTAAACGTCTACGCGTTCATGTGTATATAAGTTATAGGAAGAAAATATAACTAAAGACAAAAGCGTATATATTATTGAATTCTCGCTGTCATTGTGTTTTAATTTGCAGTAGTCGTGAATAATAAATAACTCTGCGCTATAGGCGTATTTTGAGTTTCTAAGTTTAGTTTCTAAGTCTAAGTGCAATAATATTGGAGTGGACAAATATATCATGTCTATCTACACAATTATACGAACTGTAATGGCTACATACAAAAGTGAATATTATCAATTATCCAAGTCATCATCGTGTGTCTATCCGCAATAACATTCACCCGAACTGTAATTAATTACGCACAAAAGTGAATATATTACCGACTTTTCAAGTCTCACCGTGTACACCAGCAACAATCTACCATAAAAACCACCGTGCGCCAAGTTCACCAATTTCATCCATCCATTTAAAAAAAGCACACACATACACACAGGCCACGCCACTGCGCGACTATACCACATACCGTGCGACTCGAGCACGAGCATCCGTTCTCACGATTCGAATTTTCGCGCTATCCAGACGCGCGTGCGCTCTCTCTCTCTCTCTCTCTCTCTCTCCCACATCCACGATGCAGCAGGCCGCACTGCAGCGCAGGCCTGCATCGTCGGCGAGTCACGTCTAGAAATCCCGTCGAGTTGGCGAGACTGCTCGGAAAATTCGGAGTGAACAGGTGTTTTTTGAATGGATTTGGCCCCGCGGCTATCCAGTCGCAGAGGAGTCTGCTCCACGTCGTGAAACTCCGCGCGGGGTGACCCAAAAGGATCCAGGGAGCTTTTTTCGCCCCTCCCTTGGAATCTCCAATAGAAGCTGTGCGACGTACAGTTGTGGCGCGGCGGGGACCAGCACCACGGTCGGTATCGCGAGTCGAGTAAAACGCGCGAAGAGTGCAGGGAAAGACTTTTCGAACAACGAGAAGGAGCAAAAGAACATGGAGCGAACGCCCGAGCTGAGTCGCTGGCCGCTGTTACGACCGCTAGCAGACGCGAGAGCGACTATTACGACGAGTACGAGGAGGCTCGGCGCGGATGATGATGACGACGCTCGTCGTGGCTGCTGAGGATCGTCGTCGTGAGATCGAGCACTGCTGAGAGGAGGCGCGTGTACAGGTATATAACTCTTTTACTTTCCTTTGCTGTGCGCGCAGCGATTTTCTCCCTTTTTTCGGAGAGGCGAGGATGCCGGTTTTTTTTTTATCTCGCGATCGTGGATCCTGTCCTTACCGAGGAGGAGAGAGAGAGAGACACGATGGGCTACTGGTAGGCTGTACGCAAGGAACGCGAGGGGCTCCGATATTGTAGTGCAGGCTTGCGGTGCTGGCTCTCTCTCTGTCTCTCGCACACACCATCGGTGCCACGCTTAACCTCCGCATCTTACACGTCGGTTTGTGATGTGTGTGTTGTTTACGGGTGGAGGGATGAATTCCGATCTGTGAGTTGATGGTAACATTTTCTTGTTTCTTGCTCGGGGAAAATTTGGAGTGGCTTGAGGTAGTTGTTTTTGGGCTGGGAGATTTTTTGTTTATTGGGGGGGAGGGTTGGGAGTTGGCGGTGGTTTTCGAGTTTGTTTATTTTTTGGGGATAAACAGACGGTAGGTGCTTTTGATGATTTTTTTGCCGAGCGACGTGGGTATGGGCTTTTATTTCGTGTGAGTGAGATTGGGTTGAATTGCTGTGTTTTGAGAGGATTCTGTTTGCGAGGTATGCTTTTTTTAACTCAACTTTTGCTCTTAAGGTTAGATAATTTCGAATTTTTAAAGTGGAAATAAGGTCTGATCTGAAATGCACATTATACTTTGTCTAATGTTTTCAATGTGTAGATTGCTGTCTATTGTTTCGATACATCTATTTTTCATAAATATGCATTGATTGCAGCGTTTAACGGGCTCGGCGTGTATTTTAATTCCACTGGCTCAAACATTGTAAATTTCATGCTGCATTCAAAATGCTTTATCGGTCTCTCAGTTGCCTTGCTAACAATGCAAAGTCATTCCACGACCTAGCATCGTAATTAAAGGTGCTTCTTAATGAAACGAGTGCAAGTGTATTTTTGTTTGGTGGATAAGCTTGATTCGAAGCGGAGCAAAATTTGAAGTAGAGTTTCATCCGTGAATGGTGTGAAAATCATTTTTGTAGTAGAAATCTGTTGACGCCTGTTTGGGAAGCAACAGTACCTTAATTCATGCAAGAAAAATGAGCTTGGCTTTATTCCCACGACTTGTACGTGTTTCCTCTTTCCTGTGCGAAGAGCAGTAATTCTCAGCCACTCATTTAAAGCGAGATATCTTGGGCTAATTGTGTGCAACGGATAATAAAAACTCTTCCCACGCACTTCAGAGGCACTTGCTTGGGTTAGAACTATGTAGTAAATTTTTACTGAAACATGCAAATATAAAAACATAGCTGCTTCTAGATGTTTCTTGGTTTATTAGTAATTAACAAATCTTTTTATAGGTACGGTATGCTAATAAGCATGAAAATTAATTCTAAACATTTCCTTAATTATTATAATTTATTCAAATTGTACAGTTAAATATTTAGAACAGAAAAGTAAAATGTTCAAATAACTTTTTATACTAATTATAAAAAATTAATATTTTAAAATTCGATATTATATACCTACATTGGTGTTAAAGTTAGTCTGATAAGTTGAAATACAATTTTTTAATAACTAAGGTATCTGTTTAGGTCATATTGATGATTTTAAAATAATAAACAATAATTTTTTTATTCTTTAATTACAAAAACATTTTTTTAACATACCAATTAAGTACAAAACAACTTCTAGCTCTAGTGTTATACTTGCATCGCTACAATTAAATTCTAAGAAACATTAAAAACACTTTATAGCTTTTTGTACTAGTAAAAATAGTATTTTTTAACTATTTTAGAGGTTTTGAATTGCCTTCAATGAAGAGGATTAATTTTTTATCATAACTTTATTTGATATTTTATATCATTTTTATGTATGTCACCAAATACACCAAACTGACAATACCCATTATTTTTTTGGATTTTTGGCTTATGTCAACCTTTATAAATTGCTCTGGTTATGCTTTACGTACATATTTTCAGTACTCAGCAATGACTAGCGTACAAAATATTAAAATTTTTTTTATAATCTGTGTAATATTATCACATAATGTACTACTACTGGTTATTCCATATAAGACTTTATAATTTTATAAAGCGATTTTAGCCTGTAAATGTAATAAATAAATAAATAAATAGACTGTTAGGAATCATAGTTGAATAAGTCCATATTGAATATTTTGTAAACGTTCACAAATCATTTCAGCATTGGCATATGAAAGATCAATTTAATTTAGTTAAGTAGAGTAATAGATCAATTTAGTAGTGAATTATAAACGATAACAATTAAATCAATCAAATTATTATGTGATATCGAACCTTTAGAACAATAACGCTTATGACTCAAAATTTTCTCAACTCGATTTTTGTTAAAATAGCTCATATGAAAATAAAGACCTTTTATACACTTCCAAAATTCATCAAAAAAGGTTGTCAAACTTTAATACAATAATATAATTCAAGTGAAAATACTTTATTTTATAAAAAATTTGATATCACTCGCTTGGATTTTCAAAAATGTACAATTTCAAACTGTCTTTTAATCTTGTTTTGTGTGATCAATACATCGTAAATTTCGTTAACATTTGCAATATATTTTCAAACCGTATTCCAATTATCGTCCTCAACGGCCCAAACAACTCTTAAGAACCACAAACGTCCAATAAACAACAGCTCGAACAAACTAACCGGCGCTTCTCTCTTCCAGATAACCATTCGATGCGCCACGATGCCTGCTCAGCCCTCGGCATCATCGTCATCCTCATCGTCGTCAACTCAGCGTCGCCAGTCTCGCCTCCAAGCCCACTGACCCAGTCGGTTTAAATGCCCAGCCGGGCAAGCAGCCCCAGGTCGGATCGCCCAACGACACCTCGCCCCCGCTGCCGCGAATAATGCCTCACAGCCAGTACGGCTTGCCGACGATGGCGCACGGCCTCCAGTCGCCCCCCTCGCCGACGGCGGTCATGTCCGCGTATCCGCGCTTCGGCAGCGTCTACCGGCCCGACGGCCACCCGACGCCGCCCCACCAGCACCAGCCTCAGCCGCAGCCGGCGGTCGTCGGCCAGGCCCCCCAGGCCCAGCATCAGCAGGAGCAACGACTGACCCGCGACGCCATGAAGCACTACCTCGCCGAGCACAAGCGCACCCAGGGCAAGGCCGACATGGTCGTCGTCATACTCCACGCCAAGGTCGCCCAGAAGTCCTACGGCAACGAGAAGAGATTCTTCTGTCCGCCCCCTTGCATATACCTCAAGGGCACGGCCTGGTCCATGCGCCAGGAGCAGATGCGCAGGGACGGCGAGGCCGAGCAGTCCACCCAGCTCTGCGCCTTCATTGGAATCGGCAACTCCGACCAGGACATGCAGCAGCTCGATCTCAACAACGGCAAGCAGTACTGCGCCGCCAAGACCCTCTACATCTCGGACTCGGACAAGAGGAAGCACTTCATGCTCTCGGTGAAGATGTTCTACGGGAACGGCCACGACATCGGCGTCTTTCACAGCAAGCGCATCAAGGTCATATCCAAGCCCTCGAAGAAGAAGCAGAGCCTGAAGAACGCCGATCTGTGCATAGCCTCCGGCACGAGGGTCGCCCTCTTCAATCGCCTTCGCTCCCAGACCGTCAGCACGCGCTACCTCCACGTCGACAACAACAACTTCCACGCGAGCTCGACGCAGTGGGGCGCCTTCACCATCCACCTCCTCGACGACAACGAGAGCGAGTCCGAGGAGTTCCAGGTGCGCGACGGCTACGTCCACTACGGGAGCACGGTGAAGCTCGTCTGCTCGGAGACGGGGATGGCCCTGCCCCGCCTGGTCATACGCAAGGTCGACAAGCAGATGGCGAGCCTGGAGGCGGACGACCCGGTCTCCCAGCTGCACAAGTGCGCGTTCTACATGAAGGACACGGACCACATGTACCTCTGCCTCTCGCAGGAGCGGATAATCCAGTTCCAGGCGACGCCCTGTCCCAAGGAGGCGAACAAGGAGATGATCAACGACGGCGCCTGCTGGACGATCATCAGCACCGACCGGGCCGAGTACACCTTCTACGAGGGCATGGGCCCGGTTAGGTCGCCCGTCACCCCGGTGCCCCTCGTGCACAGCCTGAATCTGAACGGCGGCGGGGACGTGGCCATGCTCGAGCTCACGGGGGACAACTTCACGCCGAATCTCCAGGTGTGGTTCGGGGACGTGGAGGCCGAGACGATGTACAGGTGTCAGGAGAGCATGCTCTGCGTCGTGCCGGACATATCGCAGTTCCGGGGCGAGTGGCTCTGGATACACCAGCCGACGCAGGTGCCGGTCTCCCTGGTGAGGAACGACGGGATCATCTACGCGACGGGCTTGACGTTCACGTATACCCCGGAGCCGGGGCCGAGGCAGCACTGCCTGCCGGCCAGCGAGATCATGAGGACGCCCAGGACGATGGGACACAATCAGCCGGCCATGCAGCCGGCCATCGCCGACGTGCCCTGGAATCATCATCAGCCACCCCAGCCGGGTCTTTGATACAGTGCGAACGACGGTTGGGAGCTGGACGCCGCTGGGGGAGAGGACGGGATGGACTTTAGGGAGCTCGACGAGGCGATCCTCGAGGATCCGACGCTGATGGACTGCGCCGGTGGACACGCCGGCGGCGGCGCCAGCAACTCTTGCCTTGCGAAGGGGACGTGCTCGATGGGGGAACCGTCGCTGGTGTAGGCGGTCTTTCGATTGACTTGACTTTTCTTTGGATGATTCGAGTTTTTTAATTACGTGTGCACGTGCTTTGCTTTTAGATTATCGGGAGGTGTGTAATGGATGGTTTGGAATGCTTACGAGTAACCGACATCACATTTTGGGGTTTTGATGGGAAGCGGAGTTTGTAGCAATTGCCATGCGTATGTGATTACAAAACTTGATTTATCGCGGTGCCTATGGCAAGTGAACCAAATGCTTGAATATTAAGTCTGGATTATGCGATTAGTTGAAAAGTATATATATATATATATATATATATATATATATATTGCATTTAAAATATATATATTTTTGAAATGTATTTAAATGGAGATAGATGAAACATTTGTATCTTATAAGATTTTGAAGGAAAGGCTTGGTATTCTAGCGTTTAATTGATTGTCGAAAATACAACGATTGTGCATCGAATAGCTGCAAAAATATTAATATTACACCTAGGACGGTTCCCTTGCATAAGGGAATCCACGGCCGATTCTGGATCGTAGCAATAGAATATATATATATATATATATATATATATATATATATATATATATATATATATATATATATATATACATATACTTTATGGGTAGAAAAAAGAGACAAACTCGCGTGTGATGTGGACAATGCAATGCATTATCTATGTATAATAAATATGTAGATGACTTGATTCTTAAGTTGTTAATACAAATTTTATCGAATAATAATTTATCGCAACATGATTGTAAGGTATATATTTTCTCTATGAGATGACAAACAAACGACTGGTGTGATTTATCATTTTCGTGGAGACTTTTTTCGGGGGGGAGAGGGATATAAAAAGAGACAACAATCGGTGTGTATCACCATAAAGAAAAATTGTATTATATAAAGATTTTTTGCTCAGCTGTCGTTCTTTCCGGCTACTTCGCGCGAATATATACAATGTAGATTTCTGAATTATGCTGAAATCTACAGTCGATTGATGACAATGATGACCGAATTATCATTACCTTATAAGATCAAAGCAGTGTTAGAAAAAAATATTTTTAATAGAAATATGTAACAATGTTAAATTTTAGACAGAATTATGACAATTCAACTTTATTGTATTTATAATAGGAAAATACTTTACGTAAGAATGAAATCGAATATCAATCCTACGAGTCAATGTCTAAATGATCGTATATTAAAGTCAATAGAACTAGACGTGCGATAGTTCATTCTGAAAGAAGCAATTACTGCATGACTGTGTAAGAATCTGTTTTTATTATTTTTTTTCTAATTGTACATAAACATATGTAAATTTGTCAACTGCGCACCATTATAGTTACTACTGTGATACAAAGACTCACATCATTCGTAAGCTAGTAGTAACGTAAACAAGAAACCGCCGGAATTTCTAAAAAGCAGGGAATTTTTATACGAAACGAATTTAACAAAGTTTCTAATGTTTTCGTAATTATCATAGAAATTACGTAACGATGGCAAAGGGTTTTAAGTCGAATAAGATTTGTCAATTTTAAATAATGCAAATTCATTAAGATAGTATAAATAGTAGTAGGGTGTAAAACGTTTTTTAACTTCGAAACAATTTTAGTATTCATGTAAAAATTGAATTGTAATAATTTTTGTACTGTGTACTAATTATATATATCTATATACGTGTATGTATATATATATATATATATATGTATACATTTAGTAGAGGGTTTAAAAATGAAAATATTTGCCAAATTTTTTTATGAGAATTTGCTCTAGAGTTTTCTTGATGAAATGCGTAGCGATTTCATAATTTAAAGAGAAATGTAAAGTATTTACGAGAAATCCTATAATGTGTAAGTTAAGATTTTATTTCGAGAAAAATTATTCCAAAAAATATATTTTATAAATTTTTAAAAAAAGAATGGTAATCTCATATAATAAATCCTAAACAAAATATATCAAAAACGAATTGAGAAGTTTTTAACAAACTCCTGAATATCCTTGACAAAGCGTCATCAAAAAGCATATCACGTAATAGCTATTAAAAAAAATAATAACACCAAATAAAGATTTAGTAGAACCTTGCTTGAATAGAGCATGCGATGCGCAATAAATACGAAACAAATAAGAGCTCGCTTGTACGTTGATAGATTAAATGAAATATATATCGGCCTAGAACAGTTTCTAGCGAAACTCGGCTTTACTAATATCTACTTCGAGGCAAACTGAAAAGACTTTAAAACGCGAAGAGCATAATTATACAACGAGAGAAAAAAAGAAATTATCGAAACAGTCTGCATAGTATATTATTTTATGTTGTACATTATCGCACTTGTAATAAACTCTATAGTGTAAACTGAGAAGACAAAATAAACCAGGTGTAACTGATTTTTGTTATAAAAAGAAAGAGTACACGAGGATTAAAGAGATTTCTAATTCATGCGTCGCTCCTTTAACTTAATTACGAGTAAGTCAGGTAGGATCCTTCGCGTATCTTCTTGACAAAAAAAAAAGGCAATCAAGGGGAGTAATCTCGCAGGGGAAATGAGATAGCATCAACTTGAGAATGCCTTCCTTCAAGACATCTATTGTTACCCAGGAATGTCGGCGGTGGTATACCATGGGAATTTACCCACAATTAACATCGGGGATCGTACGTGCGTGGTGGTGGACGACAAACGGGGTTACCTTTATTATTCAGTAGCAGTATGTAATTCTAAATTAATAACGATATAATTACATTCGCCTGAGCCACTGTCTACACGCATCGGGATATGGACTACTGGGCGTTTGGAGAAGTACACTGCATGGGTATCAAAGCATGACCAAAAGAATTACACGATGCGACTAATTGAAAGGATCGTTTACTTAGTAGGTTTTAATCATATTTCTATTAGATGAAAACTAATAAAGTCTATTATCAATAAAGTTTAGTTTTAGCAATAATTTCATTAATTTTTATCAAACTGATTTTTAGTTTTTACTATTTCAAGGAGTAGTACTAATATAATATAACACAAATATAATAAAAAATAAATAAAAGTTTCGATGCATTTAAGGTCGGAATTAATATTTGCACCTAAAGAAAAAATAATTTAAAAGGTTTAGATAAAAATAAATATTGAAAAATGATAAATAAAATGCTTTCATAAAATTTGCAATATCATATTTGTTAAATATATATCAAAACAAATTATTACATAAAAGTAAATGCATCATCTGCAATATACATTAAATAATATCAAATATGTTTCAGTTTATTATTGTAGTAATCTTAAATGATGCAAAATTAATTTAAAAGAATTATTCTAGTCGCATACAAAATATTTACGTGTATACTATAAAAAAGATAGCTCTGCCTAAGATCGCTAATATGCGGAATAAAGCTTTATATACTTTTTAAATTATAATGATAAAATTTATATAGTTACAATTTTATTCATAATCATGTATACGAATATATTACATATATATTTATATATATATTTTAAAGCAGAAAATTAAGGGGTAAAACGAAACACGCTTTTTTAAGTGAAGTTCCATCGCATTATTAGACCAGTTTATTTTTAGTTTTGCCAGCAATTAATTTGCTTTGTATTGTTGGAACACAACTTATACTGAAAAAAGTTGATAGCAGTTAAAAGTTTTTATTAGAGTTTCAAGGTCCGTTACTTCAATTAAAATTAAATTACACAATCTGCACTTTTACATAATACTCTTTATAACAAAGACGTTTATATTATTATTTAAAATAAAACTAAAAATGGAAACAGTTATTTTTGAAAAGAAATAGAATAGCTTTTTATATTTTATACAGCGTCAATTATATAACAATTAAAACTATAGGATATTTACTTTAAACAAAATACAATATATTATTTTGTGACTAATTATTCGTAATACGCTCCATAATAGATATATTTTTCATCTGCGATTTTCTTTAGATAAATAAATCGTTATAACAAACTGTTCTTTTGAGTATTGAAATCAAAGTGTATGAACTATTATACGAATATCTGTAACAACTATCTTTAGTGTTATGTGAATCTCCCTATAACTGCATGGATACAATAAGATCTAATCAGAGATCGTCCTGACATTTCGAGATGTTCTGAAGGTGATGCTTGATATAAAGTGATAGTGGTCTAAGTCAATTATTTATAGTTTTGAAATTCTAGAGGTCAATGTTGCGATTTAACGTCAATTGACTATTTATCTGTGGATGTTTGTTATAGTAACCTAATGAAAACTTGCTCCCAAAATATTAGTAAGTACTTCTAAGTTATTTCGATATTCTCTTCCAGTCTCTGGAGTGTGTGACAGCACACTTTTTTCAACCGGCTTTTTCTCATCGAAAAATGTTCTTTTGCATATTGGGATTTTTATGCATTCTTCAGAAATGTTACTTTCTTTCAAATAAAGCAAAAAAAGAAAATTTGAAAAATAAAAATTTTATTAACATATTAATAAAAAGAACTATTAACATAGTCGAAACACATTAAACAAATGTTTGTTATTGATAAACAAATTACTCCAAACGTTTTTAGTATTTCAGTTGTTAATAGTCCTTGCTAACATCATTTGCCTGAATTTGGCGCCTTAGAGACGCACACACGCATGTTCGCGTATAGGACCAAAACATGCGCCTACTTGCGGGTTAAAATATAAGACTTTTCGAAATAGCATCCACGCATCGACGGTTAGACAAAAATAGATTAACTCTCATACTTGATAGTCCGGTCTTCTTATAAGGAACCCAAAAATATCAAAATCTCAATTTTTTAATATTTGGACTTAGACCACTATCATTCATTTCCACTCTCACGTTTAGCTTCTATGAATAATGTTAAAATAGAAGAAAGGACTTTATTTGAAGCGGCTGAAAGTGAGATCATATAGGTATATATTAAACCATGCATTGTGTAAGTAAACCGTAATAGTCAAAAGCTTCGACAATAAAATTGCAGCATTATTATATAATCGTGATCTATAATATTTAGTTCATCATCATTCTTGGCTTTTTTATAGGAATAAATTGAAGAAAAATTAATTTTTATTACTTCCTTTATTGCCTTTATTTACAAATATGTTGATTGTATAAATACTCGATTCTTTGTAGAAAAACCTCTCAATGTATTAATTAATGATTTATAAAATTTAATTACATACAAAATCTTGCATTAATTATTTCTAGATTATTTTAGTTAGTACCTTAATGTGACAAATATAACACTTTTTTTACAATTTTTCAACAAGTCAACCGCAAGTTATAATTCAAATCTTTAAAAGCACAAAACTTTACGTAAATTATTCAGTTCTATTGTTCGTGGATTCATTTTACTCGCTAAGGAGCTTTATCAGTTATTTAAAGAAGCAATTTTCATGAATTTTCTAAATTTATGAAAATTGTAGTCATGCTTTTTCAATCTACAAACATTGAGATTATATCGTTGAAAAGTTTCGTGTTTTAAAGATATAAATTGTAACCGTTTTTCACGGCAAATTTTCTTACCTCGTATTGCGCCGTAATTCTTTTTCATGAGGTAAAAAAATCACGATCGTATAAATACTTAAAATCTTTACAAAAAACTTCTTTTACTTTATTCGTATCGTGCGTTGCTTATTCATATTCGTGAGCATAAGCGAAATGTAAGAAGTCAATAAATCATCCATTTTATATCCAAGTGAAGTTTCGCACAATAACTTGGAACCTCGAACTAAATTGCCTATTGTCATGTGGAAGTATGTATTGCCGGAAGACCAGTTAGAGATTCTTGTGAAGGGATGTGTCACCAGTATATCCTAAAAATTTTGTGATTTAGTAATCTGCCAGTTAGTAAAAAACGCTTATACTGATCATTTTAACACCTATTGTTGAAGAAAAATGTTTACCTTTGATTGTGGATGAATTAAGCTGACTCCATGTTTGTTTATAGCAATTAAAAGTAGTTCAGGATAATCCGGTTCAGTGCTTTGCTTTACTTCGAAAAAGGCCGATCCAAATGTCGGCCATCGATAGACGATTTTCAAAAACGTGATTTTTGCGTCTTCGGGGCTCATACCTTAGGAAATGCAATATTTGATAAAAAATAATGTACATAATACGATTAATTCATTATATTATTAGTCAATTATATTTACCAGCATCGTGATTATACGCCGCAATTATTGAACGTTTCCATTCATTTGAGCTCTGTGTTTTCACTAGATCACCAGGAATGAGTTCTCTTAACATTTGACTGCAATGAAACAATTTTTTATTAGTTACATGCTTAACTAAAATTATCTAAAGTTTTAAAATGATTATTATAGTATCATTATAATTTCTTACGGTATTGCTTGTAGTTCCTGTTTGCTTTCTCCGAATCGTACTCTGTACACTAACGCCGCTAATCTTGAAGCTTCCTCTTTTATGCATTTGTGATATCCTAAATAAGACGACAATTTATGTAAAAATAGAATTCCCTAAAATAAACAACCGAAGAAAGCTTTTAAAATATTACCTCTTAATAGTTTAGGAAGTTCTTGATGGAAATGGAATATTAAATCAGCATTCCTGTCTTTACCAGGTACAGTATTGGTCCATAATTTTTTCATAAAAAATACTTGGTATGTGAATTGTGGAGATAAGCCTGAAATATTGGCAAAACAATTATAGAATCACTGGTGTTCGAACTTTGAAAGTATTCAAAATTCTAATTAAAACTGACCGTCTCTAGTAGGATGCGCTTTTCTCATCCAGTCCGTCAAATGCCGAACGAAGTCAAAGAAAAAGTCTCCCTCCGGAACTGAGATAACTTTGTCGGCAATTTTTACAAATAGACTAAAACCTTCGGAAGACCTTATATTCAAACGCTGTGCGATATTCTGACAGAAGTCCTTTGCTCTCGTCGAGGAGTCGACCTCGAACGCCTCGTCGGTGTCGTCTGGGAAGTACACTTTGTGGAAGATTTGCGTAGTTTTGTGCTGAATTGCCTCCACCTCGACTTGGTGCGGCGGGTACTTTCGTTGACCATTTCGTAAAGTTTTTTGTAGCCTTTGTAGAGAATCTTGTGATATACGATGTCGTCGCGTTCGTAAGAATAATGTCAGTTCCTGTAAGAAATGAGCCGCTTATAAAATGATTTTCGTCCGATGTTGAAACTTAAAGTACAGACTTTGATTCCCATTATTTTGCATTTATTTATGGATCTTTAATCCTAACAAAAATTGAACACAGAAAAAATAATAAATTCGAAACAATCTATAGGTAAAATTGGCACGTGAAAAGATGGTGCCAAAACCCGGGACTGAACCAGGGACATTAACATTGGTTTTAGACAATATTATTATAAATTACATTATTCGAAAACTGTTAGAAATTTTCCGAAAATACCAGATAAACCCTACTTCATTCCAAGTAGATTTCCAGATGAATTCCCAGGTGAAATTACAATTATTTCGGGTGGGGATAAATATACCGAAAGATAAATTTGCAGAAGGATAAATTTACCGAACGGTTGAAATTGCCAAAAAAATCAGTACCTATGGATAATTATGCCGAAAGTTAAAAATGCCGAAATCAAGAATTCCGAAAAAGAAAATGCCGAAATCGAAAATTTGGACAACAAAGTGCTTTCATTAGAATATGCGCCTGTATTATAATAATGTGTTAATTGTTACTAGGTCGTTTTTTTCAATATTCGATATTTTTAGTTTTTACCCGTTGCCATTCAACATTTCGGCATTTTTAACTTTCGGCATTTTTATCCATCGGCATATATGCTCGTCGGAACTTCTTTTTTCGGCACTTTTGTTTAATCGATTACCTTACCCATTGGCACATTTCACCTTTCGGTAAATTTACCCTTCGGTAAAATAAATTCGGCATTATTATCCGTCTACAAGATTGTCTTTCGGCACATTTATCCCCACCCAATTACTTCTTCTTATGATTTTTAAAATCCAGAAATACAAAACCACGCTTACCTTCAAGAGACTTTGACTACAGGTGAACAATCCCGTGGCCAGCCACATCAGCTCCCAGCCTCGTTCCTCGCTGAGCCTGTTGCGATTGTCCGTCAGCTGTTTCATGATCTGGCAGTAGATCTCGTCGCGCAGAATCTCGTTCTTCAGCGGGCCGTCGAAGATGAGGTCCGTGTACTCGTTGCCGATGCGCGGCCTCTTCGTCGGTAGATCGCCCATGTACTTGAGAATCGCGTTGAAGGCGAAGCAAGATTCATCCGCCAGCTCGTCTTTGGCGATCAATTTGCGCAGCAACGGCTGCTTGATAGGCTCGCGCGAGTGACGCCACAGCTCGTCGGGATGCCCACGACGCGCCGTCGTTAGCGTCAGGGCTTTCGACATTGTCTTCTTTGGAGGTGGACTGTTGAAAAATATGTTCAGTAGTAATATGTTGTGAGCATTGAAGAACAGAGGAAATAAAATCTGCATTTGAGAGGATGTGAAATGATTAATATTTGCAGTTTATGTTTGACAATGTTAAGTCATTTTTCTCTGATAAGTATGAATGGAAATGGTTCAAATTCAAATAACCAAAGGTTGCTTATTATATTTTTGAGGACGTAAAAACTGTTTTTATGAAAAAATTTATTTAAAAACCAATATTTTTAAGGAGCTAGGTGCCAATAGGGTTGATCTCCAAGTTTTTTTTAAGAGTTTGGAAAAAGAACTGTTTGTACGTCCATTGAAGTACCATAACGTGATTTCTGGTAAAAATTTCAACTCATTCGATTCATATACCTGCTGACGAAACTGGTTTTAAAAGGTAACTTCACAGCCCCTTAATTTCTCATTTATATCAATTGAAGTAATTCAATTGTTTTGTGTTGTTAACATAGTTGAATTCTTACCGGAAGTGATCTATCGCGTACTCCATCAAAGTATGCGGTTTATCGCGGGCCTCAATACCATTCATTTGCTGAGGATAAAGCCTTCGTCCGTTTTCATTGCCATTAACACTGAACAGTGACTGTAAATAAATAATTTAATGTATTAGTTCATATTTTTAATTCCTTCTAACAGAAAATACTTGATTTAAAAGCACAGTGGTTTTTTTATAACTTGATCTTTAAAATGGTTTCTATAATTCGTAATTTATTCATACCGCATTATTTTTTTTTAAAGTTTCTGGAGATATTTTCTATATGGTTACTGAAATTTAAAAAAGAAATGATGTTGCAAAAGTGACAGATTATAATTGATGATTGAGCAGTGCACAATTTAAAACGTTATTTCTTATATGAATAATATATAAAAGTAATTAAGTAATACTATTCGCATTACCAAATACAATATACATTCTACATCCGCTTGATCAGGTCATAATTAACTTTAAACGTTCTTACGTACTTTCATACAAAAAAAGACTAACTCGACATCTTCCAAACTCAAGCTCACTCAAATCTCAACTCAAAAAATTCACCTCTCCCCTTCCACTCGGGGTTATTCCTCGTCCACTGTACTTCAACAGTGCCGAACAAGAAAACTCACCAAAATATCGTTCGGAGGTTTCGAGAGCGTGGGCAGCACGTAGACGGTCTCCGCGGGGAAGTCGCCCTTCTCGCCGGTCCTCTCGCAGACGCCCATGCACCAGCCCGAATTGTAGACGCTCTCGTCGCCCCCGCCGTCGTCCTCGAGGCTGATGAGGTCGCCCTTCTGGAAGGTGAGGAAGGAGGAGGTCTCGCCGCTGCCCTTGTAGTCCTGCAGCGCTATGGCGTACTTGCTGCGCTTCTTCAGGCCCTCGAGGAAGTAGACGACGAGGTCGCGTATGTCCTCGGCGCTCGGGCTCTGGAAGGTGAACTCCTCGCCGCGCACCGTCGACAGGCTGAACGTTTGCGTGAACATCTTGTTTGTTCTGTGGAGTGAAGATGGGTTTAATTCAAATGTCTCGCCCTTGAATTTTATCAGTCGAGGAATTAATACATTGTCGTAATTAAATACATAGACCGAATAAGTCATTTAATAATTCAATGAATATTATTAGAACAAAGACTTGAGAGTCGAGCCTGGGCATTTTATTCGAATGGAGTTCGTAGATTCTGTTGAAATGATTGGTTAAAATGTTGTATAATTGTGTTATTGTGTAAGGACGGATAACCATATATTGTTTTTACACAATTTAGTTTATATATTTAATTATAACTAATTATTTGACGTTCGGTCGGTGACATTTGAGGTGAGAAATTTGAATTTGCACTTGACAACAGTCCTTTTACAAAGTCAGTTAGAATGAAAAATATACATACTTTTGACTAGATACGGTGGTAATTTCGGGGAACGATAATTCCAGCAGCACTTGTTCTTGATCGTCGACGACGTAAACGCCGGTCCAATTAACGGCGATGATGACGTCGTTCTTGGGGAGATTCGGACCGGAATTTCGGTATGCCTCGTAGAAGCGAGAGAAGAGCAGCGGCCACTTGAACTTCGCGTAGCCGACTATGTCCTCCTTGACTCGTAATGCAGGTACTTTTTCTTTTAAATAGTAACTCTGTCAAAGGTAAAAGCATAAAAATCAAACATTGTAGGCAGTATTTTTGTAAAAATAATGTCAGGTATGGTGATCGAATTTAGGTCAGATGCTCAAATGTAGGTTGATAGCATATTTTGAGTCGGGTACGTAAAGTCGCTAGCCAATTGTTGATATTTTTACTAAGTATTTAAGGATATCTTCAAAGTAGGGAAAAATCGAGATAAATTCATCTCTAATAATAAGATTACTGCAAGACATGATTTTATAAAAATTTCAAGAAAGAAAATCTAAATTATGTCCTGTTTCATATATACTCAATATACATACACTACACAGTACGTTCATCTCTTTCAAACAATTATTAGCAGTCGCATTTACAATACATACAACGTCTCTATACTTTCAAATTATAACTAGTGCTTCAATTGAAGACGATCCGCAACTGCGACAAACGTACATAAACAAATACGTTACACAATCCAGAACATTACTTATTTGCCTACACAAGCATTTAATGTAATTTATTTATTTGCTGGTTTCGACAATACATTTTGTTTTTATTAAAAGTGCCATGTAAGGTTTATTCTATTCACCTTGCGTTATATTCTCATCTTTATCTCAACAGTTAATTCTGCAAACGTTGCATTATTAACTAAAGCATCGAAAAATTGTAAAAGTAGTTGGATAGTGTATAAATTGGTACAAATTTTGATTTCATTCGAATAGATTAGCAAAATTAATCATATCCTTTGAACCTAAAGAGCCTTAAAATGATAATAGTACATTCTTGAATCCAGTAACCTCATTAACCATGTAAGGCCCGCATTTTTATCTTCATTATAAACTTTTGGAAAAGTTTTCATAGAAATATATTTGAGCCCTGTTCAGAGAGATTTTCGCAATAAATTATCGTCTCTATTTTTGGAGTTTTCTCTGCTTGTATACAGTCAAGTACGAGATGGACCCTCCTTATTTGGCTGCATACAAGCAGAGAAAACTCAAAAACTAGAGACGATAATTTATTGCGAAAATCTCCCTTAACAGGGCTCAAATATATTTCTATGAAAACTTTTCCAAAAGTTTATAATGAAGATAAAAATGCGGGCCTTACATGGTTAATGAGGTTACTGGATTCAAGAATGTACTATTATCATTTTAAGGCTCTTTAGGTTCAAAGGATATGATTAATTTTGCTAATCTATTCGAATGAAATCAAAATTTGTACCAATTTATACACTATATATATGAGAGTATAATCTGGAGCGAATTTTAAAAATCTTGACCCACATTCGAGCATCTCCCTGCGAGCCATACATAAGAAAAAACTCAGCCTCCTTACTTTTTTGTAACCTTGCAGCACAAGGTGTCCCCACCTCTCGATGGCCTTGTCCACGTCGGTCAAGCAGTAGTCCGGTATGTAATTCGGCAGCAGCGTGAAGAGCCTCTCGACGTTCATGTCCGCGTGGTACTCGATGTAGTACTGCTGGGCGGCTATCATCGCCAGGTCCTCCTCCTTGTCGCACCTGTACTCGCCGAACTTGACGCCCCGCACGACCTGCTGATAGATCAGATTCGTCGCTACCTGATCCTCGGTGGGCTCGTGCCAGGGGGCGAATATCTCCTTCCGGAAGAAGAGGCGCCAGGGGGCGTTCCTCTCCTGGGCGCCCTGCTCCTTGGCGTACTGCTCGCACTGGGATATCGCGTCCATCACGTGGTCGCCACCGCTGCCCAGCGACGAGACCTTTGGAAGGGAAAATTCGCGTTTGAGTTTGAGGTTTGAGAAAAACGGATAAATGTAAAACCGTATTGGGTGTATGGTCATGTATGAGTTTGGCCGAGTTTGAATCGTGTTTTATCGGAAATAATCCGAATCGATACGTAATCGGATGAATTTAGGATGTGTCTGATATAATATAAGGGTACTGAAAAGCCAATGAATTATACAATTTTGTACGAATTTGAATTGAGGTCTATGCGAAACAATTTGGATCAATTCGAAATTTGAGCAGGACACGTAGACAAATTATTTACAGAATACGTATAGTTGTCTCCGTTATTTTACGTTATTGTCGTTATTTTATATAATTTAACGATACTTTACGTTATTTTACATTATTTATGTTAATTATTGATTATTATTATTCATTGATATTTCTGTAACGTTATTCTACATTATTTTCTGATACTTTAATTTCGTTTAATTTTGCAGTATTATCCTGCTCTCACAAATGTTTACTTTAAATTACGCTACCTAAGTTTCCTGCCTTTTCTTTACGTTAATTTACCCAACGTTATGTTATAAACCTGTGTCAAGTATCAAGACTACGTCTGGTACTTTGTATTATGTCAGACACTGCTTGCTTTCGACAACGTGTATTATTTCAGAACCAAAGAAGTGTGGCTAGTACAATATATTACATAAAAGGAGTATTTTATGAAAACCGATTTTCTTTTTATTTTCATGTTAGTTTTTGCTATTTTATGGTTTTGCTAATACTAAAAGTATGTGTAATATAAAAGGTGGGCGCTGTCTCGCTTAACCACCATGAGTAGTATACAACAAAAATAATAATAACAAAAAGACCTTGTCGAACAGTGCGATGTACAGCGAGAACCCAAACTGGTCCCTCAGCGATATCTTGTCGGACAGCTGATTGCACAGTTCCCTGGCGGTGGTAGCCGAGTCGGCCAACAGTGTCTTCGTGTTCCCATCCATGAAGGTGATCGGCAGCATTATCGGCTTCTTCGACTTGGTCGCCTGCAGCTCCAGCCAGCTCGGCGGCTGATTGCGCGTCCCGTTGTTGAAAGTCCTCTTCAGCCTGTCCTCGCAGTACGGAGCGTAACCCGGTGGACCCTCGCGTATGAAGGCCCTCAGGTAGTTGACGAACTTCTCCGAGGGCGCGAAACAACCGACGCAGAGGGACAGGAGAATCCAGCCTCGAGCGTGGGAGGACTTCGAAGGGTTGTTCGTGAGCTGCTTGCAGATCTGACAGTAGATCTCGTCGCGGAGCTCGGCTCGGAGGATACCGTGGCCGATGATGAAGTGGAGCTTCTCGAGGTTGGAGGTGGGTCGGGCCTCCAGCCAGGATTGATAGCTGTCGGCCGTGTACTCGTCCTCCTGGAGCTTACGGCGCACGTCCTCGCCGAGTTTGTTCTTGCGCTTGAGGGTGAGGGAGACCAGCTTGTGACGGATCGAGCGAGGCTTTTGCTTGAGGAATGATTCCTGTATGGTGAGAAGAAGATGTTATTTTTTTTAATTTATAACGAGTTGTTACTAGTTACTATTTTTTTTTAAATATGTACACTTACAGGATCCATTCCCATCATCTGTGCCTCTTGAAATTCTTTACTCCTAATGAAATTTCGACCAAGAGTAGCAGTCACTTTCGACATGACTGATGTATTGTCTCTATCCATGGTGTGAAATCGGGGTTCTGGTAAATCTCCTGTAAATCGTAGAATCGTGATCCATAACGCTTGCGCCGCCTGTAAATATATAATTGTATAAATACACCATAACAAATATGTATACATATATTAATAAATTTTATTGAAAATAGAACAAACCAATTGATCTCCTTGTGTGTGCAATGGTAATAATGGATGTTTCAGCGGTTTTCTCGAATACTGATGCGTAATATTTCCTTGGAAATAAGTCGCAGCAAACTTTTGGAATTTGAATTCGGATAAATCTTCCTCGTCTTCCGAAGCCGTCTGCACTGGACTAATAATTTCTTGCTGATCAGCTTTCGGTGCGGGAAGATCCTAAAGTAACGATGATATATTAGTCTACATCTAATAACGAGTGATTAATTGGCATAATTTTTATTAAACGCACGTTAAATACTGAAGTTTCTCTAGCCGGCGTTGGAGCTTCACTACTGGAATCCGGCAAGAAATCGAACATTGCCTCGACGAGTTTGCTGTCGTCCACGGGTTCGTCTTGTTTCTTGGCAGCATCATTAATAAGATTCTTCTTTATCTCCATTCTTCGTCTGTCTTCGATTTCCAACTCTATTTCTTTCCTTTCCAATTCTTGCATTCGTTCCTATAAAATTAACGCATAAAATTAAACAAACATTTTACACGAGTGTATCAAAACATTCTGTCGAGAAAGCCAAATTAAAAATCTAGTTGGGTTCCCTGGCAGATTTTCAGGTGAAGTGGACTAAATTCTAATTGGATTGAACTGGATTTTAGGCTACAAATCGAGGTCTATTTCCAGCTGGACTCTTTACTGGATTTCCTACTGATTACGTATAAAATTACTTTTTTTATTAAAACTTGCATCTCTAGACCGGTATTACCGTCTGAATGGTAGCACCTTTGTAGGTCACATTAATAATAAAAACGATTAATAATACGGAATCATGCTTGATTTTAGTCTTTCTTTTATAGTTTTTATCGTTCTAATCGGACATTATCGAAGATTTTCTTTCAAAGGCCTGAATTTTCAACCATATCCAGTTGGAAATTCCGTCAAATCCAGCTTCACTTTTTCCAACAAACCATGAATCTAATTCAAAAAGCAAACCCCTACCCTAAAGTGTTGATCGGCGATTTCTTTGGCCCTCTTGTTCCCCTGATCCTTCAGCTCCCTCTCCTCCTTCTTCCTCAGCCTGAGCGCCTCGATGTGCAGCCTGTACTCGTACTTGAGCTTCTTGTACCTCCTCTGCGCGATCATCCTCCTCACGTGCGCCTGTATCTTCACGATCGCCCACATCTTCTTCCTGTACGCCCTCCTCACCAGGTGGCCCCTAGCCCTGGCCTGCAACGCCACGATGTGCCCCCTGAGATGCCTGAACCTGTGCGACAGCACTCGCGACCTGATGAGCGCCTGGAGCCTCATGTAGCCGATCCTCATGCGCTTGTAGCGCTGGCGCTGCGCGTGGCCCCGCCAGTACCTCTGCACCTGGACGGCGGCCGCCCGCATGCGCAGGAAGCGCCTGCGGTAGACCCAGCCGCGGATGTTGCGCTGGAGGATGAGGATCTTGCGGGTGAGGACGCGGTCGCGCTCCTGCTCGAGGAACAGATCGTGGGCGTCCTTCAGGAAGACCTTGGTCAGGCCGAGCTGGTAGTCCGAGCTGCCGAGCACCACGCGGCAGATCTTCTTCGTAGCGAAGTGACAGTCAGTCTGTTTGGGAGGGGAGAAATTAAAATTACAGTGTTAGAAATAACCGCTTAGAATAAATTGAATTTTATTGATTAGTTGAATGATATACGATCCCTTTCTAGACAGGATTAGAATATTGTTTAAGAATGTAAACATCGCATATTATGTTTACATCACAAAAAAAGGTAATTGACCAAAGCAAGTTATAAGGAGACGCGTCTTTAAAAGAAAAATTAATTCTGATGCGGATTTTTTGAGAAAACCAAACATTTTAATATATCTATCAGCGGGTAAAGTAAGTCCGACGCATTTAATGATAATGGCGACCTAGCAAATTTTAGCCAGATGGTAGCACGGTGAAATAAGACTCCAGCCATGAGAAGCGGCGATCCCTATGGTCTGATTGGTTGGAGTCTTATCACGCTCATGCCATCTACTAGCTCGAGGTTGACGCTCGCCATACAATACGGTACAAAAATGACCTTTTTCGTGATACAAATACGAAATGTGTTTATATGTTTATCATATTCTAGTCCTACTTTTAAAAGAGGAGTATTCAACGAAATCAAGAGGGTGTTGAAGTTTTTTCTGCAAACAACTACTTATATAATTGAGTAAAATAAATATAAAATAACAACTTACCTTATGTGCGGGAGGAATACCAGGAATAAGAAACCGATATCTTTCTACAAACTCGGGGAAAGCGTGACGAATGGGATAGCCTGCCCTTCTTATCCTAATAGTCTCCATCATTCCAGAGTACCTTAGTTGCCGACAACACAGTCCTCTATCGAACATCTGTAATAAAAACATTAATTATAATTGTTGAAACTAAAATTTTTAAATATTAGAGAATGAGAAATTTAATTTTAGAGAAATGAGGTTTTGAACTTTAACGTGGCTCGTGGCGACGAATACGAATTGAAAAGCAAGATATTCACCATTGATTTTTTGTATTCATTGGGCTTTATGCATCTGATGAAGAACGGCTGACAGTTGCACAAAGTTTTCATCAAGCTATCCAGAGATTTCTTGAATTGTGTCGAAAGAGTGGGTGCTCTTTTCCTGGTTTCCGATCCCATACCTATATCCTCTACGAAACAAGCTTGAAGAAATTTATTCGACGAAATGTGTATCAGCTGTAGAAGATCAGCGCTAAAAGTATCCCTATTCTTCTCGAGAAAGCTTCGAGTATCGTAGAATACGACGCCGGCAAAGTGATTTAAACCGAACGAGGTATTAATATCAGACTTTGGCTTCAAGTAATTACGATGTCCTCCGTGAGTTTTGTGCATTTTTGCGAGCATCGTCTGATCTGTGCCCTAAAATAAAGTATTTTGTTAAATATTCATTAAATCGTCAGCAAATAATTATAGTTTCTTCTCATTAAAACTCTTACCTTAGGGAATTTTGATTCTTCGTCAATGAGAGCCATAATATTTAACTGCTTTATAGCAATCAGGTCCAGGGCATCCTGATTATCCACGAATTCTATGTGCTGCCAATTGATGCTTTCGTGATTGTACTCCTCTTGCTCCAATTTGAAAATGTGCTGCACGAAGAATTGCTGCAGATTTTCGTTCGCGTAATTGATGCAGAACTGTTCGAAACTGTTGTGATTGAAATTTTCAAATCCAAAAATATCGAGCACCCCGATCGCGCTGCGCGACGTGTGCTTCGGCCTGAATATGGCTCCGTTAATTTTTTTGACTATGTGTATAAATAATCTCCCGTAAATGCCTTTCACGAACGCGTCTCTAATATCTACTGACTGGTCCCTCGATAACGTCGACACCTTAAAAACATTTCAACGTTTTTCATCACATAAAATATTTAAAAATTCATCGAATCAAGTCTCCAAAGGGTTTAATCGTAAAATACTTACAACTGTCTCACCGCTTGCGAATATTGTTCGGCGCGTGAGAGCATCGATAAGTGATTGAACTGGCACGCCGATCAGTTGTGCAACTCGCTTGACATTTGTTTGCTCCGGTATTTCCGTTGCATCGAGATTGTCTAACGAAACAATAAAGAATGTACATAAATAATCCAGATTCCTCGAATAACAAACGTCAGATTGATTTATATATCGTTTCGTCGTTGACTTACCGATCACCGTAGCTTTGTATTTTACATTGCCCATGTGTAATACTGCGGCGAGTAATTTTAGTATCTCCCATATTTCACTGTCGGTGAACAGCAAAACCTTCATCGCATTACGGATAATGCCGAATTCAGCTGCGTCATCCCTACCCTCGCAGGTAATACTTCCACCCTTCAAAATAATTTATGAATTAAAACATTGCAAAAAAGTACAAAGATAGAACATATTGATAAAGTGAAGAAATTATCATATTTAAATTTCAAACGCAATAGGGGATAGTTTCCCAGTATGACCCATCTTCCAGCATCAGGACACCCCATGGCTACTGAACTAGCATTTTAGATGTTAGAGTAGATGCATGTTATAGTTTTATTAAATATGACCAGAGTTTTCTATTTTTAAATTAACTCTCTGAAAGTTTTTGCGATAAGAACGTAAATGCCGTTATTTTGCGAGTAAAAAGTTATTTCGCAAAGGTTAAATTATTTCATTTATGATATGATTGAGAGTACAATAGATTTAAACATCATACTATTTTATAACTCTTACCTATCTTTGAAGCCATTTTTAAATACTTAAACAAATAATACTCCTTCCTAAACTATAGGTGTCCATACTGGGAGACACTTTTTCAAAAGCTCAAAATCTTAATTTTTCGTTATTGATTATTACTTAACACAGATTATTAACTTTGGCCAAAACTAATTTACTACGTCAATAAGGTCCATTCATACAACCAATTCCATTTATATATTTTTGTTTTCACTTTGGTACTCAAAAGGTACAGCTAAAATAGTTATGGGTATTCATACTGGGGTACTCTCCCCTATATTTTGACCGTAACGTAAAACAAAATTATGTTTTTATTTAATGTTATTTTAAAAAAGTGAAACGTGATAGTCTTTATAATAAGCGTCGATTTGTATGTTTCTTTATAAGTTATACCAGTATACACATCTAACAAACAAATATTTAGTTTTTAAAACACAATAGACAAAATAACGGTTTATTTATACGTACGCCTGTCAAATATTTATACGTCGACGCTTCCTCTAATTCGAGTTTCTGTTTTTCCTCCTTCGAGAGACCCGCTAACATGCAATAAAAAATATGATAATTTCGTTCGTCCAAGCTTTGCGAGACTATTCGAGACTTCTCCAGAAGGTACTGTTCGATTTTCGCTCCTTCTATCACTCCCTGATCGTTGAAATGAATGTCTATGTACTTTCCGAACCTCGACGAATTGTCGTTCCTAACAGTTTTTGCATTTCCAAAAGCTGAAATTCATTTTTCACAGATTTTAGTATCTAATACATCTAAAATGTATCACATGCAGAATTGAATGAGACGTAAGGCTGCGTACCTTCAAGTATGGGATTCGCATCCAAAATTTGCTGCTCGATCCACGAGTGCTTGCCGCTAATAGCCGCCAAATACTGCAAAATCAGTTTCGTACTTTCCGTCTTTCCCGCTCCGCTTTCACCGCTGCAAAACAAAACTGCCTTTATCATCATGTTGCGCAAATCATACACATCGCACATCGCATCGGTGAAACCGCTGATTCTTCATTCCACATATTCTAATATTCCACCGATTAATTTATTCAAACGTGGAAATTTGCTCGCCCCGATCATACTTATAAAGCGCGGACACGGTGATCGTGCGGGGAATGCCCAACAACAAGCTGCACCATTTATGCATATCAATGTACATATTTAGAAAGCCATTATTGAAACTGACTGCACAGTTCGCGTAGATATACACGTTTACTTTTACACGGAATACAAATTAGGTTTGTGAAAAACGAGCTGGAGATTATTTATGCAACGCGGCGCGCGTATAGGTGCACCCGTATAAAAGTAGGCGAACGCAATGCAACGATACCTGATGACAATGCACTGATCCTGTCCGTAGCGATTCATGTGGGCATAGCAGTTGTCGCCGATGGCGAATATGTGGGGCGGCAGCTCGCCGATCTTGCGGTCCTTGTACAGCATGATCTGCTCGGCATTGTAGATCGGCAGGACCTGATACGGATTGACGGCGACGAGGATCGAGCCGGTGTACGTCTGCAAAATGACCCGGGCGTATATCAGCACACATCGGGATAAACTAGTTTTACGCGTGGTCTGGTGAATGACTTATTTTTCCACGGACTGGTTGCGTAGATGGGTATAGGATAGTCTGTGGATGCAGTGTATATGCGCGATTCTTTGTATATAAAAATCAAAATTCGTGGCTGTGCTCGATAAATTTTGTATAATCTAAATATTAGGGTACAATGTAGGTATATTCGATTGTAAATGTAAGTAACAGCCCACAAAGCTCATACTATTACTGACTGATTCATAATAGTAGTTTATGCAACTGTAAGTAAAGTGAACTTTTTCGCACGAGTGTGAAAAAGTTACGTATGAGCCACACATAATATTTTTTGACTCAGTGTGCGTAGAGCTCGCGGTTTCGTTGAAATCAGTTCGCCATCAGACATTGAGACACGAATTTCTCGACGTAATGGTAGAAAAAATAAAAGAACGGTGCAGGAAAGAGCACAGGGGGCGAATGATACTTTACACACGGACTTTGTGCACACTGTGTCAAAAAAAGTCTTATAAGTACTTTTTACTTTTTTCAAGGCACACATTACCGACTAAAATATAACTGAATTTTGTCGTCACTTTGAAAAAAAAAATAATAGACACAGAGAGAACTTTGTGGTAAAAATTGCTACATTGAAGAAAAACTTGTGCTAAATATTTACTATTTCTGCTTATTAACCCAAAGAAAATTTTAGTTGGTTTTCCGAAAATACTCTAGCAAGTAGCGCTTTACTGTCCCATCGATATTTTTTTTATTTTACGGTAAAAATTACCCTCATACACTGTAAAAATTGTTCTGACTTGTGGTTAAATTTATTTTACGCTAGAAATGATAAAATTCCCATTAATTTTTACCATGTATATATTACGGTACATTTTCCGTAAAGCCTCAATGTTTATAGTGTTTTCGTGGTAATATTTGTCAGAATATTCTCTTTGCGAATAAGTAATTCTCTGTATTAAAGTATCTCTTTCATCTTTTTACTAAACTTCGTGGCAGTATATATTTATCAATTAGAGACACATCTCTACAGCTTTAGTATAAGACAATTAAAAGTCTATTGTATCCTAAAATAATTTATATTGTTCGCATGAAGAGGAAAAAATTCCACGGTGTTTGCATAAAGTTACCCATTTTCAGAGGGAATCGTCCACATGTACGTCTACGTACAGCGTGCATGCAAATTGGATGAGACTTACGTAGATGAGATGCTCGTTGTACCGGATGAGCAGGTTCCTGAGTATTCCGGCTTCATGGAGGTCGCCCAAGCTGATCATATCCTCGACGCCCTGCACCGATGTCGCGTGCATCGCCTTTATCCTCCTCTCCGGGGTCAGCCATTGTTCCTACAATCGAGAATCGACAAAACGTAATTAATTTAGACGTTCAATTTTCGATCTTAATTGATCTTGAAGTCTGTCCGCGCGTTCGAAGTTATGATTTCGAACGAGATATAAATTTTTGAAATTGAACCACTTTATATGCAAAGGTTGTCAACGCTCAATTTCAGAGTTACCGGACGAGATTTATTTATATGCCTAAGCTTGAGTTTGTCGAAATGTTCCTTTTATACGTTCGAGCTCGAGCGATCGTAAATTCGAACGGAAGAACAAATTTTTCGTACTGAACTACTTTGTATGTAAAAGCTGTTTACACGCTTCATTTTAAAATGAAGTTGTTTTGTTTTTTTAATTTTTCTCAATTCATTTAGTATTTATATACCTTGTTGTCGTCGTCTTTGACTTGAATCCGTCTTCCCTCGGCCGATATCACTCGAGCGCCGATAGCTACATCGAACTCTTTGCCTGAGACGGGTTCTATCCATATGTAATCGCCCTGAAAAATACAAAAAGAATTATTAAAATATACCTAAATGGAAAACATTTGGATGATAGAAACTAAGAGAGAGGACAATAGATCAGCTTAACGTAATGTGAGAAAAGAAGGAAATAAGGGGTACGGGAACAAAAATTGTTGGGTTTGTGAAATGAGAAATGAAGAAGGCATAGATCACGTGGTAGTTGAATATGAAGAGGCAAAGGAAGAAATCAGAGTGGATTGAGTGACGGATATTACTGAGGATTTGGCTACTGATCGACAGAAAGTTATGTAACAAATAATAAATATATGTAATAATAAATATAACATTTAATTTTATTTTTCTATTCTACTATTTTAATCGAAATTTCGAACCAGCTCGCTGTCATTTTTGAATGCGAATATACCGAAGAATTCGACAACATAGTTGAATAAAGAACTTATATGTAAGGTAAAAAATTTTAAACTGAAGCACTGTAACTAATCTAGTAAAGAAAGAACAAACATATATAACAGCGTAACTATTTTAATTTACTTTAAATCCCCTGATAAAAAATGAATAAATAATTAGTTATCTAGGTATCAACAGTGAACCTAGACAGAATAAGATAATGTTCTATCAGGGTCTGTAAGAACGTATCAAAAAATCCAAAAGCTCATCGTGAAATAAAAGAATTCTATTCTACAAAACTCGTTAAAATAAATTTTCTTAACACACAAAATAACTAAATCCATTCCAACGCAATAAAATACTTTCTACTTAAACACCGATAAATTATTCAAAAATTTCAAACGAAATTCATCGCGCGCAAATTGCTCTAAAAAAAGCCGCGTTACCGCGTACACCCATTCGCGAAACATATAAAAAAAAAACTTTCTCTTCATCGCGATCATTCTCACGTCCGCATTTTTTATGAAACCAGAAGAAAAAAAAACGCCGACAACTAACGCACACTACCTCCGTCTAATTATATCAGTAAATTATAAAATCAACCTACTACCCCGGCGTGCGCGCGCGCGTGCGCAAACGTTTTCGCCTTATTGTGCGACGACGATGCTCGATGATCGCGATGCGCGCGCGCCAGTGTGGGATTCTCTTAAGTATTGTAAACTCTTCCCATTACGGAAATGCTTAGCGAGACTTACGACGGTGCTACATGTACATTAGTGCCATTATCAATATATATTATTCATTATCTCTCGCCGACAATCTCGAAGGCGACCGTGGCTGCGTACGCGGTATGAATGATTCATATACGCGCGCGCGCGCGCGCGGGTTTGACGAGGAGGAGAGGACACATTCGTAAAAGTTTTAAAAGCGTGGCCCCGAATGGGCTGCACGTGTCAAGGGGCGTTTTCGTGTTTGTTTAATTACGCGCAGCAAGTATTTAGGGCGCATTAGGAGTTGAGAAGTAATGTAGTTTGTGCGTTCATTTATGTGTAACCCTGATCAATGAATTGAAATTAGATTGTCCATGTGCAGTACTTTGTTATGAATGTATCTTGCTTTTTTAAAATCTTTAACATTCGTATCACATACATAGTTTCCGATATCTTTGTATCATATCACTTTCATATTTGACCTACTGTGCTTTTTGACCAAGGGAAATGTGTGTGTAAAAAAAAGTTTTCATTTTCATAATATTCTAATGCTGTCGTTGAATTTATATATTATACTGACTACTTGTATCGAGTAAATCTGCGACAAACGTAAATTAGATGACAAAATAGTTATTTTATCGATTAACTTAATACGATAGCACGAAACATTTCTAATCTTTTGCTTTGCCGATCTATTCAATAAAAAATTTAACCTAAACTATAATTGGATTCGAAGCAACTTCTACTAAAACAATACAGAGCACCTATTATCAATCAATAAAGAATGCATTACACAAATATCTTCGTAAGCGCCGAGATAAAGCGATTTTCCCATTAACTAATCGAAAGCGATCCACTCCGGCGATAAGCGCCAAACTGCAAGCCAAGTGTTCTATATACATACTTACTCGAGGCACAACGGCAAACAAATCAAAACAATAGAGCAGGGAGAATCAAGATAAAAAAAATCCTTTCCTCCATTAGGCCGTAAACGCCTCGGCGGAATGGCGCCGCCGCCGCGCAAAAGAGCAGCCAAAGTAGGAACAAGAGCGCGTGCGTGAGTGACATAATCGCGCGATAAAGTGATAAGAGTTTATAAAGCGCGCGAGGAGCACGCAGCGCACGAGGCAAAGGGAGAAGCCGCGGCGTTTTTAAGGTTTCACGCGTGCGGATTCGAGAGTATAAATAAGATTTGCGCCCCGAGAGGGGATTATAAAAATATTAATGCTTTGGGTGCGCTGTTCGTTGCATTGTATGATCTTTTATGTTCATCGGATAAGGAATTTTGCATGGAGATTTTTTTTTTGTAATTTCATACTTTTATGCAACTTCCTCTGCGCGGTACACTTTTTATGGATTCATGGAATATTTAGAATTTATTTCACTACGTATACGTATAATAATTAAACCTGGCACTAAAGTTTTTATTATAAGCATATGTTTTGAGTGACAATTAAGGGCAGGACAGCGCGAGTGTGCTGTTGCGTATAACTTATTGACAGTTTTGTATTTTCCATCATTCTGGGTCAATTTTCAATTTTTATTGATTATACCGGATGACCGAGATCATTATTTAAAACAAAAAATTGAGCTGAAGTAACGAAAAATACGATGTAACAATCTACATTTGAATCCGACGTCATTTATCCTTTGAATTATTTTTTAATCCCAAACTTAAATTTGCTTGGTGTAAAGATAAAGATTAGTAGCAAATAATGGTAATAAATGGATAACTCAAATAAGTAGCAAAATCAATTATTTCTAACACTCATAAAATAAAACATTGGATGAACATTTGAATAGTTAACCCTGTGATTCCCAGTGGTCTGTACCAGGTGAGGAGATATATAATTATACTAATTTATATTTATCAATATCAAAATGTATACGTAGATTGAAAGTATTCTCTTTAAAATTCTAAGTTATGTCACTTGCTAAAATAAGAATATTACACATGAATGAATTTTATTACTAAGACGATCAATGCACCAATAACATTTTTAGCATAATCTATTTACCCGAAAATAAATTTGTAGTTGACTGTAGTTATTAAAATTATTGTAATAGCAGCAACAATGTGAACTTGCAACTACAACTAAAATTCTTACTATTGTACTAGCCAACTGTATATGTGACGGTTTCTTATCATCAATTTGTAGCTCTCATATAGCTTTTCTCGAGAAATATATGGTTATTATATGTTATAATGTAGCACAATTTGTATACAATATTCTATCATTATTTGAATTTTCCAATTTTGTTTTCAATAACTATAATATATGCATGGAAAATAATGATATGAAATCATTTTTTTCTGTAAATAGGGGAGATTCGTATACTTAGTATGACAAAGCATACAGTATGACAAATTATGCACTGTTGGCTTCCACCAACAGAAAACATACTTCGCGGCCAGTAGTTACAGTTTATTGCTTAAAAACTTCTGTTATAGCCAACGATTTATTCAATTTTGCAAGTGACAAAAGTTATTTTATGAGGCTCAAGGCTGACCTACTTTTTCTAGGTTAGTTTATGTCTCTCTAATAATTTTTGTATCAAGTTTAGTCCTTCATAAGTCCATTGAGACGTCGATGGACTTCTAATTATCATTATCCACGCAGTATAACCTAAAACGCTACAATGTACGTGTCGTACAGTATGACAAACACGATTAGCGTACAATATGGAATATGAAAATTGAATGGTAAAATATTACAAAAATTTACTTTTATCTTTTTTCAGAAGAAAAATGTCTTCTAGGATTTGTCATATGTGTTGAACATAATCTCCAAACATTTAACAAGTGTTATTTTTTATTTTTTGTTGTTTATAACAAAAATACTATATTTTAGTAAATCTAAATGTCTATAAAGCTATATTTTTAATAAATATACTATATTATTACTTATAAAAATGCTGTGAGTACCCTTATAAATCGTTTAGGCTTCAAAATTGAATAAAAATGATAATTTGTCATACTGTACAACACTTTTTAGAACTCCCCAAAATCGTAACTTTTACATTGATATTGATAATTAATTTTTATGCTTGAATTTGACCACAGCCAATTCTTTTCGTGACAGAGGTATTTCAAGGAACAAATCCTTTTTTAAGATTTTAATTTTTACCGAATCAATTAAAAGGTATACTTAAAATACCTATGGGTTGTGATACTGTACGACTCTCCCCTATATACGTCTACAATACGGCATTAATACATTTTATATTACTTTATACCAAATGAAAAATTGTGAATGTAAGGACAAATATCTTTTTACTCCTTTACTGCACACAAAATTTCTATAGTAAGAATAACTTTACTTTGTAGAGTAAATTATCTTTTATATTTAAAAGCGATAATTTCCAAATTGATTAGTAAAAAAGCACTAATTTAAATAAAATTAATAATTAAAATAATTATATTGAAGTCAGTAACGGATGCTCAATCAAAAATTCATCTATGACAAATCACAAAAATAATTTTTATTCTATACAATTATCATGCATAGAGATTAGATTTGTGTTACACCGCTTTGTTTTAAAAAAAGCAAAATTTAGATCACGTTTGAATAAAAAGTTATTCGAAGCGTTGAGTACCCAAAAATTGGTCCGCTGCCTATTTTTAGCTAAAAGCATCAGACTCTGACATATCATAAAGCAGACTTTCTTTAAAAACTCGTGATATTTTCATGAAATCTTCAAAATTGACAAACACAGCGTGGTCTAAAGTTTTTGCTACGCCACGTAGGTACTGAACTACCCTTTAAACCTGTATTCAAGTGACGTCACTTGAAGAACCCTCAGGAAGCTAATAGCTTTTGCGAATCTATTTTAATTTGAAAAACTCAAAAAGAAATAAGTATTACGAGTCAGCTTTGATATTCTATCAATTTGGGCCCCCTTAAAATATCGGAAAGTTATTTATTCGGAAAGCCAATATTTAAAATTCAGATATTTAAAAAATCGGAAAGTTGAAAAATAGGATTTAGAAAAATTCGGAAAATATTTTTACTGAGAGATAAAAATTCGGAAAATTAAAAATCGGATTACTAAAACACGGAAATTAGATATTCGGAATACCGCAAATTCGGAATATTAAATGGAGTGTCACACCGTACTGAAAGTATGCATTTTGCAGGGAATCTAATATTAAAACAGCATATTCTTATTGGCGCCATAAGGCCCATGTAAAAATAAATGAATGTCTAGATTTGTAATCAGTTTACATTTGTTAGATATGAGAAAACATAAGGTAAAGTACCCAATACTTGGACACTTTTTGAGACAAAAATACAAAATCAGTGTTTGTAGAGCCCAAAATCAAAATATTTCTAATATCTTTAATCTAATCGTTAATTCGGCATGTTCTGCTGTAATTGGTACAAGAAAAAATACGTTTACATACTTTTTGATACTAAATAAGTAAGTTTAAAAATTCAACTAAATGCCGCAGTAGTTGGACATCATATGTCAAGCTGGTCCCAGTACTTGGACATAGTTAGGACCCAGTAGTTGGACGTATGAATTAAATGTGTCCAACTACTGGGTTTAGAATAAAGAAGTGGAGGTAAACTTGGACAATACATTCGGCATATCACAATTCTCGACCTAACCTCAAAATGTTATATCTGTATTTATCACAAATTTAAGAAGTAAACTGACATAATAGTTATTTAATTATATATTTAATATTAAGAACTATGTCAATAAATGCCAATGAGTACATGTTTTTATCATCTTTCACCAGTAATTATAACTTTTGTCACTGTCCAACTACTGGTCCCAATTTTCATTTTGTCCAAGTACTGGGTACTTTACCTTAGTTTCCTTTGAATTATTTTTCCACTTTTCGATATGTCCGACTTTTTCTAATTCCTATTTTTCAACTTTCCGATTTTTTAAATATCCGAATTTTAAATATTCCGATATTTTGGCTTCCCAAATAAATAACTTTCCGATATTTTAAGGGGGCCCTCAATTTTACCTCATAAACCCTTTTTACACTCAGGATTCAGCATAAAATTTCATACCAGTCAAAAAGCAATCTAAATTCCATCATTCTTCTTCGTATCCTCGCAAAATGCTCAACAATAGCTTTCAAAACACTCAAAATTGTACAAAACCCGTACTTTTCAAGGAAGCCCCTCTCCCCCCCATCATCCACATACGTCGATCTCACAACCACACGCGCATCATACATACACCCGTGTACGCTCATCGCCTCATGCGAGCTCACGGCTCCCGCACCGCGTATACACACACATGCACAAGCACTCGCCGATGTGTGTAACACCGCGCATATCTCGGCCGGCGCGCCGAGCTCAGACAATATATATATGCACTTGATATTTGTGCGCGCGCGCGGCCCAATTGTTCAGCTCGGCGGAACATCGGAAGAGCTCTTCCGCTCTTTGGTTCTCTCCCGCGGCGCGGGTGTGTGTAACATAACGACTCGGCTCGACGCGGCCGTCTATACACACACATTCGCCGAGGCGAATTTTATGTTCCTGTGTAGTTTTGCCGTTGCGGTGGAAAGTCATTAACAGGTGTACGTGGATTGTACGTTGTACGTGCGCGAAAGTATTTTCAAGTTCAGCGGTGGTATTTAGGGATTGAGTTTTGTTAAGCGTTGGAGGAGTGTTGTTTTAGAGGTTTCTTTGAAGGTTTAATGATGGCTTATGGTGTTAATGTTGTTGGTTGTGAATGGAGATGGACGTGGAGTTGGAGATTTTGTTTGGAAATCCTAATTAGCGGCGATAGATAAGAAAATAAAAGTAATTGGAATGAATCTAATTCAGTGATTCCTTTAATTACATCCTCTTGTTAATTAATTTATCTGCGTGATTTTGTTTTTATAATTCAAATGCTTCTTTTTCACGTGTTTACATCACTGGTAGAAAAGTGTCTAGTTTTATCGAGGCCCTCGATTATTCCCATGGTAAACTAGATAGGCCTACATATTTCTAGATCAATTTTCCACCTGGGATGGTTTAAAAAAGAGGAACATGTTTTGTTTATCAAAGGCGAATAACACACAATTGTATTGTACATTATATCTTAAAAAACAAGATAAGATTACATGATTTACAAGCAAATAAATTTAAGATTAAAATTAATAAACAAATTTCAACAAACAAAAACATAGAACATATTATATTACAAATAAGTTCCTAACCGTGTATAGAATGATAATTTATTGTGCAATACGGAAACGCATTTGGCTCAGTAATACACACTGCAACGTAACGTTTCTGCAAAGTGATATCGGGCAATGAAGCCGAACGTCTCTCGAGTTTCTAATTTTTTTGTTCGTTCGTCTGTACATATTATTGCAACCTTCGTCGTTGCAAAAATGTACACGAGCGCAGAAATGTTCGGCAAAGGTAGACGCGCGCGAAAAAAATCCGCGGAAAAACGCTAACCTTCGCGGCTTCGACGTGTACAATCGCGCAGTATAACGAGTATAACTGTTTTTTGACGAGAGAGCTCCGCGGGCATAACAGGTCCGAGACGCACGTGTTCGAGAGCGCCGGACAGTCGACCGTGGAAATTGTATTTTTACAAATGAATTTCGAAACATTATATTTTTTCGTTCAACGAAAAGAATGATGAACGTAATGTAACGCCAGGAAAATCATCTAATTATTTTGTATTTATTTATTAAGATTATTAGACAATTGATTTGTTTTCTACTTAATTTATTTATTTATTTATTTTATCAGCGTTTTAATCGACATAATAAGGTAAAGTAATAATAATTAAAATAAAAATAATAATGGTCAAGCGATCCAATAAACTTCTTTGTTGACTTTATTTATGTAATAAAAAGTCAACGTATCTATCACTCTGTTATTCTAATTATTATTATTTCATTTACTATCGTTAGAATCAATAACAGCATCTTAATAAAAATAATACCTCACAAGAAAAATCATATTGTCTTTTATTAAAGTTATTTAAGTACTTCTTCATTGTTTAATAACATCCATTAAATGCAAACATCAATTACCACAAATCATTAAAACCAACAACACTCGTTTACAATTTACCTAAATCTCCAACGATTTAAATCCTAAAGCGCAACCCAAGCGCTCAGTAAATAAATAACAGTTTTGTCACTGCTACTCATCGGAAAAAAGCTGACACCGCAGAGCCTCTCTCTCGACTCGTCTGTCTACTTCGCGACGAAATACCCTTTTACGGCCCCGAGTACGCGCGCGAGCGCCTCTTCGATATAGGCGCACGCTCTAGATCTCTCCTCGTCGCTTCATTTTTCCGCGCTCGCACAGCCGCCGCCTGCAACTGTATACAGGTATATAGAAGACCTTCGCGGAAAAATCACCCGTCGTCGTCGTCGCTGTCGGCTGCCACAGCGATTTAGCGATGAAATCGGCCGTTAAGTCGTCCTCTGCGATCCGGTTTATCTCTCTCAGGCGCGCGCGCGCGCGGGAATATTCATAACTTGGAGTTTTTGTTTTAATTAATTTTAGTTGATGGTCGTTGCGTTTTTTTCCGAGAATTGTCTAATTGGTAATCTAAGGAAATGGGCTATTTAAGGTGTTTTGTGTTTGAAAGTTGGATGGGATGGACAGTGGTGGTGGATTTGGTATCGAGATTAGCGATGATGGATGAATGTCTTTTTGCAGGGTTATTTGCATAGGTTGATGTCAATTTTGTACGATGGATCGGTACGTCAGAGTTAGATGAAAGTTAGGGACTCATTTAGTGTTTAATAATGTTTGTTCAGTCTTGAGTGAATTAAGCAAGTAATTACTTTGCTCGGTACTTCAAGAAAGGTTAAGAGATTGTCAACCATTGATTGTCCATCCTTGAAGTAACGACTTTCCGGTATAGATATTAGTCATTCGAAGTTTCGAGATAATCTGCATTTACTTGAAGAGGAAAGTCATCGGTGGCGGCAAATAAGTTATTTTTAAGGCTTATTTAATGTAATTGAACGTTCAATAAAATATCTTTATTACCACTTTAGAATACATATTTTAAAGTAAGTTTTGAGTAAAATTTAGTGACAAATATTAAAATTTATATTTGCAGTATAACTGACGAAGTAAAGACCCTTCAAAAGAAGTGAGGCAAACGGGTGGATTCGAAACTCTTCAGCGGAAGCTTTTTAATAAAAAATAAACGTCCGAGAAAAATATTATCTCAAAAAATACAAATTAAATGAAGAAAGTGGTTCCCCGTATTTGCCGGTAATAGGGACGTTTAAACTCACAATCACTTAAGACAATATTATTGCAAAGGTCTAATAAAAGTTTCAAGTAAATCGGCTTAAAATATTTAGGAAATTATAGATCAGCCCAGTTTAAAAGACAAGTTTTGAGAAATACAGTATTTCAAGCTATTTCAAACATTGAAATTGCTACGTAGAATAAGTCTTAAAAACTCAAAACTTTGCTTACGCACTTTTACAACCATAGAAAAATGCAATAAAAATAGTTCAATTTTTGAAATTGTCAGCGTGGCTTTCGCCTTCAAATCGATTTCGCTTCGAGCACATACAAATCTTCAAAACATTTCTTTCACTAAGCTTTCCAATGTAATAACGATAGTTTTGAACTTCATAAAGCTTACATTAATACTCGTCCATAATAATCGAGTTTTGCATCCTCAAGAAACTTGAGTTGCACCACGCGCACGCAGCGCAGGAAGTCTTTTCTCTTTTATTGTCCTTCTTGCGTACGGCCGTTAAGTTGTACATCAGCACATGTGTCGTACGCGGAGAGACCTATTATTCTCGGTGAACAGTATTGGCATAAATTATACACATTAGCCGGTTTTTTTCTTATCGCTGCGCACTTTATTTTCTATTTCTAGGCATGGAAGCCGTGACACGGTATATTATCGAGTTTCGCTGGCGAAATAATTAAGCGTTGTGATAAATTCTCGGGAGCTTTTCTTATACTTGAAGTGAATGTTTTGGACTCCTTTGTACTTGTACATTGTAAAATAGTATGTATTCTGATTGTACTGAAGTAGAATCATAACTTTAAAAAAAGCACAAGCGTAATTAATATACAGTATACAGTTATGCATAAATTTTCTTTTATTTTTAAGTTTAAATTAGTAGTAGACAAAACTAAATTACGCTTTTAAAATTAAAAATAAACAACATGTCTCGTCTTTATAGAAATTAGCCATATCTCATCTATATTTTAGTTATTCATTAGCGATGCCTATAATTGATGAACTTTCATTATATTAGTGTATTCTACTGCTTAGTTTTGAAATTTATGAGACTTCATAATATAACAAGCGAAAGGAGGTTAAAGTATGAAATTATCAAGTCTCTAGGATATACACAAGTTTCTTTTATGTCAGAGTCTTTGGAGCAAAAATCAAAGTTAATTGATTATATTCGCCAATCAAATGGATATCGAAGCTTTCATCCAGAAAAAGTGCAAGATAATCTCGTTAGATACAGCAGGTATCAATTAAAAGTATACTCTTGCAGAGTATATGATTTGACATTATCGCAACCTACGCGGGAGAAAAAGACAATGCAATATGACGGATCATGTATTATACATTACTTGATTGTGGGTTGTGCTTTGAACTATGATTGAATGATATTTTCATTGAATAAACGTTACCTTTCTAACTATTGAGACGTTTCCTTAATAAAAAGGAAAAGCTAAAGTAAAAGTTCAATTTGTTTTACGCTTAATGAGCAGTTTTTTACTTTAAAATCTTTGTACAAATGAACATAAAATTTGAAGTTGATGGTTTAGAAAACGACGAGACTGTCTAAGATCACATGTCCACTTATTAACATGTGAAATAGACTTTCTAAGGCGTTTCTTTTATCTTACTTTAAATAGAAATGAAAATCACCATTCTTATTTCTAATAAGAAAATACCCCTTTGAACTTTAAGGTGTATTCATTATGAAAGAAAAGCTGATTTCAAAGGTAAAGAAATCTTTTATATTTCCTCGTTACTCATTGAAAAGAAAAGTATAAAGTAACTTCTACATACGAAAGTTAAGCTCTCGAAAATCGACATAAAATTCCCACAATCTTCCACAGCTTCCACCGCAATTTTCCAACCGAACAACGCACTCCTAACACACTAATCTCCAAAGATAAACTGCCAGCTGCACGCGCAAAAATCATCGTTTCCTCCTTCGAACTCGCAAAAAAACACCTCGAGCGCGCGTCCTTGTCTTCTTTTTTTGCATCGCACACCCGATAAGCGCATATTCAAATGAACCTCCCAGCGCGACGATCGCCAACCTCGTATAATGAACACACATATAACCACCTGCGAAGCGTTTGTCCACAGTTTGTAAAGCCATTTGTTTACAATCGCGAAATTGCCATTCGCGCCTCTCCGTGTCGTCGACGTGTATATGTATACCTACACCATTTTCACCCGTCACAGATTCCTACTGACCGAGTTAGGGTGCCATGGCAGCAGCCGCCGCGTGCGAAAGTTTTCGAAGCGCGCGCGCGCTCGCGGTATAAAATAATGACTGCACAGTGTAATGCGCTCGCGCGCCGCGAGCTGCATCGCGAACGTTCTGGTATATGTCTGAGGCACGTGGGAAGTTGGCTTGGATGCGGTGTGGATATGGCGGGTATCATGGTTGGGACTTTGGTGGTTAGAGACGTGACTTACCCGAGTAACGATGACCATCTCTCAAGTCGCGGTTGTCGGCTCGCTACCTGGAAAGCAGAAAATTTTATCGATTAGTTCTCTTGTTATAAAATAATAAATATCTAGCTTATGTATTGTGATGATTTGAAATAAAGTTTTATTCAGATAATATGTCAAGAGAGTAGAGTAGGAAGTTTTTAACAGTATACCAAAGATGAAACGGTCTGGGTGGATCCGGATGAGATCGCGGAAAGAACTATAGACACTAATTCTGTTACGGTTTATTTCAGATTTTGTATCCAGTGCATTTTAAACTCATCCGAACTTTTTTGTCAGGAATAATTATAATGATTTACTGCATTAAGGAATACACAGTTAATGATGCGCTATGCCCAAAATTTTGAATTTTAACGTTCAGAAAATAGGCCACTATGTATTGAACTATGTGAACTAAGATTTTTACCAATATTGTGAACATTTTTTCAGCAGTAAAATAAATATTAATAACAAAAAACCTTAATTTTTTCCTAAAAAAGATTGCTTCATGCATATTCACTTTTATTGCAGAGATCTAAAAATATATTATACTTCTTAAAATTAAAATAGACAGTCTTTTGCCTACATTTTAGTGTTAAAAATTTCTGTTCATTCATTCTATTTACAATAATATTGATATTTATCTGATTTTGAGTAATCTTATTGATACTATATAATATTCCCTGAAGAACCTTAAAAGAAAAATTGTAATTTCGAATTTAGGAGTACTTATAGAAGTACTGAATTACATCTGCGTTACTGGTAATTACATAAAAGTGCATTTTCTGATTCATAATATAGCTATTGATTGGCGTAGTGACTTGAAATTGATTTTCCAATAAGGTACAAGTATCAATACTAGGACACATATTTATTGCTCTGCAAATTTAAAAAATGAGAAAATTTTCGTCGATCGTTCAGCTGTAAAAGCTCTAAAACAATCAACTTTTTGAAATACTTTAAAAGAAAACTATACGATTCCGAGTGAAAAGTCTTTTTAGAATTTATTAATACGTATTTGATGATAGATAACAATTTTTTGCATTTTAATTTTTTCAATGAACTCTGCGTAAACTAATTGAGACTGTTGCATTGAAAAAGTTAGGTACTCAAAGGGTTTGCATTACTCACGATACAGTCATAAAAAATTAAAAAACGTAATGATTTAATTTCTTAATTCAAAATTTTTTAATTTTTAAACGTTTATAAGGATGTTTACGTAATGCATTAGAATTCTTTCAAAAATAATAAAAATTCTTTGATTAGAAAATGTTTTTGTTAAAAGTTTCGAAATTAAAATTTTATTTGACTATAATTTTTTATTCTAGTCCACACCATACATTTTTACATTTCTGCAAACTTAGATGATTTTCTCAGAATTTACTTTATCTAAATGAAACTGTAAAAAATATGGCACTGCACCTGAATTAGTGAAAACCCCACTGATTCAGTAGTGAATATTTACTAATCTGCCGTTTTATTTACTAATTTACTGTTGAATTAGTGGCAAGTCATACGTTTCACTGGTTCAAATGTAGACAATATTGAATAGAAATAATCTTACATGTTTAAATAGCTATTAATAAATCCTATAGACTCTTCTAGTCTATAACTTATTCTTTATCTTTATAAAATGTATCACTTTAAAAACGTTCATACCACGGAATATACACTACTCTTGGCACCGAGTACATTCATCAGACGATTTATTTCAAAAGTGAGCTCGCGTTCTCCCTCTAACAATAACACAAATAAGGAAAAAGTGCAGAACGTGATCGATCTAAATATAACTACATTCGAGACTACACGTTAACAAAATGTATACTGTTTTCGACATGCTCGAATGGAATTTTGACTCTAATCGAGCCGGCGACTAAGGCTTTCCTCGCGTCACATCCGTGTAAAAAACCTCACAAACCATTCGAGCCCGGTCCGACTCCAAGGCACTCGCAACAATTCCCATAAATTGAAAACGCCATTTGCATAAGTATACGAGCATTGACCCACACGCGCAACATTTCCCTAACAATACCCCAAATACCCGCGCATCCACCAGTAAATCACGCTTCATCGCCCGTGTAATCCTCGCTCCGAGGCTCTCCAAGCCCATCACTTCCTCCTCTAATCCGCGCGTAATAACCGAGAAAAATTCAGAATCACCTCGCGACTCATCCATATTCCTCCCACCGAATAGCACAACAAAAGCCACGAAAAGAAGAAAAAAAAATCGGAATGCGTCTCTCCCTCTCTCTCTCTCTCGTCTATCGGTGAAAAATCTCTCCGATCGTACGCACGACCGAGCGACAAACGCACAGCAGAGAGAGAGAGACAGACCCAGTCGGGTTAATATCTCTGGTCGCGATCACCGTTACGGCAGAAGCCACAGCGGCAGCAGAGAGCAACGAACACCACGCGGGAGAACCTGTTCGCGAAGTGGGTTAGCGCGAGCGCGCAGCAGCAGCATCCGCGGGAGAGAAATATCTCGCGCGCGCAAACGCCAGAGAGAGAGAGAGAGAGAGAGAGAGACACATCCGCGCGCGACTTTTCCGCAGATGCGCCGTTTTTCTTTGGGTACGATGGTGCAGAGAGTGTATATGTATATATAGTGAGCAGGTGATTGCCGACACGGGTGATTATTCGAGGTCTGTATTGGACGGGGGAGATCGCGTGCGCGGGGGCTTCCGAGAATTCAGTCGCGGGTTTGTGCGAGCGCGTTTCAAGGTTAGGAAGATGTATAGACGTATGGTTATAACGTGTGTAGTGCAGGGTGGTTCTCTCTTTTTTTTTTGGGAAGTGGGAGATGAGGTTTCTGATGAGGTGTAGTCTGGCTACTGTTTGGTGTTTTTTGTGGGTTGTTTTTTTTTTTATAGGTGAGTATTCTTTTTTCTTCGGTAGCAGAGTGAGGTATTTAAGTTTTTGCTGGTGGGAGATTATAGTCATTCAACTTGGTTTCTTCCATGTTTAGCATTCGCTGAAGATTAAGAGAAGTGTGAAATTATTGTTTGTTCATTTATTAATAAGAATTAGACAGATGGCACGCTGCAATGTAATTCTATTTAATGAAATATAAATAGATTAAAATGTTCAAAGTAGTTAGAAAGGTATTCCTTGAAAAGCATGACCTGTAAATAAGTGATAAAGTATCTAAATCACTTTCTCTTATGAGAATGTCAGAGTCAAATGGACAGTCATATTCCTGTATATTGTATTTTTCGTTATTTCAACTCAACTTTTTGATTCTATTAATGAGCTCGGTTATCTGGTGTTTGTAATAATATCTTAAGGAATACTGCGTGACTAAGATAATCAATAAAAATTGAAAATTGAACAAGAATAATGGAAAATATGAAAATGTCAATAACATATACGCAACAGCATACTCGCGCTGGTATGCTCTTAATTGTTATTTAAAACATATACTTATAATAAAAACTGTAGTGACAGGTGTAATTATTATACGGATAAATTGTGTAATAATAATAATAATCCAATCATTGATAATGTATTAGAAAAAAATCTAGAGTTAAAAAATCTGAAGTAAAGAAAATAAATTATCGAAGTTTAATCACGTTTAAAACAATATCAATTTTTCACCTAAATGTTATTTATGTTTACAACTATATATCAGTTTTACATCTAAAAGATATTCGCGTTCATTATTCTAATTAAGACTATAAGTTAGTCAGACAATAATTCACTAATATATCTCGCTCCTTACGAGCATCAAATTGCACCTCGACATAACGCAACAACAAATCTCGCGGCAATTATCAGCACGCACCAGACATGGAAACGCATAATCGTGGTGAATCAAAATTCTCTACTTAGACGTAATTAATCTATCATTAGTCGTATTTTCATTGAATACGGTAATAAATGATGTGTGGAAAAACCAAACCATTCATTTATTTCTATTTTCATATCTCTCGCTCTGACAATGTAAGTACCTAGTTGATATCCTTTAATTTTAAAAGTTCTATTGGATTTCGTTACAACCGGTGATTAAAAATGAAAAGCAATGTTATTAGTAAAAATAATTTATTCGATTCTTTTAAATATGCCTTCTAATTATTTCTTTATTAAGAACCACATCTAATTAATAATTTATTTTAATATAATCAGCATGTAAAGACTTAATTAGCTTTCTTGTTTTCTAACTTATCGCCAAAAAATTTGCTATTCGAACGAATAAATTGTGCTAATCCGTCAATAAATTTAGCAGATTTTGCGGAAATACTCTAATAAATAAAATGTTGCTGTCCCAAAAATATTGTTTCCCTTGGTAATGCTATACGAAAAACATTTTCAACAACAAAATCTTGTTATTCGTTTCATAGTTATCATAGTTTTTCCACAGACTTAAATTTGATGAGTCTTTTTCTATTTCTCTAATAATAGGATCTATTTTATCGGCGATGTACTAGATTTCTTTTTTTTTTATTTTCCATCAAAATAAAATAAATACTTAAAATTAAACACAGTAACAATACCCAAAATAAAACCTCCCAGGACACAAAAAGTATTATATTCAACTTCAAATTCAACCAATCTTTAACAAAAAGTCCTTTCCAAATCAACATAACACATTTCACCAACAAAGCATAGCATCCTTACACCCATCCACTCCCATTTACCCGTCTAAATAGACTACAACAAAGTATCACGAATTCCCGCAGTCGGCCAAGTGCACTCACTATACACACACAGCGTCTCCCCCGAGTAAAACAGCAATAACGTTTAAATTGCACCGACTGCACGCGGGATCGGGCTGCGACTGCATTCAAATAAGAAAACAATGGCACGCACGAGTCTATACAAGTTCACCGAGTATTGCCTTACCTACGCACCTGCGGTCGCGCCAATTTCATCCGCGCCGCGCGCGTTCCGGTCGTTGAGGATTAACGACCCTTTGCGCTTGACATTTCTAAAAGGCGCTGCGGGACGTTTTTTCCTCTCTCTCTCTCTCTCTCTTTTTTTTCTCGTACCGAGCGTCTGCAGTGGAGAAGCGATCGGCCGTGAAAACGTGCCATTGCGCTGCTGTGCGCGCGCGAGAAAGTCGCGGAGCGTACGAAAGGGCGCGCGGGAAGTTAATTGCGCATACGTGGACGTGTGTATAGAAATGCGCACTCGTGATTTCTGCGTGCGTTTTCTCTTTGGCGCGCGAGGGGATTGGATAGCATGGTTGAGTGTTGATGGAGCGGGATTGGGTTTTATGAAGGTGATGATTTTTTATTACAGCGGTAGTTTTGCGAGAGGATGTTTCCTTGTTTGCGTTTGGATTGTTGATGAATTATAGGGTATGTAGTTACAAGCGTATTTGAGATTGTGTATAGGAGGATACTTGCAGTTTCTGTTTCCGGGTAAAACGTGAGTTATTACTGTAGAAGAAATTATCAAGGAAGCTGCAGATAAAAAAATATTTATTTTTATAAAACTTCCTACTTCCGTAAGAATTTTTCAAAATCTCTTTTATGATAATTCTACACGGTATCATCTATCAGAAAATATAATTATTTAATTCAATAAATAAATCTATGGATTCAGGATGTCAAGGTGTTATTCACACTAAAATATATATTAATGCATGTTCGATGAGAAGTAATCCACGTGCAATATTATTTAAATATTATTTATTATTTCACATGGTATAAGTTGGCAATAAACGTATAGTGCATATCAGAAAATGTAAAGCTACTTAACCACACTAATAATTATATAGTATCTGCTAAGATGTACTAGAGATTTTTATTTACGTGACTCCTATTAGTGTAAATGTGCAAGATATGAATGTGTATTGTGCATATACCTACTCGTGCCGCATTTATGTATGACAAACGCCCGCAAAAGACACTGTAACCCTCTCAGATAATCGGCTGCCTTCCTCTATGTTCTGCATAATGTTTAATCGTTATTTTGAATGATGACACGTGTTTTCGTTAATGAATGCTAATACCCAATGAATATCTATAGATAAAACGTCGGCGAGAATGCTAGAGTAAATTAATTCGTCTACACGCTTATTGTCTTCTTTTATTTACGTGCTTGATCTGATCGCGTGAAACAATCTTTACGGTGCTATACTTTTTTATTTTGTAATAAAAACATGTATAGTAACGAATATATGGCTTATAAGAATGAAATAACATTAATGAAGTATATTAAATTATCTATTTATATGATTTTTCAAATTAACAATTTCTTAGCCAGTTACCAACTACAAACCATCGCCAACGTTTCTACCATGGAAGGATCCTCGTTAATTCGAATTTCCATGAATTTTGTAAGATTTACGTTAAGTAAAATTACTATTTTAGCGAATTTAAATAAGGTGGATGCAGGTAATGTGACCATGCAGGTAATGTGGCCACCTATACACGAGATCTCGCTGTATGCGATATTCTGGGGCGCAGTCACTCCTACAGAATATTTATTGTGACAATAGATGTTGAGGGGCGCGGTGACTCCGCTGCTAGCGCCCTCTAATTATAAGATATTCTTAGCAGTGCATCCATGTAAAGAAATCACTTTTGTAAGCGTGATATGAGCAAAAAATAAATCATACAGTACATACAATTGTAACTTTTTTACGTACTTTAAGATATATTTGCCAGATTTTGCCGTAGAGTTTATTTTCGCTGCGAAAATTGCAACTTTTGTTGACGTTTATCGGTTGGTAAAGTGGTCATACGAATGTATTGCAAGTTGCTTCTTCAACATTCCTAGGCCTATTACTAATCCCAAAATATCGACACCAAGGCGTACGCTACGGCACCAAGTAGTTAAATAACAAATAAAGGAAGTCTCTGTTAGGCTAGTCTTGACTTTTTGAAGCACTTAGTATACAACTTTACCAGAAGAACTGATAGATTGCCACTTTATCAGTACTGATGGTAAGGTGGCCAATTCATAATTACTTAGAACTTCTTTAATTAAAATTCAGAGAGTACATTTTTTTTGCAAAAACACTCATTAGGTATTAGAGTTTAGGTTCAAATAACATGTCTCAATAGTTTCCGAAGCCTCATAACCCGATATATATCTACTGGGAATCGAAAGTTCCTTAAGCTTAAGGTAGCCACATTACCTGCACTCCCCTTATTTTATGATTCTGATTTGATCATTCAAACTTCATTCCCCGTCCATTTAACTTCAAATGATCGTGAATCTACTGCAGTAGGCATTTGAGAGATTGTGTAAAATAGACCACTTAGAGCTGCTGTTTCCAGGTAAAATTATGACTAATTACCCTAGAAGAATATTACCGATCAAGCAAATAACTCAACAAGCAAAAAATTACTTTTTCTAAAACTTTTTCCTTCCTCCAAATGTATTCAAAAGTTCTCATTCATAATTACCCAACACACGTCAGCAGAAAAAAAAAGAAAACAAAACTTTAAGAAAATGACAAGTCACTTCGCGGCGGCATCGGCCAATTTCGCCTCGACTCGCGGCTAAATCATCGCGCCTGCGCGGCCATGCCTCGCGGAACATTAACGAGAGTAAATTATAGGAAGATAGTGTGTAATTGCCGCAAGTGCGATTGCGAGGCGAACTCTGTCATTGCAGCGCGCGAAGACAATGACACGTGAGCGACCAAGACGACAAAGATATAACGAGTAGGAGGCGCGCGCGCGCAACTTCGTGCGCAGTCGCGGAGAGTGCGATTGCGCGGCGGCCGCACTTGCTCCGAAATGTGCAGTCGTCGTGGTAGAGCGTGGCATAGCGTCGTGATCTTACGCAATGGATAGTCGTGTGTATGGAAGAGAGGAGGGTGTGTAATTGACTTTTTCAATTTGTACGCTCGGTTATTATGATAATGCAGTGGACGAGATTTCGCGGATGTACAATGAAAAAAAGGGATTTTCTTTTGAATTAGAAAGAGTTGTTTAGTTATATTTGAGAGGTGTTCTATAGTCCCGCGAGGCAATATTTTGGCGTCATTTACAGGCAACGCACAAAAAGAGTAAATTATAAATTATGTTTTTATCATGAGTATTAATTTTTTTTTACCATGAGTAAAACATAAATTATGTTTTTTCATACGTCTTTATTAATATTTAAGCGTGTAACGTTTTTTTAACCATAAATAATAATCGTAATAAGAGGTATAGTCTATGACGCACAGAAAAAAGTTTCCTCGAGACTGGCATGATTTATATGCATTTTTTAACACTTATATGAAATAAAAATCAAACGAAACGATTCCTAATCATTAACTATGAGGCCATATAGCTGGTAGCAAATTTGTAAAAAAAATTAATAATTCACAAAATGCTCGCACTTTCAAGTTAAACGTTCATTTTTTTAATTCTTCTGACAAATTTGCTTCTGTTAGCGGTTAAAATTATACATTTCTAAAGATGTATATAAAAAAGTTCGAACAGTTTGGTCCACTAGAAGTTGAAATATCGCGTCAGCTGTTATTTTCATATATGAAAATATAAGCGCTGCGCAATCTCCTTTCCAGATCTTTAATAACTTCTTTATTTGGTCGGATTGGATCCAATCCAAGGACCTATAAATTTTCAAAACATGCAACAAAAATAAAAAAATCGATTCATCGAAACCGCCATATTTCCCAATCTATCAATCAATACAAAACCTCACTTTCTCAATTAAATTGAACTCCTTTAAAAATCTCCCCTCAAAAATACATCTACCACGCAACATCCTAACGTGTGTGAATATTTTTGTTTTTTTTTATAAAATTGACGCGATAGATATATATTGTAAATTGAGCGTATGCTATTACCAAAACTTTATTCTGACTGTACCTGCTCGAAATGTGACGAAATGTGATAACATGACTATATGTGATCTAAAAAAAAACAGCTATAATGTGACAAATACGTAAATTTAATTTAATCATAAGAAATTAAACTATATGTACATATATTCTGTACCATATTTTTGATTGTTATCAAAATAAAAAGTATATCTATCTATCTATCTATCCTACAAGAGCGAACGACGTCTTTAAAGTCCTCCACGATTGAATGCTCAAAGGTTAAATCGTTCCTCGAAACACTGCACAGGCCCTTATAGCATCCGACCGCCGCGAATAATTACAGCACGCGGCATTGTATAATATATACCACCATTAAGCCACCATCCAGACCATTTGTCGGCACTGCACACACACGCGGACTCTCGCCAACTCTCGAACTCACTCTATGCAAAAGCCGCGCGCCACGCGATTCAATTCAAATGAACGTATACACGTACGCGGCGCTCCGCTCGGATCTCGGATCTCGGATTTTCAAACTCCTCCCGCGCGAGATGCATTCGAGCGAGACTCGTGCAGATCGACGTAATGGACACGTAACGAGCGGCACGCGTATATAGGTATGTATAACATAAACACGCGTAGAGATCGCGTATCAGCGACGACACACACGCGAGTTGCGGAATCTTGTTCTCTGCACCGGGGATATCCGGAGGTAGGAGTTTTACAAGATGTTCCGGTTGAATGGCACTGTTTATGCGAGGAGAGGACTTTCTAAGGCTGATGGTTGGGTAGTGTATAAGTGTATTATTCGGTAGCTTAGATATTCAAAGCAACTTGCTTTGTACGAGCTTATAGCGTTGTGTGATAAATTTCTTGGAGATTTATGGCAGGGGAGGATGTTTAAATCAAGGAGTAATGGTAGATAATGCAGCTGGATTTGAAATAAATAGGTGGAGGATGTAAACGCAGGAGCAAGACTATGCGTTTGATGATTTATGGGATTCCATGTATGGGCGAATCTCTAGAGCTTTTAAGATTTGAGTGACTCGACGATGTATTAATGTAAATAATATTAAATGCGTTTTTTGCTTATAAAGAAGCTATTAAGAAAAATATAAAGTTTTATGAACGTAATATTATCTGCAAAATACCGAAATCGAAAGTATGACTTCACAATTTTATATAGTATTTATCGTACAATTTTTTTAGCATATTTGACCATTCATTTCGATACTTAGTCAGAAGCTAGTTTATGATTAGATGAATACTATGCACTTATACAAAAATAAGGTACAATTATAACTAAGAATATTGCGGCGGGCATAAGATATATCTTGAAAAAAGAAGCCAATCTAGAGTTGATGGATGTGCCTTTAATAATACACTGAATGTAAAACGTTACATTTTTTGAGGGCATAGCTGTAAAATAAATAAATTATGTGAATAGCTGTTGATGTAAGAAACATCTTATGAAAGCACTAAAGAAGTATATTAAAAAGTGAACGATTTTCGCCATTTGTGTGTCAAGTAAACTTTAAATGTATTTCATAGTAATTAATTTATCCGAAAAATGAGGAAACAAATTAAAAAAATGGGTAGAAAATATGAAAAATGCATATATTAATATTTATTGACAGACAGCTCAAGGTAAACTTGTCTTCAAAAATGAATAGCCTCAATCAAATCAATTAACATTGTCGCTGATCTTGCTCGATAATTTTATCATGTGATCTTGCTCGATGATTCTATCATATAATCTGCCTCTGCGATGACAAAATACGACACATCAAATGTTCTTCAAAAGAAGAACATCGATGTACAAGCCAGGTTCCTTTCCTCGGTTTTTCAAGATTTTCCCCGTATTTTCAGAATCTAAGAACTAGTTTAATTATAGCACGTGATTCCATATGGTATACCATATTCCAGAACCTGTAAGATAGCACTTTAATTTTACTTGCCAAGAATAGAATCGACTAATCTTTAACATCCTTCAATTGACTTTCGGGTCCCCGTGTGTTCGATTATCATCCGATTTTGCTTAATTCAAGGTTTAAAAGAGAAAGTGTCACGACAGCCCATTCAATCATACTTATTTCGGCTTACACCAAGACAAAAAACACGCACGACCCTACGCACCTCCGCTTTGAATCCGCAATTTCCTTTCGCTCAAAGCTGCAACCTCTAACAATCATATACAGGAATGCACTTCAACCCGCATAATCTTACGCAAAAGAGACCGAGACGGCGCGCGCTTATTTAATCGCCTCAGTCATTGACTTTGAAAATACCCGGCGAGCGGTCAGCGGACGACGCGCTCGCGCGCCGGTGGAAAGGCTCAACTCCAACTCCGCACAGGCGCCGCGACTAATTTTCCTTTGAGCTCTCTTTCTCCCCGACGTGGGAAAATCGCGTCGCAGGCTTGTTACCACTGTGAGCCGCCGAGTTGTTTTTTTTCTTTTCGGCGGCATTGTTACGGGCGCCGGTCTTATAACTGCGATTCGTATCGCCGCGGTGGTGCAGTCGTGTGTGTGTATATACGCGCGGAGCTATATAGTTAAACGTTTTGCCATTTTCTTTAAAGAACAAGGGGGAGGGGGGATATAATTGTCGAGGAGCGGAAGGTTATTATTAAGTTATAAATTAAGAGTTAAAAGTTGTTGCAAATTACATGACGGGGGGGCTGTGCGTTTAGAGTGAGTATTATATGCGCGTTGGAGAATACCGGAAAAGATTAGCTAAGAAGTTTTGCGATGCACTGTTATTTTATGCCCGGTCATAAAGTGTTGCGAAATAAAATTGTTTTTCTGCTCTATCGTTGGGTGGTGTAAACTCGGTTTTGAGCGGATTAATTGCTCGGTGTTTCGCGTTGTTCTTAATAGCGTGTGGGGAAATTCTTTCCTAGTTTTAGTGGCTTAAACACGCATTCGGAGTTTGAATTCCAGTAGTAATTCAAGCAGATATTGATCAAATTCTAACGGTGACAGTTGGCGTATAACTTAATTTAGAACGTAGGAGTTTATAGCTATACTAGAGAATGGAAGGAATTAATTTGACAGTTGAGTCAAGCAGAAAAAACGCTAGTATTGACGCGAAATAGGCTGTATATTTGAGGGTTTGTTACCGGGAAACTGTGAATCATAAAATCGTAAACATCATCTAATAAAATAAATTAGTAAAATAATTCATTCTACGGTATTTGAAATAGACTTGAGTCAGTCATAAATATGAAGAATGATATTGGCAAAGTTAATCTAAAATCAGCTGATTATTTATTTTATCTAAATATAACATCAAATTAAACCATTCCCGGAATTCGAGTTCCTATTATAACCAATTAAATTTGTCAAGTAACTTATATTCCAGAGATCATAAAGATAGAACCGTGCTTCTAGAGATTCCAAGTTTTTTGTAATAATCAACATAAATATAATTTGCCACTTAATAAATAATAACTTGTATTAGTTAATTTACCCACGGAATATTTAAGAGTGGTGTAACAAAATAAAAGTTTTTATTCAATTAGGTTAAAAATTACTAAACAGAGTTACATAAATTGGTATCCTTCATCGTATACGCCACGAAACAAAAGTTTTCAAAATTAACCATGATTCTCCAAGTTATCTAAAAACCTGCTCTTTCTTTTTACTTTTTTTCAATTTGCCTTATTCAGCAAAATGAAATAAAATTAACAAGTCGTTCAACCTGTTATAATTAATCAAAATACCATTTAAATTCACATTACTCAAAATTCAACAACACGCACAAATCCAAAAACCCCACTTTAAATTCAAAACTACCCGGAGACTTCAACGACCTCCCGAAGACATCAACGCCCACGTCACTCGCCCTTTTCCTACAAACTCTTCAACGCTCCACCTGCCCACAAAGCATTCTCAGTCATTTCCGACCCAGGCCGCGCTCCGCTCCTAGACTTCTAACACCGCTGCAGTCGCATTCCACGCTACCGCACAACATCACATCCTCGCCACTCGAGCCTCTCTTTTTTCACCTCCATACCTCTTGTATACCTATACACGCTCTCCCTGGAAGAAGCACTCGCGCGTCTAGTCTAGCAGGCGCCGAAAGCCGTGGCGAACCGAACCGCTACGGGAGATCCGTTAATTGCACGCGCGGACGACTATTGGCCGCTCTGCGCGAGCGCGGTGGATGTTCTTCTCGCGAGTTTGGTCGTGCCGGGACGAGCAATTATTTGCTTTGTTTTTTTTGTTCTCTCTTTTTTTAACGACTGTGGGCTCGACCGACAGGCTTTCCTTTCCTTCGCGAGGTATGGGCTTTGGGGAAAGATGTAGCGTGAGTGTGTGAGTATGTGTGTGTGGTGAAGGAGGAAAGTTGGGTTGGGGGTCGGTGGGTTTAACGATAGATGCGATTGCTTGGTATTGAGAAATTTAGCCGAGTGTATAGTGATTTTGTAAGCGTGGAAATTGAGGGGTATGTGCCTAGATGGGAATAAGAAATATTGATTTTTCAAAAATGTGATTAAAATTCACGGTACCTGTAGATTTTTAATTAGGTTTACGAGGTCGTTTCTTTTAGGAAATAATCAATACATTAACTTTGAACATTCGCTATTTTATTTTAATTTAATATTTTTGTATTTCTTCATCAAGAGCATGACAGACTAATGTACTCACGAAATCTTATTTTTTCTGTATGAATGAATAATTTGACTTAAGAAAACTACCGTGGGTCTTGAAAAAATAAACACAGAAATACTTTACTGTAACAGCTAAACATTTTGCTGCATATGGCGAAAGAGTTTGCTGGATTAATCCAAACAGTGTCATTTGTCTATTGCAGCATATATTTTAGCTATAGCAGCTCAAATTTTTGTTTTTCAACCTAAAATATAAGCCGTACCAGTTAAAACGATCCAACCGAAATAATTTACTATTTTCGCAAAAAAGAAAATAAAATCTTATTCGTAAAGGTATATCTAAAGAAAAATTATAATTTTTTTTTAGACCGTCTGATTAGATAATATAAAGGAACTAGATTCACTGAAATGTTACACGCACTCGCTGCAATCTTCTTGTTCGTCTATTTTAGAACTTATTTGTTAAAGTTAATATTTAGCGTGGCGAATTTAAAATTGTAAACACTTACAAAAGACGAAGAGTTATCAAAATACGTAAAGTAGTAGCATCAACGGTAAAAAAGTGTATACTTAGACTGAGAATCGTAAGTAAAAAAGTCATGCTTTTTCAATGTTTCGTCAATATTATGACAGCTGTTCAAACATAACCGAAGACTGATAACTCCTTTTCTTTGCAAGTACGGCTATTTAAAAAAGAAAGAAATTAAAAATCGGATTTTTTGTTATATTTTAAGAACAATTATCACAGACACGTATTACTATTATGGCACTAATTCCTCATAATTTTTGATAATAAATTATCTTAAATTTATTATTACAAAAATATTTAAAAAAAAATAAAAAACAGTAGGCATAAACTATACTTGAAACGTATATATTTAAAGATTAAAAGTATTTACTAAGCATTATTAAAATAAAAATAAACGTTGATCTCAGCTGATCAAGTATACCTGCACCGCAATTCGATCATTTTGACACTCTTCATCCCTACAAACATTATCCAACCTAAAAACCTACACGTAAACCCAAATTATTTCCTCATCTCCCATCACACTCTACTCCTCGTCCAACTCAACTATACAAACCAACACCCAAAAAAAACACAAAACCTCAAAACCCGAGCTACATCCCGCGGCTCCAGCTGACATCATCGACGCGACCACCCGGCATCACCTCATCGCTGCACTCGAAATTCTCTCACCTCCGAGAAAAGATCGCGCGTACCGTGCACACTAAAAATTGCCACCCACGCGATGTCACCGTACACTCCGCGCACACGACACCTTCCTGCATCGAGTGCACCGACGCTACACTATATATCCACCACCCCTCGAACTCAATCCCACCTATATATTCCCTGCATCTATATACACCCCTCGTATAAATCGTCATCCCCGGATCCTCCGAATGTACAACCCCCTCATCGACGGAGAAATTCCTCAACCCCCTTCGGGCGTTATCGAGCACGTCTCAGTTCTCTCGTGCTGCACGCGCGTGCGAGAGAGAGAGAGAGACTCGGTTATCTCGCTTGACAGGATTCCGTGACCAGCGCGAGCCATTGGAGGTGTGCGCCGCACACATGCGCGCGATGCAGGCCGGACACGCCGCGTATTATAATATATAGGTAAGGTAGGTATGTGCGCGCCTGCGTTTATGACGGATTCCTCGAGTGCCGGCTATTTGGGTGAGTGGATGGTTTGTAGCGAGGAAATGGGGTTTTGTTTTTTCTTTTTGCGTTTCTTTTTGTGGGATTGATTCATTCGAGTTGGAAGGTAGGTTGGGGGGTGGGAGCTGATGAAATGGTTATCGATGTGGTGTCTATTGCGGCTAATGTAGTAGGCATGTGGTACAAAAGAGGAGTTTCTTTTGGTTGTAGATTTTAATAACATTAATAAAATAATTAATAACACTTTGTTTTTGTTGTTAAAAAAATGTTTGTTGTTAAAAGATTATACCGCTCGGTAATGTAAAATTATATTTAAATATGAATGTATCGGTGTCTATAAGCTATATATAGAAAGTTTGTATCTTATTTATCTGTTGAACGGGGATAGTCCGCATACAGAATAGTACTGATTTGCAGTTAACAGTGTAGCATATGCAGTTTCTTACGATGTAGAATATCTTTAAAAATTAAAATTGAAGATATATAAGCAAACCTTTAACAAGTTTTGTGAAGTCACTTCAGCCGGTATCTTTTGAAGTTGTAACGATGTGATGTCACTCAAAGAATTTTAATAAGCTATAACTTTTGTATATATAGTTTTCTTTTTAACTGCAAAAAGAAATACATTTCAGCTTTGGCTCTTTTCATTCTATCCGAATGCCGATAGCAAAATCAAATTTATATTTCTCCATATTAGAGCTCTTATATACCACATCAAATGTATATAAAAAGACAACATTTTGATTATATATAAACTAGTTCAAATTCTATAACAGAAATTAATAAAATTTAAAAAAAAGTCTTTACAAAAAGGTATAAAGTCAAAATTAGAAATAATAAATCTCGGAATTAATAAGATAATAAATTAATTAAAGTTCTATGAGATAGACATCTTTTCTTTAGATCTGAACGGACTAATTAAATAAAGCCGCAACATAGCAATGAAGTTAGAGGTATATTGTACACCAAAAATGGTAAGTATGTTGCATCAGACTGAAGGTGTTCCACCGATGGGAAAAATTCACCAGAGAAATGAGGTAAAACATTTCTATAACTTATGAAGACTAATAGATACAAATTACAATACGGTTTTTTATTTATTTAATTTTGTTATTATTATCCTCTGTTTCAATGAAAGTTATCAGTATATTTCATAAATTATAATATTAATAAACTTCAATACACTAAAGCACATGATGTTTATCAAACCTGTCGTTATTCTTCCAAATACAACAGATAAATTGAACAAAATCAGTGTTTCTCGTTACAACCTAATTAGGAGCGGCATTTTTTCTTCCAAGAAAATTAAATGAAAGATGTGGAACCGGTAAAAGAGGGAGCTTTAATTAGGTGGTTTCCTTAAACGTATTTGTTTGGATGCAACGCGATTGCGCATGAGAAACGCGATGGAATTTCTTATCGATTCGTAGAAACGAGAATCTAAACACTCACACGCTGAATTGTTTTGACACGCGGGAGAAAAATTGGAACGCCCGGATTTCGTACGTGCTCCGAAATAATTGCCGGCGATCCACTTCGGCCAAAGGAAAAAAAAATTAAATTTCGATCACGTATGGTCCTTGTTCGACGCGCGTTTCATACTTTTGGATTCATAAATATGTAATGTCACGCGCCGGTCCTGAATGAAGACGTCTTTTTTCGGAGCACAACAAAACGTAAACTTCAATTGCGATTGCTTTAAATAGGAAAAAGGCAGTTTTTTACGCGTGACAGTTAAAGCCGTCAGATTAATTAGCTGTCCACCTGTGTGTTACACAACATGTGATAATTGTGCTATGGAATATTTTTATCGTTACGGCGAAATATGACTTGCGCGTGCTCGGTGGCGTGTATTGTTTTAGAGTGTAGACAACGTTACACCGCGAATTTGATAGTCTGCTTCGAAACGATGCGAATGCCATAACTTAAGTCAAGAATTTAAATATGATAGTAATTATCTTTTCATGCATTATGTTCTTCCTTTATTGTAGGAGGGTAAAAGTTTCCGGTGTAGAAAGTATTATGCCTGTTATAAAATTTCAGTGTGATATTAGATGCTTTTATATTTTTATACGTTAAAATTAGAAACATAAACTATTATCTTTTAATTCTTGGATTTCTAAATGTTCTAAATATTATGGTGGTATACTTTTCACAACTTGAATGTTACTTAATCGAACTATCGAAAATTCATTAAGAATTTTCTGAATCGTCGAATCCAAATTTATTTAATTAACCAACTAAATAAAAATAAATGTACCTGCACCACACGAAACAATTAAATCCTCACACAAAAATCACATAACTGCACACTCCACATGAATCATCGCGCGGATTTCATAATTACAAGCCAAGCCGGCGGAAGAAAAACGCCAAAACCCTTTGTCAGTAGCAACAAAAGAGTTCACCCGGGTACAATAAAAGAAAAAAAGAGAGCACATCCAACGAGCCTCGCTTTACACGAAACAGCGCGCACTATGCACACGGTTACACTCGCTCGGTGTCCCATATATATCCACTACGCTCCTCGATCTCTCACCGCCTATGCTCACCTTCTACATCCCAAACGTAAAACCATAACTTTCACGTCGATTGCAAGAGTCTCACTCACTTCTGTCTCCCCAGCTCCACTGTATACTACTTATACCTCACGCGCCTTGTACTTCTCCAAAATCTCGATCTATATACGCACAAGAACTCTCGGGCGTCTTTGAAAAACCTGCGCCGCAACCCGCAGCAAAACATTGTGCTTTTACGAAACCCTACACGAGTTATGCACACACTCATCGTCCAGGCAACCGTGCGTCGCCGCGCGCCAGCAGCGGCAGCTGCACGGGAGAGCGCGAGGATCCCCCCCGGTCAGCCGAGCGCTAATCTAAAATTCTATTCTAATGTGTTTCTCTTCTGTAACTCGGGCACGCTCGAGAGCACCCCGAGCCGACGTTGCAAAAGGCACCTGCACGCGTGTGTGTGTGTATATAGGTATATGCGTATGGGTAGCGCGAGCGCGAGGCTTTCCGGAAGCCCCCGAGGGGGAAAAACGGGAAAAACGGAGCGCGCGCGCGCGTCAGTGAGTGCGATGTGCGTGTGGAGGTAAGGCAACAGGTGCGTCCGATGGTCATCGCGGTATAGGAGTAGCAGCAGGTAGAGAGAGAGAGAAAAGGGAAAAACTTGACTTCGGGAAATTCTTCGCGGCCGGCGACGCGGCGATGTGCGAGGGAAATGGGATGTGCTGGATAGTTTCTTCTTTTTCGTGGGGTTTGATGGGACGTTTTTTGTGTCGTTTACATTGAAATGCTTTTGCATGTAGGGGTTTTAATTTGCGGGAAAATTATGCACGAAATTGCTTGTAATTGCTAAAAGAAAAACATTAAAAACCGTTGTATAAGCGGTTGAAGAGTGTTCGACCGGTGTTGTTCCTATTTATTTTTTTTATATGCTGCATTTTAATTTCCATTATTCAGTTTGTAATGAGCAGAGAATACTTACTTCATTAGGCAAATTACTTAGTTAAGTAGTTTAAACAATTATTTAATGAGTCAACAAATAACGAGTGTACCACTGCGAAACTTCGTACCGGTTTTTACACGTAAATTTGCCATTCGATATTTCGGAGCGAGGTTTCAGGGACTTCAAAATTCAAAATGGGATTACCTTGACCAAACTCAAAAAGCGTTAAGAGAAAGTAAAAGTCCTCGTATCTCTGAAAATGATCTCACTCCGGCAAGGAAGGAAGGGGGAAGTACAAAACTTGACTGGACTGTACGGTAAAAAATCGGTATCCCAACAAAATGAAAAATGTTCTCCAACATTCCATCGAGGGATACTTTAATATTTCAATTTTAGAATGATAAATTATAAACAAGAATACTGACAGTTGTGAATGCATTAATAATGAATACTCAATTAATCACTTTAGTGTTACTTATAAATTATGGTTGAAAATGGGTACAATCTCTTTGGTTGTTACTAAAAAGAATAAAACTTGTTCTAAGACCATTCGAAGTCCTATGTTATTTTAGCTGTCCACATAAAAAATGAAGAAACTTTACTTTCTGATTATTCTTTTCGAAATTTCACGGACGGTTATGTTTATACAACGTCAAATAGCCTCAGGGCAAGATATTTCAACACTTTTTGTTGCGAACCCACTTTGAACCAAATCCCCGAGTACCTCTCCCGACCGTTCCCCCCCCGAATTCGCACTTCATTGCCATACTAAAAAATACTTTATCCAGCAACGAGCACCGGGACATCTCTCGCTCGCACCAAGTCCAACGACCTTGACTCTACCTCCTCCGAGCCTCCAAGGCAGAAAATCGTCAAACACGGCTCCACCTCATCCAAACTTCACTCGGAACGAGTGCGTTAACCCCCCTGTACATGCCTCGCGGCACGGCATCCTTTCCCCGCGTGTGTGCACACCAAACTCCATGTACCTTGCAGCGAGTCGACGACGAGGACGAGCCCTGGGTTAGGTAGCTCCACGTCCCAACGAACCTCCTCCTCCTCCTCCTCTCGCACTCCTCGAAAAATCCAGGGCCCCCCCAACACGGCTGCTGCTCCTCTTCCTCTCCTCACACGTCCGTGAACTCCATCGGAGCGCGGCGGCTGCGCTCACACGTACATCCACACACTCTCTCTCTCTCTCTCTCTCTTTCTCTCTCTCTCTTCCTCTCTTACACACCGAAACACTTTGTTGTACACCAAAAAACTCTCTCTCACCTCGCGCACTGTAATATATCTCGTACACCACACGCTCCCGGTCAATCCGTATGCATGAGTATACCGATCTTCGGGAAGGAAGCTCCAACTAGGAAGAGACGCTGCCTGCCTGCACCGCGCGCTCTCGTACACGGCCGCGCACTGGCCTCTCTCGCAGGTATACACTGCACGACAGCGAGAGAGCTCTCTCTCTCTCTTGCGTGTGTAAACGTATAGGACGTGCAGCGAGCACCTTTCTCTATCTCTCTCTCTTGCTCGCTCGTTCGGGGGGGGGGGGGGGGGGGGGGCAGACGGCGGCGCTCTCCTTCGGAGCTGGAGCTCTAAGTCTGTTCCGGGGGACGAGCTGGGCCGAGCGACCGGCACATTAACGCGTATTATACGTGTGCCGTGCGCCAACGGTCTGCTCTCTGTCTTTCTCGCGTGTATACGCGGGCGTGCCAGGTGGAGAGAGAGAGAGAGAGAGAGTGGAGTGGATGTATACCTGCGCGTGGGAGTACGGCTGTCTCTCTCTCTCTGTCTGTTTCTCTGTGAGCCGCCTGCTGCTGTCGCTCCACGTTGCAGGACGGTTGGCGTGGACGTTGAACGCGCGCCACGACTGCGTCTGGCCTGCCCCGCGGATCGACGGCGATGCTCGCTCGAACGAGTTTACCCGAGCGAGACGATTATTATTGAGGTTCGGGGCTGGTTACGCGGGAGGGATAGAAAGATCGGTTGCGGCGTGGTTGCTCGTGGAGAAAAGGGGAGACGTATTTCGATTTGGTTTTTTGATAGGGGTTTTTGGTTGCGAGTTGGTTGTTTTTTTTCGTTGAGTTTGGAGGAGGGAATGTTCGCGGGCTTTCCACGTAAGCGCTGACACGCAGGTATCTGCACACCTGGATGCACCTGTTGCCGGGTCGCTGAGACGCGTCGGGTGGAGATCGACTTTATCGACGGGCTTTGGAGAACGCTTGTGGATGTTTTACAGTCGGATAAAATTCAATTTGTTCGTTGAAATTCTATTGTCGATTGCAGATTTTTTAATTTGAAGCTTTTTGGATTGTAGTTTGTCTCATTAAATATCGTGAGGAATTAGATGTGAATTTTTTTAGCCGGTACCACTACGTGGAATTAAAAAAAGAAGAATAAAGTTTCAGAAATTCGATTGATATAGATGAAGTATTGCTGACCGTTGCTTTTTGATTGTCAAAAAAGTAGGTATAATAAATTATATTTCAAATTTGTATGTAGGAAATGATTTTATCGGTAAAACTCTATAGAGATACCAGCAGTACATACGATATCATACGTCGACGATAAGGTTACAGAGTTGACCGCACACTAGTAAGGACATTACATTTAAATCTTTGGAATAGGATCGCTTGACTGCAGTGGCTCTTATATGAAATAAAAGGTGACAGAAATTTTCAAAATTAATGTCGGTAGATTACAAGTAGAATTGATAACTTTTCCGCTTTGAAATTTCAGAGTAGGTTATATCGGCTTTAAGGGGGATTATATGAAACGCTAAAAAAGGTACAAACGTATGGCCCACATTTGAGCAATGACCCGAATTCCGATACCATACCTTATATCGTCCAGCCAGACATGTAATACGTCGGACTCAACTTCGAAAAAATACTAATGTGCAGGAGCTCGGGTTGAAAAAGGTACTACGTGTATCTCTCCTTGAAAGGGCCGGGTAATACTTCGGATACACGATTTTCTCTTTGGATCTTTTAAACAATTTTGTACCGAAATCTTGTTTTATTTATTGTAACTATGAAATAATTTTGGGATCATACTCTATTTGTTACGATATCAAAAACATACTCAAGTTTTTAAAAATTTCAATATTTAATTGTATGCGCCAGTTAAATTTCGAAGATTTATTTTTTAAATATGTATTAATAGCCGTATATACAATGTCTGAAATTTTTCTACAATTTCTAGTGAAAGCACTATAATTATGACTAAAAGAGTCCCAATTTTTTAAAATCAAAATTGAAGGATTATTAAATTACACCACAAAGGCTTGAAGTTTCCAAACCTTTTCTATCTTGTTTTAGGGGCCAAATTATGAAGAAAAACGCGTTTGAACAACGAAAATTGGCCATGTGACTACGTTTATCTAGCAAACGCCTAATTTGCTAGATAAACATAGTCAGATGGCCAATTTTCGTTGTATATATATACATCGGGTAGTGACCCCAGTAGTCGGCCACTTTCACTATTTTCATTTAAAAAATAATTCTGACGTTAAAACAGTTTAAGAACCATAAAATAAAAATTGTTTTCGATATGTCTTTATCGATATGTGCTTACAGATGATTGAATACTAGAATTTTTTTAATTTTTGCCGAATTTTAGTTGTCGGCCTGGCTTGCTCGGTAACCCATGTCCAAAGCCACTTTTAATGATCATTACGATTAATTAATATTTAATTTCATTCATTTAATATTTATGCAATCTTTCATAGCTAAACTTAAATCGTAGAATTATTAAAAAGAATAAACAATGTTGAAATGTTTTTAAAGCGCGATGTAATTACATTGTTCTGGTCGACTACTAGCGATAAAACGGCCAAGTACTAGATTCAGGTGGCCGACTACTAGCGCTTTCGTCATATTTTATTAAAACACATATTATAATTATCCTGTATATATTTTAAGCAAAAATAAACATTTTATCAAAAACTAGAGTATATTTAAAGTGCAATAGAACCGATATTTTATTAACAAAGATGTTTCTGAATTTATTGTAATAACTTGAATACAAGTTTTTCCTTAGATGACCGACTACTGGGGTCACTACACTATATAAAAAAGGGATTTACTACGTAGTGAATAACGAATTATAATCCTATTTTCAATTGGATATAGCTTTGCACCGGAACATTTACCTTCCACGAACAAAAACTCAAATTAAAGGTATTCTCTTCTACTTTTATATACTTTATGGAAAAAAATATCCACCTTTATATGCACAGTTATTAACTGAGCAGTAAAACCCGGTTCTTCTACATATTAAAAAGACATAGAGAACACCTAATTTGCCAGGAGAACATAGTCACATGATTAATTTCATTTTCACACGTGTTTTTCTTCATAATTTGGATCCTAAAACAAAATAAAAATGGTTTGGAAACCCCATCCTTCAAATTTCTTTTGTGATGTTTGGACCAAAAAACTTCACTTTATTTTGTGATTTCGTCATATACGTAAAAATAAATAATATATAAAACTTTTTATATTTAAAATCAATTTAAATAAAAAAATTATTAATAATTTTTTAAAAACTAGTTGTATCTACGAAAAAGAATTATAAATTTTTTTTTAACGAAAACGTGTTTCGCTTACTTCTTAGTACATGTCAAAAGGAGTCGAAAAACCGTCAAAAAGGATTTTTGTTCATCGTGTCACCTAGAATCGTGCACGACGTAAAGTTCCTCCAATAAATTTGGTATTAACAATAGTGATTTATCGTGACCTGCAAGATGAAGATTTTCAGGTTTTTCAATGGTGAAATTAAAGATATAATCAAGTATTTATAGTCAAAAAATTTCAGAATGATTGCTCTTAAATATATAAAGTTTTATGGACTCATAAAACAAATATATTTTTTGGGGGTTTAATCCAAGCTTGCCCCCTTAACCTTTTTGTCGATCGACAATGCTTTAATGTTTACACTTAGGTATGTTTGAATAAAATGTAAAAGTTATACTCATGTGTTAGCTCGAAATGTAAGAGTTATCTTATAGGTTACTATATTTAGCGAACAAATTTTGAATTATTGGTAGGTGCCAATCTTAAATATATAGCGGAGAGTGGGGTTATGGTGAAAACTTGCTATAGAAAAAAGATATTAAAATTTTGTTGATGTTCTTGGATTTAGAAACAAGTTTAAACCATTATCTGTTTAATTTGATTGATTATAGCTGACAAATGAACAAAAACCTTTTACTTTTTAATCACAATAAAAAAGTTGTTTTGACCACAATGACCCGCGAGGTGGGTCATGTGAGTCAGTTGAAAAACAATGTAAATTAACAATTGATCAATAATGTAATATTAAACTTTTAAGAAGATACTAACAAACTTTTATGTAAGAAACTATTTTACACTGCTACAATTTTCATGCATTGCTTTTATTTACTTTTTTTAGAAACGTTTTCAACATTAAATTTACCTTATATTTCTTATAATTAAGTGATCCGAATGAAACGCTAATGAAAATGACCCCACTCTCCCCTACCCTCGAATTCGCTTATATGAACTTGGTTATAACGAACATATTTGTAAACACGTAGCCCGAAATTTTCTCGACTATGAGGAACATGCTATTCGAAATAACTGGTCAGTACCTCTCGAGCCTTTAAGCTGTGCAAAATTTAACTCTTTCAATCAATGTAAATATAATTATTCTTTCGTAATAAAAAACAGAAAAAAGAGTTTACTGTATCCACGGTTGGAAAACCAGGGAAGCTATATTCAGAAGGCTTTTGAAGACAAAAAAATTGTTAATAACATCAAGACAAACAAAAATTCAAATTATCTGATCTGCATATTCTAGTAACGTATAGACGTATACCAAGTACCCGGTTAATCCTAGTATCGCACAACGACGAAAATATAATTTTCTTCGTTTTGTAAGAATCCTGAATCAATCATGTACATAAATTTGTCAACAAAAAAAAAACCTGAATCCCTTTTGAAGCCATTTTTAGCTAAATCAGCTGCAGGTGTAAGCAATCGTATTAAAAAATTATACCATAGATGTGAACTGATAGGCAGAATACGAAAATAAGTATGGAGAGAAGCAGTATGCAGATCGTAAGGCAAAGCCGAAAGCGCTCGAGCAAGCCCGGCCGGCGCATTATAATAGCGGTTGACCGCCGAAAATTCTAAAATTCAAACTATTTGTCCAGATTAGAATATTTTTGGCTCAAAATTTATTTTACTAGTTCTTGGCAACATTTTGAACAATCAATCGTATTGATTCGTCTCGATGTTTTTGGGATCGGAAATTAAATATCAAAAAGCAAAAATTAATTTCAAAATGGCGGATTTTTTATTTAAGTACGCCATTGGATTCGTCGTAAAAAAATATGTTAAAAAGAAATTTATTCTCCTAGTCTTTAACACTCAGTGAGCTGAAATTTCATCCGGGCCTCCCTTTAAATGATATTTGTTTCTCACTCGAGGAAATGCACATAAACGTACAAAAACCTGGATATAAGGCAAAAGATATATTCAAAATATATATTAGAAAATTTTTCTCAAAAAATACGCATCTAAATTAAATTTCTATTTTAGGATCGCTTAATATATGTAAAAAGAAGAGCGGTAACTTTAATTCTGTGGGTTAGAGGCATATATAACAAGGCATAGAGCGTTTCTTACACATAAGAATTATACACGTAATTATTGTACACAATTTAGCATTGGTCAAATTATATATAGATATATTTGACCAATGCTAAATTGTGTACAATAATTACGTGTATACTTATTCTGTGTAAGAAACACACTATGCCTATAACAACATGATATTAAGTCAACTTTTTATGTTTTTGAGATATTAAGGTTTAAAGTTTTTATTTTCCATTTAAACTAATGTTAAAAAATTCATAAATAGTGGATAATCGCTTATTTTTACAATTTCATGATTTTTTGCATTTTTTATCTGAAAATATACTATTATGTAAGGGTACCAAAACCACTCAAAACTCAATTTTCAATAAATATAGACTTATTTCGTTACGCCGGAAACCCACAGAATTATTATCAGAATAAAATTATCAAAATTACTTAATTAGGCTAATTTTCAATTTCGATAACAATACCGATGCATTTTTGTGCTGATAAAGAAGTAATCAATGTGTACCAGCATACTCATTTATAAAAATATATTCTTAAACGAAGGTACAACTTGATGGTATTTGCATAAAAAATGAGAAGTTGAACCTCAAAGGGCTAAATAATAGTGATATCGAAAGAACAAAATAATACTTAAACCACTTTGAAGTCTCCGAACATTTTTAAAATAAAAAAAATAACAAAATCCTACAATTTTTGTTTGTTTTCTGAAACGTTTATTTATAAATTTTTCGCAGACTTACAGTTTTTCTTTATAATAGCATGAGATGCAGCATATATAATCACATCGCGTGCTGATGATTTCATGAGACTCGCGGAAGATATATTTTTTTCTCTATTTTCACGTTTGAATAAATTCACTTTTCGATACTCACTCTTATCTGAACACTCCAGTTAATTATAGCATTAAAAATCGCTAATTGTCAAGTTTCACTTTTGGTTATTGTTGTTAGAATTGGAAGTAGTACGATTTACGTTGAATCCAAATCAATCAAATTTCAGTTTACGTGACACGATTTTAACATTCATGTTAGAGTTGTATTATTATTTTTATTTGTTTTTGTAATATATCACTTCCACATATACACATTTATATTGAAAATATATTTTTATACTTTTGTTCACCGAATACACAAGTTTATACTGCAAAGTACGCGCGTTATATAGTTTTTTCCTTTGTTTTGTTTCTTTACAAGTGGCTTTGCAGAAGGCAACGATTTTTACGTCAAAATAAATTGCTAGCAAGCTTTGTATATAGTTTATAGCAAATGTTAGCTAGAAAAAATTGAACACTTGCTTCAGACGCTAAAACGTCGTCAGAAACTATAGTTCTGCGATTCAATCATAGGAAATATAAGCGCTCTAAACGACTATAACTAATCGATTTTCTGTTGCTTTCTTATGTTGTTAGAATGGAGTTTGCGATTACTAATCCTTTCTGAAAGTCAATTTTTCTCGTTGTTCAAAGTATTCACCATTTTCTGTTACGAATAACGTTAAGTAGATCCAAAAAAGGAGTACATTTCCTTTGTTGAAAAGTGCATCGAGAAATTTCGTAAGAATCAGAATATAACCTGATATATAATAACCTTTGTACCTTTGTATAATCTGATATATAATATTTTTCGTCTGTCTCGGGCAGCAAGTGAAAGTTCATTCGTATGGCCGGTTTTTCAAATACATTTTTACATCAGTATAGGATGTTTCGAGATTGCACCTTTATTTACACGTGAGGTGTAATTGTAATTCAGTGATCGTGCAAGTTGTATCATTGCGTATCGTTAGCGTTCTGATAGACTTTGTGATACATGAGCGTTAATATACACGTGTAAATATACATGATTTAACAAACGGATCGGTCTCGTATGCAACTTAATAAATTATATCATTTACAATACACGTATTGACGTTACATTCAAATAATATGAATCGGTAACGTATATATATTTTATATATTTGTTTATATAGAAAACTAAATAACACTATCGCGTAACAGTTAACAGCCATCGCCTTTCCTCACGCTCAATACAGTGGCATGGTGAAGTATACATTACACGTAAATTATTACATATATAGATACAGTATTTTTAGGTTTTGGTACAAGATATACACTTTACAATTTTTTTTCTTTCATTTGTATAACTTTAAAATCTGAAAACAACAATAGATCTCATTCGTATTATTTTAGGAAGATCACATTAATTGTCACTGAAAAATAAAACTGTTCAATTTACATGGAAGAAATAAACAGTGACTATAAACGCATATAACTTGTACCTTAAATTAGTTTTATAGATTAATTACGGTAGGTAATATAAAACAATTATTAATAACAATTAGGGCGACTAGGGGATAGTATAAAGTGATACCTTAGTTATACTACTTGTGTTAATGCTCCCCTTTATGTAATTATTCTTTCAATTCACCAATCCAGAGAGCACATTGAATATTTTTGATTACATTCACTTGTCTTTGTGTTTCTTGATGTTAATGATCGGAAAATTTAAACTTGTTTTAACAAAGTATTTGTGTTATAAAACAATTCATGGAAAATAGCACTTTGTTTTGGTCACTTTAAAAAATGACATTTTAACATAGAATTCTTTTCTCGTCTAAAATTCTATTCGTAAATTAGAACGGTACCTGAAATTATTCGGGAAAAATCTATATAAAAGTTTATTCAAATTCATTTTCTCACTTGTTTCCTGCGATTTCTGTGTTTTGCTGGTTGTCAGCAGATTACCACTTTGCTGTACAAAAGCAGGAAATGCACTGATTTGTCACAACGAGAGGCTATGAGTATCATTTATTACGTTGTACTCTGCCTTTACAATTTACTGGAGCAGAGCTGTGATATCCCAAATTTTAATCATTCGATCTTGTCCAACAGTCAGAAGCCTTCTTCGAGGGGCATCAAGATCCATATAAACGATGCTGTGTTTAGCGTCATGAAACGATGCTAGTGACGTTTGGCTGAATAATACAATTAAATTGATTAATTAAGCAATACACTTTTGATCGATATTTATTTTTTTATTTCACGATAATAAATACGTACTTGGCAGCTTTTAATTCAATATGGCAAGGATCACATACTCGAACTTCAAATTCGAAACCCATTGAAGGAATCGGAATGCGTTGTGATGTGCAGCGAGCACATAGTGCTTGGCCACAGTGTCGACAATGGTGTTGTCTTAGACCTAATTGACGTTGGTCCATCATGGCTTTGATGTTCCAGAAAAATGGTCGTCCACAATTCTAATATTTTTAATGTTTATATAAAGATACTACTAATATTTTAAGATATATTATTTGACAAAGAATCATAATCATTCTTACTTGGCAAGTATTTGATTCAACCCAATTTGCAGTTTCTTTTCTATTAGCGGACATATCCCAGCAAACTATGACTCCATCTTCGCCACCAGAAAATAGGATACGTTCTGTGTTTGCATAACACAGTGCTGTTACCTTATTGCTGAAAAGGAATTAAAATAAACTGTTAAGAATTATCTTTTAAATGACTTATAATAACTATGACTAACTAAGGTTATATAAAAACTAGAAAACTTACTGGTGACCTTGTAATTCATAAGCAGTTCCTTGGCGACCACCTATATCCCATACAATAATACTTTGGTCAAAACTGCCAGAAAACAAAAGCTGCTTTTCGCTGTCCCATGCTAATGATCGAATGCTTCCAGTGTGAGTTTTTAAAGTAGTTACAAAATTACAACCATTGTTATCAAGTTTCAGCATCTGTATTTGTCCAGAGTAGTCACCAACAAAAGCATATTTTGATTGAGCGTCAAATCTACTCTTTTATTAAGGAAATCAACGTTTTGTTTTTGTTAAAAAATTAGAGATGTAGAGTTATTATGAAGAATTATTAAGAACTCTCAGGTTAAGATTTTAAAACAAAATAATAAAAATATTGAAATAAAATTTGTTATGAATAATTTATTATTTATGTCAAAGGATACTGCAATGCTGTGTACCAGGCATCAGTTTGGAATGTTCCAATTTTCTGACCATTTTCTGTACTGTGATACTGGAAAAGTTTGTCTCGTCCAATACTGAGAATCCATTCACAGCTCAAGGCAAATATGACACCTGTGACTCTTGCTTGATGAGCAACATACTCTCGAATGGGTGTCATTCGATTATAATCACTCTCCAATATGAATTCCTACAGAATAAAAAAGAATTAATGTTGTGTATACTACATAGTACGTACTATAATGACTTCTTGTAATATATTTTTGTATACAAACATTAATATTTCCATTATCAAGTCCAACAAACAACTGTCTAGTTTCAGAACAAAAGTCCATAGATGTTGCAGCTGCAACCATGTACTGACATACACTTGGCCAATATTGACCTGAATCACGTTTTAACCAAACTCTGACCGTTCTGAAATAAACAATTTATAATAAAATATTTTAATATAATTCATATTTGAATAAAAAAAATATGGGTAAACCCATTAAAATATATTATATTAAAAGAAAATAATGATTAGACAAATTTTTAGCAAGAGATAATAAATAAAGTATTCATCAATAATAAGCAAGTCTCAGATAAGACAAACAAGTGATTAGTCAACATCCAAAATATCATTCAAAACAAGTACAAAACCACATACTTCTATGCTGTAAAAAAAATACACAGAAGCCATTGAATTAAAATGCGTGTATAAATAACATTTGTTTACAATGCACAAAAATATTGACTCAAAGTGCATTATTGACTCCGAACACAGAGCCCAATAAACAACGGAATCAGCAGAAAAGCATAAATTCCTAAGCGCACTCCCAATCTCGTGCAATATCCCTCGAGCAAGGAATCTGCCCTTAATGACCTCTCGAGTGTGCACAGCCAGCGGAGGCTTACAATAAATAAATTAACCGGATTACCCAGAATCATATACAAGCCTTCAGCAAGCCGTGCCATTATATACATTCGCACACAACAACAACCAAAAGGAAAAGCCACTCTCCAAAAGTCCTCCAATACCTGTCGTCGCAGACGCTGATGACGCCGTCGACCCTGGGTATGATAACCGCTGCGTTGACGTCGTCATTGCAGCCCTCGAGCTTCGACAGTAGTATCGGCTTCCTGTTGCTGCTGAACTTGTCCTGGTTGATGCCTGGCGCGGGCTTGATTTCGGCTGCCATTTCACCTGCTGCTGCTGCTGCTGTACGCGTTCGTCGGCATTAACTCGCGCGGATCAGGATCGTCATTTGACAGTTGTCGGACTTCGGCGAGCGCTGTGCGGCTGTGGTGGTGGTGGTGGTGGATTGGCAGAGTCGCGGTCCCGGGAACATGCGAAGTGAGCAAGAGCTGCAGGTGGATTGTGGATACCTACACACGGCGACGGGCCGATTCACGTGAGATTAGAATTATATTGCGCCTGTTTCGCGAGCCGAACACGACCGCGCACACACACGGGGCTGTTTGGGCTGCGAAGAGGGGAGAAAAAAAAAACGAAACGGAGCAGTGTACGTGTGACGTCGACAAGCGGGAACTCCCGTTTTTACTCGATCGATAACGACTTTTCGAGTTTAATGATTTTTTTAATGGTTTTTTGAATAATTGGTTGGAGTTGCGATTGGTAGTTTTGAGAAAACGATTGCGAATTTGAATTTTAGTTTTAGCATGCCTCTAGTTATATTATTAATTAATTATTAAAATAGAAAATTTTAATATGGAGAAATAAATATTTTATATTATTAAATTATAGTTTTAAGAATACTTTTATTAGAACATTGAACAATTGTAAAGTATTTCTTTATTGTTATGTATACATTCCTACCTAAACAAAAAGATTGGAGTCAAGAGGTGAAGAAGACGTTGTTTTTACCCACTCAGCTGTTTTGAACATCTGTGTCAAATGTAAACTCAGCCAAAGGCTTTTAAGTACGCCTCCGTGTTTTTAATTGTATTCATTTAATCAGTTAGCCTCCCTTTAAACTTTCAAAACATTTCGCCTCCTCACACCAGTCTTTCCATGAATTCTCACTTGTTTGTTTTCAATATTTTTATTTTGAGTTTTTCCAAAGAATTACTTTTGTACAAAACATAGTGGTGAAGGAATTTTATACGAACATAACCTAAGATGTGATAAGATAAATGTATGCCGTCCTAATCTACAAACGAAGAAATCGAAGCGATTTTTTCAAGAAATATTATCTATATTGAAATAATGATACAAGTATATAATCTGCTTTGATTACAAAAATGTCTACTAATGCTTCAATTTCAGGAGTCAAGGTAAGAGGTTATAACTTCTGTCTATTTTTAGAAGTCAATTTCTTATTTATAATTTCTAAAAGCTTTCTAATTTTTTAATTATAGAGCGAAGGTGACTCTGAAGATGATTTGAAACGTCAAGGGTCATTCAGAAAATTACTACCAGTCAATAGTAATGGAGATTCTCAACTTAGCACTGCTGTTAAAATGATAGATCGACCAAATGCCTCCCAAAACAGTAAGGAATATGCTGTATACCTTCAAGAGTACAACATTCTTGCAGAATAGTAAGTGGTTTATGATCTCTGTAAAGATATCAGTTTTATTAACCTTTTAATACATTTGTATTTATTTTTCAAGCAACATGTTACGTAGTCAAGATTTAAGAGGCATATATGTTATACCATCAGCTCAAAATTCTTTCCGTAAATATTTATTTTACAAAGTAATTATTGCAAATTTTTAATCTAATAGATATTAAATTCATTTTATTTTTTAGTTTGGTTTGGAGTGCAGTTTATTCGTCAAGGAATATATCAAGGTGGTGTGTTCAGGTTTACGGTAACACTGCCACAAAATTTTCCAGATGGAAAATGTCCGGTATGATTATAGATGATCTATTTTTAATCTTTTAATTTACATTACGTTTTCTTTATGAGATTAAATGCTCTCTTTTAGAATGTGGTCTTTCAAACTAAAGTTTTTCATCCTTTAATAAATTACGTAACTGGAGAACTTAATACTGCCTGGGGTTTTCCAGAATGGAAGCGAAGCAACAGAATCTGGCAGCTAGTGCAATATATAACAAAAATTTTTACCAAGCTTGATACCAAAATGATTCCAGTTAATGAGGAAGCATCATTACAGTATGATAATTTAAATATTACTTTATACCTACCATAGTGCGGGGTATCTTGTACCACTATCCTAAAATAAATCTCATCAGCTCTTTAAAATATCTGGAGTGTTATGATCTTATCAGCTCTATAAAATATGTAAAACTTCACGTTCCAGATATTTTATAGAGCTAATAAGATGTAGTGTATAAAGTAGTGATCCAAGATTACCTGCTCTACAGACCTACTGATTATATTTGCTTATAACTGATAAATATTATCCCTTAAACTATAGATTGGAAACTAACTTTGAAAGTTTCAAGGAACAAGCTAAAAAATGTGTTAAGGACAGTCTAAGTGTGGTTTATGATACTCCTACAACAGATGATCCACATTACATTACGTTCAGTCCTTATGATAATGAATTACATGATCCTGTAAAACAAGAAATCTATAAACCAAAGGTAAATTGAAAAGACAAATGTTTTATTTCTTTTTAGAATTTTTGAATTAATAATTATTTTCTATTCTATTACAAAAAACTCAGGATGACAATGAGAACAAACCCACTGGATATTCGTGGGTACAGCCAGGCTCTCTGCAGCCATTCTCGAAACCAGAAGCAAGATAACGAATAATCAGAGGCGTTTTACGCATTCGATTCGAAACTACGATCGCCAGTCGTTATGCATTTTTCTTGCCTGCACAACGAGAAAGATTGGAAACATAAGAGTGCGATCCCAACTATTTTTATACTATAAAAGAAGAACGTAAATGCAAAGTATTCTAATGATGAATTTATACATTGTGATTTATATTGCGAAGATTTCTACCGACTGACGTGAAATTACTTTTGTTACTATTAATACTCATTACTTACATGATGGAATGAGCCACGTTTTGTCCTACTACGATCAATTAATCGCTGTGAGCGATCCAAAAACGTAATTTGATAAGGACATTTTACAATGGTGATAGTATAGTGCTAGTAACAATATTAATGCGGTTTAAGTTGAATTTTCTGTTAACGAAAATTGTTATACTTCTTATAAGAGCAATGGCGGAGATTGTTATATATTGAACAAAATAATTATTTAGTTACATTTAAAGATTGTACATTAAGCAGAGCAATTATTAGGAGCGTTCAATTAAATTATTTTTCATTATTGCTATGATAAATAATTTTCTACCAGAAAAAGATTATTTTATTACATAAGTCTAAACAAAATAAGTGCAATATATGAAAAAAACGGAGAGTGGGGTAAGCGGCTATTCGCGGTTTTCACGATTTTGAAAATTTTGTCAAAAAATTTATGCAAATGCATATGTTAAGTAGATATATTAATTTGACGAGCGATTTTAAAATCGTATTGTTAGCTTACAAATAATATTAGTATTTTCTGCCTAAAAATATAAATGTTATGATTTTAATTTTGTGAACTATTAATAAATCATTATATAAAAACTTTTACCTATGACGTTATCAAATAAACCCACATAAAAATGTGTAAACTTTTATTTGTAGATAAAATGTAGTTTCAAATCCTTGACTTTTTAAAATAGTATATCATTATTATGTATTTTAAATATAAAAATCATTTTTTTATTTCTCTTTTTTATTTTAAAATCAATTTCTTATTACTTAGATAATCTTTTTTAGTTATTTTATTATAAAAGTAAAAACACCTAAACTAATGTTTTTCAATTCAACTTTAATAAATGTTTTTGTATTACTTATTTCTCTGATGATCTCACCTGAACATTTTTCTGTGGTTGGTGTAAAAAGAAATTAGCAAAATGATGTTCCTCTAATCATGCGATCGACCGTGAGGTGGTGCCCTCTGGATGTCAAGCAGCATCCTCTCGACGCAACTTCGTCATCTGCGTCGTTTCATCCCACGCTAATTGATCGTGCGAGAGATTTTGATTGCATGCGATTTGCAGTCGTCCAAGGTATTGCACAGTGTTTTCTATAAATTTAGATTATCATTCATTAAGAGCTTGTCAGAACACAACAGTATACAAAATTTCATTGCTATCGTGCTTACCACTGTAGAGTTCCATTGCGTCGGCTTTCGTAGCTTTTGAGGTTATTTCTGGGTGCAACTGAACACTTTGCATCTTAATTGTTTGTTATATCGCAAAATAAATACGTGGAAAGTCGCGGTTAATATTTTCAAGTTTGTTTCAATGACATTTGAACATAGACTGTTGAAGTTTGTTTTTAAAATTAACAAGACACTTAAAGAATTTATAGGAGTGTCCGATGAAGAAATTGCAAAACTATATAGATAACTAGTGTCATGCATATGTCATTTGGAGTTGATTAAAAACGAAAATTATTGCTTTCAGATAAGTCGCCGCATTGGAGATGCAAACAATCAAGTGTGTAGTTGTGGGAGACGGCGCAGTAGGTAAAACCTGCTTGCTGATCTCCTACACTACCAATAAGTTTCCTTCCGAATATGTACCTACTGTATTTGACAATTATGCAGTAACAGTCATGATTGGAGGTGATCCCTACACCTTGGGATTATTTGACACAGCTGGTAAAAAATTTAATATAACTATGTAACATCTATTTTTGTTCATAAAGTTAACATTTTTAAACATAAACAATCATTTGTAGGTCAGGAAGATTATGACCGGCTGCGTCCTTTAAGTTATCCACAAACAGATGTGTTTCTGGTCTGTTTTTCAGTTGTATCACCTTCATCATTTGAAAATGTTAAAGAAAAAGTAAGCAAATCATCAAGATGTATATTTTTACATAAATTAAATTTTAATTACAATTACAATTCAATTACATTTAAATAAATTGTATAGTGGGTACCAGAAATCACACATCACTGTCAAAGGACTCCATTTCTACTAGTGGGAACTCAAGTTGATTTAAGAGATGATGTTGCTACTATTGAAAAATTAGCAAAAAACAAACAAAAGCCTATATCAGTTGAGCAGGGAGAGAAACTTGCAAAGGAACTAAAAGCTGTAAAATATGTTGAATGTAGCGCTTTAACTCAGGTAAAATCATGAAATACAGTGTAAAGACGATTACTTACTAATAATTAACGAAATGTTATTAAATCTTCTTTGTACATTTCAGAAAGGGTTAAAAAATGTTTTTGACGAAGCAATTTTAGCTGCATTGGAGCCGCCAGAGCCTCCAAAGGGTAGAAAGTGTTTTCTTCTGTAAAATGCACTAGTCGATTTTTCAGCCAGTCATGCGTGGATTAGGTAAGCAAATATGTATGACATATTAAATGGTGCATCAACAATTAGTTTTACAAATAAATCAAATGCAACTCCGTTGCTTACTAAACGAAATATGTTACAGGAACGCACTTGAAGCCGCTGTGTTCGACGCCACAACAGCAATTGTCTCTCGCGCGGCTAATTAATCAATGATTACGACATCGGCGACAGACACATTCCGTAATTTTCAAAAAAAGTATAGTAGAGATTTTTGAGACTAATTAAGCTCATAGTTCGATGGATCGTTCGGTCGTCGATTTTTATCGAATTTCCATATAAACTTCAGGTACACAAAGCATATACTCATTCGTAAACATAAGCCGTGATTCGCATCTTTTGACAAAGTCTACCAAATATACACCAAGAATCACAAGTAAATTTCTGGGACCGTATATAGCTCTTTCTTGCATTTGGCGAAGGGATTAAAAAAAAAAAAAAAATTCGCCAGCACAATGGACTGATTTAATAAGGTGATAGAATAACGTTACTCGCGAATTGCAGTAATGACTAATTAGTACTGCGCGATGTCAGCTAGAAGAATGGTAAAGATCATAGTGTCGTCAGCGTTTCGGTAACTTTTAGCTCTAGCCATTATTGAGATTTTATTTATGAAAAAGTCTGTAGACAGTATTCAATCATGTATTTCAAATAGTTATCGAGAAAATTGCAATTTTAAGAAGGGGGAGAAGTTTATTGTATTTGTTGATATATATACTTATATCAATGCAAATCTAATTTTTTTTCGAACTTATATACTTGAAAGAAATTAGGATTTATTTGTATGGCCCGTATACGGCACTGTTATGTATCGAATATTCTTAAATAAACATTAAATTACATTTGTATACTATATGCATTTCAAATTTTTACATTTATCAACATTTTCATCTTATATTATCCTGTCAGGATTTTTGTTTCAAATGTCATTCTGCTTGTAAATAATAGTCTTTTGATAAAGAAGATAATTACGAGAACCCACTTTTTTCATTTAATTTTCAATTTTTAGTAAATATCTATGGAAAGTTATTGTCCCAATCAAAAAACATTCCAGAGAGACATTCTTTCAAAATTGCGTTCGAACGTTGGGGGTATCTGTGCAGCCAGCGTAAATGTACGCGTATCTTTGGTCACGTGGTAAGTAAAATAGCCAAATTCATTAGGATGATTCAAAATTTTCATTTTTAAGAAATTTCTTGAATTAAATTATGTAAAATAATGGAATATGTGGAAAAAATAGAAAAAACGTTTAAGTTCTTTTTAGAAAACTTGAGCAGGTATTTATTTAGACCTAAAGTTGTTAAAACTCGTTTTTTCAAATCGAGGTAGAAACCTTTAAATGACTTCGAAAAAAAAGTTTATATTCTCATTTTCTACCTTTTAAAGGGGTTACAAGAAGAACACTAAAAGAATTAGCATACTTTAGCACCTGTTAAAACCGGCTAAAATGTGCTAAAGTCAAATAAAAGCATCTAATCCTTTTATTCTACTAGTTGTTACCCCTTTAAAGGATGGAAAATAAAAAAAGAAACATTTTTCTTTCGAGAAATGCTTTTTGACGTCATCTAGAGGTTCCTATAAGTCGCTTGTATACAAAATGAAATACATAAAAAAAATTTAGACTACGCTTTTTTTAAAATGTACTAATAAGTAATAAATAATTTTTTCCTATGCAGACATGAAATGGGCTCTTTTTCATGCCTAAAAGTAGCGTAGAAAATTGCGCATTTCAATCGTCTTTGTAAAAAGTGTGAAAAAATGTCTATTTAGCTGGGGAAAACAATTTTTTTCCCCGGTTTAGCGGGGAAAAATTACTTATTTCCCTGCTAAACCGGGGTTAATGCCTTTCAACTACGTTGTGAACGACTCGAAATCCACGATCACCTACCAAACTTTAGTGCATGAAAAAGGTCCTTGTCCTTTGTTGAAAAATCGGCGCCCTCGACTTCGATCGTGCTGAATACCTCACCCTCGCTGGAAATAGTTCATTATCTCCCCTTGTTGTACACTGTAGGGGAAACTGGGGTAAAGTGAACACACGGGTAAAGTGAATCACGCTTATTATTTCTTCAACAAATTATTATTTATGCCTAATTTTAATTTTAGTGAAAGATATTTATTTAAAGATGATAATTAAAAAGTTTCACTGCATAACCATTAATATTTTATGAAAGAAAAATATTCTATTTTTCGACCATAAAAGACCGTTGGTTTGTTGAATTCGTTATAACGATTAAACATGTTTATAATCAATTTTATCGCTAGATTTTTTCTTCTAATTACTTCAAATACGTTTTACTTACTATTACCAAGAATACAGAGTTTAAAGAAAGATTTTTCTTTTTTTAAACAAACATTTTAAAGAATCGACTTCTCGGGGTAAAGTGGTCCGGAAAATAATGCGAAAGCACTAATTTATACGCGGTCAGATGGAAAATTTAACAAAATATTAATCAAGGTGAATGTTAGTGTAATATACAAAGCCTTTGTTGCAACGCATTTCGTATTTGTACCATAATCGGCCAACAAAACCTCCATATTTAACTGTTTCGAATTTTACAGAATTTTAAAGGTTTTAAGATGTCTTCTTAGTTTTATTATTATCTAAATTAACGTTTTTATCTATTCTTGTACAAAAACTAGTAAAATATTTTCAAAATACTTAATTCTATCTTCTAATTCACTTTACCCCGCGCTGAATGGCCCGGGTAAAGTGAACAGGTATTTTTCAAAAATAGGTAAATAATATTAAACTTAATAAATGACTTTCTTTAAAGTTGCTAGTATGTTCATTGATGTAAGAAGTTTCTTGTGCAACTTACAAAGTAATGTTTAAAGTCCGAAAAATATATTTTTTTCGACTTTTAGAGTTACTATGTTCACTTTACCCCAGTTTTCCCTACTATTATGTTCTGATATAGCAGATTTTTTTATCATTATATTACTATATTATAGAAAATAAAAGCGCGAGGCGCTCATCAAAAGATTCAAATTATACCAATTGAAGTTTTTAAGGAGCGCCCCACGCTTTTATTTCTTGTAATACAGTAATATAATCTTAAAAATACTGCTATACAAACCAAAATTATTTATTCCTTTATAGTTCATGTTAATAAAAGCGTAATCTTTAATAAACCTCGTCAAAAACAGCTAAGAAAATCCGATATATTTCGCACCCCAGATACTATAATATTATCTAAAACACTGCTTGTAAACCCCCCGGTAATCTCCATATCAAAACTAACTTTGTTTCTTTAGAAACCCTCGAACCACTATCCTCGTCCTTATTTCTCACTCAATTTTCCTAAGTTCACCAAAATCCATTGTCCCCTCCATCCTAATTTAGCTCTCCCACAAACCTCCAACCAGCACGACAAAAGCACACAAGAAACGCTCCGATCTCTCCGCAAGATTACAGCCGCAACAAACCCGCTTTCCTCCCGCTCGGTTCCTTTTCGTTTCTTTCCCGGGAGGTCCGTCGTCGTAACAGCGAGAATATAATAGGAAGACGCGCGAGATGGCCGGGAGTCAAACGCGTCGCATCGCTCTCAAATCGATCATCCCGACCGCGGCAGCAGCCCTTTTCAAGACACACATCGCGCGAGCAGCAGTAAAGTCGCGCGAGTCTGCGGGTCGACTCTTCTTCCTCGAAGTCGAGGGGACTGGGGCCACGTTCTTGGCACCTCGCCGATTTCACATCTGTAGGATTCTCACACGGCTGTAGGTGGGAGAACCGCCCGCCGAGCTTTCGAGGACACCGCGGGCTTTTATTTTCTTATTTTGGGTGGAGGTATTGTTCGCTCTATATTTTTTTTTCTTTCGATTTAGTATCGATGGATGAGGGTGACGCTGGGCGAGACGCTGGACACGCGTCAGATTACAGATTAGATGAGATTGGAGGTGTTTTTTTCTTTTAATTAACGGATCGGCATGGGTGCTTGAAATGTATAATGTTGTTTCGTTTAGGTGTAAAATTAACTATTTTAAGGGTACATTCTGGCATATACTTTTAAAAAGTACAGACTTATTTTTTTATCACAAAATTTCAAATAAAAAATGTATTTGTTAACCAAAACTTTGTATTCTAGTGCACGGAATAGCGAATTTTTATGGGTATTAACGGCCTTTACGAAAAGTAGCACGTTTTAAAATACATACACCGAAGACTAGCGCTTTTCGGCACTTATCATAGAGATTAGCATTTTTCATAATTTCCCCACGAAGACTAGCACTTTTTATAATTTCCCCCACGAATACCAGCTCAGTTTCATTATTCGCATAGAATAGATACATTAGATTTGTGTCGATAAACTCCGGTCTGATCGAGTATCGAAGAATGATCCTGTTATCGAAGAAAATTGGTCTACTCACGTATAATACAAATAATCCAGAAAAAGACAGGCGTCGGGAAATTGCGAATTGAGCTATAGTGCTATAGAGCTTCGTGGGAATCTCATGAAAAGTGTTTTGGTGGTGAATGTTTAAACGTGTTACTCTTTAGTCTTTCTGGTAAACGCAAAAAGTATGCTATAGTCTTCGTAAGGGCCATCGATACGAACACAACCACAGAGAAATTAAATATAAAGTAAATTAATTTTTTCTTTAAATCGTGTACACCGTTCATTTGTACGATTCTACAATCTCATACTAGTTTTCGCGGAATTTAATAAATAATATTTTCTATTTTATTTTCAAAAATTTATTAATAAGTTCTAAAACTATTTATTATTCTTTGTCTTAGAAGGTTACCTGCAATTGTAACAAGTGAAAAAAGATCGATGTTTGAAAAAAGATATTTTATTTAAGTACCTATATTAATATATAACACACTTTCAAAATACATAAAAGTATTACAATTTAAAACTATATGTTTTTGTAAAACCTAGCATGTAATATAAAAATTCATGAAATGACATTTTTTAAGGGGCTTATCCAGTGTGACAGTATGGAAAAAATTTTTATGTCTAAAGGTAATGGAGAAAATCGCGCATTTCGAGCGTGGTTGTAAAAAGTGTGAAAAAACATTCATTTAGCAGGGAAAAATAATTCTTATCCCGCTTTTCAAAAATTGCGAAAAAAGGTAGGAAATAAGCTCAGGACCCATTTTTTCAGGTAAAAACATATATATTTAATTTTATATATTATTTACATTTTTATTTGTTACTTTTATTTTGTTTAATTGTCAAGTTTTTGAAGTAGATAAATACATAAATAAAAAACAAAATAATATTAAATAAATTAATATTAATATTTATTCAATTAAATATTTGAACTGCACGATTAAAAATGAAAATTAAAAATACAACAATTTTCAACTGCGTTGTGCACGACTCGAAATATGCGATCACCTATCCAACTTAATTTCATGCATAAAAGCAGGCCCTATCCTGCCTATGTTGAAAGAAATACGATGTATAACATGGGAAGAAAAGCTATTTAAGATTCGGGTGAGGTATTTTCAGCACGCGTCTTTGTCTCGGGCGCCATTACATCGGCGCCCTCGACTTCGACTCGTGCTTGAATACCTCACCCTCGTTACAAATATCTCATTTTCACCCCTAGTCGCACAATGTACTATTTTTGTCCGCTCTTGGCAAAAGCGGTTTTCCCAGCGGGCGAAAAGGCCACCCATTTCGCCCACTACACAAAAACTCCATGTATATCTATGTGTAATCGTGTTTGCATGCGTGCGTGCGTGCGTAAAATTTTTTTAAAAATTTTCATAGTTTGAAAATTTTTGAAGAAATTTTATTGTTATTTTATTTTGGTTTTATAAATATATGTTTACGCCGATTCGAAAAACAGCCACAATTATGCCCGCTTTAGAGGGATAAAAGAAACGCGAAATCAAGACATATGTATATGACAAAAAGTACGGTGTGTACCTTGGGTGAAAAGTCTTTCTTGCCCTTCTGTGATTGCAGTATTCGTCTTTGGCTCGCAATACGCACTCGCCTTCGGCTCGTGCTTGCTTGCCTTGACTCGTCCAAACTACACACGGGCAATAAAAGGCTCATTTTCCCACTAGGTACACAATATACTATTTTTTAATTTTCCTCGAGTTTTATGCAGTAAAAAAGATTTAGGTAGGTTCCCATTGCAAGATCGAAAATGGTTCACTTTGATCTGATACATATATTTAGTTTCCAGAATTTTAAGCTTTTCACACAGAAATGTTAAGAAAACGAAAAAAGTGTGGATCCTCCATACGTCCCTAACGATTTAAAAATAAATGATTAAAACCTTAATTTCAATTTAAAAGGAAAACACCGTATTGTTTATTTACTCCATACGCAATGTTGTTTTGTTTTGCACCGCCATTTTGAATTTTACGGCAGGTAATTACATTTTTTCTCGTACTTGTCTATTTATAATCGTTTAGTATCCATTGTAACGCATTTCCGACGTTCACTTTCAGGCAAATCTTATCTTCTAAACTAATCCCTTCATTTCATCAACTCTTCCAAGTAAACATAGTAAATTGTACCTTCGGCACAATGGATAGGATACTAATAAAGAGCCAACCCACCAACTAAAACCCACTCCTAAACCAAAATGTCCTTTATTACCCAAAAACATTTACAGTACCTACTCACCGGCATCTCCACCGAGCAATCAGAAAATCCACTCCGAGCCATTTCCTCGATTAGCCTCCAACCATCAGCGAGTCTCAAAATTCACCAGCATGGTCATCTATACAGTCCCATTCTCTCTCCTATACATCTTCTCGGCTAATTCGCGTTTGTACCACGTCGTGCGTTGTTCCGCATTACGTTGATTTGCCATAAGGCTTCGGGGAGACGCCTCGTTCAATCACTCGGCCACCTCACGCAACAACTATAGTTTTATTTATCACGCCGAGTTCTGCGCCCTTTGTCGCCGCCGCCGCCGCACGTGCCGTCTCGGATGTATAGTTCGGGGATGTTCTGGTAAGAAGACAGAAGCCGACGCGTGCAGGAACACGAGATAAACTTCCGTCTTGAGATCGACGAGGACGACCGGCTCATCAAAGAAGCGTTTGAAGATTAGTCGCTATTAGGTGGATGGTGGATGTGTAGGTAAGTGGTTTGCGTGCGCGCGAGATTAGGTTATGGTGATGGGCGACATTTCAGAGTTGGTGAGTTATGTGTGTATGTCGTTTGAAGGCTGTTAGCGTGCCGCTGGGTCGTCGGTAGCTTTTTTGGGGGATTATCTTGTAAACGGTGTGCCGTGCACGCGTGTTCGGCTTTATTATGAGTCGGGTGGTATTCTTGATTATATTACGAGTGTTCTTTGTTTCTTTTGTCGGAAGCGCGTTCGCGTTTGCACGAGTAAAGTAGATTCGATGTCATTTTTATATTATTAATATTATTTCGAGAGTGCGCTGATTTTTATTACTTTTATGAGGGTGGATTGCGTTTTATTTATGCATGCGTATATGGGAGATGGCGGGGCTAACTCTGACAAGGGCAAATTTGTTCATGTTAAAATGCGTTTTTAACCGGGGTCGATATCATTACCGATTTTTTGGTTTTAAATAGATACTCGTCAAATTGAAAGTGTATTTTTGTAACATTTATATTGCGCAAAAGTTGTAATAGAAATTCTAAGTTATTATTTTTTATTCATTTTCTTTTTATTAATACTTTTCACTTTTTCATCTGTTTAACATTGGAAATGATTTAGTTTATTCGATACTACTATTTATGTATTAAAAAAAAAGATTTTGTAAATTAAAAGTTTTTGTGAGGGTCATAGGCACCTTTCGATGAATGGTCTTATCAAAGTCCTGAATTTGGACATAAATTGATCCTCGCGTATATAAAAATGAAAAAAATTGTTGAAACTTGAGAATAGATTCTTTAAGGTATGTTCAACAAAAATTAGCTCCTTTTTTTTATTAATTGATATTTTTAAGTTTATTTATAGTACGATTTTTAAGTAAATAACGGTATTTATGTATCAATTTTGAAACCAAATCACATATATATTTTTCAGATCTATATCATAAATAATCAAGTAAAATTAAAAGCGAATATTAGTTATTTCTAGCTATAAAAATATGATAGAATTTTCTTAGAAGTGCATGACAATGTGGTATACGCGAGGGCTATTTGGAGTAACTTTGAATATAAAGGCTAAAAAAATCTGAAGATTGCTATGAAAATTCATATAATCATAACAAATATTCTATGTAAGTCCTACTATAAATACTTGGTCAAATGTTTAGTTTCACCATTGTTAAAATTTCAAAATGTTCATCCCACACGTTGCGATAAATCACTATTGTCAAAACCAAATTTATTGGAGAAACTTTGCGGCATACACGATTCTAGGTGACATGAACAATAATTTTGTTTTGACGGCTATTCTATACTCCTTTTGACATGTACTAAAAAAAGTCAGCGAAGCAGTTTTTCGTTAATATATTTTAAATAATTTTTAACGATAAAGTGCTCCCCTTACTAAATATAAATAGTACATGTTAAAAGGAGTCGAATAACAGTCGATATAAATTTTTGTTTATTATTATGTCACCTAGAATTGTTACTCAAAACCGAAATAAAAAGGAGAAAAAGGTGAAAGTATGAGATTTTTGACGACTACAATGGTGTACTGTTTTTATTTTTCGTCATTTTCTTTCATTTATATTTTAGTAAATGTTTGTGTATATTTAGACATTTTAGAGATCTAAAATTATTATTTTCAGGCCTAACAGTTCGTTTCTATAATTATGTCTGCATCAGTTCTAAGTAATATGAAATTACGAAGAAGGATGTATTTTTACATACAGAAATTCAAAACAAAATCTAGATTTTTGATTGCAGCAAATTCTAGACTACAACAAAGTAAATCATTTTCAATATCCCCTAAAATATATTTCGTTCCTCTTTTCCAGAAGGCACACTTATCAATCCCAGCGAGCACCGAACTACATCCTCCACTACAGTTAATCCAACGCAGACTGCAAAAATGCCGCCACCTTTCAAGCAAGCTACAGTAAGTGTTCCGCCACACACCCCAGCCTCCCCTCCATCCTCTCCTCGCGTCAAACAAATGAAGAAAAGCAATCATAAAATCTCCAATCGCCACGCAACCTCTCCTCCTCCTCCTCCGTTTCAATCAGACTCGGCGATCTTCGCCGCGCTTTTTCCCGATCTTCGCCGCGTTTATGTATCCTCCCATATAATGACACGCGCGCGACTGCAGATTGCCGCGCCGCTATGCCAATTTCCTGTTCCATGCGGACACGACGTTTGCGCGTCGCGCGGACGAGACTGTATAGCTTCGCTTTATTCGCCCTCGGTGCGACGCGATGGATTCGCGATGGATTCCCAATGGCGATTAGCGATAATGCGGCGAAGGTGCGCTCGTTCGTGATGTTTTTCATTGGGAATGCCCGGGGTGGATGTTTGTAGATGTGTGTTGGGTAATAGAGATGTATCTGGAGTTCTGATCTTTTTGAAGGCTGTGAGAAAGAAACGTGGATGCTTGAGTATGTGCAAGGTTAATTAACGTTGTCAACTCCTTGACGTTTTTAGGACAGCCGAGTTAATTGTATACGATTTTTATTTATTCTTATCGCACGTTTTACTTTGGTATCTCTTTTTCCGTTTGTGTTTTAATTATTTGAGTTGTAAATGTTTTTCATGAATAACGGTTAACTACACACTTAGTTATAGTCTTTTTTTAAATTTGTTAAATAAAATGTGTAAGTTATTGGATCTAAATACAAAGTAGTATGGAAATCTGCATAAATAATTACTGTATTATAGATATTATAGAGTAAATGCAATCACAATTTCAGATGTTGTACAATAAATATTTAATAAAATTACAAATTACATTTCCGTACAATTAAATTAAAAATGACAGATATAACAAAATTTAAAGTATGACAAAAAGTGCTTTTGATAATTAGAACTTTGCACAAAAAAATCCATTAGATCAGTAATGTAGAATATAAAAAATAAAGGGCACGTATATTTTGTTTTATGAAATAAATGTAAATTAAAAGAATTACTGTCGTTTAAAGTTTACAGATTTTCGATATATATATATAAGACATGCTGCAATGATATATGACGTCACGAACATATATGTTTTTAACATACAATTTTTCCTGTCATAATTTGTAAATATTATAACAAAAATTCTCCCAGAGCACGGAAACAACTTACTCGCAGAAGACTGAAAAATGTATTCCAGGTTAGAAAGCTAAAAATCTTAAAAACTTGTGGTAAACTTATTTAACTTATATTTATCTAAAGCACTTGTTGCAAATAATTTACTTATGGAGATAAAATAGCAGAGTCAATGATAAGAATAGTAGTTAAAAATCAATTCTTCTTTATCAAAAATCATACACCTTACATCAAACAAAACAGGTTTTATAAATTTACGTCGAATCGCACCCTTCAACCTCCACACCGCTCTAAAATTACGAAAATTAATTCACCACCTTTCGCTCATATCCCCTCGGCAAATACAATCCGAATCCTCTGAACGGTCCTTTACTCCTTTTTCTCCGATTCCTCCCATATCCCTCCGCTTCTCCGCATCGCGCTCTTAAATACCTGCGCGCTCATCTCTTCCGCTCTCTCTCCCGATATATACACACATCACCCGCAGCACACGCAGTCCTCTGTTCGATTCCGCGTCGGGTCCCGCTCTCGCGCCGCCCCGATATCACGAGGCACGATCCCGTCTAATTGAAGTAACCACAAGGCTCTCGTCGACCGCCTCTATATATACACCGCGCGCTTCTCCTCGACAGATATAACACACCGTAGGTAGTGTAGTATCTTCCCTCGCGGCTCGGCGCGCAATCCCATCAAATGATCGAAAATGACTGCCTCCCGGTTTCTCTCTCTCTCTCTCTCTCTCTCGTGCGCGATTCTCCTCTTCTGCCAAGCACCGCGCACACATTTCCGCTCGCACGTGCCGTATATACGCGCGAGCGAGCGCTCGGTCAAGAAAAGGAGGATATATACAGAGGAGAGTAAACCGTAAGATCCGAGGAGTGTAGATATACGCGCGTCGCTGCCGCATCATTATTGCCTTCTCGCTCCCGCGCCCGAATCGATCTCTCTCTCTCTATCTTTTTCTCCCTTTTGCCGCTGCTGCTGTGTGGCAGTCTCTCTCGGTCTGTGGTTTAATTGCAAAGCGACCCTCGGCGGCGGACACGTACCGCGTGTGTGTATATATATATATATATATAGGTGTGCGGAGGCTGCGAGCCAATACCGGAGCGCTTTAGCCCGAGCGAATAAATAAATCGAGCAAGTGCCGCTCGCGCGCCGCTCGTCGTAAATCGTCGAGACGCGCGAGTGCACGAGTTGCACGTGTATCACGGGTGTGTGTGTGTGTGTGTGTAGGTGGACGTGGTGTGCGAGAGTCGCGCTTATTTGGAGGCAATTCGGTGCGCGGAAACACCGACAGGCGTGTATCCCGATTTGGGATGGAACACGCTCGAATATTAACTTGCGAAGTTTTTTTTGGGATAGGGTAGCGCGTGGATGTACGTTTTGTGCGTTGGCATTTGAATGCTTTATGCAAATTTTAGATTAGGTTCTGATTGGAAATTCGTTACTGTAGATTGGAGTGACATTGTATCCGTATCTATACATGGAAATTTCATACTGTTCAGGTTTTCTACGTTGGAACAATTAAGTTCCGAAACAAGCGCTAAAAGTTGGATTCTAAGTTGAAGTTGTAGCCTAGGTATACAATTGTATAATGTACTCTTGAGTAAAACTATGAAACAATAGGGCGAGCAAAGTCATTGGGACCAATTTGAACCACTTTTTTAATTTCTATATATGTCTTAGCTAAATTTTAATTTTGGAACATATGCAACTGAATCACGAAAATATTTTATGTACGATAAGTTGGTACGGTAATGAGATCGTTCAAAAATTAAAATACGGAAAAAACTGTTTGAAATTGAAAATTTTGTTAAATTTGGTTATTTATTCAAACATATCAACATCAACATTAAACATAATAAATAAATTTTATGTTGGGAGCTTAAATTAAATCGTCTGTGATTTCTTCAATATCGATACTTTTTGTAGTGTAGTCATCTTGATTTACGGTATCGTGTGCAGACATTTCACAATAAGAATAATTTCGTCGACGTATCGTTGGTACATATTAGTATGAAGTTACTTTTAACGTAGAAAATAATGGCTTGAAATCTATTTTATTTGATTGCCTGCATAGATTTTTCTTTTTATGCTGTAAAACACTTAAGAATTTATTATTGAGTATGTATATGAATATCAAAAATGTTAATACAGTGGATTTTCCGTACATGCTCGCTTATTGATATGAGTGATTTTCCACAAAAAATTTAAATTGTTTCCGTGTTAAATAAAATTTCTCTATTCCAAATAGTATAAAATAATATTTAGATTACTAAAAATGTATCTAGCAGGGATACAATTTTTATTTTTTGTAGAAAATCACTCATATTGAGCGCCCATATAGGTATATCGAGAGTCCACTGTATGATAGAATTTATCGGTTGAAAAAATAAAGTGGAAACTGATTTACCAACACCAACGCAGCTCACAATTATAAAACTTTCTGACGATGTTTATGTTTAAGGGTTAATCATCTAAGCAATAAATAATAGTCTTGAATTTCTCATACCTCAAGTCGTATAATAACGCTTCTTTTGAAATTAGTACGTCAGTCTAAACGAAAGGAAACTAGACTTCTGCGCTCTTCGACTCACGGGTAAACTGGAAATTTATTTAGATTAAGTAGAACTTCACTACATTAGTTTTAGCGATTTTGAATGTACGTTGAAAATTGAGCGCGTTAAAATTTTTAGTATAGATCCTGCGATTGCGTATAAAAGGATGACAGTTGATGTAGACATTGATGTAAGACTCGATACGCGAGACCACCAAGTCAACGAGGTAGTAGTTAATTGTTGTATGCACACATGCATTGTATCTGTTTCAGAGGATGACGATGCAAGAGGAAGCGGTGAAGACCAGGTCAGTCGTGACGACGCAGCCTGATAGATCGTTAGGAGGTCGAATCTCACATCTGAGTCCCTCTGGCATGGTAATTGTGAGGCGTATATTTGGTGGCAAGATTTATTTTCACGTGTAATGGAAGAACGAGTACGATTTATGTTATTACTTAATTACACATATTGGAACTACATTGAATTTGACAAATATAACATGATACAATAATTTATAAGCAAGTGTAACTATGAATCAACTTCTTTATCTTTCTACGATTCGCCACAACTCCATAGTCCAACCAACAAACATTTAAAATAAAATTTTACACCCATAAAAGCGCACCAAAGCCCATAAAATTCCAAAACCTCCCAAAAGCAAACACCCACCTCGAGCCGCATAATATCCCCCTCCAAATTTATTAACACCGCTCTCTCCCTTTAATACACAATAAACCACCTCCGCGTATTCCGCTCCAAAGATAAGAAAGCACATAAGTTTCGCGCCTCCCCTTCACACTTTACATACGTACATACCTTACACCCCCGTCATTTCCATTTCCACTGACAAAGCAATTCTCGAAAAAGACCGGCAGCAGCGAATTCGTCCTCTCTCCCTCTCACGCAGATGTACAATATATACCTATCATACATACGCACCACGCGGAGAAACGCGTTATATCCGTCGCATGCCGCACGGAGAGGATCGCTCGCCGCGGGCGGCTAAAAATCCAGCGCAACTCCTCGCGCTCGCGCGCGATTCTTATCTCCGCGCAGCACCCCCGGCGTCTCTCTCTCTCGCTCGCGGCGGCACAGATCTCGCGCCATTACTCAGCCTGTCTCATACTCTCTCTCTCTCTCTGTGTATGTATTTGTGTGTAGAGATATGTAGCGGCTGCTGCCGGTGCGTGGGACTTACGCGGGGAAGGCGCGTAAAAATGACTTGTGTCAACGTATGGGCCCGGCGGACCCCCCGCGCGCCTCGTGGGCCTCGCGCGGCTGCGGGTGGGCCCCGCTTATGGCTCTCGTTGTCTTCTTTTCTCGTTTTTTGTTCTCTTCTTTCTTTTAGTTTTGTCTTCTCTTTGTGGGATGAGGGTTGTGTGTGGATGGTTGGAGGTGTGTTAGAACGGAATACGGGTATGGATAAAGTGTCCCGTGAGGTTGTGATAGTTTTGGGAGGCGCGTGGACGCGGCAGCTGGACGATGCGATTTCGATCTTGGAGGAGGAGGTAACGGATGGTGGCTTCGGCGAAATTCGATTTTTTGGAAGAGAGTTGTAACTGTAGATTGCTGGAGGGAGTTTGGACGCATTGACGGCTTGTTTAATGGATCCTAATGTCTTAACATCGATTTTAGATCCTAAAGTGTATGCAATGACGAATGAAAACTTTACTTGTGTATTTTGGTACACATTATATCGTAAAATCAAGAGTTACTAATAATTTGAAAGCTTGTAAAGGTGTAACAGTTTTTCATATTTAAGTTTGTGCTTTAAGAGCAAGTAATTTGGATTTTTGTTGATCTTTAGAATATACGCGCGTTTGTTCTTAAATTTCCTTGTAATAGTTTCAGTTTAGATTTTTTAGTATTTTATTCACTATTTTAAAAATTTTTAAACTATAGAGGGGAGAGTTGAGTCAGAGGGTTACTTGTGGGTTAAATGGAACACTTTACTCTAGACAATTTATAAATCGAATGCAGATAAAAAGTAAGTGACTGCAAAAACCTATTTATCACTCAGATGTACTTAAAAATTTATGGAACGCAAATATCAACAAAAAATATTAAAAATTATCGATGCAAGGAAAGCGCATTTCGACGTTATGAGTGTTCTTTGTATCCCACCTATGGCGCGAAAGTATTACTATTATAAATTAATTGGTTAATTAAACTATGTTTAAAGTGTCACCTGGATTTTCTTCAATGGACTTCAAGCTAGCTGGATTTAGGTACAATTTTGCTCAATCCGGTTAAAATTCAGGTGATATTTTCAGTAGTTCATGGTAATGTTTGAGCAAGGCTACTGGGACATCCCAGAGGACTGTACTGTACAAAATGTTCACTCATACTAGATAATTTATTATTTTATTTATTTACAATATATAAAATTATCAATACATAAAATCGCATATTTATCCAAGTAATTCGAATGATTTTATTGCCCTACATAGCTAGCGCTCCACATCGTAAAAGGTTGCGTAAAATTATCAAAACTTTTTACCAATCAATAAGTTAAAAAAGTATGTTTTCGAGTAATGGCGAGTTGAAAACCGCGGAATATTTCGGTACTCATAGTTAAAGCATGGTTCTAATGTTTTTGAATTCACTAAATTTTCACGCACTCTTACATGCACCTCCTTAGCAATGCAAATATGTACATATTATTTTTTTTTAATAAAAAGAATAGCTGAACTTGGAGAAATGATCTGGAAAAATAATTTTTCCTTACTATATAGGATAAGTTTAAATTCATAATAATTTATATATTAACAGATTTTTCAAGTTATAGATTATTTTTCTTAGTTTTTAAGACTAATTCTTGAAGTGATATAGTGTTAAAAGATACAGATGAATACAAATGAAAAAAATTTCTCGCAAGTTAGTTTCGATTGCATTGAATACATACAATTAAAAAAGCTGAAAAATTGTAATCTTGATCTAATGAATCATTTATTAAGAGCGTCGATCAACGCTCAAAACACATATCAATTTTCAGTGACGCGCACACCCAGAACATTAGAAAAGCGGCCAAATCGCCCGAAGAAATATTCTTCATTGTTTGTCAAAGAATCATGACGCGGCACCTTCACCAACACCCATCTCCCGCTACATATTTGTAAACGTAAGTCACAAGTCCCCTCAACAATACCCATCACCGATAGCAGGATTTTTCATCGCCCAGGTCCATTATCATCCACCCCTCAACCATCGCGTAAATCCAAATCAGAATCTCGGAGATTCGTCAAAGGTCCAAACCTCGCATACCACCTCTTCAATAGAACCACAGCCCTACGCGATCACTCGATACCCACATCCCCCCTTTTTTTATTCTCCCTCGTGCAATCCCGGAATGCCTCTCTCTGTGTTACGTCTCCTCCGACTTTTTTTTCTCCTCGCGCGCCTGCGCAAGTCACGCTGCCATTGCCGCTACGGGGCGTGTGGACCCTCGTCCTACGGCGGATTACACTTCCACCCGAGAATGGAGAACATACAACACAGCTCGCGGCTACTTCTTTCTCCGGTCTTCCTTTATCTCCGCCTGTCTCTGGGCTGCCGCGTCGATGGCCGCGAGATACGCCGCGATATAGACGTCGACGAGGTTGCGCGCGCGAGGGGGAGCCGCTACGACGCGAAATCGATGCCTGGTGTATCCTCGCGGGAGTAGGTATATGAGAGAGAGGATGCGTGTAGGTGATTCTTCGGATGTATTCTGATCGATGAGGTTTTTAGTGTGTATGGAGAGGTGCGCGATGGCTGGGGGCGTTTCGCGAGGCTGTCGTGAGAAAGAGAGGATAGTTTTGGAGAGAGATGCGCGGGATGTGGGTTTAGAAGGTTTCGAGTATTGAGTTTCGAGCGTGGGCTTTTGTTTAGGTTGAGTTGTTAACGATTGCGGTTGGATAGTAAAGTAGGAAAGTTTAGTGGATGCTTTACGATTGAATTCGTAGTAAATAATGGCTATGGCTGTTATTGCGCATAATTTTTGGCTGATATCGTAAATACTTTAATAATTCGGCAGGGATTTATAAATGTATTAAAAATATGGTCCTTTGTTTTCTGGATATGGGAAAATTTAAGCATACCGAGTACCCGAGATATTTTTTTTTTTAATTTAACGTCTTCGTTTACAATAATTTTCGATAAAGTCTTATACGGAAAAAATATAAAAGATGTACTAAAAATAGTCTTCAGTCCCATTTTTAGTCAGGTATAGAAGTAAAATATTCTTAAATCCATAATAAGAGACTTAGACAAATATTGTTTTATAAATACACAAGTATCAAAATTACTTAGATAATTCATTTTAGATCAAAAGTTTAAAAAATACAGAATTTTTATTACTAATGTTATAGAAACACTATTTCTAATATAGTTATACTTACTTTGTTATAAAATCCTTACATGATTTTAGTTATTAGGCGAACTGAAGATTAAGTTAATTTCAAAAGAATTTATTCACTAGATCATCGCCAGCAGCATTTTGAAGTCTGGTAAATAATTAAAATAACTTTCTTTTATTTCTTTTATAATAAACAGAGAAGTAAAATTTCAAGTTTTACGAATTCGTCACAGAGAAAATAAAAGTTTTTGACACTAAACTTGGTTAGGACTGAATATAATACAGGATTGATATAATTATATCAAACATTTATCTTAAGTATGTTAAACGTGTATGGTATATACTGAAGAAAAATGTTTTAGTATTTGAATAATTTATGTGTGCTCACATTTAGCTAATTTAAAATAATGAAAAGCGTATAAGCATTTGGGATTACGTATAATGATATTTAGTACCCGACAGCTAAGTCCTGAGTACTAATCTGTAAGATACTGTCAAACCATTTTACTCATCGTCTCCAAACTACTAATCGTATATAGAGGCCATTTTTTCTTCGAGTATATTTCGTACATCCTGAGCATGACTATATTATGATCACTCAAAAATTTGTTAACTTGATTTTTGGCGATAACTCATACGAAAAAAAACCTGCATACACTATGAAAATTTGTTTAACAACATTGAGAAACTGTAAAATAATAATAAAATTCACGTAAAAAATTTATAATTTCACTATAAATTACGTTTTTTGCTTTTTTTACAAAAACATAAAATTTTGAGTTGTCATAGTCTTGTTCTGGGAGTGTGATATGTAGAATGATAATTTAGAAAAGAAGCATTTAGTAAGATAAGTAAATTTTAATTAAGGGTGCGATGGAATACCACTAATTTTTTGTTAGAATAATTTACAAATTATGTAATTAATAATTTATTATAATATTAACTAAATTTTGTAGTTAACGTCGTCTTTCTTTGGCAAGCGTGCTATGCTGATGGTAACTCAGTTTAACGTTGGCAATAATCACAAAATTCAAGTATATTTATTTTATGCCATCTGTCGAGCTTCCAAACCATATTGAAAATGCATTTCTCAGTAATTACGCTCTCAATCTGATTCATCAAAACTAGAATTCTATAACCTGTCATTCGAGAGTAGCAGCGACATAAACAAAACGCAAACAACTACGCGATACAGTCAAAAATAATTACAATTTCATTATGTTCTCTATTCTGTGTCTTTAAAACAATCACTTTTCAAAATCTTTCTATTATTTAAAATCAATAAAACCTTTTCAAAAAGAATTCTTTTACAATATTTTCTAATACTTAATACAAAAAGCAGCTTATTCCATACTGTATAGAGCATTTGCCGGCAGAAAGGAAGACAAAAGACGAAGAAAGATATTCATGAGAAGCAACGCGTACACACGCGAGGCTTCTAACTTCAAAGTGACTTTTTCGCGAGGCGCACATACACAAGTAGAAACAAAAGAGAAAGAAAGCGAGTCCGCGTTGTTACACGCAGTGCGCATCGCTGAATATAAAAGATGCAGAGGCACTAGCGCACATTTCCCCGTAAATGTACCTCAGACGCAGATGTGCGGCTTTTCAGCTCTACATTCAAAGATTATTTTCTTAATATTATAATAGAATAATCTTTGGGTGAAGTAGAGGCTATATTTATAATTATAGAAGAATCTTTCTATCACTCAATTTTGAATTTATCAAAGCTACACTACTTACTAAGTATATCTTAAAGTAATTAGTTATTAATTACTTTTTCAAAATAATGACTTTACCTATATATTTCTTTTTTTTTCGGGAGTTTTAATCACTTTTAGTAATATATAATTGTATGATTAGACTAATGTCCAATATACACATGTTTCCACTATCTTACTTCACCATTCACCAAGATATCCCATAACACCCTACTTAAACCACCATCTTACACATTTTTTCTCCTCGCATCTGCATCCGAGAGCTGTTTATCAGACGACTCGCAGACCCCAGAACCCCAGCCGACTTATCAATCCGTCAGCCACGCTGTATAGATACGAAAAATCAGAGCCTGTCTGGAAGCTTCTCCCCCCTCCAGCTCCGCGATCTCTAGTGGGCTGCTGCCACCGCTGCGCAAGACAAGAGGAAGACGCTCTCGTCGAGAGAGTGAAAAGCAGGAGCCGCGCCAGCCGAGAGAAAGCAAAAAGAGTAAAGGAGGCCGAAATCCAGAGCGCAGCGTGTATTACACAGTCATATTCTGTGATACTACGAGTGGCACGTGCGCGTGCGCGCCTCCCTCTTATCCGCGCTGCGTTAGTACCTATTAAGATACCGCCTCGTCTCTTTGATCCAACGCTGCGTTCCCTTCGTCCCACCCTTTCGGTTTCACGTGTTTTTTTTTCTTTCATACGCGTATATATTTTATTAATGTATATGAGAGAGCACACGTCTACCTACTTCACGTGGCGCCAGGAGCCAGGACTCGAAAGAGGAGCTGATTTCTTTTTCGCCTTTTCCCGTGGGAACGTTTTCCACGTATTTATATGTATCTACGTGGTAGGAGAGAGAGAGAGCTTGGGTTTTATCTTGGACCCTCGGCCGTCGGACGCGCGAGCGGCGAATTGGAGTCGCGGCGATTTACGGGAATCGTGCCGACGGCCCGCGTGCGCGCGCACTCGAGCGGAGTTGCGGTGGCTCCTGCTCCCGGGGTGTTTTAATAAATTTAGCAGGGGATGCGAAGAGGATGTGACCTTCGAATTACGCGCGGTGTCGTTTTGATTTTTTACTGCGCGAGTGGGATGTGGGTTCGGCTTTGTATTTGATTGTTCGGTTAGTTGTGAGATTCTTGTAAGCGTTGTGTGATGTTTTCCTGGTGAGAATAGAATTGATTTTAATAAAAAGGAGTTTTATTTTATTTTAGAAAACAATTTAAACATTTAGTTTGTATATCGTTCCTTAATTGTAAGCATAAAAGCAGAATTTTCATTTTAATTTGATTATTTATTTTCGTTTTTGAACATCTTTTATTAAATTGTTACCTGCATACTTTAAAGACCTCCTTACATTAAGTTAGAAAACTCTAATGTTCTACTTATACAATTTTGCTATGCTTTTGATACTCTTAGTACTTATATTCCATCCAGCAGGATGGTAGAACTTATCGCTCAATGTCTTGAATTCAGTAATGAAACCCTTTATTTGCATTTTTTGACCTGATTTGTTCTCTTTAAACATTTCACTATCTGTTGAAAGAAAACAATCTTGGTCATGGAATATCTCTATGCATTAGAATGAAGAATCTCATATTCCATAACAGAGCAAGAGTTTATGACATATATACTCTCTAAAGTTGAAGTAGTGAAATTTCAATTTAGTGAGTGGTTAAAGAACCTTCATAAAAAATGTACATCAGTCAAAATATATTGAAAACCTACATAATTATATATAATGCGAATATAAAATTTAAGTGGAAACATTAAATTTAATTCATATAAAAAATTTTTGCTTCTCAGTCAGTTTTCCAGAATTTGAAATCGTCATAGTGACGTTCTGGATGTGCGATATATAACAAAAATAAAGGCTCGTTAAAAGATTCTTATCAAAATAATCTATACCAGCACTAAGAAAACTAGTTGAAATTTATAATTCTGGGTGATAATTCGAGTCTTCATTTTTAAGGCTCATTCTTTGTCGACTAATAGAAATTTTTTTACATGTATTTTAAGAGTATATTTATCAACCCCAAAAAGAATTATATCAATATCTATACTAGCAAACTTTAAAAAAAAGTTCCTAAAAATAGCCTTTATTTTGAGCGTCCAAACTGTCATGACCCCTTAAACTGTAACACATACGGGGGCTCCTAAATGTTATCGAATGCGCTAAACACGACCCCACAGTAGGTCCTAACAATTTATTTCTGAAAAAATGGCATTTGGAAATGTCTCTTGCAATCTTGCCCCTCAAAAAACACGCAACAATTTGTTTCCCCACGCTTCGCATCCATCCCAAACCATCAACAGCGACAATCGCCACTACACACATACACACCACTCCCATCCTCCTTACTTATTGACACATTCAAGACAAAGCCTGTACCCAGCTCTCAGAAGCTCCTGCTCGCCATACCCCACTGCTCTACCCAAATCACCATCATCATCCACGGTACACAGATCCCAGGTATACCCTCTCTCTCTCTCTCTCTCTCCGAGCATCGCGTCGCATCGTGGGTGGCAACAATAGGTCTCGCGGCTGACCAGATCCCACATAGCAGCCAACAGCAGCAGCAGCAGCAGCAGCAGCCATTGTCAGTCCTCGAGAGAGATGCGGAGGATGATCGATCACCACCGATGCAGCTCGCGCGCGCGCGCCAACATTATCGGCTAACGATGATCCGACAGCGGAGCGAACCTCCGAGAGATCGAGATGACAATCTTCGTAGCTGGAGCTATATGTAGCTGTGGTTGTAGTCCGGATTCTCGGCGTGCGTATATATGTAATGCATCGACGAATGCTCGTAAGGTGGGTATATATGGGTATAGGTGGTTGTGACTCTTTATAGCTGCGGTGTGTGCATGGCTGGGCGCGTCATGCTTATTATCCAATTAGGCCGAAGAGCCGTACTGCGTGCGTGTGCTGTACGGCGTGGTGTATCCGAGCTGCACTCGGATGGTGCATACGGGATGGATGGCATGGTTTTGGAGAGGGAATGCGTATTGATGGCGAGCGGGGTTATGCGAGCGAACGTACGCGCGCGAGATTTGATGAATCGTATTGACAATGACGAGGTTTGTCGTCTACTGCTGTGGCGAGAGAGAGAGAGAGAGGTGGGTATATATGCGAGAGGGATACGATGAGTTATGGCGCGTATTGGGTTATACGTCTCGTTCGAGATAGCGTCACGGGGTTAAGGATCAACGTATTACCAAGACGATTTAGATAAAGGTTGTGCTTGATGTTTTTTAATTGTCTTGTAAGACCATTTAAAAGAAAGTGCATTACAAATGTCATGTCGTTGAGGGGAGGGTGTACGTTGAAAGTTAATTTTGTTGAATCTAAGAAATAAAATTATTTTATAATATAATCATTGTGTATATAAAAAGAATGTTTCAAGTCCTATCCAATGTAATCAGTTTCTTTGATCATCATTCAAAACTATGGAACCTGTAAAAAACCTGTTATAAGATGTAAGTGTCTTAAATAACAATAAATAAAAGTTATTTAAATAATATTAATTTTTTGTTTCGTGAAATATTTATCTATAGTTTTATTATTAAAATGTGTTAAACTAGATGTGTAAACATTTTCAGAACTATACATGAAAGATTATTGCGCAGGAATTATTTTGAAGTTTCAAAATCGTATTTTTGAGCAAAATGCAATTATTTGAAATAAACAGTATTGAGAAAGTTTAAAAAATATAAAAATTATTCATCTTTAATTATTAATATTTCAGATTATATCACATAATGTGAATCAACGTGGACCCTGGACATAGACCCCCCTTTGACTGGATGGTCTTCCGACTATCACTTTCTTTCGTTTCCACTTTTCCTCCTCTGTTTTCCTTTAAAATGAGTTGACGATATTAGGCATTCAAATACATTTTTAAAGCACTCGTATATACTCACCATCACGTAGAACTAATTCAAAAAGTAAAAAATTCTTTTGACAAAAATCGGTATACTCTTCTCAATTTAAAACATCAAATTTTTATACGAGGTCTTGTAGTAAAGAATCAAAAAGATAAAATGATCTATCCACAGTCGTAAAAATAAAAACCAATTTGCATAACAATGCCTACATTTACACCCCCCCCCCCCCAAAAGAACAGAATAATACAAAATACTACACCTCTTCTCCGATAAGAATCTTCGAAAAAAAATGTGTATATCTCCCAGTTCCGCATAAACGGGCAGCCTTTTAAAGCGAGAAAGAAAAACCTGTAAAAGGGAGAAAATAAAGCCGCGGAAGCGGGATAAATTATTAGCGCGAGAGGGGGGGAATGGCATCGCCGCCACCGCCGCCGCTCTAAAAAAAATAAAGGAAAGAAAAAGGAGAACAGCAGCGAGGGAACGCGCGATAAAGACACTCATTCGCCGCTCGTTGCGTATAAGGGGGTGCGCCGGACGAATTGCTTTCTGGGGGTGTACAGCAGCGGCGCGGGGGTGAAGTTTTGAGATATACTCGTAAAGTGGAGCGGCTAATGCTAAAAGCGAGCGGCGGTCTGGTCTGACGTTTACCTTGGCGTTAAATTCCGATGGGTCTGAATCATCGCTGACTTTTGGAATGTTTGCCGGTATTCGACGAGATAGAAGCGAAATATAGGTACCTATCGCCGGGTTTCAAGGGTTGATAAAAATGAAGACAAAACCTTTTTCATTGTAACTGAAATCAGCTTTGGTATTGTATACGTAAGAAATTTCTTTATAAGTCACGTTTGGTTTATAAGTGAGCTTAAAAGACGTGTAGGTAGATTTAATTTACTGGGTACTGAGGTACTAGAATTACTATTATCTAATAATGTGTATAAAGCATAAATTTAATTAACTACCTCAGAAATTAGAAACTATACTAAATGTAGAAAACACATGTCCGATATAATTAAGCTTCACACTTGCATGAAAGTATTAGCATATTGCATGCATAAATATTCTATACGAGTATATAATTTTATAAAAGAAAAAAGCGTAATTTAACGCGTTTGTAATTAGACATAATTTGTGTTCGATATGGAGCAAATTAACTTATAATTTGGAAATAATCACGGGGTACTTTCAAATAAACACATTTTCCCGATACTCATGGACTTATAATGTCTGAATTTACCTTCCCCCCCTTTCCTTCCTCTCAAATATATTTTACCGATTAAATTGCACGAAATTGGAAAGCCTCAGTGTCACCCATATTGCTCCGCACATCGTATACTTTGAAAGTATTAATGTACTCGAATTACTCGACTCATCTGCTCTCCAAAAGAGCCGGCCATTACAGCGCTCCTTTCACGCTAATCGCATGCAAAACACCGTACCCGCGCACATATTGTATCGAATCGTCACAACCCATCCCCGGTATAATGCTTCCGTAATACTCGCCATTGCTAAGCACCTCACGTGCGTCGCGCGCGCGTGCTGCAGCTCCCAAAATTAGCCGCACGCGATCGATCCGGACACTCGGCGGCATCATCTGTCGGGCCCTCGTTCCGCGTCGTTTATTCTCAATAGCTACCTTATACACCCGAAAAAATAAAAGCCGAAAACAGAACAAAAAGCATCGTCGTGCAATCGTTTGGCGAAAAGAAAGACTCGCGCGTAATCGCGGTTGTATATTTAAGCCAGTCCGTGTGTCGAAAAGTAAGAGACTGGACAGTGGGGAAGCGTATGGTGCAGCGTTGCACGCACGTGCAGGAGAGGCTGGGGTGTAATGGAGCATTGGTGATCTTTTTTGTTTAAAGGGAGACGAGTTATTTGTTGCACCGTGTGTTAATTTATTTTTGGCAGTGTTCTGAGTAAATTTACCGTTAAAAGGGTAGCAAAGTTAATTAAAAAATGCTATTTTTTCCTTTTTCAATGTTATCGACCAAGTAATAAATAACTTCACGTTAAATTTGAACTGACGAAACGTTCATCCAATTTTGAGAAAAAATGCGAGTAACCTTTTATAAGTAAAGTTCTTATTATATTCAAGGCAATTGCTCTTTTTGATGTTTATTAAGGTAGTTCGGTCATTTTTAATTAACGATTAGAAAAATCAGTATATAAAAAGCATGTAAAGACTCTATAATTTAAATAATATAGCATATTTAATGAAATGGAAAAAAATTATTTCAACAAAATTGTGACGTCAGAACCGTAAATATTGTCAATTTATAAAAATTTCTACTTTGTACAATATACAAATCGATGCTTATTTTCTTCTTTAAACAATTGTCTATAAATTCACTGTTTAAAAATTACATATTTTTTTTATCCTCGAGGAGAAAAGAGTATCTGTTTATATATAAAAACGTTTTCTATGTAAAAATTTATAAACAATTAGTCTTTTCTCCATGAAAGTTAAATTAATATATAATTTGTTTAACGGTGAATTTATAGACATATATTTAAAGAAGAAAATAAGCACCGAGATATCAAAATTCATTGAAAAATATAGAAGATTCTATTGTATAAGTAGAATTTTTTTTTAAATTGACAATATTTACGCTTCTGATGTCACGATTTGGTTGAAATAATTCTTTTTCATTTCATTAAGTGTCCTTCTTTCATATGCGATATTATTTAAATTACAGAATCATTACAAGCTTTTTATATAATTCTTTTTTCTGATTGTCAATTAAAAATGACCCAGCTACCTAAAAGTGAAAAATTCAGTCGAATATTAGTGATTATTCGTATTTTCATCTCAAAAAGAGTTAAATTTTCTCACTCCATTTAGGTACGATGCACATTGTCATTTATTAAGTAATAATCCACCATTAAACAAACATTCATGTACATATTTCAATGTCTTGAGAAATCCTACTTGACATCAGGTTGTATTTTCGAGGTTTTTTTCAAAAGACATTGAATAAGCATTTAAATATATACTTGCAACTTTGAGTAATATTGTAGAATATTGCATAACGGAGGGCAATAATATACTTGGCTTCGTTTAATCCAGCTTTTATCTTCATACTTATAACTAATTCTTTATTGTTTGTAAGGTTACATTTGAGAAGGGAAATGCGAATTTTTTAATCGACTATGACAGCTTCTTAATGTTTAACTAGATATATAAGAGTGGACAAAATTTGAGAACAGAACAAAATTTTAGAATGTAAAAATGTCCAAAATTAAGATATTTTGTCTTTCATATTCCGTCACAACGTTAAAGACTTATTCGAGAATTGCCTCCCGCCTTTCTTCGTACAATATAATCAAGCTTTCTCAATTTATATTTAAAAAAACGTGATTTTCGAGCTATTTAGACTATCCCAATTCACAATCTCTGAAAAGCATGAAATCCATCTATAATTATACAATAAAATATATACATTATCTAGTCACTAAATAAATCCAATTCCGTTTAGCTCCAAACTTTACTATCCCATTCCACCCCGCTCACCCCAACCCTCAGCCCGCCATACACGCGCCACTCATTTTAATACAAATTGTTTCGGCAGCAGCCGCGCGGCGTCGCGGGATTGCCACATGTCGCGCTCTCGCTCCGCGCTACTCTCGTCATTAACCAATGCAAGCCCTCCACGTATATACATACGCACACAGCCGGAAACAAAAAGCGACGAGACGAGGAATTGCGCGCGCGTTCTCGTAAATTCCGATTCGATTTCGCGCGAGCATAAATACGCGAATTCGATGACCAGCAGCGACGCCGCCGCCACGTCGTTTCGTTTTTAATTAATCCCGCGCGAGCGAGGCTGGATTTAATATTTAACATACGAAAAGTCCATATCGCGACGGGATATTATTTTATACGCGTCGATGTTATCGGGAGAGTGCGCGACCGCGCCGATAATAACGCAACGAGGGCTTTATCGCGTGTGCATGCGCGCTGCGGCCGGGGATAATCAATTGTGGGAGTTTCGATGAAGAATTTGTGAAATTCGCAGTTTTTATCGCGCGCGAGGTCGATCGCGTGTGCGTGCCTTTTTGCGCGGCGCGTGGAAAATGAGCGGGGCTCGGGTAATAACAAGCGTTTCCGGATTGAATTGATAAATTGATCGGGAGGGGAAAGGGGGAGCGATCGGGTGGCGGAAAAAATTGCCGAAGCGTGAAATGAGTTGCTGCGCGGAATGACATTTTACTTTTTAAGGATTGCGAGTGTGGGGGGAGAATGTTGTATTGTGGATAGTAGGATTAGATGTGTTGATAATTTATTTTGTGAGCGGTTTATGTGAAATTGATGGTGAATACTTTAGGTGGTTATGTGGTGAAATTTCTAAATTCTGTCTTAAAAATCTGGGGCTTACGTGGAATAGTTGTTATGATTATATGAATTTGCATAGCAAGTTTAAGATTTTATTAGCCTTTATATTCAAAGTTATTCAGAATAATGTGTTATTTTTTAGTAAAAATGGGCTATATTCACAATCGCCCTCGCGCACACCACATTGTCATGCACTTCTAAGAAAATTCTATCATATTTTTATAACTAGAAATAACTAATATTCGCTTTTAATTTAACTTGATTATTTATTATATAGCTCTGAAAAATATATATGTGATTTTGATTCAAAATTGATATACAAATACCGTTATTTAATTAAAAATTGTATTATAAGTAAGCTTCAAAGTATCGGTTAATAAAAAGCGAGCGAAGTTTTGTTGAAAATACCTTAAAGAATATATTCTCGAGGTTTCAATAATTTATTTAATTTTTTTATGCTTGAGGATCAATTTAGGTCCAAATTAGGGACTTTGATAAGATCATTTATCGATAGGTGCCTATGACTCCCAAAAAAACTTTTAATTTGCAAAATCGTTTTTTTTTATACGTATAATAGTAGTATTGAATAAACTAAATTGTTTCCAGTGTTAAACAGATGAAAAAGTGAATAGTATTAATGAAAAGAAAATGAATAGAAAAATTTGTCAAAATCATGATAAAACACCAGGAAGCCACCTAAACCCGATTCGTATTAGTATTTAAAAAAAGTAGAATATACATGCGAAATTAAGTAATATTTTATTAAGGTTTTTTAAGTCACGTCACTTCGTTTAAAGCTCAAAAGATACCGAGCAGTTACGCGAAGTCACAAAAATTTATATCACGTTAGGCAGTCTTATCGATTTATCAGAATGTATTTTTAATTATATAAACGAGTATATCAGTTACAGTTTTATGTTAAAATTTTGAAAATACTTGAAAAATCTGTGAAAACATACACAACCAAGCCATAAGTAATGTAAATATCCCGTCAATAGGTATTAATTACGCTGAAAGTGCCTAATCCATAAATCACAATCCCCGATTCTTTCTTGACTCCTTAATCGATAAAAAATCAATTTCCCCGGCCAAATTACATGATTTACGTTATTACAACACGCGTCGCGCGAAGGCATTTTCCCAATTTAACATCGCTCTCGCGCATTAAACGTTGATGAATATGTATTGCATTTTAGCGCTGTAATTATTCAGATGATATGCGCATTTAATGCGGAAAGCCATATATCCAGCCGGGGCGATCAACATTTCAGAGCATTGAAATATTAATCCGATATCCGCGTGCTCCTGAAATATACGCTCGCTCTCCAAACTACGTATACGTTATATACGCGCCAGAATAATCAGCATCATCGTAATTTTCATTGCGCGCCAGCGCACGGCTCTCCATATTGCATCGTTATCTAATCAACGAACGCCGCAAAAGTGTACACATATTGTTACGCGCCCATCAAAAACAGGGGAGTTAAAGCGGCGAAAAAACGCATTCCTTTCTAAATAATTCAGGCCGCATATACGTACACAGCACTCGGGCGGCATGCAAATGTACACCCTACTCTCGAGCAATGCGCTTTATCCGCGTAAAAAGCGTGTACACGTATACGGCACTACCGTATACGAGCATTTTCCATTATTATCATCCTTACCGCCGGCTCCCGCATACTATATACCTTGCCACTTCAGTAATTTATAACAGAAAATTTCCTCTGTGTATCCTATACGCGAAACTCGCGCGTCTTCGTGTACGTATGTATATGTACGTGCACACATGCCGGGAGCGTTTTCGCGCGTAGCCTTTTTACGCGCTCGTAAACGCGCGTGCGGTAAGCGCCGCCGCAGTAGCACACGTCGACATCCGACGGCGAGTATAAACTTGCCCTCCGATAAACCTATTGCCCCTCTCTCCTCTCGCTAACCCCCCCTCGATCGACGTTCCCGCCCTCGCGCGGCTCGCCCTTTCCGCCCCTCGTCAGCGTGGAGAGGGAAGAGAGAGAGAGAGAGAGAGAGAGAGAGAGAGAGAGAGAGTGTTGAGTCTGTCTCTCTCTCATCAGGCTGATAAAGCTGAGAGAGAGAGAGTGTGCAGAGTCGTGGCCACTCACAGTGATTGCTGGCTGCAGCTAGCGAGATGCTTGCTGGGTGGGTGAGGTGGTGGTAGTGTGTGTGGATGTGTGTCGCTTTGAGTCTTTGTCCTCTGCCGCTGGATGGGGAGGTATAGGGCGGGTTAGAGAGCTAGTTGTGACTTTGCGAGGATGTAGTTCGCCCTTGCAGGAGGATTTCACACTGGCGTGTGTAGAAGGGACATCGTTGTAGTGGAAACTGGAGGGTGACTACTGCACGTTAAATAGCGAAAATTCTTCAAAATATAATCTGGAGATGTGAGCTTCTTATTTTTCTTTGTTTGAAAATGTACACAAAGAAGAAGAGAAAAGATGAATTTTAATTTAAAAAAAAGAAGAAAAAAAAAGAAAAAGAAATTGACGTATGGTTAGGTGATGCTGAACAAGGTCTTTGAAGAACAATACCACGCGTAATGGCGAAAATCCTTAAAGATGATGATATTAACTTTCTTACTTAAGGAGACGTCGGATACCGACAGTAGATTCCTACTATCCTACACACGTATTTCGTTATTTATTTACAAAGTTAATTGTTTAATGACAAAATAATAGCTGTCCCCAATTTGTTTTACAGTAACCTAATTATATGTCCAAGCTGGTTTCATATGATTGTTTTGTTTTCGAGAAAACTTTGACAAACTTAGTATGTAAAGGTTGATCTCCACGTAGTTGGCCCTTTTAGTTTGTCAAAGTTTTCTCGAAAACAAAACAATCATATGAAACCAGCTTGGACATATAATTAGGTTACTGTAAAACAAATTGGGGACAGCTATTATTTTGTCATTAAACAATTAACTTTGTAAATAAATAACGAAATACGTGTGTAGGATAGTAGGAATCTACTGTCGGTATCCGACGTCTCCTTAAGAAACATATACATAAAAGAGAAAAAAATGAAATTTTTATTATAAAAAGGAAGCTCTTTCCTGTGCAGATAAAAATATTCAATATATCGTAATCGACGTATGATAAATGTAAATTTTTAACTTTGACTATATTTCTTTAAAGATTCTCTGTACTCCATGTGGTAAAATAAATGTTAAAATGGTCATTTTTGGCCCAACGATACACAGAGAAAATATATGTAATAGATTTCTACCTGCTGGACACAATATGGTGTTATTAGAATTATCTGGAAGCTTCGGGAGCACGTTTTTTGAAGTTATAAAGTTTAATTCGCTGGTAGAAATAGTACATTATGTAACAAGGGCAAAAAGTCGAATATTTTTCCCGCGGGAAAAATCGACTTTTCTCTCGAGTTACATATAGTACTTTATGCCCATCTCAACTGTGACCACTTTTTGACTTCTAAAGCGGGACTAATGGACTGTTAAAAGACAATCGAAAATCAGGGTTATTGGTAGAACTTGATGAAATAAATGAATTTTGACTATTTTCTAGAAAAGTCACTTTTTTCCCTAGGAAAAAGAGTGATTTGCGGGCAAAAAGTGTAATTTTGGTCTCGTTTTTCAGGGAAAAAAGTGGCCATTTTCGTTCAGATGAGCATAAATTTATTTATAATATCGAAATCTAATTAGAAATAACAAAAACTATTGTGTTTTCATCGTACATTGTTGGCTTCTGGTAATTGTATTATTTTTATCTATACTCGATAATCAGCCAATAGAAATGCATCTAAACTTTTCGATTTAAACTAATACAGAAGTAATAGATTGCTAAGAATTACATTTTTTTAGAAAGTACCTTAAAAATAGATAGTTATTTAACCTAAAAATATGACGAATTCTCGGTATTATTGTGTCATTGTGTCAGACGGGTAAAATACGCTATTTCTAAGAAATACATTTTTTTAGAAAGTACCTTAAAAATAGATAGCTATTTAACCTAAAAATATGACGAAATCTCGGTATTATTGTGTCATTGTGTCAGACGGGTAAAATACGCAATTCAATAGACAAAAACAGCTTATCCCAACAATGTTTTGAACGCACTTTTTACCATTAGGCTTTTGATTTTGCATTCTTCTATTACCGAATTGATTTCAATTGTCACTTACACCTGATTCTCGCTATAAATGATAAACATTCAATAAATTTTCATTATAAAATCAATATTACACAATGGAAGTTAACAAGTATAACTTAACTAACACAATCTACTCAACCTACAAAAGCCTCATTATCAACTACCCTCTAATACTTCCTGTTCTCTCCCCGACTCCTCGTATTCAACAATGTGAAGTCCCCTTACATCCTATCTCTCTTCCCTCTTTCACCATTCCCTCTCGCTCTATTTTTCCAGCATTATCTCTCGCTCCTTCACTCGTTCAGCAGCGGCGGCAGCAGCAGCTCGCAGCTCTCGAAACGGTCTCTCGCGTTCCCGCTTTTACTACTCAGCGTTGCTCCGCACTCCCGGCCGTGCTGCTATCTCTCTTTGCATCGTCGGCTTCCCTCGATATATCCCGCCTCTGTACTTTGCCATGTACTCCCTCTCTCTCTCTCTCGGCGCGCTCTCCTCTCGCTCTTCGCATTATCAGCTTTTCCTTTTTCATCTTCTCCCGACAGGAAGGACCTGCTGCTTCGTACGCGTATACACGAATTGGTATATACGCGTAGACATTCGCGCGATGGAGTCGAAAAGCTTTTTTCTTTGTTCCGGAACTTTGCGCTTCGGTCAGACTAACGCTGGCTGGCTTAATTTGCTCTTTTTTCGAAGCGTTTTTTCTTCTTGCTCTCGCAGAGAGATACGAGCAAAAATGCAGTGTAATTTTGATGCAACTGTTTCTTTTTATACAACTATTTTATGTAATGTGACTAAACTTGTCGTTAATATTTTCATCAGATTCTTTTCCTTTACCACAAATACTTTGCTATAGTCAGCTCCTCATTTTGGCGCAAGAACTCAAGTGTATTTAGGTACTGTTTATAATATATCGATTGATTTGCCCTTACGAGGAGTACCACACTGTTTGCGTTTGCCATAGAAACTAGCACAATTCGCAACTTTACTACAAAGTCTATAGCACTTATCATAATTTTACCAAAAGATATTAGCCCTATAGATGGCTATGTTATGTAGACTTATATAAATCTCTTCATCTGTGTACTCATAATTATTCTTCTTTGTAAATTCTTCACTTAATTACCATTTTCTTATGTAGGTATGCTGTATTCTCTATTTATATTATTGTAATCTTGATATTCTGTTCTATATTGGAGCGACCTCTGTCGCCAATTTTCCTACCTTTTTCCTCTCGTAGTTTTAAACTTAAATGTTTGTAAAACTGTAGATGATCTTTTGTACGTACATGATAACTCTTAATCCTACTAATAATACCGATTCATTTTCTAACTATATCATAATTAGTAAACCAAGGACTAGGATTGTAGTCAATGTGATTAATACCCTTACGACCATTACCAAAATCGTAATTTTTAATTTGCTCATTTATAGCAACCAAAATAACTACCACGCCTTAAAGTTACCACGAAGACTAACAATTTTATGAATCAATATAGAAGAATAATGGAAAAGTTGTCCGGGTCCCCTAAACATGGAGTATTATTTGTCCACTATTTTTCCACATTAATGTCTAAAACGTGTTAGCATTAATTTTACATAAAAGAATAGTCTTCGATGCAAAATTGAATACATCTAGAATACATCCTAAAAAAATTACACATCAATCTTAATCGTGGTACTCTTCCAGTAACTTCCTAGAGTAACATTTTCGTTTTCTGTCAACAATTCGAATTTAATAAAAGTGCCCATACTAATAGTTAAAAAATGACCAAAGAATACCAATCGACCCATTTACTCGAATAAAATAATCATTCCCACCACAACCCATTCCGCGCTTTCTGCCCACACATTTCATCATCAATTCGCTACTCTTCCATCTTTCCCTCCGCAAATCGTCCCCACATTACATATACCGACATCAGTCCAACCCCCCTCATTCCATTCGATTAGATTACAATGCGATGACCCAACGTCACGACTGTCGCGCTCTAATACAGACGACCGGCAACTATACGCATGCAGGCGTGTATACAGGCAGCGGTCGATAGCTGACCCGCGCCACCGGCAGGTACATTACGCCGGAAGGAGCGGCTATATTGCCACCGACGAGCTTATGATGTAAGGCTGATGGGCCTATTCAATAGAGTGGACGAATTAGCGTACGAGCCGTTTGACGTGCGCTCGCCTCTCCCCCTCCTCGTCAATTGCCAGGGAGGAGAGAGTAATGAGCGCTGGATGGTGAATTTCGGTGCTTTTTCGGTGATTATTAATTCCCCGGGGTTTGTCGAGGGAGTCGGAGAGTCGATTGTGGCCCATTAGGACGCGAGTGCTTTATCGAAAGCGGAGTTCGTGGATTGCTAAGATCGGTTAACGACGCGGGAGCATGCGTGAGTAATAGGGGAAAAGTTTATATGATCGGGCTCGTTAAATGTGACTTTGTGCTCGCGTTATTAGCTCATTCGTTTTTATATTTTGGAAGATTTGAAAAGCGTATTAAATTGTTAAATATGTAAAAAATTGTATATTGCATTTTAATAATTAAATATGACAATGAGATACTCGAACTTGTCCACGTGATTTCTGCAATGATTGAGTGTAGGAATTGTTATTTAATTTTCAAAAGACCATTAATGTACCTATGCATGTTACTTTAACTATGGATTGAATGTTAAATTTATAATAATATTTTCATTTGTTAAATTATTTATTTGTTTGTGATTTATAAATAACAACTAAAATGAAATTTTGAGATATAGAGGCTTTCAAGTTTTGCACTAAAAATATTACTTTCATCGTTTTAGACATTTTCTGAAATCATCTCTAGCTTTCTGAGTGTAGAATGCATAAAACAGTACTTAAGTTGTTTCTCCGGGAATACGACAAATTCATTTTTACAAATGAACTAATTTACCAATAAACAAATATATAAGCGACATGGAATTATTTGTAATTTAATATTACCTGGTGAAAAATAATCTAGATCTATATAGTTTGCCATAATAAAATTTATTCAAACAAATGTACATGGCTCTTTCTGTTAAAGCAACCGTGGTGGAAAATTAATCTAGATCTATGTAGATCTATCTAGTTTGCCATGGGAATAATCGAGGGCCTCGATAAAACTAGATAATTTTCTACCAGGGAATGTACTGTTCTTGATCATAGAATAATCTTTCGTGGACCTGTTATTTTTATATATGACAGAGACCTTTTCAATCGTGTAAAATTTTCTGTAAACTCAACAATTATTGAAAACGATGGACCTCAGTCGTTATTCCAGAAAGCAACAGATATAAATCCCTATATTGGAAGAATTACTTCTACGCGTGCTTATCGCTAAGGAGCCTCCCCCACGGACCTCGACAAAAGATACACACCGGACTTTACGTCTCTCTCCGCCCTCTTTACGACTCTCATAATGTGCGTAACGCGTTTATACGCGCGGAAAGTTAGCGACATCGCGCACGCACGGCCACCGCCTGCGCGGCGAATTATTCCGGCTGCGGCGCGGATCGACCGGCCCTTTTTGTACGACGTATATGTACACATCAGTTTTGTCCAGCGGTAGCCGTTGCCGCTGTTGTTCCTCTTTAGCATCGTCCACGGCAATATCCGACGCGTGTAAAAGTGATCGTACACTGGCTGTTTAAGGTATGAATGATGATGCGTATAAAAATATCGAGGAGGAGTCTTGGAATGTATGGAAACGGTGAAAATTCATTGCAGGTTGTTATGTTGAATACTTGTATATGTAATGCAGGTTTGAAAAATGACAAAGATTGTGGATATATTCTTGTATTAAGGGAGTACTATCGGTACTACTTGAGTCAAATGTGTGTTTGATCGTTTTTGACTTCCGTGGTAAGCCAAATCGTGAGCGTAAATGGTTGAGTGAGCGTGAAAAATGTTATTGGTTTGCTTATATTAGCTCTCAAAATTGGTGAAACAACATTTGGATTTTTGTATTACATTCGTTATGGGATATTAAATATATGTTTCTCAAAGTTTCGTTGAAATCAGACCAGCAGTTTTAATGAATTTCATGATTACATCTGTCGGAAATGTGAGTTAATATCTTAATATCTTTTTTATGGGTTGGTGTAGCTTTCTAAAAACTTATATGAGTAAATAAGTTTGAGATCAAAACGTACAAGTGTACAAAATTTCAGATTTTTCTGAACACTAATTCGAGACCGATAATACTCCCTTAAAAAAGTGTAGATTGTGAGCAAAATCTGTTCTGCAGCGCTTTTTGCTTTATAAGCGTGTAACGAACAGAAAAGCTTCACATGAGTGATCGCGGTAATATCATTTTTTTAGTGAAAATCGTCGGTTTAATAAAACACGCTGATACGTTCAATTAGCCGCTGATTTATGAGTTTTTTATGAGCATTCGCGTCGGTCACGAATGATGTCGCTGATGCGGGAAATTCCCGATGCAAATTTAATTGCGACGGTTACACGCTGCTTTTTTTCTGTCGTTCAAACGATTATCAAATGATTTAAATAAAAGTCTGAATAAATTGACATTTTTAAGTGAAACATTTTTAGGAATAAAGTCGTTTATATTTACACAGTAAATTATAATATGTGTAAAATTACATGCGCTAAAATTGGTATTGTTATCCTAAACGTGTTATTGCAACACACGTAGCTTGTCGCCAATTTTATATGGAAAGAGTGTGCTACAAATGTATGAAAATTATATTACACACATAGAAGCGTGTAAAATTGGCGCTATGTTAGTTTTACAAACTCACAAGGAAAATGCACGGATCCGGGTCATGGATTTTTATGAAACCCAATGCCTGTAGTGTTGTCCAATGGGTGTTTGTACAGTAGATGCAGCCTATTTCATTAACATTGGTAGTATATATATATATATATATATATATATATATATATATATATATATATATATATATATATATATATATATATATATATATATATATATATATATATATATATACATATATATATATATATATATATATATATATATATATATATATACAACTAATGTTAATGAAATATATATATTCACTAGCTGTACTCGCGGCATCGCCCGCATTAAAAAAAAGTGAGAGAGATGAAAATTATTTAAGATTTGTTATAAGATAAGGTCTAACTCTACAGAAATAAGTACCAAATAAGCTAAAAGAATTTCATTTTAGGAATTTTCAATTATTCTGCAAAATAGTATCTATACTTCGTATGTATGTGTAATATAATAATAATATAATATGTATATTTACGATGTTTATGTGTATATTTATATATATATGTATATGTGTTGGAATAAGTCACGGTTACAAATAAATTTTCATGTTTACATATTATATGATCATATTAAACGAATAAAAAAGCGAAAAAAATTGATTTTCGTAGAAGGTATTTCAATTTTTTCTGGAAAACTGAAACATTGTTTATAATTCCTATATGATCTATATATTGCTCAGGATCAATACGAAGAGAATTGTGCAAGTTTTATTACGATCGGTGAAGTAGTTTTTGATTGATTCGGTATCGAACAAATGACCAATAAAGTGAAAATAAAAATTGGTTTTCGTAGAAAGTATTTCAATTTTTTTCTAGAAAACTTGAGCATTGTCTATAATTCCTATGTAGTCTATGTGTTTCTCAGGATCAAATTAGAGAGAATCGTTTAAGTTTTATTAAGATCGGTGTAGTAGTTTTTGCGTGATTCACTAGCAAATAATTGACCAAGAAACTAACACAAATGTTTGACATTTATATATTATGTAAGAATAAGGATTAATTAACATTGATATACATCGTATTTCTGTTATTACGTATACGAGCAATACTAATCTTTTTAGCACTAAGTCAGGGTTTCAGGACCCATTGGATAGAACTACGGTTATTGGGCTTCATTTTTAGGTACCAGAAAACGATCCCTAAAGTTTCATATAAATCCGTGACCGGGACTCCGTGTATTCTTGCCAGATTTGTAGTGTTTATACAAGCTATACATTCTAAAAAAATATAATAGGTACAATAAAAAAGGGCAACTGATTGTAAATTAATAACATCTTATAGCAAGCATCGTCCAAATAAAAATGCTTCTCTCAGTAAAGAGAATATATCTTCCAAAGTATGCATCTACATATTTTCCAAAATCAAAGGGCAAGCAAAAACCGCTGAAATGTAAAAACTGAGAGAACCCAAAGCTACCCTCGATGTGCTCGCAATAGAAAAAGACGAAATCCCCAGACTCGAGGAAGCGCAGAGAAGCAGAGAAAAAGATAAAGTTTTAAATCTAAAATATCGAAAACAGTTTTCGTACATATCGCGCGCCATAACTTACTTCACGCCGTATTGCGCGGGGAGAGAGAGAGAAAAAGAGAGAGAGATTCGGAATCCCACAAGCGGACAACAAGTCCGCCTCTCTATCTGCCGCCATAACTTTGCGATTTCGCCTTTATTCCCTCGGATCGATTTTCTCCGTCCTTTCTTTCGTCTCTCTATCTTCTTTTTCTCTTTATTTCTATCTCTCTCTCTCTCTCTCTCTCGCTCGAAGTTTTCCCTATTTTAGGGGGACGGCATTTCTTCACCCTTTGTAAATATTTCACCACGGGAATCCACGGGAATGGCTTTGTGCGCAGAGAGCGCAGCAGCAGCGCCCGTGGTTGTAACTTATTTTAAGTGCAAACACGCGTTTCATTGGATTTCGGATGCTCGTGACTCGCGAGTCGACATTTTTGTGCTGCCGTTTAGGATTATTATTATAGTGGGATGGAGCTATGTTGTGGAATGGATTAATAATCGATGAGTCGTAAAAATATCAAAGGAAGATGTTACCCTGGTTATATTGGGGCAGTCTATTACTTTTTACGGTAAATGCTAATCTGATGTATTTTATTAGCTTATCAGAAGTTACGAGTGTAATATCAATATATTTAGAAAGCGTTATTGTATATCATCACGGAGTTAGATTTTGATAAAACTCCAATCTTCTGTCATTTTTTTTATAAATAATTTTTTTTTATGAAAAAACAGTTATTTATAATGGTTAAAAACTTATGCGCACTTTATATAGTTACGATAAAATATTTTTTTATGAGAATGAACTTCACTGGAAATTGGGTAGAAAGCGTCTCTTAGCTGATTGAAAACTAGGTTAATGACCGTAATAATATTTTAAATTACATTTGTCATTTATCAACGCGAAAAATAGGCATTTCTCAGTTCCTAAAAATACATTGCATTCAGTATCTATACTGGCCCTTAAAGAAAAATAAAGCATTAATAAAACTAAATTAACCTCTGACAAAACTCAGCATTTATATACGATACAATCAATTATACTTTTCAAAATCTCAATCGTTCTCATTCTCACTAAGAAGCGAGACCAACTCAAATAAACCCCCTGAATACAATACCGCACGACATACAGAAGCTTGTAATCAAAATTTTCACGTACGATGCAGCAAATTGCAGCAGCTATATGATAATAGGCCTCGATCACGATCGCTCCTGTATACACAAGGACATTGCGCAGAAGCACATCATTCCCAGCTTGTTTAATTAACAAATTGGCGTCATCTGACCACGAACACGAATGCATACACGCGTACCAAAGTTTCGTGAGGGAGAGCCAATCGATACAACGTATACACGCAGTACAAGTAAAAACGACGATATGAACGAGAGAGGCAGAAAGGGGGAGAGGGACACGAGTTCGCGTCGCGGTCATTCGGCGAAGTGGACGATGTAGCTTCTATTCTCTCTCTCTCTCTCTCTCTCTGTCTACCTAATCGCGAGGTAAAACGACCGGCAGGCAATTTTCGTTATGTCGAGAGACACCGGTGGTCGTGATCGAGGAAAATAGGAGAGAGGAGAGAGGAGAGCGTATATAGTGTATACAAACACACGTCGGGAGATATTCAGACGCCGATCTGTTTGCTTTACCCCCGTCTCTCTCTCTCTCTCGGTGTGGTTTCCTTCTTTTTTTCCTCCTCGTTGCGGACTTGGTGCATGCGCGCGTATAGCTATAAATTTCGTCGTCGTGCTTTGTGCGATCGTATAATAAAAGAGTTGATATCGGGCCGCTTCCGAGCCTTTTTTTCGCGGTCGCGCGACGCCAGAAGCTGCTGCTGTTTCGGGAGAATTTATGTATTTATTTTCGCGGATGTGTGTATATGAGAACTCCTTTTTTTTTGTAGAAAGAGAGAAAGAGTTGGGTGAGGTTTTGTGTAAATATTATTTGATTTTAACAAAATGTATTTACGGGAGCTTTTGGTTTTGATGGGACAAAGCATTCGTAGAGAAGATTTATAGCGAACATGGCTAAGTTTTGAATTATATGATTATAATGGTTGGATATAAATATTATATTATATTGGTATAATTTAATTTATTTTTACACATATCTTTGGATTCTTTTTTGCATTTGAGCAAGTATAAGTATGCACTCATGTGTTCCTATAAACTTCTTCAATATTCTAAATTAAAGCAATACTGTTTAGCAATTCAAATGTATTTATTTACGCTCTGTAAAAATGATCCCGAGATATTTCGTTCAAACAATTTGTTTTATAACTTTCGATCAAATCAACGTTAACTCGAATTCGCGTAAGTATTAATTCTTACACGAGTGACTAAAAGTTTTTTAAATCGGCTTGAAAATGATTAGTCAGGGTATTCGGAGTTGGAACTAAAATTTTGGATTTTTAAATTATGACTAAAGATTTATAATTAAGGACCTTGAAAACCTTAAAAATGAAGCAATTCGTTTTATAACCATTGCAATAGAAAAGTTCTATAATCAGAAGTGATGTTTGTGAAGATAGCTATGACGCGAAAAGCGTAAATTTGTGATGCATCAGTATAAGGCTAATTTATTATTTAATCAATAAAAAATGCATATTTATAATATAATTAAAAATATTGCCACACTGAGAGAAAGGATTCTTTGCGGCAAAGAATATTTCTTAATTGTTAAGTTTTGTGGATTTGAATACGGTCAAATGAATATTTTTTAACAGTTAAACGCATAGTCTTAATAGTTAAGGTGATGTTAAACCCCGTGTTACTGGTAAATACAGGGAACCACTTTTTTCATTCATTTTTCAATTTTAAAAAAATATCTCTATGAAAAGTTGTTCTTTTTGGTTGGAACAACAACTTTCCATAGAGATATTTACTCTAAATTGAAAATGAAATGAGAAAAGTGGATTCTCGTATTTATCGGGTACAGGTGGCTTTAGCATCACCTTAAGAACTGAGTACTTGAGTCGCTTGTCAACAGCTGACCGCCTGACTTTAAGGTTAACTGAATTTTTCATATTTCTAAGATGTTTATATGACCGTTACATGTTAGTATAAGTTTCCGCCTGCCAAGATTATGTTTACGTATAGGATCTTTTGATATTTCAATGCTTGAAAAGCATCATTATATGCTAAAAGATCGTCAAATAACCTTTCATACTCGACATGTTTATCTCACTCGTGTAGACTTTTCTCAAGTTCGAGTTCTTAACTATTAAGAAATCAACATTTGCGGCAAGTACGTGAGAATTCGATTCCCCAAGTACACGATTCATTTGCGACAAGAAATCCTTTCTCTCAGTGCAGTGGATACTGATTAGAAAGCAGTAAAAACTGTAGAGAACTATTTTATTTATTTATTTATCAGCATTTCTGCCCTTTTTACACATACTACAAATTTATTCCAAACATTGATAGGGCTAGACTTTGATCTTCGCCACCAATAAATCCAGATCGACAAGGGATACATACATAGGGACTATAAATTAAAATGATTATTTTCATTTATTATTCCATCACTTTCCGTGTATTTATATTTAAATAAATAGGTATTGTCAGTTTGCAATGATTATAACACTACAGTTTGTCTTTATAAAGGTGTACGAGTACCATTTCATTACAAATAACCGAGCACTTAACCATACATTTCCGAATCTCCAAAACCCTTTCACTCCCACAAAAAGATTACAGATGCTCTCTCTCTTTCTCTCTCTCTCGTGTCATCCGTCAATCACCTCAAGCATCGCACGACATTTCTTTCCCTCCTCTCGCTCTCCATCTCCATCTCCTCAACCTGCACCTATCCCAAATAACAACGACAATAACCATCGTACAAATACACACACACGCATCCACATGGCTATACAGTAAAGGTGTGCTGCTGTGCTCGCCGAGGAATATTAAAATTAGCCCGCGATAAATGATCGTATTAAACGACTCGGCGGCTGCGCATTCGTCTTCCGTAAGTGCCGATTATCTCTCTCGAGGAGCCTTGTATACGCACGCGCAGCGCCCCGCGTCGAACTACGTCCTCTGGATAAGAGAGAGAGAGAGAAAAAAAGAAGCAGCGGGCGCGCTTCTGTTTTCTCTATATGGTCGTTGACTGTGGCTTTCTTTTTTTGACTTGGGAGTTTGGTGTCCGTGCAGGGCTTTGGCTTATCTGCGCTTTGTATCTGGATGCGGGGAGCAGAGTGCCGGCTATTAATATGTTCTAGGTCGTTATTCATAATTTTGAGGATGCCTGTCGCTTGACTTAGCGAGATCCGTTTAATTTGTGAGGAATAGGTGAGGGAAGAATATTGATGGGCTCGTTGGAGTGGCCTTCGAAGGCGTTGCGGACTTTGAATTTGCGATCGAAGACGGTTTCATGATTTTGAGTTTGAGAAAATTTATTCATTTTATTATACAGTCATCGATCAAAATATTTCAAGATGGGATTTTATTACTATTTGAATTATATTGAACCAGGAACGCCTAAGGTCCTTGATTGGTTGACAGAAAGCGTGGGAAACTTCTTTTTATCTCTAAAATGGTCCTTGAATTTATCTTGAATGGGGTACTAAGGTAAGTTTATTCTACAATTTGGTAAAAAAAATCGTTTTTATTTTGACTTTTTAAAAAGTTCATAATTTGTTTTAAATATTTTTAAAGTGTAGTTATTATGTTGAATATGACGATAAAAGAATCAAGTATATAGTTATTAATATTAATTAATTAACCCGTGAAAATGCGCATTTTTCGGTCCTACGCGGACACGCGCGTGAACGCTTTTTAGGTCTCAAATTGAGGTAAAGGGGGATAGTGGGGAGTATTAATAGAACTTAAATACTCAAATCGTTTGGGATAATTTGATTATCAATAAAAAACATTTGTTTAATGTTTTTTCAATGTTATTAGTAGTTTTCTTTTTTATTAATTGGTTGATGAAATTTTATTTTTCAATTCTATTTTTGCTGTATTTATAGCTAAATAATATTTCTAAAGAATACATCAAATTATTCGGTGAGAAAAAGCCGTCTTAAAAAGTGTCATATCTTAAGATTCCACGCCTATGCTAAAAAATACAGTTTTTTTATTATTATTTGAAAATAAATTTGTTTTACTTTTACAAAATAGACAATAGAAATGAAAAAAAAATTACATTGGACAATTTCCTTATTTAGGAAACAATGTTTCAAAAGTGTAAATTACTGACAGAAAAGTGTGCCCACTGACAGGAAGTACAGAAAAAGCTATTTGACTCGTAAAAAGAGCGTGTCTCGACATAGGAAATATGAAATTGTAAATTTGATTACGACTCTTTTCCTCAATAACCCAAAACATAAGCACCGGCAACCCCTTACACCGAACATCATCATCAGAGCGAGACAGGAAAAAAGAAAGGGAGAAAAAAAGGCCGAAGTGATCATCAAGAGACGGTGAAATTTCGAGGTCGATAAATTCATACTTAGGGCGAGTCAAGTCGGGGCCGCCTCGAATACGATCCGCCCCCTCCCTCCGAAATAATAAAACGCGAACGTCAGAAAACTCATCGCAGCCGAAAGCAAGCGTCACAAGACGGTGATATCGAGAAAAAGGGACGATAAAAAAGGGGTAAAGTCCTCCGTCTCACTCTCTCTCCCTTGGAATCCTTCCCTCTTGCACCGAGTCGTGAGCGAGAGAGAGAAAGAGAGAGAGAGAGAGTCGAAACGTAAGGGAGTTAAAACGCGATCCAATTTCTCAGGCCATTGAGTGCGGCCGACTGCCATCTGTCTAACGCTCTCTCTCTCTCTCTTTCTCTCTCCGGCTTTTTATAGGCGAAGCGTGAAATGCGCAAACAGAAGGTCGCCGGCGCTCGGCTCCTTTACATTTTAATCAAATCATTTCTCTATTACGCGCATCAGCACGAAGCCAGCAGTCGTATTCTCGTGAAGCGCGTTCTCTCTCTCTCTCTCTCTCTCGTGTTTCTCGGTTCTCGTCTCGTTCGTGCGGCTGTTACTACTGTCTCGCGGAGTTGGCTGGCTTGGGTGTATATTGTACGGGTCTCGTGGGAGGTGCCGAGAGGGTATACGAGGGAGATCGAAGGGGTTTAATCTCGTTGAGTCGCCTTGCGTTGTGACTCTCAGGTGGCGCGGCGAAGTCGTTTGTCTGTTTTCTTGGTTTGGAATAGGATTGTGGAGGTGGTGAGGCGTCTTTTTTTTGCTGTAGGTTTCAGAGGGTTTTGCGAATGGTCTGATAAGCTTACAATTTCATGGGATTGTTGGGAAAACGAGACTTGTTATTTGTAGTCAATCGATTTTAATTCATTTTAGACTTGAATTAAATGTAGAAATGATACAAATTATTTTCTAGTATTGTTTTAAATTTGTCTGAGAAATTTAAGTTTTCAGAATGTTTTCAACCCTCATTTCCATAAAAGCTACAAATATATTGAATATGTGTCCAGTACAGTGAACATCGGGTGATTGAAGTTTGTAATGAATACAAAATCTGTTAATAAAGATCCTACTTTAGTATTTTACAGAAGAATATTAGTATTTAATTTTGTACACTTCAATTTATTTGTAGTAATAAAATAATCAAGAGTAAGTATAATAATGAAAATATTCAACAGTCAATATAAGCTGAGTTTTATGACAAAGTTTTGAAAGTTTTCTAAAGTAGAGTTTTGATTATGAATTCTAAAAATTTGGCCATTGCACAGTGGGTAAGATCAAGCAAGGTAAGGATTGACCATCGCCTATGCTAAAATAAGATGTTCGAGTGGTCAGAGTTCAAATCTCTTCGTCAATTTGTATTTGACTTGTTTTACAGTAACATAACTCACTACCGAATGGACCTGAAATTTGAAAATTCTTATGTTGACTATTCTTATGTTATGAGATATTATTTGTTCAATCCAATGATGCTAGGTCCGAAAGAGTTGAAACAAGTAAGATCATCATCCATCTGAAATATCGACCTCTTCCACAATCTCATAAAACTCTAATATTCCAATATTATAACAATCTTAACTCTCCGCTCCTTAATACCAAACTTCCATCGAACCCTTCGCCAACGCAAAAAATGTTAAACGCCAACGCTCCAACCGCCCCTGCTAATAAACTCCCAAACGCGTGTAAAACTGATCGAGTATCCCATCCATATACACTCCAGCACAATCGAGCTATCTAGCCAGAGCCAGAGCAGCATCCTCGCACATCCACCCACACACACGTATACGACGACGCTCCATAGCTGCCTTTCGACGCAGCCACCCACACACGGAAGCTGCCACGGGAAACGAGGAAGTCGCAGAGTCTACGCCGGGGTGCACACGACGACGCACGGGAGGGGGCCGCGCGTCGCTCGGTCGGTCGATAAAGTAGCGATCGCGCGGAGTGGGAGAGCCAGCGTGCAGCGGGGGCGCTCGGGAGAGAGACTCAATTACACGCTCCGGCGCTCGATTGCTACTCTCGCCACCCCTCCTCTCCGCAGTTTTCCACTCCCTCCCTCTCGCTCGGTCGCGCGGGAGCGAGAGCCTCGGCGCGATATTGTCTCTCTATCCGCGTCCGTACGCCAGGCCGCGCGTACAGCATCAGTAGTTCAGAGATGAAACGGTCTCTCTTTATCTCTCCACTCGGTTTCGCGCGCGCAGAGCGGCGCAGAGTGGGAGGAGAGACGAAAGGCTTTCGAGGGATGCGAGGCGAGCGATCCTGGCTTTTCCCGTCGTTCTACACGGTTTCTCGTACGGGGAGGGGGGGATGGGGCTGGTTGCGCGTCTGTTCCGACATTTTCTACTCGCGGCTGGGAGAGCGGGAGCGGTGGAGACACGTACAGTGCGTATAAAACGCGGAGGGAATTGGGTATTTTACTTGCTGCTCTTGTTTCTCGGGTTGATGGGGTTTTTTGTAGAGGGCGGATTTGTTAATGGGATGTAGATGAGAGGGGTTTTGGAAAAGTATTTTTGTTTAACCCTTTGTGGCCCATATTTTTCTTAAAAAAACAGCTTTTTTCGTTACTTGTTTATTTATAACTATTTAACAATAAATAAAATATCAATTTTTGTTAATTAGTATTGTAGAGAAACCTCTTAACTAATAGAAGAATGTAAAATCATTTTTATATACCTATAAATAAAATTTTTATACATAAAAATCTTAAACGAAAGAGGTGGCTATTATAATAGCCACTAAGCCACAAAGGATGGCATTATTGTTAGGTTCTGTAATTGCATGTGATGCTTTCTGTTTTATTTCGTTGGGTACTCAAATTGTCTATTTTTGATATTATACTTAACAATTAATCAGTATTAATAAGTTCGCATGGGAGGATAGATTTCTTGTAAGATAATTTGAAAAGTAATTATAATTAAAGTAATGCACTGTTAAGGGAATGTATCAGTCCTATTGTATCGACCGAGTACCATTAACTCAAATTCCTTGTCCAATTCGGACAATACTCGTTAGAATCTATTTTCCTTTATAAGATCACTTTATTTAGTTAAAATAGAGAGTATATCAGTCTAATTTTAAGGGAAATCGGAGAAAGTAAATAATTTAAGTTTGGTACTCACTTGTGGTATGACAAAGGGATTAACATGGTGGTTTTTTGGCCCCACGCTAGAATGTATTTCCTACTACAGTTTGTGCCTACGAGATCGTGTAGCTGATTCTAGTAGTGTAGGTACGTGTGTATTTTTGTCGGTTTCCCTTACAATTGGACTAATCCGTTCTATATTTCACAAAATTAAATGATTCTGAAAACGGAAATCGATTCTGATTTCGAATGGGACCGGGAATTCGAGTTGATGGTATTTGTTCGGCACAGTAGGACTGATACATCTCCCTAAATAATTAAATAAAGTAAGCTAAAGTTTAACACTTTATAAACGGGATAAATTTAACTTATTTTTACCTTAACTAAAGTGACGATTAAAGCAAAAAATTAAAAAGATTTAGTTTATCGGGACATTTTTCACTCTTTTGCGGTATACAATTTACTGTTTTAAAGTGAATAATCAATTATAGTGAAAAATTTGCTATTAGGGGACTACAATATTTAACTTAAAATACAACAACAATTACACAATGACCAATTGATTCAAAAATATGTTTTATATTTTACAATTTAGGTCAATTTAAGTTCTTTAAAACTAATCTATCTCTACATACAATCTGACACTGCATCGATGAATTGCTAAATCTTTTTTCATCTGAAATTCACTTACCACGCGAATTTGAGAGCTAGTTTTATATATTTCATATTTTACAATTTGGGTCAATTTAAGTTCTGTAAAACTCATTTATATCTACATACAACCAAGTACTGCGACGAAGAATTGATAAAACTTTTTTATAAATTCACTTACCACGCGGTTTTGAGAGTAATTTTTACCGGATTAACTTGAAATTTTAATACGCTTTGAATATCATACGTTTGTCCTCCATATGAGTGGAACAGAATTAAAAAGTCAATCTTTTCTATTAAATGAGAAAGAAATTTATTATATCAACTAAAAATTTAATCATAATGTTGCAATGAAATATTTAATTGATTCAATAAATATTTATTAGATTCAATACTATATTTATTTGGTTTAATTAAATATTAAATAAAATTATTTTGTATCCGAAATTTTATTAAATATTTAATTGCAACATTATTATTAAATATTTAGTTGATATAATAATTTTGTTTTCTTAGTGATATGTATACAATGTTGCAGTTTTATTTAAAATATTTACTATTCTACTTACATAGAGAAGAAACATATAACGAATGCGTCCTACAAGTTTCAAATTAATTCGATAAAAATCGTTGTTCAAACCGCATAGTAATTAAATTTTGGAAAAAGCAGGCTTCGCAGTTCATGGATGTATCACTAGTCATATTGATAAGAATTCTATCTTTTCTAAATTTGAAAAGTTTATATGTATTTATTGTTATTACTGTTATTGTTTGTTTCAGAGTTTAATTGTAACTTATCCTCTTTAAAAATTCAGAGTACACTAAATCTTTACATTCACTAAAAATGAATACTTCTTGTAAAAAAGAAATCAACAATGCACTTTCAGTATTAATAATTAATTCCTAACAAGACACGTTCACTTATTTACCAGTACACCCCAGCAACCTGTCCCTGCCTCTCTACGTGATTCAGTCTTCCTTCGACGACCTTTTTTCCGTCGCCGTCGTTCAAACGCCGAGACAAAGAGACGAATTTAAAGAGAAAATCACTATACGGCGGGGAAAGATATATATATTCGGAGTACGCGCGGGCGCGTGCGTCCGGCCCCATGGGAGATCGCACTAAGAGATCGCACGGTATACTGTTGGCTGTCGCGAGGCTTTGTCGGGTTCGAAGGATATACTAATGCCGATGCGTTTACGCGCGGAACGACTTCGATCGCGTTTGTAACGAGACATACGCTGCTCGAGTTTTGGAGTGAGGAGTCTATCGTGAGTGGCTTCATCGTGTGTTTAAATTGTGGTGTTTGGGTGCTGTTGCAAACGAAGTAGTGGGTACATTCAAAGAAAATGCCATTTGGTTAGAAAAGGATTTTCCTGTGTTAAAAGAAATTAAGTTTTCTTTTAAGAATAAGGTTTTTTACACAAAAGAAAATTTCGTTGACTTAGTAAATGAATCCTCTTGGGAAGTGGAAGTCCTTTGTTATAGAGCAGACGTTGATTAACCCTTTAATGTATCAGAAGCTTCGGGAGTCCGTGCGTGAGGTTGGTGGGGACAGTACCAATGTGTATGTTTGGTTTGTGAGTGTGTAGTATTTGTGTGTCTCCAGACGCCGTGATTGACTGATGGCTGATTGGCTACTGCTCACGCGAATACATCCATTTTTTTACTATGCTGGTAGGTAACTGACTGGCACAAGAAGGGATTCATTTAAAATATATTTACCTTTTTAGTCGGATTCGATTCCCGGTGTATCCCCTTTTCTATAATTTACTTATAGTTTGTTTAGGTCACAATAACTATTGAAAAAATTGTTGATGCGACTTGTATCCCCAAAACAAGACTATAACAACACAAAATTCCATGTTTTTGTAAGTACCGTCAATTTTTCGCTAAGTGCATACTTGTTTACGTATATTACATACTTTTTATAATAAATAAATGCGATATATCAAGAGGAACTAAAATCCAACATAAAATAGTTTACATAATTATGGAGGCGTTAAGAAATAGAATAAAAACTAGAATATACGATTGATAATAAATCTTAATATTATGTACATTATAGTTTCTCAACCCTTCTCAACCAATTCTCAAAGTATATGATGGGTTTTTATTTTTGAATAAGCTATTTTGTGCACGTACATCGGGTTGAACAAATTTTGCGTTATCATGGTCTTGTTCTGGGAGTAGGATATAATCGTTTAGCTCAATAGAGTAAAAATTGACGCAAATAAGTAGAAACTTAAGCTCACTTTCTTTGGGTGAGTAAACTGTTAATTCTTTACTTTTCAAAAATAATAAGCTTATAAATTTCTATTTTTCAAAACTGAAGCATTTTTCTTGTATCAAAAAGATCATTTTCCGAGTTAACCATAGCAGGCAAATTTTTCCGTGCAAAGCGGTAAATTTATTGAAGTAGTAAAAGCCGACGGACTGTTGCAAGGTCCCACGTTTATCACGATACACGGTCACTTTTGCAATGAATTCTTCTATAATTTTGATTGAAAAATCTTCTGCGTGCAATAGAAAATCTAATGTGTTAAAACAGCTATGTATAATGGAATTATGATAACAAGCTCAAAATCGAACTGAATAATTTACATAATGAAAAAGAGAAAAAGATTCTCTGAAAAATCGCGCACCTTCACAATTTTAAGATATATCGAGTCTTATCGGATTATAGGAATGCACGCAGGCGCGAGCCGCATGCATTATTTATGCATGCAAATTAAACATAGATCCCTCATTTAGTTTACATACGTTCGGTGGCGCGAACGCGAAGGAGCTCCACATACTCAATTAATAACTGCGCAGCCACCGCCGCCGCAGCCGGCGGGTATTAATTTTCTCTGATATTCCTGCCGAACGGCGAACGAGAAAATTCGTTCGATTATTCAAAGGTGGAGCGAGCGAGCGCGCGCACACACACCGATAGAGAGGCTCTTCGACGTTATGTAATTTGCCTTTCGATTAGTCGCCGGGCAAATCAATTATGAGGTGGATTTGTAACGTGAGCTTCAGACTGCTGCACTTCCGCTCGTCGGTTTTGAGGAGCCACGCTGGAGATTTTCTATAATTCAAGGAGGCTGGATTTTCTTTTCGTTTCCTGCGGGTCTTAGCTGATTAATAAGGTCTCAATCGCGCGCTGATTATCAATGCCGGATATTGGAATATTAACGTTTGCAAGATTTAATTTCATTGATAATCTCGATTCATAAGTGCAGGTTCGGGTGAATCGATGGGGTGGAAGGTTTTAATTCTCACGAGAATCCTTTATATTCATGTATTTAATATAATCTAATATGACGTGGATTCTAGAAATTCAATTAATATTTTATGAATGAATTGATTTTTATATGAATATCATTATAATATAATATTATAATTTATGGGTTATTGTAAAAATTATTATTTCTGTAATCGTTAAAATGATAATAAGATGAAAATTATAGCTATGCAAACTATATGTTTTAAATTACAGAGGTACATTAGATATAAAATAAATATTTTGATCTTCACTCACTTCAACGTTTCAATGTAATGTATCTCAGCCTAACAGACTATTCAGCTTAATTTAAAAAATAATTTTTTTCCACTATTTCTTTTTTTAACGGCATATTTATAGTGTAAATCGGGATTTAATATATTATTTCAATATTAACAAAAGCATTTTTTACTTCCAAGATTTACAAGTTCTACGTAGGTTCTTATCAGCTAACTAAACAAACAAATTTAAAAAATCCACACTTTCCTAACTAACAATTGAAAATTAGGACCAAAAATGCATGAATATTTGTAGAAATTAAGGTGAGAAAGTACTCAGAGGCTTCAAAAGAATAATTTTTTTTATTATTTCTTTTGTTTCATATATGTGTGAAGAATATGTAAAAAAAATTCAGACACTCATTTAACCAAATAAAAAAGATATGAGCATTTTAATTGATGAGGTCCCATATGATTTACATGTATTTTAGAAACTTTGATTCGTTTTATCTCGTAACTTAATGTTTTGATATTCATAATGTTCCACGAGTCTGTTTGTAACTAATCGATCTGAAATTTTATACACAAGTTCATATATTTGAATATGAACTGAGCGGTTTTAAAATTGGATGTATCTTTATCTATTTACAGCATTATTAGTTAGAAAAGTTCAAAATGTTTAACAATTTTTATTTAGATATCTGATAGTAACCTGTATAGAACTTGTATATTAACTTGTGTGTAAAGCTTCACATCGATCGATTACAAATTGAGATGCGTGGAACATTTTGAATCTCAAAATATTGAGTTACGAGATAGAGCGAATCAAAGTTTCTGAAATACATGTAAATCACATTGTTCCTCATCAATTAAAGTGCCCATATCTTTTTATTTGGTTAAATGAGTGTTTGAAATTTTTTGAGGTATTCTTCACACCTAGGGTGATTTATTCAATTATTGACACTTTAAAACCGACTTTTGTTTATTACTCATTTTCTAACATTTATGCAATAAAAATATAAATTTTTCATCGACATTATCATTATTTAGTATATCTAATTTATGATAAAATATCAGTAAGTCTTAAAATATTTATTTTCAATCGGAGATTTAATAAAATAAGATGCATCTTCGTTACGCTATTACTGACACGGTAGTTTTTTTGACATATTACTGACCACCTAATTATTGATACTCAGAAAATTTATGAAGTTTGTGATGAAAATAAATTATATAATGTAGTATACGATGTTAACGAAATAAATAACTGAAATTAAAGAGTACTTACGCTCGCGCTGCAGACGACGCCATTTTTATCGCTTTCACTGCTACCTCCGTACAATTGAAGACTTATAAAATTTATTAGAAGAAAAGTAATGTGTTTACTTAAGAATCTTGCCAGAAACAGTTATAATTTTGTGTTAGAATTTTCGTACATATTAATTTGAAAGATTTATTTGTTTTTCAAAGGAAAATAACGTAAGGTATTAGTAATTGGGTTGATCACCATATACGATACAAAATAGAAAAAGAACTGCGAGTATTCACTTTCTTAAGAAAAGAGTAATCTTTTCTTAAATTACAAATTTAAAAATTGGCATACTGGTCGAGCATACATGCCTACCTAGTTCTGAATGCGACTACTAGATGGAAACCTATTTGCAGATATCCGCTAGTAAATCTATCATTTTAAAGTCATATAACGAAGCCTCTTTAAGCGTATCATCGTGTGTAGGAGAAAGGCCTGTCAGCGTCTCACTGACGAGTCAACTAGGCAGTGCTATGGTCAAATGCACATTTAATGTATTAATTTGCATTATTCTACAATCTTCTTTTCATCCAGAATTTATTCTAAATTTTAATTATTTTCTCCTTTGTCAATTTCTAACATGAATCGCAAACATTTTTTAAAAGGAAGATGGAAAAATATTATACAGCATTCCTAATCATTCGCATTAAGTGTTGTGATATAATACCTTCAGTCGCAGAGATCATTCCCATTCTATCTTTTATTTAGAAATTTGAGAATTGGATAAGATAAGATAAGATAAAACTTTATTCAGTGACAAGCAAAGAAAATGTGACAGCCAGAAATTCGAAGACTAAAACAGTCGCTCATGAAGAAGTTTTAATTAAACCCATTGAAACTGACATTCGTATCGCAAACTGTAAGGTGAAACTACAACTATTAGTAATTATACAACACGTAAATGCGTCAAAGTATGTGAATTAACATAGAAATTAGTTTCTCAAAACTTTTCTTTCTTAAAAAATTATTGTTTAAGAAAACTTTTCGTTGTAGACGGTCACAGTGAGAACATCTATATGGTGTTCGGTCAACGTGGTCGCTTCGGATTCTCCGTTGTCTCCAGAATTGTTTTCATGGTCCATCATTGGTTCTCCACATGTGCCTTCCATAATATCTCACATCGATGTCTCATGGTATAGTGAAATCCTGGTCCACTAGTATATCATGGTCGCATGGATCCACTGCTCTCACCGTTAATTTTTTCGATTTTTTGGCTTCAAGCTTATTAATATTTTCATTCTATTCTCTTGCTTCTGGAGTGGTGGCTAGTTTAGCCACTGGTAGAGTTTTTATCTCCTTATAGAACCACTTCCCTTCTGCCGCTGTTTCGATTCCTTCGCAACAAAGTGTAACCATTGGTACTTACACTGCTTATTGGAGCACTCGATCATTACAGCACAGCTATTTGATAGCAAAGCACGCTGACATGAGCAGCATACAAAGTATTTCATCGTATGTATCAATTAATCTATCTATCTTAATTTATAATTTTTAATTGAATGGTTTATACAAATTTGAAGTTTTGACGACATTCTCCTGGGATGATGATGAATTGCGGTCACAGTGAGAACATTTATATAGTGTTCGGTCAATGTGGTCGCTTCGGATTCTCCGGTGTCCCCAGAATTGTTTCCATGGTCCATCATTGGTTCTCCACATGCGCCTTCCATAATAACTTACATCGATGTCTCATGGCACAATGAAATCCTGGCCCAATAGTATATCATGGTCGCACGGGTCCACTGCTCTCACCGTTAATTTTTTCGAATTAGTGGCTTCAAGTTTATTAATATTTTCATTCTGTTCTCTTGCTTCTGGAATAGTGGCTAATTTAGTCATTGGAAGAGTTTTTATCTCCTTACATAACCACTTCCCTTCTGCCGCTGTTTCGATTCCTTCGCAACAAAATGTAACCATTGGTATTTACACTGCTTATTGGAGCACTCGATCATTCCAGCACAGCTATTTGATAGCAAAGCACACTGACATAAGCAGCATACCTCCTTGTCGAGTATATTCGCCTCGTCGCAGTTTGCTAAATCAGTGGGCTCGTTCTGCTGCTCAGATCACTGTGGCTGGAGCTTTTCTTGCTTCTAGAGTGATGGCTAGAGGATTGAGGGTGGCTGGTTTTGCCACTGGTATAGTTTTTATCTACAACCTGCCGAGGGTTATGAACCTGCTCCCATTACTATATGTTTCCACTGTCGTATTAAAATCAGTGAAAATGCGTTACTGGGGACGGGAGGGTGTCTAAATTCGGCCAAAATAGCGTTACGTAATATGAGAATGGCGTTTAACATCGATATAGATATACTTTCTATACTAATAACCCAACAAGAGTGGTATCAGAGGCATTGACCTAGGGTACCCTTATACATTGTATTTTTAACGTAGAGGCGAAAGATTGAAACAGCTGCTTACTGCAAAGAGTCCACATCTGGATAATTTTGATGGTACGAATTTACATCAGTCATTCGTTTGTTACTTTAGAACATTAAAGCTTAAAAAATATTTTTTTCTGCAATCACCCGTACAAAAAAAAATCTACCAACAAAAGTTACGCTGCTATAAACTTTGGAAATAAATTTTACGTCAACGAAAAGTCGGATATTAAAATTGCAACAAGTAGGCTACACTTTAGCTACGCTGCCTCTTATTCTTGCCATCGTCTCTCATCTCTCTCTCTCGCAGCTTAAAAATAAAAATCGAGCTTTCGCGCGCGCACACACGCATATGTACGGACGTCTTTTAAAACGCTCACGTTCACGGTTCGCGCGTGCGCGCACCCATGCAGGGCAATATTTCACATACCGCGAGGCTAATTGAATGCTACCACGGTAGTTCTGCTGCCGCGTCTGCCCGTATCGTTCGCCGGAATTCCCTTCTGCAACGGGACAATGAAAAAAGATCGAAGTAAGAAGCTGAGAAAGAATCATTGAATTTTGTATGACGGGGATTTTATATTTGCGCGCATGGAAATTCTGGGAGGTCATAAAGTGCGCTGAAATGCAATTAATAAGCAAAATATTTACGAATCATCGCGGGCTGTAATAATTTTTGAGAGGAAATTTATGAAGGACGCGAGGAGTTCGTTTTGAAATTCGTTAATGTTTGTATATGATTTTAATAAATACGTTAATATTCGTGTGCTTAAAATTGAGTTTGTTGAGTGTTGACAATAGAAGGTATAATAAGCATGTATTTACATATGAGGTTAGATAAGTTTAGATACATAGAACAAAATTATTACGACATAAAAATATTTTAGCTATTTTTTACGAAAAAAGAATCAGATACGAAGTAGAGAAAGTTCCTCAAAATCTTGATCCTACACGTCACAATAAATCATTATTTTCAATACCATAAGTTGTGACCGACATAAGCCGTTTCTTTTCTGTCTAAAGCAGAAGTAATATTAAATAATATATTTCAACGCGGTTCGCTTTCTGACTCGAGAGAGTTCGCCGGATAAAGCCTCTGATTTTTCCCTTATACCCTTCGTAGTTACGCTCCTGCAGCCGCTGTGATAGGAGTAGCAGGAGTGCAACGGTGTTTTGCTTTTCGAGGTTCTAACTGGAACCAGCAAAGAAGCGCGTTAGCTCTCCGCCGGTCAAGTGGACAAAATCTCGGGAAAATCTCTGGAATCGTAGTCTCGTTCTACAGCTTCCACGAGCTGTGCTCTCAAGGAATTTGGGTAGCACGTTTCTCCCTCCAGTGTCTACCGAATGAAGTCCGGTGCGTCCAAATGAGGTAATCGGAACGGGAGAAGGTATAATACAATGATAAGACTTATTACTGTGACTGTTAGTATATTTTACGAATAGGTATTTTATGAGCGGAGTGGGTTGAAGGTAGAGGGAAGCTAAGAGAGAGAGAAAACACGCGGTGAATAAGCAAAGATTCGCTACATCACCGTGTGCGCACAAAAATGGCTCGAGTCCTTAACTTGTCTCCCGAGCGCGAGGCCCGCTTGATAACTAGCCACGGCTTGAGAAGTCAAAGAGTACTGAGAACTGCGCGGCCGTACGCTGGGCAATTTATACTCGGGCCTACTCTCTCCATCTCTCTCGCTCCCGTCTTCCCTCTCTTTCTAATCGCGATTCCCCACTCTCGTATATTCGCGAATTCGCCGTGGATTATTAGTAGATTTGCTTTACGTATGTAAGCGCGCAAATATCTTGAATTTACAATTTTATACTCATCCTATGGATCTCTAATGGTATGAAAATTTTAATCATTTGGTGTTAGTACAGACCGTCTCAAAGTATTAAAGGAACTTTGTTTTTCATACGATTGTAGGTGACCTGATGAACGAAAATCTTTTTTTTCGACGGTTATTCGATTCCTTTTGACATGAATTACAAACATTTTCGTTAAAATTGTTTTTAATTTATATTTTTCGTATATCCAATCGATTTTTTAAAAAGTATTCAAAATTTTTATTTAAAAAATCAATTGGATCTGTATAGTCTCTTTTTAGGTTCGAAATAAAAGGAAAGGAATGAGAGCAGATTTTTTGATTAACAATTAAAATCAATCGATCTGATCTATTTTATCTGATCACAAACATCACACATTCATGCACATTCATACATATATACATATTATACTCGTCGCCAAGCTTATCATGAAAATATACAATGTAACACCGCGTGGTGATAGTCACACCTATCGTGCCGAGTTATTGAACAAGTAGTTATTCGCAACCGATATAAATATAACGCTCTCACCGTGGCTAGCTGTGCGTCGCTAGATTAATAGTTTCTATATACACAATTTGAGGCGGCTGGATAATGCTGTTTATCGAATCTGTCGTTATATTATGGCCAGATCGTCACGCAGGAACTAAATGAATCCAACAATCATACGATCGTCTAATACCAAAGGCTATTTATGAAAATACATATTTGTTAATTATCGTCGTCATCACATTTTTACATAATTCGATCATAATAAAAGATATTTATCCCAACTGGGCTTATAAGTGAAATTATCCGCACTCAATGATTGGATGTGTCTCTATTTGCGATTCTATAAATAATACCGATACTTTTATTATTTTATTTTAATTGCACGCGTACGCGAAGAGAAATAAATTGTAGTAGCTTACCTGAAAGTGTGGGTGAGGCGCGACTAGGGGCATCCGACGACGGCTGTCCGGTGTCGACGTCGGGTGGCCCGTTTCTGGTCGCACGATTCACTCACAGCTTTCGGGACACCGAAAATTATCTCGCGTGCGCGATATCACGTGACTACAATATCGTAGTTAGGCCAAGAGCGTACTTAGCCTATTATGGGCTCTTACAGATCTAAAAAAATATTAAAAAATCTTAACGATAAACTGTTCCGCTCAATAACCGTTGAAAAAAAATTACTGTAATTGACGTATAGTAAAAAGAAACGTATTCCGGACTCATAAAAAAGAATCTTTTTTTGGGTTGACGCAGGCCTGCCCCCTTAAACAGTTTTAATTTTACTGATCTTTTATACATTTATAGTCATCATCTTCAATTGTTACTAGTTTTGGCTCAAATTAATATTTTTTAACGTTACAGGTCTCAAATAAAAGCTCTTTCTGCCTAATTTTATTATCTTTAAAGCCATTTTCTAATGTCAATACATCCTTATTTATAATTACTAGAAGAGGTACATTTTTTCACTAAAATAACGTATATTCGGAGTACAACAACTTATATCTCGCATACAAGGGCCCATTAGAACATACTAAAGGTGCTAGGCTTCATTTGTGGGTACCAGAAAGCCCATCCTAAAGCCTCATTGAAATTCAAGTTCGCGGGGTTGGTGTTCCTGTAAGTTTCATTGGGATTGTTGAAATATTAAGTTTGGTAATGTAAAATAAACATAAAAATTCATTAGAAAAATATGCTAGAGATCAGTTAGAAATTTTAGAGTATTCACTTTCTCGTTTTCTTAATTTATAAATTTAAAAATTGGCTTATTTATCGAACACACGTGCCTACCTAGTTCGGAATGCTACTACTAGATGGAAACCTATTTGCAGATATCCGTTAGTAAATGTATCACTTTAAAGTCATATAACCAAACCTTTTTAAACGCAGCATTGTGTGTCGGAGAAAGGCATGTCAGCGTCTCACTGACGAGCCAACTAGACAGTGCTATGGCCAAACACACATTTAATGTATTAATTTGCACTATTCTACAATCTTCTTATCATCCAGCATTTATTCTAAATTTTAATTTTTATTTCTCCTTTGTCGATTTTATGTTATTTAGAAATTTGAGAATAAGATAATACTTTATTAAGTGACAAGCAAAGAAAATATTAAAATACAAAATACAAATGGATGCTAGAGATACGTACAATACATATTACAGAAAAATTTATTACATACTAGTACTAGTCAGTCTTATAATAAAATCAGTCTTCGTTCCCTCCTAGCCACTAAAGTCTAAACACATGATTGTATCGATAACTTCTTCATACATTTTGTGATTTTTGTCTTCATAAATCTCTTTCCAGATCTGAAATATTAGTATCGTAGTGAATCTAAAAGAACTAAATTGCATTACATCATTGATACATTATTGTCAAGTAGAGTGATTGCGCTTAACCAGCTATATTTGTCAATTTCTTGAGAGCACTATGGTAAAGTAGGTAGTACATGGACACTTTCTGAAACGAAAATACGGAATCACTGTTTGTAGAGCCGAAACTCAATATTTTTCCCAAATCTTTAATCTAATCGTTAATTCGGCATGTTTTACTGTTATTAGTACAAGAAGAAATACGCTTACATGCTTTTTTACACTAAAAAAGTAAGTTTAAAAATTCAACTATATGTCGTACTAGTTGGACATCATATGTCTAGCTGGTCCCAGTACTTGGACATAGTTAGGAGCCAGTAGTTGGACATATGAATTAAATGTGTCCAACTACTGGGTTCAGAAAAATCAGTGGACGTAAACTTGGACAATACATTCGGCATATTACAGTTCTCGACATAACCTCAAAATGTTATATTTACATTTATAACAAATTTAAGACGTAAATTAACAGAATTTTGGTTAAATTATATACTACACATCATAAACTATCCGATTGAATGCCAATGAATACATCTTTCTATCATATTTATCAGTAATTACAATTTTTTCCACTGTCCAAGTATAGGTCACAATTTTCGTTTTGTCCAAGTACTGGGCACTTTACCTTATATGTAAACATAATGAATCCAAAAGCTGATTTCGAATTTAGAGTTTTTTCTGTTTTTCAAAGTCGATCATGTAATCTATTGACAGACCAAGAAGTGTATGTTTTTTTAGGACTTATAGAGATTCGCTTCAAATAGTCTATATTAATTTTTTATCTACACATTAGTTTCTTGTTATCTCTCTTTTCATGTAAAAGTATTGGCATAATAAATATATGATTGGGAAATACTTGCACTAAGAGCTTTTTTGCCATTTTATATCTCACGAAACTAGCCATTCACCAATAATATGGTACTTTAACCAATACGACGTCATTTACGTTGTAATTGCTAAACCCTCTTCCAGTATCAGTTGATGTTTTCTGTGACGAATCTGATGATTCAATATCAGTATTATTGTTAATCTTTTCATCTTTCTGTGATGAATCTGAAGGTTCAATTTCAGTATTTGAATTTAATAAATCTTCTGAAAATTCATCTGCTATTCCAATCTATTCTAAATAAGTATTGTTGTTTATTTCTTCTTCATCAATTTGCATTGATGAATCTGCTGAGAATCCATTTGCTATTGTAATCTGTTCAAAATCAGTATTGTTGTTTATTTCTTCTTCATCAATTTGCATTGAAGAATCTGATGAAAATCAATCTGCTATTCGCAATGCTATTCCAATCTGTTCGCAATCAGTATTTTTGTTGATTTCCTCTTCATCATTTTGTATTTTTTGTGATGAATCTGAAGGTTCGATTTCAGCTTCTGAATTTAGCTGTTCAAATTCTGCTTGTGATAAATCTAATAAATATTTATTTGGTATTTCAATATTTGTGAATTGAATATATACTAGTGTCAAGCTTCCCAATGAGTATACCTGTCTGTCAACTGATGTTATTTCCCTGTCAAAAGAATATTAAAATAAAATATTCTTAAAATTGTATGTGTAGAATTCAAAAAGTAAAAATATATTTTCCTACTAAAGTTTCTTTAAAGCATCTGTAATTGTTCTCTCTAGTTCATCGTTTATTTTGCTCATAATTTATTAACTCAATTGCACTGTTCATATGAATTTTTCGAAGTCATTGTCGCATGTTCTTTACTCTTCTAGAATTGACTGAAACGTCATCTTCAAGATTCGTAACATATTCTGCCGCATTTTCTAGAATTCGCTCTATAGAATTCGCTCCATTATATGGGATCTTTGATATTATGAAATAAAAATTTAAAACAGCCCTAGTGGAATTGTCGTTTTTGAAAAATACTTACATAACTTTATCAAACGTTACCAAAACTTTGTAAAATGAAGATTCAGACAAATAAATGAATTTAATGATCATAAACTCAGTTTTTATCTATCTTCTTCCCTGGCTTCCTGGCATTATCTGTTTTATTAGGTTTACTTAGTTCAATTGCAGAGTTTGAAATTTCTGTGACAGAGAAATCTGATAGTCTTATTAGATTATCATCACATACGTTCAGAAGATGTCCTCTTCCTTTCCTCCGGCGGACAGCCTGGCTTCCTCGGCCTTCCTTTCGGCGCCAAGCTTGACTTCCTCAATTACGAGTATCAACTTGACTTAATTTCAAAAGTTCTACAGAAACTATTACTACTTCTACTTTTACTTCTTGTTCTGTTCTTGCAGATATTCTCATGTGGGACATTTATGGGGGACAATCGACTTTTTTTCAGGTGCATGATATACTCTAAGTCAGGGATAGCAGCCTGCAGATGTATTTTCCAAGCGAATTTGGCTGCCATTTGACTCTGAACATGTTCAGTCAATAATTGTGTGTGGCAAGTCGAAGTTTTTTATTATTTTTAATTTGTCTTGATATTTAAGACAGTTAATACCTATTTTTAAATATTCGGTGACATATCGGAGTCCAAGAAAAGGAGACCCATAGCCATTAAATACAAAGAAAGAAATAATTAAATAATCATATTATTTCTAAAATACAAAAATAATTTACTTCAGAGTATCGTAAAATATCGTAAAATAAAGAAATCATTGTAAAACAAAGACAGATCGATAAATCTCAAAATTTCTTACTAATTCAGAATCTTCGTTAAAAAATAAAAAAATGCGCCCTGGTTTGCAAAAAATGACCACGCTGTTCTCTTAAAAATTAAAAAAAAAATATAATCTCTAATAACTTGAAATATAAAGGTCGTTATAATCTGGGCTTCTAACAGTCTCAAGAGATAGTAAAAAGCTACCTATCTGGAAATTTTCAGAAGGAATAATGACGTTTTACTTAAGTTATCGTTCGCCAAAAAGAACAATTTTTTACAAAATGATTTCTTTCTCGAAAAAAGAAAAGTATAAAGGCATGAAAATCTTACAAAATATTTTTATCCATATTCCTAAATACCTCAATTTTTTCAAAATTTTTCCATTTTATATTTCCCAGATATCACCGTTTAAACAAAACACAACGTTTTCGTGTATAACAGAAAAAAGAGGTTAGCTTATTTAAAATTTCGGGTCGGAAAAGATAGATAATTTTATGCTCTTTCAAAGGCATACAAAATAACTGGATGATATTATTTCAAACATACCAAAAAACCCGAAAAACTAAAACTTAAAAATCGAACAACCGCTAAAACAAAAAAGGATATTGAGAAATAACAAATATTTTTTTCGGTCCCCTTCCTTAAAAAAAAGCAAAATCATTGAGCCCTGAACCATTCATTTTGACCGTGATTGTTCAGAGTAATCTTCGTATACATCCGTCCGCGAACACACACGCACACACACGCACTCACACACATTTTTGGTCGAATGCGTTTGAATTTTCTTGAAATACTGCAATTTCATTGGGTCTCATTGGATCGAACGCACGTTTTCGCTAAGCTTATTGGAGGATTTCAAACGCATTCGACCAGAAATTTTCCACGTTGAGTGTACCACCATATCTCGAGTAATCCACGGTTAAATTTAATGTTTCAGGGCTCATTTTTATTGTCTTTTTTTTACAGAAGGTGGCTCAAATATAATTTTTTTTATTTATCCATGCGTTTTTATTTTTTTATCGGTTTTTCAATTTTTGAGTTTTAGTTTAATTTTTACTTTAATACCTTAGAAATAATATCATTAATATAGTGATAATACATTTTGAGAGAGCTTAAAATTATCTATCTTTTCGGACCCGAAATATTTTATAAGATATTTCCCTTTTTCTGTTATACACGGAAACGTTGTGTTTTTGTATACGTTTATATCTCGGAAATATATCATGGAAATATATAGTTAAAAACATTGAGATTATCAGTAATACCGAGTACAATATTCAGTAAAATTTTTTAGCCATTTTACCTTTGCCATTTTTTCTTTTGCCGAGAATAAAATCATTTTGTAAAAAAAATCTAATTTCAATGTCAAACGATTACTTAAGTAAACCGGCATTATTCTTTTTGAAAATTTCCAGAAAGGTAGCTTTTAACTATCTCTTGGCTAAGTTCTTTGTTTAGATCATGAAGACTTTTATTTTTCAAGATATTTGAGGTTATGATGTTTTAAATACTTTTTTTTGATAGCTTGTATCTCGAGAACGGCGCGGTCAATTTTTGCCAACGTTTGTTATATACGAAAACGTCATTTTTTTTGAACGGCCACATTTTGGAAACATATGATGGAATTCTTTATAAATAAATTAAGATGGAAAAAGTCCATTAACTCTTAGCAGTCTTGGTTGAGCTCTTTGACCAGAATATGAAATCTTTTATTTTTCAAGATTGTACAAGCGTGTTCGCTTTTATTTCCTGTAAAAATTAATCTAGAGAAAATGGTATTTTATAAATGTTTATATTGATTTTGTAATAATTGTATTTATTGAATGGAGAAGAGTGAACACGATGAATACTCTCAGCCAACTGACTTTTTTACATGAGCTTGGTCTGCTACAGTGGTTTTATCTTATGGTCTAGAGTAGGGATATTACAATAAATGTGAAGTGCCTTTGAAGGCTCAAATGTCTCCAAATCGTGAACGGAAAGAAACTGTACTATAAACATATGATTCACCCTTTCTAGATATATAAATAAGAAATAATACTTATACTCATTGAAATATAATAGTACAAGAATTTGTATATAATAATTTGAGTATAAATGTAAATTAATTAAATGATTAAATAATAATGAACAAATACTTTTTACATTAATAGCAGTTAAAAACATCAAGATCATACAAATATATTTAGGTTATATTTTTTTATTAATTAATTATTATTAATTGCCTATTTATTGGGTATTACACGGTAATGTTTTACGAATCTCTCATTTTTTCTTGTTTTTTTGATGAAATGAAATATTTTCTTTTTTAGATTCATCGACTCGTTTTTGTTTTATAATAATTTTCTATTTTTATGATTTTTTTTAATTTGGTCGCTTATTTCTTGGGTATTAAGCGGTAATTTTTGTCTATGCTAAGTTTACTTTTTTTTATAATTATTCAAAATTAAGAAAACTTTTTAAATTTCGTGCATTTGTTTTTGTTTTATAGCGATTTTTACAATCCATACTTTTTCTTGTGGTGATATAATAAATGAACTTTCCAAAAACTTAAATGTTTTACTAATTTTAATAATTTGATGAATTTACATCTGTTTTTTTTCATGAACACACGAAATTGGAAAATAAATTCCTCGATTCGTTTTTGATTTATAACGAGTTTTCTATTTATGATATTTTTAAATCGATAATGCAATTTTTGATTATAAGCCTATAATATTTTGTAATTTATCTTTTGACAACAATCACTGATAAAAATGCACCTTTTTAAGATATTAATAAGAAAGAAAAACAGTCAGATAATAGAAATGTATTAGAATAAAGATATTTATATTGGAACAATTCATTTAATTTAAGCTGTTATATTTCTAAAAGATATTTCAAAAAGCAATTTAAAATTAAATTATAAGAACAAAGAATTTCATATTGGAACAAATAATTTAGTTTGAGGAAGCCAAGTGCCCATGATGCTAAAGAAGAAGAATGTCCCACGTTTACTATAATTTTCACGCATAACTTTTTAAAGAATTCTCTGTGCGTGTGAGAATAAAAATTAATTTACGTGTACTACCTTGAGTATCAGTAAGAAATTACTTGAAGACCTAAGTGTAAAGTAATATAAAATTCAAGCACTTTAGCTCATGAAAAAGAGATCGTTTTTCACATTCTTCCAAAAATCTAAAACTTCGAGTGACCAATATACAGTCTTATTCTGGCGTTGCCAGTTATTCCAAGCCAAAAACCTCAAACGTTCCTCGAACAATTAATGTAAAAACTGAATTGCACGTCCTTCAAAAGGAACCCAGAAATCTCGCGCGACGATTAAGTAAAATTTGTATCAATTCACCCAAGAATGTGAGATAAAACAAAACGCACGGAAAAAAGTATAACGCGCTGCAAAAAGGAAAGCCAAGACTTTATAGTCTCGTAGCACGGGTCGAGCAGCTCCAAAGCAAAGGAGCGAGAGCAAGCCAGCCAGAGAAAAAGAGAGAGGGACAATAATTAACCGGCGGTTAGTTTACCGTGGCGCCCCGCGGATCCACCTCGAACCGCGCATAAAGATCTCGGCGCTCTCCCTCTATCTCCGCGCGATGCAGGCTCGCGGGCCTCTATAACACCTCCTTATAATTATCGGGGCGACAAATGAGCCTGCACCACAGCAGCAGCGGACTCCGCTCGGATTATTTATCTCGGGGATTATAATCCGCGCTTCCGAGATGGCTGCCGCACCGCTGTGTATTATGGCAAGTGGCGCGGGATATTCTCGGAACGCCGCGAGAGAGCCGGAGATTATACGGGCGTATATACGTGGCCATTCGGGCTTTGGTGTTTTTTTCAGTCTTTTTAATGAGCTTGCTGATATGAAAAATGTACTGATTGTGGAGGTTGTGGGTATGGGAATGGTTGGGTGTGATGCTGGGAATGTTTGGTGTGGCTTTGGATGCTTCTTTTTTTTGGAGTTTATGATTGTTTTATTGCTGGGGGTGTTTTGGCGTCGATTATAGGTTTTCTGGCAGTGGGATGATGATGAGAAAAAGTTAATGTAGCGTGGGTTGGACTTCGTTTTCCTAGCATAATTAAAGTTTGTGTTGAAAAAGAGACTTGACTATAATAGCGATAATTATGGCTGAAGCAAGGATCATTCAGTATTAGTTATGACGGAGCAAGAAAATCGCCGTTTTAACTCAAAATTTCGTTGTTTTAGAGAAAAATGTCGCTGGACCATCGAATATATTTGTTAAATTAGCGAAAATTTAGCTGATTTATTTAAAATACACTAGCAAACTACGCTTTGCTATATGGTTATGGTTGGCTGCATGGTGCAAATTTTGTTTGAAATGAAAAGTAATTGACTCAAAATTTTTGTTAATGAAATAAAAATATATATTATTTTATAATTGATACATAATATATTAATATACATACAGAGTAACAACATTTTTTTATTTCGACTATTACAGGTCTTATTTCCATGTCTATTTCTGATTCGCGTTATGTGATACATGAATCTATATAGTGATAATCTCCTTACGTTTTACTTGTTTTTCATGTACTTCGCCGATTCGTTGAAGTTCGCTTATACTGTTTGTAAATTGGTTCGACGGAATCTTTGAAGTTCTAAAGCATATACATAAATGTCAGAAGAATACATGCTGCATTATATCTGGCACGGAAATTTGCTATCTAAAAAAGTGCTTTTACGATTTTTTACGAAAATATCGGTGAGTCATCAAACCTGATTCATTCGCTGGACTGGCAAAATTTATCACTAAAATCTGATTTGTTGTACTGTTCCGGCTCTAACCCCAGCTAATTGCTGGTTCACCTATATTTCTCGCTATTTTAACCAAGTACTTATTCTTCGCATGCATGCATATAACAAGCATAGCCTTTTACAATATTTAAATACAGCTAAGTTTATTGTACAGTAGTTTATTTTGAACCCTTTCCGACACGCTCTCTTTAAGAGAAACGAACGGTTGTCAGCCACTTACTTGCTTTACAGCGAATCGCGAAGGCATAAATCGATGACAAGAGACCACTGCGCAACGCGTATCGTGTAGCTCCAAACGTTAAAAACTGATTAAAAAAACACCGAACGGGAGATAACCAGAGCCTACATAATAATAATTTTTTCAGTCCCCCCGAGCCACACACGCTCGGTAATAAATTCGTCGTCGCCCGAGAAAAAAAAAGTCCACCTCCACCTCGGCGCAATAAAATAATATCCTCGCGCCGCTGTATACACCACCGCCGGGGTAATAACTTCACTCCTCTCGCGTCAAATCTCTCTTCTCGCGCGCAACGAATATACAGGTGGCAGCTTTTCATCGTCGTGCGAATCCTCGCGCACGAGCCGCCGCCGCCGCCGTTTCGATGTGCTTCTGGACAAGCGCGAATGAGGAGGGGAATTTCAATTAACGCGTTTGCATCGCGCGACCCCCCGCCTGCTCATTACGGGGGCCGACCTCCTCCGCTGCTGCTGCTGCTTCTTCTTCTTCGGATTCTGCCTGATGGATAGGTCGATTACGCCGACGGGGAGAGAAGGAGAGAGGAGACGGTGTATTTATTGGAAACGTTCGCGGATTAATTGCACGTCCGCGCGCGGCAGCGTTATATGGGAGGGGGGGAGAAACACGTTGCGAGGATGGATTTTTGTATGGGAGTGAGAGGAGATTGCGTTAGAGATTCTAGCGATTTTATGTAAGAGAGGACGGGTTGGCGCTTGCTGGATTCTCTTGATTATATGATTACGAGATGTTTTTCTTGGAGGCTTTTGATTAATTTATGAAATCATCAGAAAATGTGGATATGTTGTAGATGAATAAGTTAAAAAAACTAACAAGCAGAATACAATTCGGCACCCGAAGTTTGACTAACCGATTAACTTTATTTTTAAGATACTAGTTGTTTTAATCGAAATATTTAATATGTTAGTAAAAATAGTTCTGATTATTACTCCACAAGCTTTTTCGTTAGAAAGATGTTCTGTAAGTAAATAAAGGTACATTTTCATTAAAGCTGTGTTTCACATAATAATATTATTTTAGTTCAACATTATCAACTAAGAATGCATAAAAATAACAGATTTAAAAATATTCATTCTTAATAATGTTTCTGGCATAACAATGTACAGAGTTATGATCAGAGATGCCATTTTTCAGCAATAAATTGCCTATTTGGAATAGAACAGCTAAAGTCTCAGGAACAAGGTGTATACTATAGATGCTGAGCTTTGGTTTTTAGGCCACAGAAAACTCTTCCTGAACACTCTGAATCAAAATCTGTGAGGCTTATTTCCCTTTTGTAAGTATATTTATGCCAAAAGTATAATATCACTATAGGATGAAAATAAAATAATTTAATACCTCTATACTTATTTCGCAATTTTATTATTAACAGTCAAAGCTGCTTCATATTGCTGATAACCTATTTCTATTCAAGCTATAAAGTAACACACAGTAGTTGGAAATTTTATAATCTATTCAAAGCGATTGATGTTCTATTCTATGACATTTAGAAAATACTCCACTTATCTCAAGAGAATATAAGGAATTCTTAACAAGGATACCTAAAGAAATCTGAGTTTTGGAGACTCAAGTCCCTCTTGTGAAAAGGGAGGCAATCCAATTGAAAACGGAATGTTTGATTTTACTTTAAAATTACTTTCATTTCACAAGATTATTTTGGTCCCTACAAATGAAGATATCTATTTTGGATATAAAGGACATCCTCTTGGAACAAAAAGATCGTTTTCCGTGTGTACAATTCACGCAACTCCGATTCATTAATATTATTAAAGTAAATTTTCCATTTTATAAACGCGTACCATGTCCACCCATAACAAAGTACAAGACAATCTCTCCATATCAATCTTCATTCCAACAATTCAATTTTTATTACCCAACAAAAGAAGTCCATCCACCACAACAATAAATCAAAAGCGAACAGACATCCGTCATGCATCCCTCAGAAGAAGCCAACGCGTCGCCGCCAATCGTCCCACCAAGAAAACCATGCACACCCATTCTTCGAAAACCGCCAAGAGTCAAAATATACGGGCGTCTCTCACCCATCGTATATACATACACCTCCTCTCGAACCCACGCTCCTTCCGAGAACCTCGACTCCAAAAGATTCCTTCCTCGCGCGGCAGTTATCGGGATCGCGCGCATGGCCCTGACAAATCGGGCCTAGGGGTGGTATTTCTCACACCAGAGCTCAGACACTTCGACGGTGTGCAACGCGCAGCTCATCTATTGATTCGTGGACAGTGAAGTATTAACCCCGAGCGCGCGCGATTTCCATCGGCGATAAGTGGCCAGAGCGACGCGTCCCACTGCGCGCGACTTTTTTCTCCCAAACACCTGCCTGCGCCACGGCGCGTTGTGTGCATTTGTATATTCTCCTTTTTTCTCTGCGTACGAAGGGGTTGAGGATGTCTCGAGGCTTCTTTTTGTTTGTTTGTTATTTCTTGTACGGTTGTAAGTAAGCGCGAGCTGCTCCCGGGGAATTAATTATTAACGCGCGCATGCGCGCGTAAGGTCGCACATCATCCACTTTATTGCGGGCCGGCCGATATTATTTCATTTGGCGCGCGGTCGCCGAGGAGAGAAGGAGAGAGAGAGAAGAAAAAAGGAGGAAGGTGCAGGAGCGACGACGAATCAACTTCTGGGCGATTATGCCGGGCGAGGGTCGTAAATTGAGTCGGTTTATAAAGTGCGAATGCGGTTTTTCCAGAAAGGTTCGAATTTTAATGAGGATGGTTTCTTTTTTTCTCCTTGTTTCGGTTTTTCGATGGCTCGAGGTGCTGCAGTTGGTTGTTTATGGGACGTTTCGCACTTGGGACTGCGTGCGAGAGGCGTGGGGGGAGGGTTAGGACCGGTGTGTATCGAAATATTGGAATAATTTAAATGGTAATGGTACATGGAATTATTAAAATTGCGTTTTATCAGCTTGTGAGAGAGTAGGGGAAATAATACTAAATTTGAAAGTCACGTATTTTTAAATTACAAATACTGCTTACATACTATGATTATGTGGAAAAGATGTTAAGATGATTATACGAATTAATATATAATAATAAAAGAAAGAAGTAAAGTAATAACATAAAAGTTGTAATTGATTAAAACGATTTAATAGCGTTTTATATCGATATGAAATGTCATTTAATTCGGAAATCCAATATTCTCGTAATTTATAATTCAATCAGATACTTCAATATTTAAAGTCGTTCGGTAATTCAGTTTTTGAATATCCCATTCCATTGACTTACTACATAATCAAGCGTAAAACTTGTTGGAATTGTAAGAACTCCGTCTAAGAATTTATTATTACAAATAATCAAATTCAATCTCATTACGAGAAGCCATCAATTGAATTGATTTCAATAACATTTGACAAATTGCTCCGTATTATAACTACTGTATCCTTTATCGCCATTAAAAGCGCTCAAATTTCGAAAGAAATTCCCCGCACGCTTACACAGTAATAATCCGCAAAATACACAGCGCCATAAACAAAGAAATATCCTCAAACTCTCATATTTATACACGATAATTTTACGACGCATAATTCACCGCGCAACGACGCACTTAAACCCGATTACCCGCCCAAATCCCAAGCAAGATAAAAGGAAAAAAGCCCAACCAACCAGCGCACCTTCGACACCCGTATTTTTCATCGAAATCATATCCCCGGACTTTATCCCCCGAGTCTCCGAAGTCACTTTTACGCTCCCATCCTCGCGCACTCCACGGCAGAAGCCCTCAATAAAAATCACCGAATACCCTCCCCCCCCTGGATCGTTAGGCTCGATATTTAAAGCGAGCGACGAAACGCTCACTCCTTCCAGGAAAAGGAATATCCCCCCTCCTCCTGTTCCTCTTTCTTTCTCCCTTCAATCCTCGACCGATTATAATTGTAAACGCTACCACGGAGAAGAGAGAGAGTCCGCGGGGGTCCTTGGGAGAATGCGCGTTGCGAGAGCAGCGGCAGCCAGCGAAGAATAGGAGGCCGGGGCAGTGTGTAGGGAGAGAGTTCTCGGGGCCTCGGCGCTAAATCATCGTCCCTGTCATCGGCTTCGTTATCTCGCGGAGAGAGGGAGAGAATGAGAATGAGAACGAGGAGAGGTTATGGCTGGGTGAGGTCGCTTCGATGTGAGTTCTCGGTTGGGCCCTTTTTTTTTCCTCGGGGGAGGGGTATTTATGAGCGGGTTTGTTGAGACTTTAACGAGGTGTACTCGCGGCTTCTGGATCGTGTAGCGCGCGGAGAGCCTTTTGTTGCCGGGCTGGATTTTTTGCTTTAGTTGTGCTTTCGAGTTTTTGATACAAGAGAAAGATTGCGAACGCGAAGGACTTTGCACAAAAGCGTGGACGATGATCGGTATCGTATGATATACGTGAAGAGTAGATAGTTATACCAGTATTGAGCTCATATGGAAATATATGGATTTGTTGTAATGAATTGTGGTATACTTGACTTTCAAGGATTGATTATAAGAAGTTGGAATCTGAGTCCTATAGATGGATGGATCTCGGGATGGACAGTGAATGCTATCTGACATAACCATAAATATTTTCAGCTTTGAACATATTGTGTAAGGATTTTTATTCATTTATATTATTAAGCAACTATTACTTCTTTTTTCGATGTATTTCGCACCCTAACAACAAGGCTATGAGAACTTACAATTCTACATTGAGAAACGATTACTTTATTGGCTTCAACATATTTTTAATGATTTTCAAAGTATCGGGACAACCTGTATTTTTTAGGAGTTATTTTTTGCACTGAAACAAAGCTGAAAAGAATTCTGAGCTGTCATGGTCTTGGGTATGGGGATGCAATCTGTTCATTATGTAAAACAAAAATGTTACTGTAATTAATTTGAAAGACATTATAATCGTATTTTTCATTGTAATGTGATTAAGATTAATGATATGGATTCATCTTTAGCACAGATACTCATGTAAGTAACTAATTAATATTAATGTTTGACTTTCTCAAAGAGGAAGCTTTTTAGATGAATTATTAAATGCTCAATGAATTCAAGTAGAAATTAATTCCTTTATCGGATTCTGATATTGGCATTTCTCACTCTATGCATATGATTATGGAAACGTGAATGAAACGTATTGATTCATTTAGTCTAATTTTATTGTAATACATTCCTTGTTATCCAAAACTATGATGAATGTTTACCAATTTAAATAAAAATGAGAAAAGGATTTAAAATAAACATGACTCATAATCCTTGCGATACGGAATTCAAAGCGGCGTTCACCAAATTAGTATTTTCAAGCTTGAATAATGTCCTACACGTAACACAACCGCCCGAAATGCGTATCGACAGATTCCTTGTAGGATCACACCACGGCGATTCGTAAAATCAGAAAATCAATAAACTTGTATACACGTCTATTCCAAGGTGCGGCTAAACTAGTCGAAGCATGAATCTTCGAATCTCCGCTTCTAAAGACACCAGCGTCTGATGACCCTTTGGATACGGCCTAAAGACACGCTGACGTCCAAAGATAAAATCATAAAGTATTTCACGAGAGTTCCTCACTATTTTCGGTCCCTGCGCAGACGCTTCCACCACACAGTTTCTTCTGCATTAATACACGCTCACGCTAACAGTCAACGCGCCGGGAATATTTTTAGTAATTCCCCTCGATGAAGAGAATTATTCAACGCCCGAAAAGTTTAATTTTCATAAATTTAACAGCGCGATTAAATTAATATCAACGATCCCAAAGCCTCGATTTATACCGAAAATAAAAGTATAAAATAACTCTCGCCAGCATTTCCTTTAATGCTAAACGCTTTCTTCCCTGAAATACGAATCATAAGGCGATAACAGGGATCAACCGACGTAAAAATAACACAACTCGCGCAAAAACGCTTCGCTTCCAGCTTGTATACGTGTAAAAACTCATCGTATCTCCTCAAATTATACACAGCGGCGCGCTGTGCGCCAAAAAAGCGGACCGGTCAGCCCCCTCGCGCTCGTATTAAGCCATAATTCATGGCAATAATAAGCCGCAATAAATATAATCGTTAATTCGGCGGGTCGTTTTTGCAGCAACAGCAGCGGCCCTCTCTCTCTCTCTCTGTTTGTCAAATACGGCCTTTTTGTCGCTACCTCCGCTCTCCGCAGGTGCCCTCTCTCGATATAGCCCCGTTCTCTCTCTCTCTCCTTTCCATAAAATCCCGCATAACATAAAACAGCGGATGAGTTAGGGCGCGCGAATGCGCCGACTGCGTTTCCAAAGTGATTTTTTGTACATATCTTCCCTCTCCGCTTCTATCTTATCCTTCGCGCGCGATAAAATATGTTACAGCCCGATGAGCTGCAAGCCGCGCGCTATGAGGAAGGTGAGGACGAATAAGTGGACTAAAGAGAGAGAGAGAGAGAGAGTTCTTTTTGTTCCTCTTTTTTTGTTATCTGGCTTTTGTGACAGCGAGCTTCTTGCAGTTCTGCTGCTGCTGCTGGTTTTTCAGGGTAGGAGTGTCTTCTGCCTCGCTTTCTTGTATACAGACTCGTCCCATAAATACGGCGTATAAATACACGCATCGTGATGTACACGGGGCTCGGCCGTCCGCACGTGCACGTTTAATGCGCCTCTAAACGCGCATTTGCGAGGCGACGCGAAAGAGCAAGGGGTTCGCGGCCGAGTAGTCGAGCTGCTGCCCGGGAGTAGGATAAAGCGCGTTTCACATTGTTGAGTTTTGTGCACCGGAAGTTTAATCAATGTGGCATTTTTTTGCAAATGTAGAAACTCAGGTGGGGCAAGTTGCAGGAACGTTGTGACAACGTTGCTCTCGCAAACGCGCTGTTAAGATTGGTAAAGCGAGCTGGACATGTTGCAGAAGACTTAAGAAAAGATTTCGTGGCAAAATATAGGTGTGTAAGTGCTGTGGTAACATATCTACATATTATGTTACGTTTTTATGTAACGTTACTTAAGCGACGTTTTACCCATGTTGGTACCCAGCAACGGGTACATTTTTCTTCACAATTTAGGAATACAAATGATCGTATCTACATACCTATTAGGCATTTTAATTGTATCCCGAAGGTACAAACCAACATGATACCTTCATGTCTTGAGGTATTTATTATTATTTTTTAATAAAATTATATACGTTGCTGCTACAATATTCTAGCAACATACTGACAACATACAAGGATGATATTTCGTTAAATCAAAAGTTATTAGATATGTTTCCGAATAGTTTTAAGTATACGAATCTAAGGTGGTATATTATACACACTCAATCAGTTGGAGTGAAAAAGTAACTCATTCCGGAATAAAGCTTCACCCTAGACGGGTCCTAAGAGAAAAAACTTATCTGACGCGTAACGGTTAGAAAAAATCTATCTCACGCGTTACCATTACAGAAGACCTATCTTGCGCGTTGCGATTAGAAACGTACTATATTTTTTAAGGTTATTTCTTGCACTAACTTTGAGGTCATGTATTTATTATAAGATACTTTAAATTATAACTTTTATTGACTTTTTGATACTACTGATGTAAGATTATCATCTTCACGTCATTAAAAGTGAGGTGTCAAATCATTTTATAACAAATTTTCAGCATCGAATAGATCCTACAAAACAACCTCAAAGAGATAGTACGTTTCTAATCAGAACGTGCAAGATAGGTCTTTTCTAATCGTAACGCGTAAGATAAGTATTTTCTCTTAGGACCCATGGACCCTATTAGAGTGAAATTTTAATCTAGAATAAGTAGCTTTCAGTCTAAGAATTGAACGTATATATCACTGGCGATGTAGCAAACTAATTGGTTGGTATTCTATCTTTGTTGTGCCATCTACTATCTCAAGTTTGGCACTAGTCTTTTACTATGAGAAAACTCGTTTCAATTTTCTAAATCTCGATAAAGACTAGTTGTTACAGGAAATTTTCCATCTAATGAAAAATTCACTCAAAACAAGGTTGGTTCCACAGTTCCTTGAAAGGAGTGAACAGGGTTGAAAATTCCACTGAATCAATTAACCCTTTGATTTTTATGTATAAAAATTTTATTTATAGGTGTATATAAATGATTTTACATTATTCTATTAGCTAAGAGGTTTCTCTATAATACTAATTAACAAAAATTGATATTTTATTTATTGTTAAATAGTTACAAATAAACAAGTAACGAAAAAAGCTGCTTTTTAAGAAAAAAATATGGGCCACAAAGGGTTAAAGCGAGAAACCAATAATTAAAACCGCACAATTCACACATAAAACATAGCACTCAATTTCTCACTATAATAAACAACTATACACTTCAAGTTCACCAGTGTGGCGAACCCTTGCGACCCAGGCTCCTCCAAAAAGTCCTAAAAAGCACTCGTATCTCAGGTAAGGCGCTCCCGGTACCGCTTGTGCACACACACACACACACACACACACACACACGTACGCACGCTGCACCCACACACACTTGTCTCCACTCACACATACAGGAGTAAATTAACGCGCTGGACTCCGCGGGGGGCCGCGTCACTGTCCCCTGCTAAGGCCGTCGTATATACCTACACACACACGTGCACACACGTATGCATACAGCGAACGCGCCTGCCGGTCACCGCATTCCTTCGCCACCGCGCTGCTGCTGCTGCTGCACCCTCTTCTTCGCCTTCTTTCCTTTTCAGCGTCGCTATATACACTCGCGTCTCCCTCTTTTTTTTCTTATATAGAGAGGAGAGGATTTTGAGAGAGGGAGAGCAGGCATCTCTGTCACTCCGCGGGCGCGCGCCAGCCCTTTTATCCGTAGGTAGGCGTATAGATAAGATCGCGAGATTTCTCTCTCTCTCTCTCTCTCTCTCTCGCTGACTGCGGTGTCTGGCTATCTCTGGTCTTTTCTCGCTACTTTACTCTCCTTTTCATTTTTCTCCCTGCGAGGCTTCTTTTTTTCGTCTCGCATTCTCCGAGTTCTTTTTGCTTCGCGTCTCGAAAGCTCCGTCTCGAACTTTTACAGCGCGTCGCTCGCGGTATTTTATCTTTCTGATTGTTTCATTGGTTGCATTGATTCGATAGACGTTTTTTTTAGTAATTAGATTCAACAAACACCGTGCGTTAATAAATCATCTGTTGTAAGTGTATTTTATATCGGTGTGTAATATTAATGTAGTATTAATTATAAGTATAATCAGACGGCTAGACCAGACAACCTACTTTCTCGAAATGTCTATTCCATGTCTTTATGATTAAAAAGTCAAACGTCAAAAATAATTAATTCCCGAAGCCACTGCACGCGGTGTGCACCTCGTTAAATAATCATCCTCCTTCCTCGTAGATATTCACAATAATTTTTATTCCTACACACGCCCTACATTCTTCTCCTACTCCTCTACGATCTTTCATCTCGCATAAATCTTTGACCTACCCGTGCTCGTCCTTCCACCCCTTCCCATCTATACATACTTCCCCGCGATTTTTTCAATTCCACACACTCTCTCTCTCTCTCTCTCTCTTTCCGCTTCTGTGCGTCCTCCTTTCTCGCTCTTTCGCGAACCTGTGTGCGCGTGCGATATTGTACGTATGTATACCTAATATACGCACACCGCTGCAGGAGAAAGGTACGAGAGAGAGGAGACCCCCACCGCGCGCTGTATTATATGCGTAATATACAGGAGACGCGCGGCGGTGGGTATATATCCCGCGGTACAACCTGCCACTCGTCAGCCCACCCCAAGTGCCTCCGCGCACAGAGGCTGCTCAATGCTTCTCTCTCTCTCTCTCTCTCTCTCTCTCTCTCTCTTTCGCTTGCTGTATAGTACGCTGCAGTGGCGCGGGCTGCGGCAGTGGAGAGTGGCGCTGTTCGCTCGCCGTTTCGCGCCGATTGGTCGAACTCGACGCGGCAAGACTCGCCCTCCATCCCCCCTTCACCCGTTCTTTCTCTTTCCCTCTCTCTCTCCCTCTCTCTCTCTCTTTCTCTCGCTTTATATCTTATTATATCTTATATATTGCTATTATTGAGAAAATGTAGTAGTTAGTGATTATACTATACTTGATAGTAAAAGAAATCTATGATGTGGGTACTATATTTTTTTATTATCAAGAATAATGTATTGCTGTAACACTCTATTAAAAGTTATTTTTCTAGAAAAATGTAATTTTCTGAAATAAGTGTGAAAAAATGTAAGAAAGTGTAAAATAAGTGATAATAACCATATATAAAAGTGTCACGATTTGCACCATTACTTAGATTATTTCACACTGTTTAATACTTTTACACTTTTGTATCCTTTTTGACAGAAATAATGTTGCATTCCAATGTTGTACTTCTCTTCAATGAATATTCCTGAAGTCGTTCAAGAAGACTATTTTTATCGTTTTTTTTACATTTAAGATCTGTTAGCTCTCTGTAAGGGCGGCTACCGAGCGAATTTGCACCAGAAGGTAGCATGGAGAAATTAGAACCAGTCAATTAGAAGTGGTGAGCTCAATGCTCTGATTGTTCAAAGTCCTATCTCAGTTTTACCATTTACTGATTGGAGTTTGAGACTCTCCATATAAGTTGTGATCAATAGCTTATTGCGAACAAGCCGAAGATCTTTTTCATATTTCTGTAGTGAAAGCAACTACGAATTTGAGAAATTGACGTTATAATCAACTTTGTAATAATAAGAAAGTGGCCAAAAATCTCGATTTATGTGGTTTCTCCATGAAATGAAATTTTACAAATAGGAAAATGTTCATTTTAAAGTCAGCTTTTAGGATCCGTTTTCAGATTAGCGACTTCCATTGATATATGTCTACAACCCATAGGATGGCAGTATATGCGGTAATTCGACACTCGCATGAAAAGAAAAGTAAAAATTTTATAAAGTTTGTATAAAATGTATTTCATAAAATGTTTATAAAAAATTGGCCGTGTAAAGTTTTTATACAATTTTTGTAAAAATCTTGAAATATTGAAAAATTTTTCAGGAATATTTCTTTTTTAATTTCATTATAAGGTATTTAATTTTTTATGATGAAAAATATGTTTTTTTAACTTATTCATGCTGGTAAGTTTATTTTTACACAGACCAGATTTCAACAATCAAATAAATAAGTTATATTTAAATTTTTTTAAAATTATCGTCATTATTTTTTTCAATAAACTATTGAAAATATTTCTTTTTCTGAGAATAAGCATTACCTCGACATAGTATTTCGTATAATCACTTACAAGAATTGGTTGTACTTGACGCAACTTGAGACGATGATTCGGCATCAAATTATTTGAGAAACAGCCATACGAGATTGTTTCGGTGGTCTATGTGACGTCGTATAAACTATCTCTAAGAAGTCATAAAGACATCGATATATTGATCAGGATAAGATACATACAGGTAATTTTGGGTGTTTGTAGCCGAATGTTAATGTGTCAATGCTCAAATGTAGAAGACTCTTTTATGTACTAGACTCAAGATACATTTATTTTATCCACATAACTTTCGGTCATTATTATAATTCGCCTAAAACATAATAAATACAACACATAAAGTATATGATCGAAAATTATAATGAGGTTATAATTCATGGTTAGTCGATAAAACCGTTTATTTTCTAATTCTTTAGTTTGTAAGTACATTTATTAATACTCATCTAAATATTATTCGCAGGGCAGTTTGAGAAAGTTTGCGTTCATAATTGTTTTTGCAAAAAATGAAAATTAGCGTAGAAGAGTAGAGCTTTGATTTGAGCTAGAGATCGTAAAAAGTGTATGCCCCAGTGAAAAGTTATGAGTAATTAAAGATGGCAACAAATCACGAGAAATTATCAAAAACTTGATAATTACGAAATTTAATGATTTTTCGCTATTTTCAATTGCTTATAACTTTTCATTGGGTCATTCATTTTGTACGAACCTTAGCTTACATTAAAGCTTTTTTCTTCAACTTTAATTTTCATGTTTTTTGGCACCCTTAGTTGAATTTGTATTGGCCAGTCAAAGCTCGTTGGATGCGAATGTCGAATTACTGTACATACGCTCATTCTATCGGTTGTAGATATACCCTGGTAGAAATCTAAGTTGGTTTTATTAATTTTATTTTCGACATCGATCACAAAATTGTTGTTGACTAAGTTATGATTGACTAATTTTCAGAAAGGAAATTATTAGTTATCTAATACTTTTAATATTGTATATACATATTTCTATAATCTCGTAAGTTATTATTTATTGATACAAATATTTATTTTGGCGGTATACTATATTGAACATTCAATAAAGTATAATAATGTATATATTTAAAAACTAATAACTTTTCAAAACAAAATATGAATAGGGTAGATTTGCAAATAAAATACGTTCTTGCTTAAAGTATAGTCTTAAGCAGATTCTAGCCAGATATTAGCTATAATTTGACTTATTAATAGCTTATTAATCTGGTTATTAATTAATAAGCTAACCAGCCATTCTAGCTAACTTTCTACCAGGGTATATATATATATGTATATATCGATGGAAATTGCTAAACTGGAAACGGATCCTAAAAGCTGACTTCGAAACGAACATTTTCCTATTTGTAAAATTTTATTTCATGAACCGCATGAATCGATAATTTTGGCCAGTTTTTAACCGGTGGTCCCACTGTGCGACGTATATTGTTTTTGAACCGTTGAGAACCATGCTCTGAGAATACCATATCGTAAAGTATTACGATATCGATACCGTAAAATTTTCCTAATAATGTTTTTTTCAATTAATGTAAATTTGCATTACGTATTGAAATATAACATCTTCCAAATTTTTATTTTTATGATTTTTCATGTCTTAAATTTTAAGATTTACATAGTAAATTCTACGATATATATCGTATCAGTTACTATTATATTGTTTCCTCAGTGTGATAGTGAAACAAATCCACTTTGAAAATTTTGCAAACGCTAAATTCATATTAATATTAATGACATATTAAAAGTAGTTTGAATAATTTAAATAGAATAATATAGATCAATTTTATAGTAAATTATTAGTCACAATAATTAAATCAATAAATTTGTTGTGAGGTATGCCGTAAATATTGAAATGACCACGAGCATTAATTTGCAAAATATTCAAATGGCACTTATTCTTCTATGGTTCTGAACTGCCCTTTTATAGTATAACAACCAAAGTCAAAATTTTCTTTTAAATTTGTAATTTATTATTAGACAATTACAAAAATTGTAATAATATTAAGCATAGTTTTTGCATTGGTGTAAAATATAATAGTGGACACTATTTTTCAAGTTACGATTAACATCATTTTACGGTACTACCAATAGGGAAGAATATCGACTTTTATTTAACTGTGTATTTTTGTAGATCGTAATAGAAGAGATAAGGGCATATATGTACATTTTCACTTTTTTGATTTATCATATGCACCTGGATGAATTTAAATTTTTTATAGCAATGGATACCTAAAATTGAGACATTTAGATGTGCATTCCATAATTTTAAAATGTATTTTTTAAATGTTGAAGTGTTTATTTTGTATACCTAAAAAAAGTAATTTTGTGCAATTTTTCCCTGACCATGGAGCAAATTCGTACACACGTGTATTTTAAATGGGAGCCGGACGAAAAGGCGATTTTTCATGTTTTTTACGTGTGTCTGATTTTAGTTCGGTTTTTGAGATTTAAAAAAAAATTAAGCGTGAAAATGTTGAGTTTTTTACGTGGAAATATGTTCACCAGGCTAAAATGTATGCAAAAATAATATTGGTAAAGTTAGGACTATGTGTACAAGTTTGTCCCGAATGGATTTTATCTTCAACTTACTATAACTTCATGAATTTTCAATTGTTCAATGCTTAGCAACTCTCAAAATCTTCGTAATTGATCCTACTTTCTACGTATAATATGCGGGAATGAATAATTATTTAATGCTTATTGCAATTGATCAAATTACAAATTCAAATAGTTACAGAAAGGACCTTGAAAATCACACCACCTGTGTAAAATATTACATAAGCAATTTTAAGCCTTGACATTCCAGTTATACATTCCTTTCATATAAAAAACTAACATATATTTTTTGCAGAATTTTACTATGGTTTTAATGTTTTATTAAAATATATTCAAAGTGAGCAGTTTTACCTCTGTACGAATAAGTTCCACTCCCCTCTACAGTTTCTTTGTAAACTTTTAAAATTTTCACGATATCTTCAAAATTGAAGAAGATATAGGTAAAACTTTGATACTGATGTGACGTCACTCCGGTCGGTATCTTATGATGTTCTAATAGTGTGACGTCATTGAAAGGACTTTTAATAAGCTACAACTTCTACAAATTAAGTTTTCTTTAAAAAGTTTAAAAAGCATTACACATCGGCTTAGGTTCCTTACCATTTGCAAAAATGCCGATCAAAAAATAAATCTTGTATTCTTCCCTATTGTTTAATTATAACAAAATTCCACTTTATTTTCCAGTACTCTTATAGTAACGACAACTATAAATTTTGTTAGTGCTGCCTCGTTCCCTCTCTCTTGTGCTTTCGTACGTAGAGAAAAGAGAGATAGCCGCAGGGTGTACAATGTGTACATATGTATAGAGAGGTTGCACATCGGGTGTCGGCGTGGAATAGGAAGAGAGATACAGAGGGAGGACAGAGAGATGATCGACTGATGGATCGAGGCTGAAGTCGAGTTTTTCGTTTTTGTTTAAGGATGGACGATCGAAGCCGAGAGAGGAGAAGAGAGAGAGAGAAAGAGAGAGCGAGTGACGTGTATTCTAATAGGCCAGTGCGAGCTTTCACGGAGGGTTTGATTGTTTCCTGCGATCGCCGCGCAGTGATCTGCCCGCGAAATGGAAAAAGGGTTATTTGTGAAGGATTGTATTGCGTTCGCGGGGATATCTGCCGCGCGGGATCGGAAAATTATTTGCAGCTGCGCTCGCTCGAGCAATCGTGGCAATATAGCCTGATATCTCTTTTTAACTTCATTTTTTAATTGGTGTTTTGGAGTTTTGGATGACCAAGATTCGTTGCTTGATCTGTCATTAATTAGGAATCTGATGTGTATCTTGGCTTTTATAGACCAATAATCTAATATGATAAAATCATCTCATTTGTTTTAGAGTTCTTTGAAAGTTTGATGACATCTTTAGTATATATTTAAATTCCAGAAACGTCGCTATAAAAAGAAATATCCTGCTTGACTCACTCATAAACACGCAGTTCAAACCTCCGGACTCAGAAACATAAAATTTAGGCTGTTCATTCCATTCGTAACGTTAACATCGAATAAGATCGAAATTTTACAAAATTAGACCTCTACTCTGCAAAAAGGGGTAAAATGTGTTTTTGCGAATTCCTCAGTGTCTCTTAGGCCCGATAAGATGTTGGAGATATATATTTACTTGGTTTCTGTTTACATAGACTAGCCATATAAAAATATCTAAAAACCACACTCAAGATTTTTCTCTGATTAACCTCTAAGGGGTGCAAAGTGGTGAATTCTGTGTTTACGTATTCCCCTATAGTTCTTATGACATATTGACTTGATTTTTGATTATAAATGTTACTTATACAAGTGCTTAAAACCGTGACTCAGGATTTACCCTAAGCAACAATTGATGGGGTGAGTCTAGATCCCTAATTGAATGATAGAATCCTTCCTACGTTCATCGAGTTAGGTGATTGTTTTCGCATATATATGTCTTTTAATAAATAGAGGTATATTAAAAACAAAGACAGCGCTTATTTGTTTGCTTAATAAATTTATTATTATGAGAATTATAAATCAAAGATTTTTCACGTAGATCAGAGTGTCATGCGATATTCTATGTATTTATATAAATGTACTAAAACGTATATTAATTATTAATAATTTATAAATTAATTTCGAGTAATGATTTATGAATGTCCGATCTACCCACGTATGATCAGCGCGACGAAATATCAACGATAATAATCACCAACAGTTGCACACGAAATCAATTTAAGTGTATCAATAAAACAAGAAGAAGAAGAAGAAGAAGAAGAAGAGGAAGAATTAAACAAAAAAATGCTCGAAGGTGCTCTAGTCACTGGGTGGAGCAGGCGAGGCAGGCACTCTCGGGGCGCCTTTTGTCCACTTGTACAAAGCTAACAAGATGTTTCACGGATCAGCATAGTGCCAAGAGATCAGATATAACACGCTTATACGGAGGTCCTCGCCTGCCTCGCGCGCGCCCGGATTTCCAGCCTCTCCCTCCCGCATCTGTGTGCATACGTGTGTGACGAGCTGCGTGGCAGGCAGAAACTCTGCATAACATTAATAATTCCCCCCGGAGACTCTCTCTCTCTCTCTCTCTCTCTCTCTCTCTCTCTCTCTCTCGCTCTCGCTCGCTCGCAGCGGGCTGCTTCGGGCATGAATTTCAGGAAAGCAAATCACCACGTTGCTACCTACTCCTGCTCGTCGACTCTGTCCTGGCTGTCCTTTTTCCATCCTCTGCTTCTGCTTCTTCGTCGTCCTCTGCAGCGGCAGCGGTTTTATTTCTTTTCTCCTGGTTCTTTTTTTCGGAGCCGTCAAATTTCTCCGGCTGTGCGTGGCAAAGAGAGAGAGAACGAAATTAAATTCCATTTATTTGTTGTCACTCGCTCGCGCTGCTGTTGCCGAGGATGCAGAGAGAGAGAGAGAGAGAGAGAGAGAGAGAGAGAGAGAGAGAGAGAGAGAGAGAGAGAGAGAGAGAGAGAAAAGGAGGTTATCTAATCGAGCGGCATTTGTATCTCTGAGCTCTTTGTGCCTATGACGGATACACTCAATTATTAATAAAAAGACGAGAGAGAGGGCGCGCGACGTGAATGAGAACGAGAGATGTTACATATTAGGCGGAACGGGGATTGTACTCTGGGTGCAGGTATGCGTGGATTAAAATAAAAATTCACTTACCGAGTGTGCGTACCAACATTTTCTTTACTGTGGTTTTCAGTAGTCGATTACTTTGTATTCTTGCACTCCAACGCTTATTTTGCTTCTTTTCGGAAAGCTTTTGTATAATATGTGGAGCTTTAATTTACAGATGCTCGTTGTATTTTAGAGAACCAAGAACATTTTTATAATAGTATATAGATGCAATCCTAAAATTAAATGTTTTACGGACTCTGTTTGCTAATTATCTGGAAGAACATCTCGAACACAACATAAGCCTGTCGATTGCTCGTTCCAATTTTCAAATCTCATTCATAGAACTAAATTGTATATCTCTTAAACTAGCACAATTAAATTTAGATTGATATATTCAAAAGCAAATCTAATAGAAGTATAATCTGATTTATTCATAGTAGAATGAACGCATTGGTTTTCAATCACTGTAACTACATTGGTGTTGACTCTCGATATCTGCACATCATAGTCTGTGTATGGATTGCTATTATAATCTCAATTTTCGGACCTAGTTGCCTAGCACGCTGAGTTATTTCTGTTGTTCTTATTTGAGAGATTAAAGCTATTTGTTTGTCGTTAATTTTACTCAATAGCATAGAAGACATTCATCTTGCTGCAGAGTACTTTTTATATAACTTTGTTTTAGGTCAAGTACAGGTACGACAAAAGTAATATTACAAGAAAAAGTGGATCTGTAACAACAAGAAACTTCAAATTTGGCATCATACCCGTGAGTCCGTCTACCTCTCCACGAAGAAAAGAAATTGGAACCGCTAGTAAATGAGATTCGATTCATTATACATTTAAGGACACTTTTACATGATAAAAAAACTGTTTTTTTAGTGGCTGAATTTTTTCCTAAGTTTCTAACTTATAGCTTAATGTTGTGCATTGTGATGAAGAAATATTTATTAGAGAACTTTGATATATATAATTCGTAGTGAACATGGATTAATGACTAGAAAACGCAAGTTCTCGTAAGTTTGACCCGTGCAAATTATCTTACGTGTACGGGGAAAACCACCCAACGCCACTTCGTGACTATGTACGTGAACTATGCCTTCGGTAACGACGTGTCACCGTATTAATGTTTATTACGATGCTTAAATATGCCTACCATAATACGTCGACCAAAAAATACTTTCATCTTATTTTTGTTATGTTAATATATTCCAGAAAACATAAAGAAGCTACGATTAAAATTTCATAAAAATCGTAATAGTTTTAGATTTTTACAAACATTCAAACAAACGCTGTTTCATTATTGTTATATAATAGTAAGTTACAATTTATGTGTATTAATGCACTTTTTCATTTAAAAAACGCATTAATTAAAAAACTAGAATTCTATTTTTAAACAACAAAAGTAAAATAAAAAAGCGCATTGTCGTCATCCGTATTCGAGGCCACCAAAAAAAAAGAACTAGCTTATCGAATTCAGTAGCCATTTACATCTCCCTTTCCCGCGGTCCAATATAACAGATACATTCAATTATCGATGAAAAAAAAAACTAAAAGAAAAGAAGTGGAGCCGGCAGCCGAAGTCGGGCGTGAGAGATAAATACAATAAAGGAGTCAAGTAGGAAGCGCACACTCCAGGCGTCAGCTCGCCAGCAATAAAAAAAAGAAGAAAAATCAAGAACTCTCAAGAGTGCGAGAGAAACAGAGAGAGAAAGACGTTTAAATATGATTCGGCCGAACTTGTTTCTCTCCTCCTCTCGCCCCCCTTTTTTTCTCCTCTTTTCCAGTGCCTAGTGCTCGCGCTCGTAAAAAGCCGCGAACTCGGTATAAAGCTAGGAGCTGCTGCTGCTGCAAAAGAAAGGAAGAAGGCGAGATGCGGATTTACGAGTGGTCCGGCTCGCTTGCACAACTCTCTCTGTCTTTCTCTCTCTCATTCTCGTGATTCATATCGTGCGCGCGCGCGCGGCCGGAGACGAAGAGCGAGCTTGTAAAAAGAGGGAAGCAGAAACAAAAATCGCTGACAAGAACTTGAGACGCGACGCAGGCAATAGTAGTAGTAGTAGTAGTAGTAGCCCCCGTGAAGTAGAAATCAAGTCCGAAGAATAAGCTGCGCGTATGCTAATCGCTGCAGGCCGCGCGCGTTTAAGTGCGTCGATGAACTTTTATTCCACTTCCCGCTGGGAGACGAAAAATGATTTTTTTTCTTTCTCTACCTCGGCTGGTGGCTGAAGGAGGCGACTTAAACGCCTCTTTCGTCGTCGTTATTTATCGGCGCAATGATTCATTTCTTCGTTTGCGCCCTTTTTTTCCCCACTCGCGCTATCTACTTTCGTTTTCTTGAATAAAAATCGTATTTGTTTTCCGCGCGCGGTCGTAACGTTAATTTTCGTAATATTTCCCCGTCGTCTTTATATGCGCACGCGCGCGAGGTTCTCCGGCCGCCTATCTCTCACTTTGTTTATACGCTTCGTCGAGTTGGCTTTTTAAATACCCCCCGAGAGGGGATTTTTCATTTTTTATTCTCGTCAAATAACTCGCTTATTTTCACGTTCTCTCGGCTCTGGCGGAGGAGAGCGAATCGGCGAAGGGGGAGGTAAAGAAAAAAAAAGGAGAACGCGAGAGTCGGATACTGACTTGTAAATTTTTCGCTTTATACAGGCGCGCGAGTTCTGCGCCTTTTGCTGGAACGAATTCTTAAGTGAGGGAGAGAGAAAAACAGGCATTCCTGAATATGAAGCTTAAATGCTTTTGGACTTAAAATCACTTTCGATTACGCGCAAGACTGATTCCGCACAGATTTATTATATTATCGAATTTAAATGAAGTGCAATTAAATATTCATTTGGTCTGTTCGTAGGTTTTTTCTTGGAGTCCTTTATAACTATCAAATTTGTACAAATATTTATGAATTTTTGTTTTCAATGATGATTAAACTTGGATTTTTATAATTTCTTCATTTCTAAAAATATTAATACCTTTAACTGCACGTCTTCAATTATACTTTACCATTACAGAATAATGTTAAAGAAGCCAAAATGCCATATGAAAGACATATCGTTTATTTTTCTATATTTTAATCCTCTGAATACGATTGTACTATTTAGAATTATTCGAAAACGCCAGAAACGATTTGTTTTCGGAGTTCTATTTTTTATGTTTTTTCCCCACTGCAGTGCAAGCATTTCAACCTCGAAAAGAAGTGTTCTCGACATTTTTGATAATTTTAATAGACTTATCGTGCTCCTCGGGTCAAACCTATAAAAAACATTACCTCTCCGCCGTTTATCTCGTTGGGTGCAAATCGTCTTATTTTAAGTTATTTCCTCTTACACGGAAAAAATTATTATGACTGGGAATAACAAGATTGCAATTTAATAGTTGTTATAACCTATTTTACAATTGTACAACTGCCACAGTTACAATTATAGCAATAATAACATTATAAAGAAATTCTAGGGATCTTGCAGGTAGAATTGCCTGCTTTAGCACAGTTGTGCTGCTCTTACTCGAATTCTGTTGCGTTAGTGGCAAGTCAAGCAATGAGGCGATCGACGATGTGAGTGATGTGGAGTGCTATGAGATGAGTCGCGCAACGAATGTGACGACGCTTCTTAACCTTTTGACGACGAGATCCATTCCAGTTCGACACATGCTCTTTTTCCTTGATAAAGAACGTTCTCGCTTTCTATTGTGATGAATCCCTTCGGTGGATATATTAATAAATAGAAATAATAATTTCAATGAAATAAGGTTATATCCTCGTGACACAAAACATACAGGAAAATGTAATGACAGATCGAAGCAACAGCGTCATGGTAACGGATGATGTGCTAGGACTTTAATTCTATGCTTTTTAATAACCCGTAGCCGAATATACGGTGAGTAGCGGTACTAGCTTTTGATTTAGAGGACGATGCAGAGAAGTACAATTTTTACAATTTTCTGGAAGGTCCTTCAGGCAGTATTGTCTGCTTGATTCCTTGTATAGTATATCAGCTGGAAAAAGTGGTGTTAATTTTGTAGAATATTTTGTATAGAATATCTGCAAGATTTTCTATATATAAAATTAGTTTAGTCTTAAAAAATAACTTTAGTCCGAGAGCAGCGTCGATCTTCCACAATGTCCTGCAGGATTCTTTCAAAATAAAAATATATCCACGAAATCCTGCACGAAATTGTGGATAATTAACACCGCTCGCCTATCTTAATGTCCTGTAAAGAATTATAAGCAATTATAAACAATATTTACATGAATCTTGTAGGAAAATAAAGCACAAATTCTGTAGAAACCTTCTAGAATCCAGAAATGCAGAATATTTCCACAACGGAAGCACTCTCTTATCACAATTCTCCCTTCACCACCATCATCTCTCACTACACATGTCCCAAAAACAAAAGCCTCTACATTCACATCAACGCCAACTCTCACCCAAATCAACGTCCAGACCCCAACCCTCTCGCTCCTTCTTGCTCACTTCTTTCACAAATTGATTCGAATTAGTTCCCAATGGCGTGTAATCGAGCTTGCTCGCGCTTGCTCGCATACACGACCGCCCACTCTCTCTCTCAACCTATCCGTCGCAGCAGCGGCAGCAGCAGCGGCAACAGCAGCACCCCGACATTAGGGACTCGAGAGCTCATTACGCCTTCTATACTCGCCGCCTAATACTTAGAGAGATCGAGAGAGCCGAGCGCACGCGCGCGCGATATTACGCGCGGCGGCGAGGCGTATTATATGCGCGGCACCGGAGGCGTCGTCGATCATCGCCGCGCAGCGCTGCCTTTCGCATCACGTGTGAAAGTAAATCGAGCCGCTCTCGCGATATTGAGTCATTTAGCGTGGCGGTGGGTATGCGATTTTTGCGCACGTCAATTTGCGCGCGCGCGACTCGCGGTATATTGTACGCGGACTCGCGGTAGGCGAGTGCACCGGCATAATGCGTATGCATGCGCATGCGCGCGTGTGCAGGCGGTAATTGAGAGACGGATGGTAGTGGGATAAGAGTATTATAGAGGCAGAGGAGGCGCTGCTAGCTGCTGGCTGCTTTTCTAAGGTTTTCTAATGCGGACTGTGGTGCAATTTGGAGTGTGGCATGAGAGAGGTTCGCCGGTGTGTGTATGCGTTGCGGTGGTTTTGCGGAGAGCATGCACCGCACAAGTAGCGAGCGCTCGTTGCGTGCGAGCATAGGATAATTTCTAGGTTTACGGGCTCGAGAGGTTTTTGCTGATTGTCGGCTTGACTTTGTTTGCTTGCGGTAGTGCTAATGCTGAATTCTGATTTATCTTTGCTGCCGTGAGTTGGTGCATTAGATGTAATTGAACTATCGGACATTATGGATTTTAAAAGCTAATGGCTGATTGTTATATGAAGGAAAATTTGTGTATAAAACATTAATGCTTTGAATTATTTAATTAGTTAAGTTATAATTTCCTGTTATAATGGATGATCTAAATTCATTTCCATTGCTTTTTGAATTCAAGAAAAACATATTTGGGAAAGTTCTACATTGTTAATAAAGTTACTTCAATAACATAAGACCGTATATATAAACATATAAGCAAGTTTAAAGTGTTACGTATCTTGACCTGCAAGCTGCAAATTTTATGATATAGTTTCCTAAATTTAAAGGATTTGCATGGAGAAGACTTTGTTGCTACAACATGCGTACCATTCCAAGGGTGCTATTCAACTATCTTAGTGAGGTAAAATGGACTAAACTAGTATAAAGCAATGGCGCTTATCGATTCCCTAAGCTTGGAAACTGAAAGTCTAGTATTTTATGGATGCTTTAAGCTGCAGAAAGCACTAAGCTTTTAGTTTTCAAGCAAAAAGCGCTTCTAAGCTCCATCTCTCGATACTAATTTAGCAAATTCAACTTCCTAAGATGGGTTAATAACGGCTCCACTTTGTACTATGCAAGGGTGCATACCATGCTTTGAAAGCATCGTGTGTGTCATACCAACGTTGCATGACTGTGTTACTGACATGCTGTAAAAGTATACGCTTGAATAACATGGAATCCATGCCAGTAAGGTATAAGTTACTACATGCTATGATATAGCATAAACTATGTTTGTTTTGATAGCAACATATTTTTCTCTCTGTGCCTAAGGAAAGAAGCAGGATTAGTGTTATCTTGTGAGGAGCCCCTAAAACACAAAGGCATTATATTAACATCAGCTAGATATTAATAACAGGCACTTATATCGGTTTTGTAGACATTGTAAATACTCAATTCTCATCTGACTGCAAATGTGCAGACTACTGACATCTCGTGTTTGAACCAAATAGATCAGAACGATAATGGTATCGCATTATAGTATCCCAGTTTTACGGTATCAAGGTTTTAACAGAATATTCTATTTAAATAAATCTTCCGTTATCTATATCTTACTTTTGTACACTTATTATTACTCTTTACTTATTACTTTTCCGTTATCTAGACATACTGCAAACACTCAAAATGTTTACAAACAACAAAAAGCTTTTGTTAGGCAAAAGTCATGTTAAATCCGAATGGCTTTGTCCAAAGAGTAATGTTCTTTTTCTCTCTCTCTCCCTGTAGCACGTACGAATCAACCAAACGAAATACATTTTCGCCGCATCCGCAATCGCGCAGTAAAAAATTAACTGCAGGCCAGCAGCGCGCGCGCGCACGCCCGCGCTAACGTCACGTGCGATCGCACGTGCAATAAAGTCCCGGCGACACGTGCAAATGGACGGCCCTCTGCACGTATATCCGCTCGCGCGCGCGCGCGCACGCATTGCGCGGTGATGGTGCTTTTACGGAGGCTGCCTGCGCGCCATTCTGCGAGCGCAGTTTGCTGGAAATCCCGTGCGTCGCCACCGCGTAGCTATGCGTAATTCCATAAATGTGCGCGATGTGTGTGTGTGCGCGTGATGCCAGAGCGGCATTAAGAATTTACACCGCGTACACGCGCGCCGGGAGTCGCGGGTCAGGAAGCGTCAATTCGCCGAGTGACCTAAGCGCGTTGGGTTGCGGCGCTGATGCTCAACGGTATTCTTGTAAGTTGGTTTTTTTAGCGAGCTAGAGTTTTCTGGCAAAAAGAATGCATTGTGCGCACGTCGTTTGTTTTATCAACGCAATAGGAATGGTTACTGATTAATGTAGTTGTAAAGATATGTAGCAGGAAGTGGCATCCTTTAACGAAGAAAATACACGTATAACAGAGTGCTTTTCTTATAATGCTCTTTTCCTACATAAACATGAACTGCTTTATTTTTGGAAAAATAAACATTTAAGAAAAAGAAAACGGTTCAGCTGACCTGAGTTTTGGATTGAAGCGTACGATGTACTGTTATATTTTGCCTGTTCGGGTTTTGCTTCCTCAAAGTCCGAAACTTTGTAGTAGTAAAAAAAGTTGTCGATGAAAGATGTATATGTCTGCGTGTGTGGGTGTGTGTGTGCATATGTGTGTGTGTTTGGGGTGGGGATAAATGTACCGAAAGATAATTTTACAGATGGATAATAATGCCGAATTTATTTTACCGATGGGTAATTTTGCCGAAAGGTGAAATGTGCCAATAGGTAAAGTAATTGATTAACAAAAGTGCCGATAAAAAAAGTTCCGACGAGCAAAAATACCGAAGGATACAAATGTCGAAGTTAAAAATGCCGAAATGTTGAATGGCAACGGGTAAAAACTAAAAATATCGAATAATGAAAATAAACTACCTGGTAACAATTAACACATTATTATAATACAGGCGCATATTCTAATGAAAGCACTTTTTTGTTCAAATTTTCGCTTTCAGCAGTTTTAAATTTCGGCATTTTCTTTTTCGGAATTCTTGTTTTCGGCATTTTTAACTTTCGGCATATCTATCCATAGGCATTGATATTTTCGTCAATTTCAACCGTTTGGTAAATTTATCGTTCTGCAAATTTATCTTTCGGTATATTTATCCCCACCCGTTTTTCTGTTTGTTTTGGTACGTTATAAATAATAACATCAATCCAGGAAAAATGCATTTAAAATAGCATACAATTATTTAACTTTCCCGACCCGAAGTATTTGATAAGATAATTTCCTTCGTTTGTTATAAAGAAAAACGGGTAACATGTCGAAAACATAAGAAGGAAATTCATTGAAAAAATTTCAGATGTTTAGTAACATAGAGTACAATATACAGTAAAAATTTTGAGTCTTAATACTATTTTGCTTGCGAGAAAAGCAAACATTAATCATTGATTTAATGTACGTTTCAACGAAACATTTTTTATGGAATATTTTGAATTTTACATTTGTCACATTCAGCAACCTGATAGAACAAAACAAATTAAGAATTAACATAGTTATAAGCATTTAAATCGAACATTATTTTTCATCTAAGATTAAACATGTGTTTTCCTTAAAGGTTCTTGTTTAATTTAAAGTGTTGTGGGCTCGTTTCATATTGATCAATCTGGCAAAGTTCAACCAATTCTAAGAAAAAATTTAATTAAATGAAACGGTTTTTGAAAAATTGATTTAATATAAACAACAAAAAGATTACTTTAAAAAATTAAACTTTAAAAAATCGGATACACGTGATGAGGTTCTGAAATTCCTGTTTAAGTTAGTGGGTGGTGCACCGTGATAGTGAGATCTGATCAATAGATACACACGCGTATACATAAGCACAAACACATAAACTGCACAGTACACACACGTGCACACGCGCGCACACATACATATACATATATATACACACACATGCATACGCACACAGACCATGATTCATTAATACGATTATTTTGTAAAAATAATGAATTTGGACATTATGCCGTTTTAAAGTCTTCCCTGCGAGCAAGTAGAAAAGCGTATTGTAACGAACTCCGTGCTTGCACACGGATGCTAACCCTGCAGATCCAAAAACCAACAAAAAGCATCCACGATACACGCGATGACTCAGTAACAGCGGGTACGACTGTAAGAGAATGTGCGTCAATATTTTTCACAGTCCCCCCCTCATCCCTCCTCGTGCACAAACCTTTTAATCCGCGGGCGACTCGCGCGCGTTACGCACCAGGATTGGTTTATCGGGCGTTTGAAAAATTGCGCAGCGATTTCATTAAATTCGCCACGCTTCTCTCTCTCACTCGCTGCGTGTTGTTGCGCGATGTTCCCCCCCTTTACTTCGCCGCCGCGTGTGCACTCGTTCGTTCGTTCTCTCGCTCGTGTGTCGGTAAATCGCGCGGGCGGTCGGCGCGTGCAGCGCGCGACGTATAAATCCCCGCGATCGCATGAAATTTACCGTCGCGAATCGAGTTTTTCTATTGTGGCTACTGCGCAGCGTTCAACGAGTGCGCGCGAGAGTCAAAGCGCGCGAGCTGCGTCTAGAAATTGTTACGGGATTAGTGTTTCTACGAGGAGTTACTTTTAATGTTTTTTACAGAGGTTTTCGTACATCGTACAGTGGTCTTGAGTTATAATACGAGCAATATATATATTGCTCGTATTATAACTCAAGACCACTGTACGATGTACGAAAACCTCTGTAAAAAACATTAAAAGTAACTCCTCGTAGAAACACTAATCCCGTATGTACTATTTTATTGCTTATTATTATAATACAGTCGCATGGCCTTCTGTTATATATATATATATATATATATAACAGAAGGCCATGCGACTGTATTATAATAATAAGCAATAAAATAGTACATTGTACAGGTAGTACGAGAAACAGATGATTTTCAATCGAGTGGGAAGTTTGTTTGGGACAATATCACACTAGTTTAGGAGCTAACTAATAATCAATACAAAGTAATAAGTTGTAAAAAAAAATTTGTATTGGGATGTTGAATATGTTCTCGCTGTTTGTTCATGAAAACTAATGCTTTATTTTAAAAAATTAGTAAAACACATGTCACTCAAAGTATTGTCCATCGCTAGCCACTATTTTTTCCCATCTTTCTGGCAGCATTTGAATTCCACGTCGGTAAAACGACACATCATTTGAGGCTATCCAAGAATCGACCCATTTTTTAGCATCTTCAAAAGAATTAAAGTGCTGCTCAGCCAGACCATGTGCCATCCTTCGGAACAAGTGATAATTAGTATGGGCAATGTCTGGTGAATACGGCGGGTGGGGTAGGACTTCCCATTTAAGCGTTTCCAAGTAGATTTTCAACGGTATTGCAACTTGCGTCCGAGCGTTGTCATGCTACAAAATCACTTTGATCTCCTGCGAAAGTTTCATCCGATTGGAACTGCTCACAATGAACTGCACTCAGCTGATCCCGCCAAATGCAGAGCAGACGCTTGAAACCATGGACATTCGGCTTTGCCGACGATGTTGATGCATGACCGGGTTGACTCCACGATTTTCTAAGCTTAGGGTTATCGTAGTGTATCCAATTTTCATCGCCCGTCACGATACGATGCAAGAAACCTTTCCTTTTCTGCCGTTGAAGCAGCTGTTCACATGTGAAAAGACGCCAATCGACGTCTCTAGGCTTTAACTCGAACGGCACCGAATGTCCTTGCTTCTGATCATTCCTAATGCTTGCAAACGCTTCGGAACTGTTGTGTGATCAACTCCTAATGATTCTGCAAGTTCAGCTATCATCTGACATGAGTCTTCACAAAGTAATGCCTCCAATTCTTCGTCTTCAAATTTTTTCGGTGCACCAGAGCGTTCTTTATCTTCAATATCAAAATTATTATTTTTGAAGCGTCTAAACCAATCTCTGCATGTTGTTTCCGATAGAGCATGATTACCGCAAGTCTCAATAAGAATTATGTGCGCTTCAGGTGCAGATTTCTTTTCAATAAAGTAGTGCAGTAAAATTCCCCGCAAATACTCCTTTTTTGGCACGAGATTTGACATGTTTACCTCTACGAAAAAAAAATTGTTTACCCTTCGGCGAAATGACATATACTGAATTTCAAGTTTGCTTATAGTACTTCTATATAGATGTGTTACCACCTTCAACTATATGCACGCAGTACTAGTAACGTCATCTATTTGAAAACAGCGAGAACTTATTCAACATCCCAATAATAAATAATTTCAGAATAAGAGAAAAGACTACAGAGCACTTTTTAGTTAATAAATATTTTTGTATGTTTTCTTTTCCAATACAATTCGTTAAAATTTGGGTTCACAGTTAAAATGAGTTTGAAGACACTATTTTGAACAATTAACTCGAATAATTACAATTAATGAACATTTTTAAGATTTTCTTAGTTAACATCCTATCTCGGTCAGCGCGTGAAGAAGCTCCTATCTCGACTCGCGCGAAGAACCTCTTAACTCGCCACGTCGAGGAACATCCGATCTCGGCACGCGCGAAGTGCCTCTTAACTCGCCGTGTCGAAGAAGATCCTATCTCGGCCCGTGCGAAGAAGCTTCCATCTAATACTGTATTAAAAATTACTAGAAAATAGATGTTTATTCATACAAATATTGCAAGATATTCTGAAATGTCATCCGTATAATATTATTATAATATTCTTATATAATAATATTATATGGATGATATATGAGGAGATTCGTCGCGCGGGCTGAGATAGGATCTGCTTCGCCGCGGCGAGTTTAGAGGTTCTTCGCGCGAGCCGAGATAGGTCACCTTCTGCTCGCGTCGACCGCGATAGGATGTTCTTCACGTGCAGACTGGGATAGGCGGTTCTTCCGCTCAGGCGTCGATATTATCATCTGTATAATCTAAGCAGATGCTATACTTATATTCAATCCACATACACTACAGAAAGAGATTCTGACTTTCAGATCTAATTCGATCTGAAATTACGATACAACAAATTTAAGATTTGTTTTCTTCTTAAAGTCAGATGTAAAAAATCTTACAAAAATTATCTGAGTTTAAGACGTTTATTTGCCTTAAAGTCAGATAAACAATCCTTATTTTCAAATATCCCATTCGTTATATTTCTGAACTTAAAATTAGTATTGCTATTAGGCCGACGACTATTATATCTAATTACTCTGGGCTAACACAATGTCCAAGTGTCTAAGGTCGCCGATGATGATGTACGTAGGAGACTTCTCCGTGTTTTCTTTTCATGAATATTTTAAATATCGTTATTAATGATTCTTGTTAGTTTATGTTGGAGTTGGAAACAATATCTATGCACATCTCGTCCCCGGCGATGAGGTCTAGGTAGTGGACTCCGTAGTTTTTGGTTATACTAGTTGCAGATGGTGTCTAGGTGGTTATGGTAGCCGATAACGAGGTCCAAGTAGTATGCTCCGTAGTTTTTGGTGTCTATATATACATACTATTAAAGACGGCGTCTCGACGGTTTTGGTTGCCGATGACGAGGTCTAGGTTATGATCTCCAAAGTTTTTGGTTTTCTGATGAACATACTTGTCGAAGATATTATCTAGATGACCGGGACGGCCAATGAAAAAGTCTAAATATAACACAATCTGACATATGTATTTGAATTTTTATATCTAATTTCATCCCACGACAGATTCTGTTTGTTACAGAAAGACTGTCAAGAGAACTATTATCTCTGATGTAACACTTTAATTGCACAATATAAATTGCGATTGTAATAAATTTTGGATAACGTTAACTAATGCGATTTCGAGGTTAATTATTTGATGAATTAATTATGCCGTGTTATGTACTTCATTTTTTAAAGACCATTAATGTAAAGATATATTTATATATTTTATAATTATGTATTACCGTTGATAAATGCTTAGTAACTTGCATTGCATGCATGATTTTTAAATAATAATTATTAAGCAGTAATTAGGGGAGAACGGGGTAATGCCGGTCACTGGCCAATTCCGGTCACCCTTATTTTCAATAATCCAAACATTTTTAGGTAATAATTCGAATAGTATATTAAACGCAATATAGAATGCAATTAATTTAATGTCCAAACAACCTTCTATTCAGTTTTATTAAGGAATTATACACAATCAAAGCGTAGGCCTACATTTCTTATAAGAAATCTGGTCTATAAAATAAGCTTTTATGCATATTATTTGTTGCTTTATGCAGTTATTTTTTGTATCTTTATTAATTTGAACAATCTAAGAATACGAAGTAGTGAAGAAGAAAGAGTATAAACCTATTACTTTTTTGTCATTTCAATTTAAATTACTAAGCAGAATGGGGGTAATCCCGGTCACAATGTTATTTATATGACGCTCCCGAAAGTGAGGCTAAGAAAACGTTTCGCTGCGCTCTCAGGTAGGGTAACTTTGTTTAAGTATTTTTGATTGAACAGTGGTTATGTTATGATATGTTTCACTGTGTAAGTGCGAATAATAATGCGACGGATCATATGAAAGTTCATATAATTGATTTAAAGAAATTCTTCACCTATAAAAGTAACTTTCTAATAGTGATCGGAATCGTACCAAGGCTGACCGGTATTACCCTTTGATGTGGAGTAAATTTGGTAAAAATGCATTTTTTATTTCGTTTTATAGCTTCGATATCTTACATTTTTATATTAAACCAATAAGACATATTTATAGTCAATGGTTTGAACTAACATAATAATTATTTAAAGTTAAAAGAAACAATTTGAAAGTGGAAATAACAAGCACGTTTGCTTAGGTGACCGGCAATACCCCATCCTCCCATAGCACAAGAAACTTAATTTTTGCACCTTGACTTAATAAATGAGACATTAAATTAATGTAACTAGAAATCTAAAATAATAGTACTTCATTTCTCTATTTACAATAAAATATTCATAAAGAAATTGGTACTTCGTTTATGAAGAGCGAGAGAAACTATTCTTTATTTGCAAGAAGTAGTCATTCATATTTTAATATTAATAATATTTGTTGATTCAACTGCGTCTTAACTAGAGCATTGAATAAATAATAATAGAAGAGTTAAGCATATAACGACAGGGGATATATTAATTTCTCAAATAACCTAAAAAGTTTATGGTTTAATATCCGCGTTTAAACTAGTATTAATTCAACACATGTTAAGGTGATGCTAAAGCCACCAGTCACCGACAAATATGAGGAACCACTTTTCTTATTTTATTTTTAGTTTTGAGTAAATATCTCTATGAAACGTTGTTGTCCTACTCAAAAACAACTTTCCAGTGAGATATTTTCTCAAAATTAAATATTGAATGAAAAAAGTGGTTCCCCGTATTTTACGGTAACAAGAGGATTTAACATCGTCTTAAAAGTTTATACAATTCTTTTGTATTACAGGTTATAATAAAGAGCAGTAACTGTATAGGTGTGTACATATGTAGAAGTTCCTAACCTTTTTGTGCCGCATTTTTAGTAAAATAATATATAAAAAGACTTTACGAAAAACTAATAACAGTCGTCGACATTTAAAATATATATGAAAAACATCTCAGTGAAGTCCCTTAGGATAACATAATCGATGACCTTATACATAAATATACCTACATATGTACCTATTGCTCGATAATATTTTTCATTTGCACTTGGCAATCCTTTCAAAAGCTTTCAGCTAATCATTTTATTAATAATGAAAGATGGTGACTGAAAATACATGAATATTTGAGGAAATTTAACTGTTTTAATTTCTTTAATTTTTAATGCATTTTGAGTCACTATGTTCAATTGTTAATAACTTCGGCTCAGATTAATATTTTTTAACGTTACAAGTCTTAAATCAAAGCTCTTTCCGCCTATTTTTATCAAATGTGGGGAATTTTTTTCTATGGCTAACCCATGCATAATTATAATCACTAGAATAGGTAACTTTTTTCATTGAAATAACGTATATTCGGGGTAAAAAATCTTAATCTTGAATATAAGGGACAATTGGAATGATCTACGGGTGTTACGTTTCCTTTTCAGGTACCCGAAAGCACCTCCCAAAGTTTGATCAAAATTCGTGACCCGGAGATCTGACACTCTTCTTATGAGTGAACTTGACCGATGTGACATCTCATGGCTATTTTCTATTATACGTTCGAAATTGACAAAAAATAAAAAAAAAACATCAAAATTAAGGACTTAAGGTTGATAATGATTAATTGTTGTATAGGGAGTAGTAGGCTTTTTGTTCATTAAATGCGTAAAAATGTTAATATTAGAAAATATTACTATTGAACAGAGTTTTCGACCACTACTTACACTGAAGTTATGTACATAGTTATGTGTAATTTTTTGTAAAACTTATACACAAATCTGTGTCTAATTGTTTTACACAAAATATGTGTAAAATATGGAAATGACTATTTTACACATTTTATGTAAAACACGGGTATTATTTATAAGTGAAGAATAAAGAAAATGACGATAGATTATACACGGTAAATGAGTTTTACACTAATCATTAAATTATAGTAATAAGACGAAAAGAAGTCTATTAATATTTGGCAATTATTTAAAATATAAAAATAATTCTGCGATGACAGTGTGTATTTTGCATATTCATGATATATTCAACATAGATTTATGGCATACTGTTGAGTACATACGTCATATTGCGTACACATGAGAGCATATGATAGTAGGTACGAAAGTATATGTGTGTGTATGAGGCAAGCACTGATGTATGCACGTATACGTGTGTGATGCGCGGCGAAAGCACGAACGATCGGCGCGCGCAGGCAGGGAAAGAAAGAGACAGAGAAGCCGCATGGCACAAGGGACCTGTATATACGATACTGCCCCGCAGGCACAAGGCCCCTCGCTTACACCCTCACGACAGACAGTGTACCTGCTTCTGTACACGGTACACTACTGTATACCTTAGTGCAACTGTTATTCTTAATGTTAGAAGGCAACTGAGTTTGAATTAATGTCTACTCAGGTTTTATACAAAATCGGGAGAAAGGTAATAAAGTAACTCTTTGCATACAATAATTGAAAGGGAAAAGATACCTGCGTTTTACTTATAATTCTTTAACCACTGTATTTTTGAACATTGCTTTTTTATTTACTATATAATACACAAAAAGCTATTATATTATATTATTATATAATAAACTATATATTTTGGTAATACTAAAACAATTTCAAATATATATAGTAAATAAATGTAACATTAAAAATATGATATTCTTCAAAAATAAAGTTGAAATTATACTTTTCTTACAGCCTTTGTACTATTAATGGTTTATGACTCATAATTATATACGAAAAGAATATGATAGTTTCAACTACATCGTAAAGTAACAAGAATTGTGCCAAGTATAAAGTTATTGAATAATCCATTTCACTATAATTTGAAATATTATTACATAGAACAAATATAATTATTATAGATTTTAGTCTTAAATATATCTGTATATTAATATGAAAGAAAAGGATCGATTTTACGTTCATATTAAACCGAGATAAACAATACACCGAGTACATGTGATTTTAAATCGAGCGCGCGCGCCCGCTGCGCTGGCAGCCGCTGACACGGATTTAGCTATACTTATCGATTTTTTTTAAATTTTGTTAAATTTTTTTGCTATTTTTATTTCGTTAAGTCCCCCTGAAATCTTTCAACGAACAAAGAGAGTCCTTCTGAATTAAAATCGGATAGAAAATAAAAAAGTTTCCAGTATTTCGTCGCATCTTTCTCTAGTCGACGATATTTATACTTTTGCAATATGGAAATTTGGTTAAAAGAAATTTTTTTTTACTCTTGAAGTGTCCATCTTTTATATTATATCATTTCTCATATTGTGATATAAGAACATATAATTATTTAAATAATTATTTTTTAATTCAGATACGTATTGACGCATGAACCACCTTAAGCCCTATTTTATGAACAATAGCATCCCTACTCTCCCATGCATTTTCGGATCTGGTTTCCAAAGAAAAGTTCATTTACCGCCGGGTTGCTTCAGTGGACTATTTTACATAATCCGGGGTTTAAAATGTTTATTTTTGATGTGGCTATGGTAGGAGAGGAGTAGAATTTTGAAAAAACTACAATTACATTAAATAAGTAATGTTTTACATACTTTATATCATTATTTTTCCATTTTTTCTATTTACTTTTAAGCATTATTGACTATATTAAGAAAATGAGGTACTATCTAAATGTTTTGCTGCACTTCGATCATAGTCACATCAAAAACAAACATTTTAAGCCCTGGATCATGTAAAATGGACCACCGGTGCAACTGGAACCCAGCGGTAAATGTATAGAAGAGTAGGGATGTTATTGTTGATAAAACTAAGTCTACCAGGGGTTAAATTATAGGTAAATATAATATATTTTGACACAAAAAGTTTCAAAGGTTGTCCGAATGAAAAAACAATTATTAGCGTGCAAAATGAATGCACTTTTAAAGGTATCAAAAGTGTCATATCATATATATATATATATATATATATATGGAAAGAAGGAATTTTTGTGCAGACTGCGAATTGCATGTTCGCTTTGTACAAAGTAGTTGATTCACAAATAGGGAAAAGTAAACAATGGGTTTCAATTATTTTGCTACATTAGAAACAGTACACTGAAAAAAAATTGTTAAATCTAAGTAAACGTTTCCTTGAATCGTACTAAGAAAAGATTTATTTGATAATAGTAAATATTTAATTATGTTTAGACTGGTATTCATCAATTCAATAAATATTTACTAAATTTAAGAAATATTTACTTTATTTAAGTAAATCTTTTCATAGTACGATTCAAGGAAACGTTTACTTAGATTTAACAAATTTTTTTTCAGTGTATAACAGAAGATCGTCAAAACAATGTTCGTCGCAAATCTTACAAATCAATATTTCATTTAATTAGTCGCTTGTATATCGTCAGATGGGATGTAAAACCAGGCATAATCTCGAATAATTTCCTAAAGAAGGTTGTAAAAAAGGACCATCGTTGGCGCTCTCGTCAACTACAAGACAGTGCAGTTTAGACTCTCGTATAGTTCACATCGTGTGACTATTAGGGAAAGCATCGGCGGTTTAGCGTAAATGCGTCACAGGAATATATCACTAGGCATTTGAATAAATATAATTTTGAAAGTTTAAACTGTGATTGAATTATTAATTTCTTCTATCGTGAATCCTGCTTTGTGCCGGAACAGTCAAGTTAGCACCCCTGCAACTTTTTTCTATCATAACTTCTTGATCTCTAACTTTCAGCAAACATAGTTCATACATACTAGAAAACAATATACTTGATCTTGTTTTGTCTTTTAAACATAAAGCATGACTTTGAATTTTTTACTAGCTTGCTTTATCCACCTAAATTAAACGAATTTTGTCTTTGAATGAAGGATTTGTTAAAAACCAAAATCATATTTTTATATGCAATAAATAAAAAATAAAGAAAAATTTAAACTTTTAAAAAGCACATATTTGGTTTAAACTTTGTCAAAAAATATTTCTTTTAATGCTTCATTCATAGATAATAGCCACACATACATTAACCAAAACTTTTTGAATTTTGCATTTCAGTTGAGCCAGTTCCGAGGAATCTTTCTCAACGCATAGCGACATTAAAAAATATTTTTTTGAATAATGCTTGTAACATCGCTATATTATATTTTGCTTAAAAAATCACTACAATGATCAAGACATGTAATTTTGAATAAACGTTTAGTAGAGATACGCAAAAGTATTTCAGCGCAATATATTTGCTTATATCGACGCCCTGCTGGGACAACATGTCCTTAGCAAAACTATTTTTTTTACTCTCGCAAAGCTTCATCTTTAAGGAAGCACAATAGTAATAAGGGTTAACATAGTCAAGTTTCATAAACCGGGGTGACTTTGGACACCTGGGTGAGTTTGAGCCATTCTTATAATTTGCTTCTACAAATGTAATTGAGAATTTGAATTTATTAATCTCTACCATCTGATATTCCACTACTATTGTCATTTTAAATTATGAAAATAAAAATCGAAATTAAATAAATTGTTAAATGTCACTTTAAAAAGTGTCTCAAAGTCCCCCCGGTTATCGGTATATATTTATAAATCTTTATTCCGTATAAAAAATGTGAACATATGACAATACCATTGCTTTAATAAAAAGACTCGATATCCTTCGCTTGATACAATCAGCACAGAGATACACATTTCATAACCACACCGACTGTCGCAACTTCCGGCAAATCCTCGCGCGTCGTCTCCTCCCTTACAAGCATAATCTCGTCTCCGCTTAACGCTAAATAGCCACACGCTTGCCACAAATCGAGCTGCATAAATTACAACTGCAGACCCTTACGTCAAATCCCGCAGACGCGCACACGCGATTTCTCTATACTGTGAAAATACATCGGACAGACTTGCTGAACTGTTCGGTAGTTTTGACCGAAGTGAGTTCGGTAGTATGTATACGGCAAGAATAGCGGAACAAGTTCGGCAGCTGAGTCTCCGTAACCTCACTTGTTCACAAATAATCAATATTTTAATGAATTTCTTATTTTTTGTTACTGTAACCTTTTTATATATGATTAGCTAGTCTAAATTACATTTTCGATGTTCCACTTTAACCTTACTTCTGTTTTACCTTATCACAAGCGTGATAATGAGGCTACAATAAAGCGCAACACCACACATCAATTTTAATACACATCCGGCAAAACAGCCGAATTGTTCCGCAGTTTTTACCGAACTCCTCAGTAAGAACGACAGACTATGGCCTCCGCAAACTTAGCAATGCGACTTCGTCAAGCCTAACTGAACCATTCTCTCAGTGTATACTCGAGTAACGAGCCTCGCGCAGCGACAGCAGCAGCGTTCTACAGAGACACCGTCACTGCCAAACCTATGCACTCCATACATCCACACCGAGTCGCGGCTTTTACAACCCTCCTACGATTAGCAGCGGTACCCATCGCGCGTATGCACGGTTTAATTCTCCACGGGGATCGAGGAGCGCCGCCATAGCTGTGCACTTTCTTACACGCGCCCCCGAGTGCAGCAGTCGCGCGCGCGCCTGCATTCGTAAATCAGGGATTATAGAGCCGAGGGAGGGTGTGTATATACCCGCGGCCGGCCGTAAACAGTTTAATCTCGCGCCGGTGGTGGCGGCACGCCGGGGATCGAGCGATCGGTCAAAACACGAGATTCTTCACGCTACGGGCGCTAGTCGCTGTATAGTCGAGATTTATTGGCGGAACCATTATCATTTTACAGTGCGCACGCGCTCGGGACCCTTTGTGCGCACGGGTTGGAGAAGGCTTTTCAGGAGGGGGGCTTTGGTGTTACTGTATTCTTTTTTTTGTTGGTCGACTGCATAGTCCGTGACGACAGATAGACACTCGTGTCGTTGGGAGCTGGGAGTTATCGATCTCTGGGTGGGAAGGGTTATGCGCGTTCTTTCGGGTCTAATGGGCGTTTTAGTATGTTGACGAGAGTCATTTAACATCCTTGGGCGCTCTGTATGAGATGTGCGGTTGAGCACACAAACTATTAGTTTGATAGAGTAGTTTTTGAGTATTAATTAATAACGCGGAGCTAAGAAGTATGTAAAGAATTTCTACGAGGTCAGTTATTTATAAATTAGGATGTAATTCAAAACTATGAGTCTTGATGGAAAGGTAGCTGAACGATATGAATTATCGTCAAGCAAGTAGAGGAAAGTATAGATCACGGTAGAATAGGTTATTTTTTGGAAAAAATAATCTACTTAAAACTATCTTAAACTAAGACAAAATACGCGTTGTACACTTTGTAATATATAAACTTTTCTCAACACGAAATGAATCTATATAAATTAAAATTTATGTAAATTATACGATATATTTGTATCTAAAATATTTCATATTTTTGTTTTTATACGGTATATCAATTTCTTTCTTTGTGTCTTTTTTTCTAGGCCTAGTATTTTTAACTCGTATGGTAGTTTGTTGAAAGTTATTATGGCTTTTATGTAGCCATTTTTATTGGAAAAAATAATCTACTCTGCAGTGTAAATGCTATTATTTATTATACAATAGAAAAAACATTGTTAGGAGATATTTCGAAAAAAGTACATAGTGATAAATTGAAATTAACACATTTTCATAACAAAATTACAACAAAATATTAGTTCTCAGCGTAATTGACTGAATTATTACGCTACATTCAGAAAAACGTACTTCTTACTCTGTTATTCGCTCCGAGCATAACCTGTGGCGACACCTACGATTTAGAACTCCGGGAGGTACACTTATTGTTAGTCTCCGAGAGTCGTCGCGTGTACACTGTACACATTTTCTTAGTATTCTATAATCTATAGAATATATTTGTACCCAAGTTTCAGCTTTTAATACTTCCTTTAATATTATCAATATTTTATATAATATAGTCTGAAGGCAGACATGATGATAACTGTGCTGTTGAGCTAAGTACGTTATACATGAGTATCTCTCCTTTATATTACCTATTACTCTCTATAATACTTTTTGTATATCTGTTTAAAATATTTACTATCATAATAAAAAACAATTATTTATATTGTCCCAGGCATTTATTAACTTTGCATAAGGTGAACGTGCGATTCGCAGACTGCACGAAAATTTCTTGTGCCCAAAGATCCAAAGAAATCAGTTACCGAAACAGTTTTTGGATCTTTTCTAAATAAGTTCTCTTGTACTCCTACTCTTGAAAGGCAATAATATTTGGACAAAATTTTAAAAATTGATTCAATGTTTTAGTACTGGATGGTTTTTTCGTGCAATATAATGCGTAAAGTTGGCTAGAAGTATAGAATAGTAAATCTCTTATATAATAATACTTAATATCTACAAGAAAAAGCATAACAATAAAGCTGAGAGATGTCATGATACATGGGATGGAAAAGTATTGTTTAAATTGAATACTTTCTAATATCTCAGAAGATTATGAACCAAATTGGCTCAAAAATACTCAGCCAATAACCTGACACCTAACAAATATTCTCTGAAATTTTCAAGGCCTTGCATCAAGTATTATTTATTATATATAAGTTATCGTTGTCCAAAAAAGAAATAGATTCTTTTGACATTTTTTTTTCTCAAAAAAAAAACCGTCTTATTATCTAAATCTTTACAGGAATATACTGTATATGAAACAAGTATTCAGTAAAAACTTTACTAACTTTTATCATATAGTTTCCGATTAATAAATATTGTCACACAGTATAACATCTGAAAGACGACTCATAAAATCGTTTCACGTCCTAAAATGAACGATTTTATTAGTACATTATGGTGTAAAATAATTGGTTATCAAAAATCATTCATACATTGAAAAAATAAAACAAAATTTGAAAATTTGTAATTTTGAAAAATATGGCCATAAAAGAAATTTATTTGCCCATTTTCGCTGAAAATTTCAAGCGCACACCGGGTATTGATAGCAAATATATGTACAATGTTTGGGAAAGTTATATACCGCAGATTAAACGAATAGTGGTATGCCACATACTAACACACACACGTGCATACACAGTCATACACAGTCATACACACACACGCACACGCACACGCACACACACACATTTTTTAAGACTTGTGAATTTGGGCTCCCCAAGGCATAATACATGTTTATACGTTAAAAAAATAAACGATTTGACTCATTAAACGAGTATAAGCTCAAATCAATGAAATAAGATTTTAAGGGGTAAATATACATACTCTTTTTACGTATTACAATATGACAGTGGTGAACATTTGACATCCATAAGTTGCAGGTAAATAGATAAATGATTGATCATGCTATTTTTATTCATATTTATGTTTAAACTCATTTTTTCTCAAAACTTAATTTTCATAACTTACTTTATAAGCCTGCGCAACATTTCTTCGTGAATCACGCTGGAAATTTTTGTACTTTCTTTTTATCATATATTGAATAAATTCAAGGAGAATTTTTTTTATTATTACCTAAAATATCATTTTTAAAAATATAAGTCAATATTAAAATACTGCTTATATTGCAAACAATAAATTTTTCATATAGAATAGAACCTCAGAATAGTTAAAAAAAAAGATTATTTGAAAATATTGTTTTTTAAATGTCTTAATTTTAACATGAAATGTTCATAAAAAAATGTATAGCAATCCATCTTAACCCCTTAGCATAATGATAATCAAACATATGACTACTTCAAAGTGTGGTGGATTTGAACAAAACCAGTCTAAAATGTCATCGTTTTCTATATTATAGAATATCACATGTCAATAATATCACATATCATATAACATGTCTTGTAGATAAAATATTTTTTTTCTTAAATTAAAGGATTTTAGTGTTTGCGGTATCTTCCTCCCTTAAGTTGATGTCGATTCATCATCTGAGGACTTATCCTTGTAAAAATGATCATTACTTATTGATAAAAATGAATAGTGAATTCTTACATATATTTTCATTCATATTTACTATTGAAATAAATTATATATTATATAGTTAATATCTATACTGAAAAAATATACCACACACTTATTATACCAATGTCAAGCTAAAAATTTCTGTCGACTGTATACTAAAAATCCTCATGCAAAATTATGCCCCGCTGAAATAAACACCGTAATAACGTAAATCAGCCAGAAGCTACCGTGCAATAAACTTTGCGCGCGCAGACTTTTCCTTTTCTCCGCTCCGGCTAAAAACGTTCGAGAGGGAGGCGCGCAGAAGCCGCACAGAAACTTAAACAAAAAAAAAAGAGAAGAAACGACGCGCCGCGTAAAAGTTGCACAAAGTTGCTCATTATACAGTGAGCGAGTTCGCCCGCGGAAAATTTATATACACGAGTATGGCTCGCCGGAGGTACAGAGCGCGAGCCATAAATTCTCGCGCTCGGGCGGTATCGACTATGGGATATTGACAAGCGCGCGAGAGGTGGCCATGTTGGATTATCATCCCGTAATGAGCGCGTAAACGGCGAGTGCGTAAGAGATGCTGCCTGCGAGGGTTTTGGATTGGTGTAATAATAGCGCGAGGATGAAGACTCGCGAGTAAGGGCGAGCGCTCAGCGGGGTAGGGAGTTACTATGTGTACATACGGAAAGCTGGAAAACATGAGGCTTGGAATGTGGAATATTCCACGTTGAATTGGGGGATTAAAGTTTCGGGTACGGTATGCCTTATGGAGGATTAAACATTGCTTAGGCCTCTAAATTTCTTATTAGTCTAGAAACTCTACTTCGTTGATTGATGTCAATTTGTCCGTAGTTTTATGTAAGTTTATCTAAATGTTCGAATTCTAACATTTTCTTTTTTTCAGTTTCGGAAGGCAAGGTCAAGGATAAGGCTTTTTAAGTTAAAAATGTCTCTTATTTTGTCCCTTTTCAATGATAAGTTAATGGCCATTTTGATTATAATATTTAACTAAAAATATAGAAAAACCTTATATAAATATTCTTTTAGATTTTTATTAAAAAATTCACCTAAATGTGTGATGTTTGAAAATGTTTAATATACAAAAAATAACGCTGATATTTCCAAAACATTAAAGCGCGGTTTTATGTGAATTTGAACAATACAATAGTACATTGTGCAACTAGGGGAGAAAATGAGCCATTTAGGGCGTTGAAGGCGCCCGGGACAAAGACGAGTGCTGAAAATAGCTCACCCGAGTCTGAAATAGCTTTTCTTCCCGTGTTACACGCCGTATCTTTTTCAACATAGGCATGATAGGGCCTTTCTTATGCATGAAAGTTGGGTAGGTGATCGCGTATTTCGAAACGTGCACAACGCAGTTGAAAATAGTTGTATTTTCACTTTTAATCGTACAGTTCAAATATTTGCACCTTTTTTTATTTCCATTTTAATCAAAACCTGCGCATACGCAGTTACATAATTGTGACTAGCAGCAAATTTCACACTTATGCGCATGAACAAATGTTAAACCTGAAAAATGAGTCCTGAGCTTATTTCCTACATTTTTATGAATATTATTATATAACTTTTTTCCTGGCTTTACTTTTTTCTCCACCAGATGAATATTTTTTCACACTTTTTACAAACACGCTCGAAATGCGCGATTATCTACGCAACTTTTAGACATGAAAAAAGGCCTATTTCATGCCTGAGTTGAAAAATAGTATATTGTGTACCATGGGGGAAAAGTAGGCTTCTTACGCCTACGTGTGAGGTTTGCAATACGAGTCGAAGGCTAATGCGTGTTGCGAGCTGAAGACGCGTATTGCAAACACACAAGTGCGAAGAAGGCCTTTCCGCCATGATGCACACCGTATTTTTTGTCAAAATGTATTGATAACGTGCTTTTTATGCCTATGAAGCGAAACTAAATTTTGCCGTTTTTCGAGACGGTGCAACCACACGCTTGTTAGACTGTAAAATCAGCCTACTAGAGTGCTTAAGCATACCTAAACATGTGGTATCATCCGGATTAGATGTGATGTTTTGGGGGCCTAAACCGACTTAGAGCAGATTATCTAAAATTTACTTTTGCCCCCGCTATAGCGGGCGCAAAAGTCTTTTTCGCCCGCCGTTCGGAAAACGGCCATTTTAGTTCCACTATATGGGCGAAAAGACGCGATTTCGTGCAAGTGTCACAAAAAATAATTTTTCCATTTAAAACAATGACTACAATATAAAATTGTTTATGAGTAGTATAAGTTGTGCAATACAATACCAAATACATGACTTTGTGTGTACTCTAGCGGATCAAATTCTTGCAAAAAAAGAATCTAAAGTATTTTTTATTGTCATTTAATTTTTAACCTACTTTATATCGTAAATGGACCAAGGATAAAAATAAAAGTAATTGTAAAATTCTGTGGGACATTTGAAAAAGTTATAATTTTTACAAGATAAAAATTGTTTAAATTGATTTTTTATTAATACTTTTTTCCTTTCTTGTTTTAGACAGTAATTAAAATATGAAAAGAAAAGTGATATTAAATAGTGATTCGTTCTAGGCAGTAACAGACTATCGGGATATTTACCTTGTATAGTTTTCCCATTTTTATTGAACAAAACAAACATTCCTTATCAGTACAACCATTTTGTATTTAAACGTATAATTATTTTTCTAATCCTTCCAACCTTTCTTGTCTTTCTACATAACCACAGATATCCGGCCTCACCGCTCTTTCACCGAAAAGTCCATTCAACTTTCGCCAACGTCACCTCAACGCTCTCCGAATTTCGCGCGGAATCGCCGCTATACCGCGTCTGATACGGCCGCGGGCGCAGGTGACGCGTCTCGGCTCCGTGGAACTTTTTTAAAATTGTCAATTCAGCCCGCGGCCTCCTTAACGTCCTCATTAAGGGCGCGCGGTATGAAATTACCGTGGAAGTGAATCATGCGTCTCCCGAAATGGCCGCCGGCTGTATTTGAGGAAGCCCGCCGCCGCCCCTGGCTTTAATGTTCCTCAACTTTTTCTCCTCCGTCTTCCCCCCACATAGCCCCCGCCCCTGCCGCCCCTTCGCGTTTATACTTTTTTACGGGCCAAGCGCGAGGAAGTGCGTTATTTTAGGCCGAATTGTACGTTTGAATTATATTTCTCGTTAAAATGTTAATTTTTGGGTGAGAATGGCAAATTTACGGGTAGAGATGTAATTATTTTATGAAGATTAGATAATTTTTTTAGTACTCTATGGAAAGCGTTTCGTTCGTATACTAATACAAAATATAATAAACACGATGTTGCTGTTGTATAGAAATGAAAAACGTTCCATATAACGCCGATAAGCATTATTTTATTAAAAAATTAGAAGTAACTGCTTTATCGCTTTTAATTTTTTTATAAATGAAAACCTTTAGGGGCACCTTATGTATTAGAGATTTACAATTCCAATCCGCATTGTTTTATTTACGTGTACACAAGTTATATTGTCCGTGTGCTTATATTATATTGCTGTATCAGCAATACGGCACAACAATGATTCGATTTTGGCATGTGATATCAACGATAAATTATTTCAGTACGGGACTTAATTTAACAATTATTAATTATTTTTCTACATTTGGTCTGATTAGCGTTTTCATAAGTTAGATCGCTGACATCTAAACTTTATTAATAAATAATGCTCTCTTGACTTCTACTATATCTAGATAAAGAAAATAAATAGTGCTAAGAATACCAGCATTGCTGTCGCTGCAATGCGTTATATTTTCGTTTCATACAAATACGCACTCATATTATTGTTTGATATTATTAAAATAAATTGCCCTTTACTCCTCATTCATAAATAACTGAGCTTCTCCACGGTATTACTGCAAAAGAATTGAACGCAATACTCGTTTTACAACATTTCCAAAAACGTTATTGACGAATGCACACATGGCCAAGTCGTAAAAGCCCTCCATCATCCACTCCTCGTTTCTACTCAGCCGCAACCGAAAAAAAGGCGATACACATTTTTGACATCCCACCAAAAATTATATTCCTCTCGCATCTCTCAATATCAACTTTTGCACACGCGCGTCCACTCGGCACAAAGCACACGTGTGCCACTCTCCCTCTCTCTCTATCCATATACGTTCTCTTTTTCTCCAGACGCAGAAAAGCGCCGTATACACCACACGCATACGTCGTTATTGGCGCGCTGCCGAATCGCGTTGTCTGTTATTTTCCACGGACGCAGTTTGCAGCCGCCGCCGTACCACCAGCTTGCCGCAAACTCTCTCTCTCTCTCTCTCGCGCAGCCTTTGTCGCGATGCGAAGGTGGATCTCGCAAGTATATGTATATTCGACCGCCGCCGACGGCAATATTGCGCGGCGATCGACGAAACTTGCGCCCGAGGTAACCGAATCGAATACGTATACGTGCTTCTCTCTCCGCTTGTTTCTTGCGACGTGGAAGTTTTCGAGAGATAGGAGTATAGGACTTCTGCGACGGATTTTTTTTATCGGTTGCTCGCGCGGGGAGAGGGGCCTTTAGATTTTATTGGGGTGAGACGGTATAAGGTGCCGGCGCGAGTAGGCGTCTTATGAATAATGCCGCGTAATGCGCGCACCGCGTCACGTGTACGTAGCGATGCTTGTAGTTGTTTTTATAGGAGTTTTGGATTGTGGGCGCGCTCGTTTCTATCGATTTGATCGTCCGAACGCGCGCTGTTATTGCGGGGTAAGGACTTTTTTATTTGGTCCAAGTTTTTTCGTGCTGACGATGGCTTGGAGAAATGGTAGTGCGCTCGGTGTTCTGGTTATTGTGAATTAAAGCGTTGGATAATAAGTTTTATTTATTATTAATGTTTCTTTGTTATTGTTCTAGGTGACACTTGGTTAATATTTTGTAACGAATAATTGCACTGAATTTGAATAGCGTAATAATGCTGTTAATGTCCTTTTGAGGTCTCAATAAATACTAGCATTTATTTATTCACATTCTGAATAATTACTTCAGTTATAAAACTGAAGTTATTTCAAAGTATGCCACTAAATATTTACTTATACTGCAAATGATAAATCAATCCGATAGAATTTTCTATTAGATGGAATAAATAATGAATTCTAATGTATGTGATTTAATTTTCAGTAACATAAAGTTAAATTTGTATTCATAATCCACAGTAACGAAAAATTTACGAAATTTTTAACAAATCAGACACTTTCGAAAACAATTTTATTCTTTTGGAGACATTTTTCCACACTTACGATAGACGAACGACACCATACAGTACAATACTCAATCTCCAAACCATACCCCCACTCGCGAGTTTAATATAAACTTCTCTTCTCTCGATACCTCGCAATAAAAATCCGCCCAAAATTCACAGCATCGCCAACCTACATCCAGCCATCGATCCCCAAACTTCCCTCAACTACTGCCGCTCAAAATCGAAAAAGGCCACACACTAGGCGCCAACTGAAACTCTCCCGTCCCAGCGAAACGACGCATATATTGAAAAGCCGCGGCCACGGCGGCATCAGCGATACGGCAATGGAGGAGGAATATGGGAAAGGCGAAGTGTACAGGCGGAGAGGCAGACAGCGGACGTGAGCGAATATAGCCCGGCGAGAGCCGAGGGTCCGGCTCCGCGCACAGCTTGCGGGTATAATATGGCGAAAGCCGAGAGCGAGAGAGAGAGCTTCAGTCGAGATACACCCCACGAATGTTAACGCGCGGCATTAGCCCCGCGGTGTATCGGCCCGGACGTAGAGGGAGAGAGAGGCTGCCGCCGCCGCGCGAGTCGCAATAATTCTGATAACGCAGCATGTTGTCATGTCGACCGGCATACCAAATGTCCTCTCCCTTTCGTCTAGCTCTGTGTGGGATAGGGCTGCGACTGCGTGTGTGTGTATGTGGATGAAGGCAAGATGGAGAAATTCGGATGTGGAGCTGGAGCTGGAGCGAGCTCTCGAGGTTTTAAGTGAAATGTGCGGGGTGGAGCGAGAGAGAGGTGAGGTTTTGGAGTTGCGAGGTGAAGCTTTGATATACAAGTTTTTGTCACTTTGTCGCTTTTGGTATCTTGATTCAGAGTCTGATATCTGCTTGGTTGATGCTGTGTGATGTTTCGCGTTGAAAATGCGATGTTACAACTTTCATCGGGCTATGCGGAGGAGTTTTAAGAAAGCTAGAATAACGCAAGAGGCTTTATAGATATTGTGTGCAAGATTAAAGATTGAGACATTTATATATGATCAATTTGTCGAAATCACATTTAAATGATTCCAACCTTAAATTGAAACTTGATCCTTCTAGTTCCATTGTGGGTAAAATAATTTTATTCCTCTAGAATTTATTTATAGTTAAACATATATGTTAGTTCCTAAAATAAGCAATTGAAACTTTGATATGCTGAATTTCAGCTCGTTGTTGAATGTTAATAGAACAATGAAAATAAGAAAATAGTTCGAAATAAGAATAACTCATGGGTTCCATATACATAAATCAATTTCTATGTACATGCAACGTAAGGAATACCATGTGATTTTGTATTTTAAACTCGCACTAGGTTAAGTTTTGAAGAGTTAAGGTAAAAATCGGATATTTTTAACCAAATTTTATGTCAAGAGTACGCTCCATATTTTGAAAACTTACTAAAAAACAAGTCCCTTTCAGTGTACCTACAGTACATATCAAAATAATAATTTGTCAAAATTTATGTCCAAATTCTAGTTTTCACGTTTACGTTCTTTGTACCAAATATCAATACACGAGTTCTCCTCAAGAGAAAAACTTGTCACTAAAATTCATTATTTCTACATCAGTCTCCTTTCTCTTCATCCACATATTTTCCCCACAATCCATAAACCCATCCCTATCTTCAATTCACCCCTTCCCAACGCATACATCTCGATGTAATTCTCCCGCGCAACTCTCGCCTCCATCCCTTTATTACTCTCGCGTCTCTTTTCCGGGCTTATCCCCCTTGAAAAGCCTCTCTCGCGCTTCCACGTAGTCATATTCATACTCGTACTCACACTCCCCGGCATCTCTCGCATACGCCCGCAAATGTAATACATACGGCGAAACACGCCCCTTTCCGCAGCTTTCGCGCAACGACGCTTCTCCTCTTCCTCTTCCGCTCGCAACCTACTATACGGGGAAAATGGTTTCTCTCTCTCGCCTCCCTCGCACGTATAGCTTCTATATCGCCACTCCGCTCATATACAGCGGCCGGGCGAAACGACTGTATCCACTGAAAAATTGCGGGCTTCTGCACTTTTTTTCTGCGGCTGCTGCTGCCGCTGCTCGTCGTCGTCGTCGCAGCTGCGCGAGCCGAGCGAGCCTTGATGTATTGCGCGCCGCGTTTTCGAGCGATTTTTATTTTCCTCTTTTGCGGTGGGCCGCCGCCGCTGCTGCTGTTGCTGCTGGGAGTGTTATACTGGCTTGGTTGTTTTTTTCTTTTTCTTTGGTTGAGGAGTTGTTGCAGCACTGGGAGCTTTATCATTATGAAAATTTTCCGCAGAGCTCGACGTGAGGGATTGCGCTGTTTATTTAAGAGAGCGCGCACTGGCGTCGCGTTGCGATTATTACTTTTGTGTGGTATTTTTGGGATGTGTGGTTCATATTTACAATTGTTTGCTAATTTCCTCGTGTTGTTATTATTGATATGATGAACAATAAAGAAGGTTCGACGTCAATACATCGTCATAAATATATTAAATGATTATAGAGTTATAAATAAGTAGTTTTAGCTTAAACATTAAGTAGTATAAGTCCATTGTAGTAAGACTTTGTCTCTTTACATAATTGTAATTGTAATTACATTACTTTGTTTATTAGCTAAATATTATTCACTCTCTAACTTAATAGTTACATTGAGAAAAGCATTATTTTGAGCCAAGTTACGCATTAACTATTGACTTGTGAGGCTTTCAATACAGGTAAATGAATATTTCCTTATAGTTAACGACTTGAGATTTGAATTGGTAAAGACGAGATGCTGGTGGTAAACAACACATCAGATAGTAGATTTCTTTTATACACCTAATTCTAGTTACACGGGGGTGAAACTCTGAAGTTTTTTCAGACCTAACCAACGTATTAAATACCGTTTCATTTGTGTAATAAAATCATATGATGAAGAAGCATAACAATTTTCATGCGTCTAACCTTACTCTGTTGAATATTTCTTAAGTGTATTTCAGTTGAATTCTATATTTTAATACATTATTTATATTAATTGATACAGTTTATGATGTATTTGAAAGATTAACTTATTCAGATTTGAGCGAAGCCCACATTCTTTCAGTAGTCGAGTAGGATGATAGAGAAAAATTCGTTCAAAAAGGAACACCTAAACAACATTGAATTCACTGGTGAACGTAAAGATCAAATTATGAGTGTACTAAAACCTGAGGGTTTAGGCGAATGACAGAATAAAAAATTTCGCGTTTAAAATTTCTCATAACATAATTACAATCCACGATATCCCGGTAGTATACGGAAATATCCGATAGCGCAGAGCTTAAAAAAGATCGTTCAACATTGATTCGAAAATTCCTAGCTCAGGATATCATAGAACCATCGTTTCTATAACGCATCATTGCTAGTGTACCCCAAGCAGGATGATGCAGATAATGATAAGCAATGGAGGGTTGTAGATTTCAGGGAACTTAACAAAAAACAGTTTTTGACGTATACCCAATACCGAAGATATTTTGTATTTCGGACCAGTTAGGGGGTATACGTTACTTTAGCGAACTTGACACGGCTTCAGAACTCCACCAGATACCAATGATTTAAAAAGAAAAATACATGCTGCTTTCTGAACGTCGTTTAGGCATTGCCATTTTCTGGTAATGCCGTTTGGTTTGAAAAATTCGCCAGCAATAGTCCAAAGAGATAGACACAAAGTTTTAGATGGACGAAGTGAATTTATACGATAGAAACTTCCTTTTTATATATTCTTCTCCTCATGTACACGGAAGAAGGATTCCCCCCCTTACGAACGCTGCTCGGCCAGCACCGCAAATAATGGTGCCAGTCACTGAGCGGTAGGGTGACTGTCACTGTAGATGTCGATGACTAGCGCTGATATAAACGGCGGAGCCACTGTGAAGCACAAGGCTAAGGCATCTTAATAAAGCGTAGAACTGCTATAGCATCGTTGATAAAAGTGTCTCGGCACCTGAACTACGATGTCAGGCGTTGTGATTTACAGTGGAGTTGCCGTTCATATGAGTGGAATCCTTTTTCCGTGTAAGGTAAAGTGCCCAGTACTTGGACAAAACGAAAATTGTGACCAGTACTAGGACAGTGTCAAAAATTGTAATTACTAATAAAGATGATAAAATGATGTATCCATTGGCATTAATTCGGATAGTTTATGATGTCTAGTATATAATTTAACCAAAATTATGTTAATTTACGTCTTAAATTTCTTATAAAAGTAAATATAACATTTTGATGTATTGTCCAAGTTTACGTCCACTGCTTTTTCTGAACTCAGTAGTTGGACACATTTAATTCATATGTTCAACTACTGGGTCCTAACTATGTCCAAGTGCTGGGACCAGCTTGACATATGATGTCCAAGTACTGCGACATGTAGTTGAATTTTTAAACTTACTTTTTTAGTTTATATAAGTATTTAAGCGTATTTCTTCTTGTACTAATAACAGTAAAACATGCCGAATTAACGATTAGATTAAAGATTTGGGAAAAATATTGAGTTTTGGCTCTCAAACACTGATTCTGTATTGTCGTTTCAAAAAGTGTCCAAGTACTACCTACTTTACCTCAGTTGTTTGCTGACAAAAGTACCAGTTAAAGATTCAAATAAAAATCGCTAGAATTTTAATTATCTTTAATAATCATTCAACGTCTCCTCTTCAACCATCCAATCCCTACCATATCTCATCTTACCTATACACACACACGCACACGCACACATCCACACACACATTCGCAAACCGAAGCTATCCGTCGCGAGGTCGTCTCCTCGTGCCTCCGCACCCTTTCATCGGCTCCCGCGTCATTACTCGCCCGGGAAAAATCGCGAGGTTCCGCCCATTGCGGAACCGCGAGGCTCTCTCTCTCTCTCTCTCTCTCGTTGGCGTGGCGTGGGCATGCAACCACGCGCGCGGACGGGCAATTACTTCGAGCGTGCAATCATCGACTGTGCGCGCGATATACACGCTTGCGCCAGGGAGCCCCCGTCCGTTGTAGGTGGGCCCGCGCGCGGCAGCAGCAGCCGTAGCGCGTGTCTAAGATGGGAATGGAAGCGTGAGTGTGGCCGCGCGCGGGATTGGACGCGTGACATGGCAGGGATGGAGAGTTTTCTTGCTGCTGCTGCTGATGGGATGATTTGTGGGATTGGAGGATTGTTTTGCTGGGATGTGCGCTGCCGGTGGAGTCGGTAGTTTGGAAAAATAGATACTTTGAAGTTAATTGTTTTACAATTTTTATTTATGCGTTTGTGGATTCTCGTGGATTAATGTTCGCTCGGTTGAATACTGATTGAGTGTTTGATGTCGAGACTACCTACCGGTATTTGCAGAAGTTAGAGGACGGACAGAATTAAGATGTGGCTAGAATGATAAGTAGAAAGGCCAGTACAATACTTATTTTCTCGGAGTATTCAATGTTACAGAGAATATAAATTTTTCAACACACTAGATATTTTACTCAAAGTTCAGTGTAATAATCGTAAATACAGATTATTATAACACGGCGACAATTTTCACACATACTTCGTAATCTTATCTTAGATTAAAATTTGGTTAAAAATTAGTCTAAAAATCAGGATTAGCAACGCATAACGTTTTCACGATGTTTTGTTTTCTTTCAATATTGACGAAAAGTATTCTACTAACTCTGAGACGTTTTCGGGTCAACGCAGGTTCTTGTTACTGGACCGTTCTTATCAAATCGATATAACCCCTTTATTAATAATTCAGCACCGAAAAATAATTTACTGGCATACAATATTCAGCCCGAACTGTCAGTGTTGGCAGATTCCTCCACGGGTTAGATAGAGAAAAAGAGGTCAAGCAGTATATAGATTTTATTTCTTATTACAATTCATTCCACCTACCGGAAGCACTAGAAAACTGTATAATATGTTCATAGTTCATATCTATAATATGTATAATAAGTTTATTTGGTTAATACAATATTTTAAAAGTATGGGGTATATTGGAATAATGTAAATTAGAATACCTAGTTATATATAACTGTAGTTAAATTCGCAAATGAATTTGTCACCGAGAGTTAATAATGAAAGCTTTTAAAAATTTAGCTGAAGGTGCCTGGTACGTGATACCGGTAAGGTAGGGATTTTTAGTTCACTTTCACATCTCCTATTTATTCCTTTTTTACAATACTGAAATAATAAATTATTTTAACAAAAATTATTAACATTAAAAACGGGCACGTGCTCTACTAATTTGCATTAACGATTTTTCTATGCTTTAACGATTCTCAGTATAGAAGCGTAAGAATGCACCGCGGACGTTAAGAAAGCTTAAATTATATCCCGACGTCGAAATTATAGACTACAAATTACTCTCCTACATTTATTTTATCGTAAATCATAATTTTCCATAAACACATCCAGCGCAACACCTTTGCAATCTTCATCCCCACCAGCACCCCAACTAAAAAACGCCTTCAATATTAACCTCGATAGCCCGCGTACCTACGTAATAATCCAAAAACTTCCGCCGCGGCATTTCGCCTCGTAATTCCCCCAAAAACTCCGCCTTATCGGTCAATCGTACAGGATACACAGCATCGAAAGCCAGTCATCAACGCTCCAGAACACAATGCAAAATTCCCAACCACCTTCCTCCCTATCAAAACGAACAATCTTCCGCCGACTGGACGCGTCGCCACTCTCGCGCGATCATTACATATTCTACAGTTCTCTCTCTCTCCCTGTAAACGCCGCGTTATAAAAGCTCGCTGTCTCTCTCTCTCTCTCGCGTTAACCGCAAAGTCCGCTGCAGTTAAATGAATAACTTTTTACGAGCGATCGCGCGAGCAAAATCCGCAGAGCTCATCGTCATTATCCACACATCCGCAGCGGCGGAGGCAACGCACTTTTTGCGTTCTCGCTCACCCAGAGAAAGAAAGAGAGCGAGAGACTCGCATTATACGACGCGTGGGTATGTATATGTATACGTGTGTACGCGCGAAGAGAAGCTGCTGCCCATAAGGAGGTAGCATAGGAGTAGCCCCCCGTCTATCCTTCTCTCTCTCTATCTCGCTCTTCTTTCTTGAGTCGCCGCCGCCACGACTTTAGTCTCACCGCCCTGTAATCATCGGCGAGTCGGTGGCGGCCGCGGCGCTCTCTCGCTAATTATGTTTCATAACACTTCTTACCCCCGCGCGCGCGCGCGCGAGCGCCTAATATCTACTCCCTTAAGGGCAGCTCATCATTTATTTACATCATATTCATCCTCCCGAAGGGATATCGGCGAGCCGCGCGCGCCATGTTTCTGCTCGCTCCGAGCGCGAGCTACCTGCGTGTGTACGTGTGTGCGAGCCTGGCGAATGCGCCGATACGTATCGATACGCGCACGTGTGGATGTATATTGCCGAGTCTGCTGGATTCTTTTTCTCTTTTCGCAGTTCTGCAACACGCATGCGCGCATTGTATTACCGCGCAATTATTGTCCTCATTACGAGCCGAAGGTGCAGAGTACATTCTCGATCTGTGGGTGTGCACTGGTGGTTTCTTGCTCGTTTTTTCTTTTCTTTTCGCTTGTTTTTTGGTCTTTAAGTGCGAATTATTACACGCGCCGGGGGAATTTGAATGTATGCACGATGTGGCTTGCGCACGAGCTGCGGTTATTACCGGCGAAGTCAAAGTAGTCTTGGAGGATAATTAGTCGAGAAGGACAGGGCATGTGGAGTAGGAAAGGAGGAGGATTTGAAGTTCCGTGAAGAGGATGTGGTGTGGCGCAGGCCGTTACGTCTTGATGATTTCGGGATATGCGCGAAGTTACTTTTGAAGTTCGTTAGAGCTGATTGAAGATAATCATTGTTATCGCGGGTTTGGAGAGTAATTGTTGTAATTAAACAATTAAGTCACAAAGTTAATATTATATTATATAATTAAAAAATTTATATTTATGAAGTATTCTGTAATCTTAAAATCTTTGTAATCTTGTGCAGTGAGAGAAGAGTGTCTTTACTATAGGTAAATTGATGTATTTAAATTATTATGAGAAACGCATTACATCCAAAATTAGACTTCTTAACTATTAAGAAGTCTGCAATGAAGCCGCGGGAGCTCGTGGGAAAGACTTTGGCCTTCTAAGCAGAAGGACCCGAGTTCGAATCCTGACTTGGTACTTTTGACTTTTATAAAGAAGCTTAAGTCGTGCCTCAAATGTGGTTCTAATGGTTCGGATCGCACCTGAAACTATAGGGTCATACATATTCACATACATTTTCTTATATATTTCATATATATATATATATATATATATATATATATATATATATATATATATATATATATATATATATATATATATATATATGTATATATATATATATATATATATATATATATATATCTATTTTCAATCGGTATTAAGTACATCCTAGGCCTAACCTTCTAAATGACAACGATAACCTCAACCAGCCAGTAGGCGCACTTTTCTGCCCTTGTTTTACGCACTTTTGAAACATTATTTTCAGTATTTTTTCTTTTCCTTTTTGAAGCTTTAAGCCATTTCTAAAGAAACATGAAATCATGATAAAAACAGTTTATTTTCACCAAAGAAAAGTTGCGCAAAAATGGGTGGACCTATCAGAGGCGTCCAGGCGCGTGTTCGCGGGTTACAGCATAAAAAGAGTGCATCAAAAAGTGCTAATAGGTTAGAGAGTTCACAGCTGCAATGTACTAACTATATAAGTATACTCAGTTCGACATATTTAAAAATATATGACTTAAGAGAAGGCGTAAGCGTGTACTAAACAAAATACGTGGTTTCGAAATTAACTCGTTGACTTTCTTTTTAGTATGTATTTTCAGAATCGAGTGGACGCGATTTATTGCCGATTCATTTAAATCTAAAAAACTATTCGGATTAATTTATGATCTCATAGAAGTAATACGTTTAAGTTGAGTGTGATTTCAAATGCTCAACTAAAAGTTAGTTATTTTGCTAGGAGTCCTGATTATAAGCGAGGAACATGGATTAAACTAAATTATTTTTTACCAAAGTAAGTTCCATTCATTTTCTTGATTTATTTGCAGGACTAACTTTCACTCTATAACAGCTTCTAATGTATATTTTTCTAATCCTCTATTGAATTAATTCATTGATTTAGTTATTGATATACTGCAATAAAATTGATTTGGTTTAATTTTTTTCGATGTAAATGTGAATTGAATAAAAATGTCGCCAAATAAAAGTTGCATGAATCATATAAAATTCTTGTATGAATTATTATGTATATAGAATAAAAATACATTTTGTTAAATTTACACAAATAACTTGAATCGGAAAATTTTAATTTCAATTTATCAATTGAATCCGAAATCTGAATAATAAATTTACTATCCAAATGAATCCAGACTTTCAATAAGTTTTCTTTTAAATTAAATAAATTAATCATACGGTACATATCGAGTAAAAAACCTCATATCTTTAAATTCAAGAAACTTGATAAGTGAATCGAGTTTATTTTACTAGCTAATCCGCACACCTCCGAATTCACTACGCTCCAACTCGGCAACCTCAATTCCTCCCGTTACCCAACACAAAAATCTCCCCGAAAATCGCCTAATCTCCTCCGAAAATCTCTCCGCGACAATTCCACAATCGCAAAATCTCTCCTCCTACTCCCCAAACTCCCAGCTCTAAACCCCAGCGTCGCTCGCGTTCAATTTTCTCGCGCAAATCCGCGTCCGGCTCTCTCGCCTTATATACATCCGCGCAATCGCCTAAAACCACTTAATCGCTCGGCCGCAGAAGTGCCAGCAATTTGCCAGTGCGCGCGTGCCGCTTGGACCCCGGAATGGGTAAACGACGTCCATTCCCCGAGCCGAACCCAGAAGGATTCCCAAGAGACCACAACCGTACGTACACACACACACACACACACATAGTCCAGTCCAGTCCACATACGCGAGAGCGCGATCACAGTTGGCACTCGGAGCTGCGAACCCCGAGCAGCTAATCCGCCTCGGCGCGGAGTCAATCGAGGATAGAGAGAGAGAGGGCGAGGAGGAAGAAAGGACGCCGGAGACAATGAGCAAGGAGACAGCTATACGCATCGCGAGAGAGAAGAAGAGAGGGAGGATTCCGGGTTTAGTACTGTAGAGAGACTCGGCTAAGTCGAGCTCGAATAACGCGCGTAGCTGCATAGCCGTGGCTCCAGACTCTCCTTAATCCCACCAATTACTGCAGCAGTCGCTACGTCTGTCTGTCTGTCCGTCTCTGTGTGTACGTGTGTGTATATACATATATCTGGAGTAGGATGCCGCTGCTGCCGCTGGCTTCGACTCGACTCTTTTAACCCCCCCGGCTAAGGTAACAGCCTCGGCTGTGTATACGACTTTCCTCGTGGCGCTATAACTACGACGCCGAGGGAAAGAGAGAACGTATAAGCTTCCATTCGACCGGGAGCCCGAGCTGGAACTGGAGCTTTTTCTCGCTGTACAGTTATAGTCTCCCCCCCTCTACGCGCGCCTTCTTTGCTGTTCTGTATAGGAGCGACGCGTGTTTACTTTAGGGGGGGATTAGTATATTTACGCATTAGTTTCCCATTAGACATGGTTTAAGCGAGAATTACTGGCGCGGGGATGATTGTGTCGCGAGACTGGGTAGGAGATTCTCTGGGCGGCGCTTGTTTATTCTTTATTGAATTTTTAGCGAGATCGGGGATGGTTATTTATGTGTTTTAATTTGGAGCGATTATTGGGACGGTTTTTATTAATGGGCAGTCGTGCTGTTTGAGTTATTAAATAGGGAGATAGTATGTGAAGGGATGCGTTGACTTTAATTCGTGAGGAAGAGAAGGGAAGCATTGGAGAAATTAGGAATAGTTTAGTAAAACGATAGCATAATTGTTGTTTGTTTTAAGTAGAACGAGTCGAGTATAGTGAGGCCGACGCAGAAAATTACTATTTGTTTGTTATTTCTTTTCAACGTAAATTTTGCACGAAGAAGAAGAAATATTAATCATTATTATAGACAAGTCTGGATATTCGAGTAAGAAATGTAAGGATTTAGTATTCCCAATTGTCTAGAATTTATTACAAAAAGGTGGATAGTTAGTCCTAGATGGAAAGGTATTGCATGTTATCTGACATACTAACATATTTTAATTCTTTTAACAATTTGTGGAATAAAAATCAGATAACTGTAGATTTTCAGCCGTCTACGTTATTACTGTACGTTTTTCTTTTCAAAAGCATTCATATTTTTACGCATTATTAAAGAATAAAGTATTATTTACATTGCTTAATCGTGATACTTATTGTTAGTTCCGCATTTCTCATAGATTTCCATTCGCTATAGCCAATACTAATCAGTTGTAGCCTTTTCCAGCAACGGTAATCATTCCTCCACATAAAAAAATCTCAATCCTTCCAAATTGCAGAGCTCGACAACCTCATTTGCAATACTTCAACGACTACCACGAACCGTTTACCCGCAAAAAAGTCCTGCGCGCCTACAACGCGCGCGCGCGCGTAAACGCGTACTAATACGCTAACGCCCCCGTAAATCCGCGGGCGGGCGGGTCAGCGGCGCCGGCGATATATCCCCAATCGTCATTCCTAATCCGTCGCGTTCGCAAGCCACTAAACCGGCTGCTCTCGCGGCGCGCGATCACCGCGTCATTAGATTTCGCGCGCCGTATTATCCAAGGTCGGAAAATCACGCGCGTGTTATTATTGCCGCGCGTATAATCGCGCGTTTTCGTGAGCCTACACGCGAGGCGTGTTATTCGCGATGTTGTAGAGGGAGAGAGAGAGAGAGAATATAGTGAACGCGGGCAGCGGTACTTGCGATTGGTTATGCGAGTGCGTACGTTCGGGAAATTGGTTAATATGGGATCGGGAGCTGGAGATGGCGCGGGGTACTGTAATAAGGTAGCGATGGATGGAGAGAGGATTTTCGCAAATATGTTGAGTTTACGGTGCGGTCGATTTACTGAAATAGTGTAATGTGAGAGGAGATATGAGGTGAGAGAAGGGCTTATCTTGCGACAAAAATTGTTTATAATTCTACATGGACTTACTTAATAACAATTGGGTCTAAACTCTTTGGGTTTGGATTATTTTTCAATTTTTTATGGGTAAATCCCCTTAAATGTATTATTATTTGTCACTTATTTGTGTACATCTAGATGTTATCTAACAATTCTTGAATAATTTCCACTCAGAGAGAATTTTCTGATAAAAATCAGCGTAAAAATCATTAAGGCTAGTTTTAGCTACCGACTAATAGTATAATGGAAAGGCTTAATTTAATTGATCATCAGCAATAAATATATTCAAGTGCACAAACCTGTATTATGAAACTCGAAAAACTCTTAAAAATTTGTTTCAACATAAACTTCACTTTTTCTAAATTCTGTAATATTTTTAAGAAAACGATATGTTGAAGATTTCTGATAGTGTCAAGTTGATTGGTTTGAAATTTCTTCTACAATCGTACACTATGTGTATATTGTAATGGTAACATATTTTTTATCTCAACTTGTTCAAGTATTATGAACTAACAAGAACAAAAGATAAATGATGTCTACGTCTCTTAAAATAGCTTAGACGAACACTAATTTACGTGAAACATCTCCTTCAATGTAGAAAACATACGGGTATGAAAAGGAGACACCGGTGCGTCTACGTCAGTGCTATAAAAAAGCATGTGTACGATATTAAGAAGTTAGATTGGAAATTGTAAAATTGTATTGTAGTTTACTAAATTGGATTGTATTTACTATTAATTTAGCTTAAGGTGGACCCGTCGCATTTAATAGTTCCGTATGTATCTACGCGGGGCCCCGTGAAAGTACACAATTTTTTTCTAAAAATCCACGTTATTTCAATGAAAATGATTTAGCATTAATTGTCATAGTTATTGACCAAAATATATGTTATAACACATGAAAAGTAATAACAATACGCATATATATGCATACAATAATACACAATTTTTAACTTTTCATTAATTATTTCTTATATTTGTCTGGCAACCGAGTATTTTTGATAAATAATCAGAATCTAAAAAGAGCTATAATCTCTTGGTAGTTTTATAAAAAAATCATGGTTGTCCAAGTAGTTACAGGCATAAATGTAAATTTTTTTCATAAGAGCCTATGTCAAAAGTTCTAATTTCAAACATGTTGATCTCTTCAGTATACCTAGCAGCCCCACCTAACCAAAATTTCAATAGAATGCTTAAAACGCACACTTTCAGTGGGATTTTTACTTCTTGTTAATGATGGGTTTTGAAAAAACGACGGAGAGCCGCCACCTTAAGCCTTTGCATATACAACTTATCATGTAGTAAAAGATACCTCAGAAAAAGCCATAAGTTCGTTTTAATTTTATAATTAAAATTTCTACGATTACCGCTGCAGGCACATTCCCCTACGATAGGACTACTTATATCACAAAGAGCTAAATTTAACTTTCCTCATTTTTTCTTAAACAGCTTAATCCAAGGACTCTGAATTCAGCGATTTCCTCGATCTCCCCGCAAAGAAGAACAGCAAAAGCCCAAGCGAGAGGGGGATACAAGCAAAGCGCACGCGGATTTACGGCGATTTTATAACGCAGTCCGAGCCGCGGCACAGCGCGGCCCAAGGCGCTAAACCGCGCGGCTAATGGCCGATCCATCATTGGCGTTTTGACAGAGGCGAACTCGCGCTCGATTCGTAAGTCGATCGTTTCCTACGCCGCTAATACTACTACTGCTGCTGCTGGGAGTAATAGGCCGGCGAAGAGAGAGAGAGCGAGAGAGAGAGAGAGAGAGAGAGAGAGTGGGGAGGACTCGGCGATTTTTGCAGGGCGGTAATAATTGCAGTACGCGCGCGCTCGTGCGTGTTCGATTTCATCGGAAATATACTGTCCCTCGCGGCCTTTATTACACACGAGAGGCACGCAGCGGCAGCTCCCCTTTGGTCAATTCGAGTAAGTTATTTTTTTTTTCGTAATAGCGTCCGCGCGCTTATAAATGCCGGGGCTGCCGTGCGGGCCCCCGACGTCTTTAACGATCGGCTAAATATTTCTGCGGCTCGATAAAGTGCATGTGCGGCCGCGACTGCATACTTCTTGTGTGCTGCTGAGCCGCGGAAATATACGTGGATGGTGGGGTTTTATGATTGAAGCGTGTATGTGTGTGTGTGTGTGTGTGTGGAGAGAGAGAGAGAGATGTTTTGGGGGCGGGAATTAAAATAGGTTGGGTTGACGATTAAATCGGTGAAGGGTGTAATTAAAGCGTTGTTGGGGATGCGAGGTGGTATTATGATGTATTGATGTAGCGAGTGTATTTGGATTAGTATTAGAAAAAACGTCAGTGAATGAATAATCGAGAGCTTTTTGCAAGTTTTATCATTTGATTTTTTTAACAAAACATTAAGTACATAAAGAATAAAATCCTTTTGCGATATGATTCTTGAATATTGATAATTTATTTTAATAGTAAATTTTTTAATTTAAATGATATAAGTAATTTAAATAAGAATAAAATATAAAATTAACATTAAAGACCCAGTAAATGAATATCTTATATTTACACATTGCCTATTATGAGTTATTAAAAGTATAAAATGGACCATTTGTTGCAAAATTTATTATATTTTATTTTCTATGTAAGTATTTAGTATATAGCCTTGTGCATAAGTCCTACGTTGTATTTTATTATATTACAAATGATTAATCTCTGTGACATTTTCACGAATATTAGAACAATACTGTTTTACATTTAGTATCTACAGCCAAGACTACTTCGTAATGTTTATAATTTATTTATTATTATATCTAAAACACAAATAATAGTCAAAAATATTATGCATTTTAATCGATGTTCGATTTACTAGAATACACACATGTTTCAAATGCATAAATATTTATTTCATATTATTTCGTTTGTAAAAATCTAATTTATAAAAAAGTGTAAAGCCCGTAATACGTATAAACTTCTAACAGTTTTATAACAATTGATGTTATAAGTTATTTATTTATGTACTTTTAGCGCTTTACATAAGGCTCCCACCTTAAATTATCAACTTTTGTTAAAATTAAAATTAAACTTAAAAAGAAACCATCTTACCCACAAAGAAACGCATTTTTTCTCATTTACACCATAATGACAAACTGCACGAGCGAAGGCTCTTCCCATATGCGCAAAAGCGCGCGGCAACGAGGGAGTTTCTCGAAATGCAAATGACACTTTTATTGTTCGCCCCTTCGCGGCACATACTGCGCGCATCCAGAAGCCGCTCATTAACCGCGCGATCCCGAACGTGTAATTGGCAAAAAATGCGCATACGCGTCGGGCGGAGCGTGACTTTATAATCTTCGGAGTGGCGCGCGTACGTCGCCTTGAAAAAGGCGCAACAAGACCTGGAAAGTCAAAAGAAATCGGAAAGACGATAAGTACAAGGGAAGGAATACGAACTTCAGCGCGCGCCCGAGCTTTTTTTTGCTCGTTCGCGGGGCCCAAAACCCGGCATTTAGAGTGCAGCGCGGGTAAACTCGAGCGCGTGCGCGATGTGTACTTTTGGGTGTCTTGATAATTACGGTTTTTGCCGCGCTGCGATCTTTATTATACGGCTATTCGGTTTATAACAGTTGGGATTACCTTTTTATGAGAAATATATTTCTGTTTGTGTGAGTTATATGTTGAGGGGAAATTCTCTGGGTTTTCGTTATGTTAAAAATAATGTTTTATAGTTATATATAGTTTAGATGAAAAATTCAAAATAAGAAATATATTTTATGTGCAGTCAGGAGTACTAAAAATACTCTTTGATCGATAATTTAATTTAGTATTTAATTTTGACTTAAAATATTCTCTACGCTTATATTTAGAGCTATTAAATGAATCAGTCTTATTGAAACTGAAACTTGAGGTAATGGGAAAGAGTATCACGGAATAGCCACTAGAAAAACTCAAAGACAACTATTGTTTATTCAATCTGAAATCTGTATATAAAAAGGTGATTTTCAAGACTGTATCGCCGGAAGTTATATACATATAAGACAACTTCGGATTATTCGTCTAATATTTATATGTAAACAGACAGTACTTTTGGTACTTATTGGTGACTTTGGCACTACTGGCAAGTAAAATATATTTTTTTTGCTATAAGTAAAACCATATTCGGTAATGATTTTAAAAATTTATTCTGATTTTTAAAAGTAAAATAATATTTAATATATCGCTCGAAAGCCACAGAATCTTCCCTTGAAATTTATAGAATGGCAATAACCTAGAGGACATTCCACATTCACTTTAATAGTCGTCCAAATATTGATTCTTTTAATTCTGAAGTATAAACTAATTACATCGCGGGTGCTGACAACTTATTTGTTTGCTTCGCCGACATGCGATATTGGTAAACTGTTTAGCTACAAGTTTCATAAATTTAGTACGTACAACGTAATTAGCGAGCATTTCACAGTACCTTCCGATCTTTCAATTATACATTAAGTGTCAATTTAAGCCAACCGATTATTCCATTTTCCTCAACTAATCGCAAACCCTCGGCACAAAACAACCGACTTACACATTTTCCATACATAATTACACCCATACAATCAGCGATTTCAGTTACTCAGTTTACCTCGGCTCGAACAAAACCAACCCTCGCACGCGACATCACAATAACGCGACTCCTTTCTCCTCTCGCGCGTCGCCTTTCCTCCATTGTTTCTCCTTCCTTCCACACACACACGCACACACGCGCAACGACGCACATGTTGCCGCGCTCGCGTTCGGTCCCCGAAAAACACATGATTGACGGGGTTTCTCCTTCGCTCGCCGCGCGCAGCTGAAAATCTCTCGAGAGACGTTAAACGCGCGCGCGCGCGCCTTGTTATTTGTAACGTTCGCGTGCGCGGTGCATTTGAGAGCACGGAGAGCCGAGGATTTGTTATATAAAGGAGGTGGCCGAAACAAGCGCTAAGCAGACTCGCGTGACGAGCCGTGTTTTCTTCTTTTTTTCTCATTCTTTTGCGGTGCCCGCGTTTGCGTTTGCTCTCGAAAAGTTTAAACAGAGGCGAACGCGGGGCGCTGCTGGTGTGGCGAGAGCCTTTGACGCGAGCCGCGGCTCCTTTTCGTTTCACCGAGCGAGTTAACTTTCTGGAAATTTGTAGGGCGAGTAATGTGTGTGTGTGTGTGTGTGTGTGTGAATTTGTGTAAGCAGTATGGAGAAGGTACGGCGTGATTAGTACGTCATAGGACTAGAGGGAATGTTTGTACACGGAGAGAATTTTCTAATAAAAATTATGACGAAATTCAGGGTAAAAATGACCGTGAATGACTATAAAGCTGGGACACTCTAACTTTCCTGCAGTTTTTATTGATATTTACGATAAATTTTACCGTACTGAAGGGTAAAATTTGCCTGCCGCAGAGTAAAAGTTCCCTGTACGAATCTTAGAGAAAGCCAAAATTTGTGGTAAATTTTGTACGAAATATTTTTAAAAAATCTGGATTTTCTTCCAATTGTTGTAGCAGTATCATTAATACTTAAATAAGTACATTTATACACATTTATATTTGAGTTAACCTAAAATGTGTACACGCTCAGTTGTTTCCTTTATCAGCTGTCTTCTTTTTCTCAAATCAGGTAAATTTTACCATTCAGTGCGGTAAAATTTATAGTCAGTGCGGTAGAATTTGTAGTCAATGAGGTAATTTTTATAGTAAAATATCAGGAAAAAGTGCCAGAAAGTATGAGTGTCCCAGCTTTATAGTTATTTATGGTAATTTTTACCCTGAATTTCGTTATAATTTTTATTAGAAAATTCTCTCTGTGTACTTCGGTTGAAGTCTTGACTTCGGAGGAAAATGCTAAATTATTTATTTGAAAAAATGTCGTGCATTTTGAATGTGGATAAGATATGGGAATATTTAATATTAACAAAGAATTTATATGGAAAATTTTGTCGTAAAGTTCAAAGTTCTTGTTGCATTGCAAACTTAAAATTTTGTGCAAAGTTTATGCTGTAAATTGTTGCTGTATACATAGTAACAAATGGTGGCATAGAATCATACACTACACCAGACTTCGGTTGTACTCCAAATTTTCTACTATGCACATTTTGAAGTAGCTTAGAGGTATACGACGAAGTATTTCCATTTTTACAGAAGTCCCGGAAGAATTATTATAGTTAAGTTCATCATTTTTCTCTTTTAAAATAAATCCTTTTTATATTACAAAAAAAATAATATTTTTTTTATTCGTCAGTAAATTATAAAACTTGTGTATAATATAAAAGAATTATTGTTCTCACATGTAAATTAAGTCATATTTATTTACGTTATACGTATATATACACAGTTGTAAGACGCACAAAGAGCAGAAAAGGAGGCTTTCAGAAGCTCGCTGGGTGCGTTTATAATTCGAGAAGTGATAACTTCGAGGAGTAAATTTTGAGAGTTTTAATGGACTGTAGGCACGAAAGAGCAAAGAATTTTTTATCCTTGATGTGGTGGAGAAGTCAAAACTGTAGCGTGCGGCAACTATTGATGAATACGGCGCGTCTTCGCTGGTGTTTACTTATGCGCTTTTATCACGCGCGTAAGCCTTAGATTGTATAGAATAAACTGGCTTTTAATGAAACGGTTGTAATAGGGTTTGACAGATGTGTATCATAGCAAATGGTTTATACGACACAAGATGAAAGAAGTATTAAATGCGACAGTTCCAAAGATTTATTCTTAATAAACACCATTTTCACCACGTGTAATTTTGTCAAAGAACTCCGATAATCATTTTTGGAATAAACAAACAAAGGAAAGACAAAGTTAAAATTTTTATTTCATACAATATTTTTAGAACACGGATTCGCCCTACAATTTCTTCAGCGTTATATCCGACGGTCGAAGAAAAACGCGAAAAATTAATATCTTGTACACAGCTGGAAACGGCAAACATAAACTTTTAATTCTCATTCACCTAAGCAAACATAAATTTCTCCTACATAAACAGCACGAAACTGGTATAATTCATCTAAACGATTTCCTGAACACATATCAGCAAACGCACTGATTTTCTCCTCTAGCACCAAACTTCCCATCGCAACGCTATAAAACATGTAAACCACACGTTGCTGCAAAACCACTCTCCAGCAAAAGTAGAAAAAAACAGAAAAAGAAACTCATCGAAAAAAACGCAACATTTACAAACACATACGTTCACGGTCAACCCACACGCGCGCACACGCGCTCCAGCGCAGAAAATTGAAGCCCTCGCTAGAGAATTTTCTCAAAGGCCTCTGCGCTCTCGCATATGAACACGTAATGCCTTCATAATAATTTATGCCCCATTTCCCGCGGCCTTTGCCTCTGCACCTTTAACGCAGCAGCAGCAGCAACAACGACGCTATAAACAAAAATACTCTCCGCGCCATTGAAGAATCGCCATACACGCGGCAGCGGTGCGCTTAAAACTTTAATAATGACACACGACGCGCGCGTATGTGTACACTATACGGCGCGCGCGTAATGATAGCATACCCGCGATCATTGCAGCCAAGCCGTTACTTCCTTCGCGCGCGCGCTTTCCCACAATAATCCGGCGTATTCGTTTACATTAGCGTTTACTTTGTGCGTGCGCCGCCGTGCGCACTCGATCGATCCTTCGCGCGGCCGAAGTGCATTCCTCGAATTTTATATACCAATGGCCGGCAGGACGAAGAGCTGCGGAAGTTCTTAATCGAGAGATGAAAGGTACCGAGCGTGACGAATTCTTTCGTTATATACGCGCGCCTTGTGAAAAACGACGGAATGACCGCTGATTACGTGGCGGTGGGGGTTTGTGCCTTTTTTTTTCTTTCTTCGCCTTGAAGTTGGTAAAATTTAATAAGCACGTTTGAGGTTTAATAATTATTCGGTGTTTTTCCGCGCTGTTATGGATGAAGTCCGTATAAAAGTCGTTTGATGTTTATGGGTTTATATGGATGTTTGTAAGATGCGAGTTCGGGAGATTAGTGAGTGTACTGTAGTTTGATGATAGTTTGCAATAAAAAATCTATGAAAAATGAGTAAAATCGCAGATGTACTTCGACAGGAGGTATACAAATTGTTTGCAATGTCAAAGCCACATTCCAGGGTTAAATACTTCAGCAGCTGCATACAGGTAATTATTTAGGATTATAAATAGAAGAGGTTTATACACTCTTTTAGTACTAACTTGTAAAAATATTTTCTTTAAATTAACCCTGAAAGCAAATGAAACGGGTTTTTAACAGTTTTTGATCAGTATTATTAAAATGATAGTTTATGCCACAAACCATTTTTTTATGATAGAAAATCTTACGTGAAATAAAAAGGGTGTATCTAAAATATTTTTTATTATATGCACAGGATAAGGAAGCAAAAGAATATTCCTATACCCATCAATAATCGGTATTTTTCTCGGGTTTCGGCACCATTTTATTCACGAATGACGGAGAATAGAGTATAAATATTAGAGGCAGATTATCTATATTATTAATGGGCGATGCGCTTCGTCCCGGGTTAACCTACTGGACTCATAAGTAAGGCAGTGTAGGCCGGCTCTGCCATTTAAACCGATAATAGACGCGGGGGATAAATCAAGAAACATCTAAAGATTTACAATTGCGAACACCCTCTATTACCGTCGCGGTCGACTTCATCATTGTACTGGCACTACCTCTAGAGGCTTCTATATTTCCAATTTCAATTAATCTTTTGCAATACAATTTTTTATTTCTTTGATCATATTATCTTCTGAGTTTCAACATACTTCTATATTACGTCTACAAATTATTTATGCTCACAAAACGTGATACTTTTGAACACATTCACTGCCAATTATTTAGAGTTTAATTCTGGTTGTATTCATAATACTCTAAAACAAATCTACTGTTCTTAAACAATACCAAATAGACCATCTGTGTGTAATAATTAGTGACCTAGTAATTATATAATGATGCAGCTCATGCGTTAGAGGGCATTTAACTTTAAGATAATTAACTGATTATTTTGAATAAATTCCCTTGCAATAAATATTATATTATTATTTTAACAATGTCTTTCACTAACAAAAGATTATTCTTTATTATTAAAATAACATTAAATAAATGCTTGAAATTGCTCAGAAAAACTATTTGATTTCTTCTAGGGAACTAAAACATACTTGCTTCTCACACTTGACATTGTCGTTTATCAATAAATTGATAAATTCTTTTCAATGCTAAAAGCTAAATAAGTGAATAAATAAAAAAGTAAATATCCTTAATCCAAGCTAAAAGCCATCTTAGAAGGAAAAAATCCTTCCTCACCCAACCCAAGACACTCAAAAAACGAAACAACCGAGCAACCGATTTTTCGGTTAGCAAATCAGCGTTCATTATCACGTACCGAAGTCATCCGCACAATCGAGATCAGCTCGCTGCTCCTGGAATGCCTTTTAAAAGCGATTCCATTCAATAAGAATCTCTCTCTCTCACTCTCGGCTGCAGTATACATAATATCCCGCCCCGGCGACGTGTCACGCGCGTCTGCATTCGGTAGCGTATCTCTCGACAAAACGAAAAGAAGAAGAAAAAAAAGGAAGAATCGGAGCTGCAGCGCAGTGGCTAAACCGTAAGTGCCGCGAGGCGAGCGAGAAAATCTCGTGAGCCAGGGATGACAAATCATCTGATAAGCGGCCGCATGACGAAAGACTTTTCTGTCGGGGCGGCCGAGCGCACGGTTTAAGCGTATACACACACACAGCGAAAGCCGTCCTGGCATAATTCGATTCTTACTCGGGCGTTCGCGTTTCTTTTTCTTAAAGCTTTGCAAGAGAATTTGATTTGAATTTATAATTCTAGGAGGGAGAGTATTTAGTTCGGTTTATCGTAGTTTAATGACTTTATTGAATCGGCATGGGTTAATGATAATGTCTGTATAATAATTTTTAATGCCGTCTGGTTGCCTGAGATAAAGATTAATAGCGAATTTTATAATCGATTTAATTCTCACAGAATATTGGATTATCAATGACATATTTTTACTTGGAACGCATTGAGAAGTCAGTGCATAATTCATTTTCTGCACATTGAAAATTCATTCTAATTTTTTATACTTCATTAAATCAAATGATTTATTGAGTCTTTGGGTGGTCTAAGTGATTTAGACATCTCTGTAAAATATGAAAGCTAATCCATATTAAAACCCAATAAATTATTACCACCTAATAAATCTTTTATTTGCACATAGCAGAAATTACTCAATATCGACTTTAAGTAACCACCGACAGTACACGACACAATAAACAAAATCAAGTCAATCCATTCCTCCTCCTCCCGTATCTTCATCTCTCACCCATAAGTGCCTACAACCAAGCGAACATACCAAGCTCGCGAGCAATCGCTCATATCGTCGATCTCGATATACGGCGAAGGCTCGACGACTCGTCTTCCCTCCATCCCCAAAGAAACCAACGAAAATCAAAATCCTCCGCATGCGCTCGCGCTCGTAAACGCCAAAAGCAGCAGTCGATAAACGTACATTATAACGCAAGACTGCGCGCTCGCGCACACACGCCAAATTGTGTATACGCACTCGTACTCGGAGCCATGCGTCAAGCTCGTATCTATATATCCAACATTCACACACACGCGTATAATACACGTGATAAGGCTCGAGATATAATCACGGTGCAGTGCGTACACAGTGAAGTTGTGCCGCGTAAGCGCGCAGCGATTTGTCCGGATCAGCGTCAGAGCGTGTACATAAGCAGATTAACGCTCCTGGCCGCACTGCCTGCGAACTCCCCACCGAAATACACGTACTCTCGCACACTCGCGACATTCCCGCGATATTCCAGGGCCATCGGCTCTCACCTCTCTCTCTCTCGCTCTTAACTCCTCTGGGAGATCGTGGTAGCACGTAATTCGGCTCGGGAGCGTTGTAGCAGCTCTTTCTATCTGTCCCTCTCACGAGTGATAATTCCAAAGATGGAAGCCAACTGATTGACCGATCGGTTGCTCCTGCGCGCGCGTGTTATATATACGTATGTCCTCCTTCGCTCTGTCTTTTTTTTCTCGTGTATATATCTTCTATAAATGACGAACGAGAGGCCCGGCGCGCGCGCGTTACGTGTTTTATAGTCCGTGTGAATTGCCGATCGGCGGCGGGCGATAGGATTGTTGCGAGGTGGCTGTGTCGTCGGAGAGAGTCTCCCGCTGGACGACGCGAAGGTGTCTTTGTGCGCGGGAGAGGAAAGGTGGAATTTGGATGGGTGCGCGGGGTGTCGCCGAGGCGCGACGCTTCGGAGATTCGGAGATTCGGAGATATTCGGGAGGTGAATGATTCGGCGATTTGGATGCGTGCGAGGATTTGTTTTTGGTGGAGGGGGATGTGTGGGAATGGGAGTGGATGAGGTCGGATCGAGCGCGCGATTGGCGATTACGAAAAAGTGTCGCGCTGGTTTTAAGTGACACGTGGACTAGTCGAAATTATAGGTGGATTTTAATACGGTGGCGTTGGGTCTGGTTTGGGAGTGATTTTATCGGGGTAAGTGGTGTACGGAGCTGTGGGATCAAATTTATGTGTGGACCAACGCGTGGAACTGAAATGGGTAACTCGAGGCGACTCGGAGGGATATTGAGGTGAATGCTGTTAAGTTGTGTAAAATAAGAGAAAGTGGTAATAATGACGACTTCGGAAGTACAAACGGATGAAGCATTGTTTCTAGTTGAACACACAATATCGTGCTGAATTTTGAAATATGCAATTAGCGTCGATTCTGATTAATCTCCTTGTTTTCTACAAAAATGGAGGCGAATGTATAAGATTCGTACAGTAATTTTACCATCCCCAGACGGAGATAAATAAAATATAAAAGTATTAACTGTTTTAGGCATGTCAATATACCATCTCGATGAAAAAGATTAAACTTCTTTGAAGAAAGCAGTAGGTCGTTTCTTCACAGTAAAAATGAAAAAAAGCAGTAGCTCCTTTCTTCCAGAAGTCTAACTGAATGTAATCTCAAAATCTGTGACTTCAATTTAAAGCTTATGGCTGCTAAAATAGACTTTTATTTTTAGTAGAATTAACGTGTGTTTCAGTAGATCCGGCTTATTAATTCACTCCGAGTATCATAAAATGTGGATGTGATCGTGATGCTGAAATGATTTACTACTACACATTACTACCGTTAGTTAAAAAAAAGAACGATAAGTAGATATATTCTGAGATTGGTAAAGACATGAAAATATGACATTGTTAACAATTACATATGAAGTTGACCGAAGTTTCTTTTGTATACTCTAAAATACATATGAACTTACAAAATATAAACACTATAAGTTCCTGCATAGATCACTGGTAAATCGCAAGCTTTAACGCCGTAAAGAAGCTTTAATTAATAAGGTATCTTTCCTACGAGTTTTGTGTTATAGTTTGCAATAAGTTTAAACCACTGGCAACGTTAACAGTAACGTTAAAAGAGACAAAAAATGATTTCTTCCACCCAAATAACAGTGTAAAATCGAAGTCTTGTAAAAAAAATTTGCAACATATTTTTGATAGTCTAATAATTAACCTCAATAGGATACATGTCATCTTCGTACTCTATTCAACGAGAAGAAAAATGTTAAATCAAATTAAAAATAAGAAAAAAATGAATAATATTTAAAATAATGTTTTCGTTGCAGTAATATGCAAGACATTGGCCTATGTCTTTAATTTTCCTAGGAGGAAGGGAATTTAGTTACCAGCAAGCGGTAATGCAATAAATTAAATATTAGAAAAAAAAAATACAATGTTGTCGTAATGCTTTTCTATTTAGACTATTTCTTACAGGCTATATATATATATATATATATATATATATATATATATATATATATATATATATATTCCCATTAAACTAAACACTCGTCCAATAAATTATTACACACCAAAAGCAAGAAAACCCATTTCCTCTTATATTTCACACGCCACCATTCCCTCCAGCTTACACACACACACACATCCAAGAAGAAACTAACCACGATCGCGTATACATCCACACCAGCGGCGCTTCACGTCGATAATGGCAGCAGCAGCCACCGCCGCCATCGGCAGCTCGCGCGCGTTATCTCTCACCGCTGCTGGCCTCGGTGCATATAAAAGCTCAACTCTCTCTCTCTCTCTCTCTCCTGTCAAAGAGAAGCCGCCGCCGCTGCCCCGGCCACTTCCGGTCGTTCCGCACGTACTGCCCCGTCGTTACGCTCTCGCTGCGGCTATTTTTCTTGCGCGCGCGCGCAGCCCGAAAACCACTTCAAAGGCGCGAGTCCCTGCGATCGTTTCATCGTCCGAGCGATGTAGGATTCTGGATTCCGTATTAGCGCTGCTTGTATGTACAAGAAGATAATTGCGAGCGGGAGCTTTGATAGTGGATGGGAGGGATGGAAGGGTGAGGGGTTCGATAGAGGGTTTTCTTTATTGGGCAGTGTGGAGTTTTCGATTGTCTGATAATTGGGATGGTTTTATTATCGGTGGATTCGAAGAAGCTCGAGCGGATGGGGCAGTTTAGTGCAGGGAGTTTCTTACTTGAATTCTTCTTGGAAAATAAGGAGTATTTTTTACTGTTTTTCAGAGTCGGGTAGCTCGGGATACTTAAGGTTTAATGTAAATAAATAAGCAAGATGTTATTTGAAGTAGTAGAGTAAATAGAGGACTAAAGACTACACGGGTAGTTTGATAAACATAATTAATAAGAAGTTTGAAGGATATCTTCATTTTATGGGTATAAAGAGCAATTTATGTAAAGAGTACTTGATTATCCGATGAGTAGTTCTGGGTAACTACGGACACCTAATAAAAACTTATGTGTTTTTCTGTCTATTAATCATTTTTAATGAGCGTATTATATTTTTAGAGCATATAAATTATGTTATACAACATGTCGCCTAATATTCTTTTACATAACATTCTAATCCAGCATATAACGTGATTTTTACAATATTGAATAATAAGTAGTGATGATTTTATTTTATAAATCATTGTTTAGTAAATGCAAATTAATTAAACTAATTATGTATCTCACAACTGAAATGGAACTCATATTTCGAGACTTATAGTTTAGAGTATCGTTACATTTAAAAAATTAGGAATTATGGATAGGCTATGAGTATACTGAAAATTACAAATAGTCTACTCGATTCTCCATGAATTATTACGAAAAGTTTAATTTATCGTTATCTATCTTTTATTAAATTATTTTATTAAGTAGCAAGCTACAGTGCAACAAATTTTAATAATGTCGCAATTCACTCATATTAAGTTATATAATGAAATATAGTAGAGTATTAGTTAGTAAGTTAGTTAATGAAATACTTGACAATAACGAGTGCTTGCACATGACAGTGTTGCATTAACACATATGACTATTTTAAGGAAAATATTTATGATATTAACAATATGAAATTTTAAAGGACATACATAAATAGATATTCAAGTTTTAAATATCACGTAAGAACAAAACGCTTCATTATTTATGCAACATGAATGCAAAATCAGTTTTACTAAAACTCGAAAAAGATAATTATAACTAATGATTTTTGTTTCCAATAATAAGAATTCAACGTCTGACACTATAATTGCTGAACGAAGATTCCACAGCGCGTCAAAAATGTTCGTCGAAGCTCGTTAATTAGTATACGTATAAAAGAAACGAGAAATCTTTTAATTGTTACCAATTAGATTGTTTATTGACTAGACAATTTCCTAAATGATTAAATCATCGACCAGACCTGTGAACCTACTCCAAAACAATTTGATTGCTTACTGATCAGACAACCTCTTTATTAAATCATCGACCAGACATGTAAATCAACTTCAAAATTGGTTCATCTTTACATAATCTGCATTTATTATTTGTACAAAGCTTACTTGTTATACAATAATTTTACATGATTGTTCTATACGTTTATGCCACTATACTCTGTAAATTGTTAATATCTTCAATAATTACAAAAAAAAATTAAAAAAAAAAACCTTGTGAGAAATCGTTAGAAAGACACAAAACACCATATAGAAGCCACCCTCGGGCATTTCCTCGAACATCGCGGAAATTGCGCTTTTCGCTTCCTCCTCTTTCCGCGCGCGGCTTGTTAGTCGCTGCGTTCTTGCGAGCATGCCTCGCGAACAAACGAGAAGCCGCCGCGCGCGCGGGGGCACATAATTGATTTTCCCGGCATGAATATCCGTCGATGCGCGTAACTTGGCGCACGAATAATTAGTGGGTAATAAGGCGGAGCGCCTCGCGCGAGCCGGGCGTGTGTCTGTGTGTACACGGCTCGTTTAATTGGACGCAAAGCATTTCGATAAAGGCGGGACGCATCGTTAAGGTGATTGACGCTGCCTGCCTCGGAGAGCTTCGTGTAATAATGCGTACGAAGCGCGCGCGCGCGCTGCAAGCCTCGTTGCTCTGATTGACTTATTGCGATCAAACGGCGGAGGTGGAAAAATCTCTTTTCGCGGATGCTTCCTTTGCGTGGCTTTCTTTATGACGCGAGGCTAACAGGCGTATTACTTGGAGAGCGTTATTTATGGAGTGGAATAAAGAGTGGCGGTAATGAGTGGGATGACGCTTCATTCGAAATGCGTACGAGTAATAGAGCTCACTGTGAAAAAGTGAATATTCAGTGATAGATCGGCAACTAGATTTAGTAGGGACTTTCAACTTGTCAGTGGTAATTAACGAATATTTACTGTTTTATAGTGAATAGCTTCGCTATTTAAAATTAAGGGGATGTCAGTATAGCAAGCACTACACGGGTCTGCTCCGAATTTTACTGTAAAATAACGTTATAAAAAGTTATTTGCAAAAGTTTGGTAGGATTAAAATTTTGAGGTAGGTTTCCATGCGTAAACAATCTATCGTATTTCAAATTAATTAGAAAAATAACTTAACAGATCAACTTTATCTTGTATGCAAAAGCTTTATTATACAGAGCATTACGCGGCTCTCCTTTTGATTTTCCCATGCATTCTATTCTTCAAAAGTAATCACTAAAAGAAAAAACACGATTTTAGCTCCGACATCCTCTTAACCCTCCTGCGCAGAAGTTTATTTTCGTGTATATCAATTAGATCAAATGTAAGTCTGCAACAATATTTTCTGCAAATTTCTAACATCTTCTAAATTAAAGCTATACTATTTAGCTTTAATTTGAGAGGTTGTATGTAGATGTCCTAGCAAAGTAAAGATTTAATGCAGTTTGGACGAGTATACTCGGCTTTCTGCGCAGGGGGGTTAAGGGGAGATCGGAGCGAACTTTACCATTGTGACCTCCACTGCGCCGTATTTTTCATTATACGTCTAAAATTCACATAGTAACATCAAAATCGAGGTTGATAATAGTTTGTTATTATGTAAAGAACACGGGACAACAGCAATTTTGTTTATTAGTAGCCTCAAAAGTTTTTTATTATGAAATATTGTTACAATTGACGAATGGAAAACGGTAAAAGTGATGGTCATCTTACCGTTTCTTAGCCTTACTGATAGCTTCACCTCGCGCCGTATTTTTCATTAGTTTACGAAATTTTACGCAATTATGTACGCTTGAAGCTTTATAAACATTTATTATTATGACAAGAACACCGGACAACCGCATTTTTGTACCATAAATGACCACAAATTTTTATTTTTATGATATTAATTTTTGAGGTTAGGTAAAATCTGCACCAATCAGGATAGCTCCGACCTCCGCTTAAGAGGGTAATGCGAGGTGAGGGAGACAGGTAAAAGACAATATTTTTATAAATTTTTTTTGTAAACGGCGACAATTGAAAACGGAATCTGTCGAAAGGCCTTTATTATGTATGCCACTCGAGCATAAAAAATTAATTTCTTATCTATTTTCTGTTTAACAAAATGGCGTTGCTGCTGAAATCGTCGAACGGTGAGTCGTTTTTTAACAACTCTACAACGGGCGTTGCGAGGATTTCTAAAATGGTTTAACCTGGCACGAAAACATAAAAATTTTAGTTTCTATATTATAAAAACTGTCGAAGCATATATTGTTTTTCGAAATTTTTATTTTTATAGAAATGGTAAATATTTAATAAAAAGATGCGTAAATTTTGTAGAAAAATGTTTGTAGAAACAACAATTTTTATTGTCTCAAAAAATTCATATGTATTCATTGAAGTTTTAGAATGTAGAAACCGAATTTATGTATTCTTTGTTTCAGCACCGCCATTTTTTTGAACAAATAACCTTAATAAGTTATTTTTATTCTTGAATATATTGATTAAAAGGACTTTACTCAGATTTTCTAAATTAATTATTTTAGAGAAAAACTTCGATAAATATATTTATCAGTTATATCTGTCCAAGCTGGGATGATAACCGCGATTATAATTACAACAAATGAAACTTTTATAAATACTATAAATCATCCGCAACATAAAAGCTTAATCCACGTTGAAGTTCCAAAATCGACTTTTACTTTTGATACAATATATACATGCTTAAACGAATTCATGAATACTTTATCATACGCGTACACGGACTGGACTAAAAAAAGATCCCACAGCTCCTTATAGCTCTATAAATTGAGGGGTTGCACGGCGTGTTTATTCTCAGAGCACGCGCGTTCATCGAAACAACAATGTTTATAAAAACCAGAAATAGAATATCAAACGATATCCCTCGCCAATCCGCCGTACATTCTCCATCCAAGTCCAAGCCCGTCCCACTCAACGCCGTAAAAATACCCCCGCAGCCGCGCGCGATCCTCTCAGTATGCATGTAACGAACCCAGTAATTACCAGCCAGTCCTCGACTCCTTTTCTCCTCACGTATATACCCAGCGTCGCGCGAGGATTTTCCTCGTTTTTCGCGAAAACGAACAATAGCCCGCGGCTATACGTAGAAAACAAAAGGGGAAGGACAGGAGACGTCGGTGCATAAGTAAAACCCGCGCAGCTCGAAAAAGAAAAGAAAAGACGCGACCATCCCTTTCTCCTCCTTCCGTTTCTTCCCCCCCCTCTCTCTCCCCTCTACGCTCGTCCCCACCACGAGCGCGGGCCACCCTCGGCAAAGTCGCGCGCGCGCGCGCGCGCACCGCGGTAAAACAATAAATTGCTACTCGAGCCGCGGCTGCAGCCGGGGTATACACCGAAGGGAAAGCGGTCCCTGTCAGCAATTGCCCCTTCCTTCTCCTCGCCAGAGAGAGAGAGAGAGAGAGAGAGAGAGCTGTGCGCGGCTCTGCAGGGAGAGAGGAAAAATGGCAGCTGCCGCGTCGTAGATGGCGCGTATACGAGAGCGTAACGCGTAGACACCTGCCCGGCTGTGTGCTTGTTCTCCCTCTCTCTCTCTCGTATACTCGCGATGAGCCCTTGCCGCTGCTGCTGCTTTTCTCGCGCTTTCACGTAGATGCTGACACTAGGAGTAGCTACGGTAGGGGAGGATGGGGTGATGTGGGTTTTTGGAATAATTCGTAGATAATGCTTTGCTTGGTTTTAAGAGGCTTTTTGAGGTGTGTCTTGTAAGCAAGTGACGAATGGAATTTTGTGGGAATGAACTGCTGATGATTGTTGATTGTGAACAATAATGGAATTGAATGTTTATAGTGGTGCGTACGAACGGATACGTATCACCTCGTGGGAGCTGGATTTGTTTCGAGATACAGTTGGCTTTTGATAAGTAATAGTTTATGGAATTGAGAAAAATGCTATAGTTTTTGAATAATTCTATTGATTGAATTTCGAGTTATCGATACAGTATCATGCATTATTCAGATTATCGAATATTTTAATTTTTAAAGGAACTAACTTCGACTTCAAGAGGTTAACGTGAGTAAAATTCATGAAATCCGGGGAAAATAGAATTGACGAACTGTATTTTTTAAAATTGTTTACTATATAGGAATAAACAAGATCTAGGCCGGCGAAAACTTCAAGATTTTAAAAAATGTATCTTGAATTATATAGTTAATTGAGTATTGGTTAAGATAGGAATTATCAAAGAATTCATTATTCAGGGATTTAACAACCGATTTAAGAAAACAGATTGTCCAAATCGATTAAAAATCATACCAAATTTAAATCCCAAACTGCACCCCACAATCAAAATCCCCAATATCCATCTTCCACTCCAAAAAAAAGCATCAATCTCTCTCCTCACCTCACAGCAGATCCCAACCTTCCAACAATCACCCTCCCAATCATCCACTAAATTAAAAAAAATATCACCCCACTCAGAAACCCCCATGTCGCCCCACCCTCCCCTCCAGTCCACTCGCCATCCACGCCGCGCTCTTCTATCTCTCTCCCTCTCGCTCTCTCACCAGTAGTAACAGTAGCGCTCGGCAAGGCGTGTCCCCCGTCGCGTCCCGCGCCAACGGCGCAGCTCCGTGGGCGTGGCCCGTCCCCGATCCCGCCCCTCTTCTTTCGTCGCCCTCGCTCTCTTTCGCTTCTTACGTGCTGGGCGCCGTTCCTGCCGCCGCCGCGGTCGCGGCCGCGGAGGGGGGGGGGCACGGAAGGCAGTCCGGACTCGCTCGCTCGCGGACAGTCAGTCTGTCGGGCAACCGGTCCGTCGTTTGCTACGCACACCAGCGGCAGCAGCAGAAGCGCGCGAGCGCGCGAACGGCCGGCGCCTATACATTGCCTCTCGCTCTCCTTCTTTATCCCGGCTGGCTGGCCGCCCGCCCTCCCGCGCGATTTTTCAAATCGTCGGGGCAATCGTCGCTGCTGCGCCGCCGCCTTCTTTCCTCTCTCTCTCTCTCTCTCTCTCTCTCTCTCTCTCCTTTCTTCGGAGCTCCGTGGAGGTTCGCGCGCGGAGCGCCGCGGATGATACTCAGCCAGTGGATATCGCGCGAGCCGGCCAGACCGACGTTCCGCTGATCGTTGTCGCGGGACGAGCTGGAAGCTGTATTGTCTCTTCTTTAGTGCCAGTGTAAGAAGGAGGAAGAGGGTTTTTTTTTGTTTGTTGTATCGGTAGAAGTGCGCGGGATGGGGACACAGGCGAAACGCGCTTGACGGGGATCGTTGCAAGCGTTGTGCGGCAGTTCGGTTTGTATTGAAGGAACACCGAACTGTGGACTCTTGGTAGTTTCGAAGTAAGTGGAATTACCGGTGAAAAGTTCGGTGACAGTTCAAGGTATTCGAGGAGAACGATAGACGGTAATGAATCTGAATTGCAGCTGACGATGTGACGGTGTCGTTTCAGTGTTATTTAACGAGACACCCCATGACGCAAGGACAATACCACAGCAGCGATCGAAGAATCTAACGCCGGCACTTATGAACTCAGTGCTAGAAAGTTTTAAAAACAGAGCCGTACAGTTATGAAACTACGTGACAGCTGACGATACTACAAGCCACCGCAGCTAGTATTCAACCATCCGTACCCAGCGATCGGAACGTCGGTGGTGTCAAAGTTCCACAGTGATGCGACAATCTCACAGCTGACGATACACCATGACATAATCCCAACCCCCGAGCCAAGTCCAAAAGCACCGGCAGCGTCGTCCTCAGCGCTCCTAGACCCCGTCCAACCCATCCCAGGACGCAGCAACGACAAAGAAAGCAAAAAAACCCAGTGGCGTGGCGCCAAAGCGCGTCGGGTGTGATATGTTGCTGGAGTCGCGCGCCCTCGCCGGTAGGAAGCGTAGCAACGGCCTGACCCTGTCGTCCGCGTTCGGCGGCGGTGGCAACGCCGCGGCGAGCTCGCCCCCGAGCGAGGAGGACGAGGAGGACGCCGCCTCCGTCTCGTCCAGGCTGCTCCTCGCCGGGAAGATGCAGGCGGCGGCCGAGGCCGCCTCCTCCGGGCTTGCCGGGAACACGACCAAGACACCGCTCACGACGCCCGGGGACGAGCAGACCGACAGCTCGAGTCCCTCGCCCAACAGCAGTCTCCTGAACAACCTGAACAACAATTGCTCGAACTCGAATAGACAGTGCGCCACGGATTTTAGCATCGCGGCGATCATGGCGAGGGACTCGAGACAGCAGCAACAGCAGCAGCTGCAGCTGCAGCAGCAACAGGGGGCGGGGAGCCTGGCGGCGCTGAGTCTGCAGAGGGATCATCATCAGCATCATCATCAGGTGCAGCAGCATCATCAGAGTCATCATCAGCAGGGACATCAGAGGCATCATGGGAGGGAGCTGGCCGTCGGAGGTGGCAAGCTGCATCAGCACGGTGAGTTTTTTTGGGAGTTGGGGTTGTTGGGAGGTTTTGGGGGTTGATTGGAAGGTAGTTTTGGAGAGAAGTGGAATTGTTGTCTTTAGGAATGAAGTTGAATCTATTGGTCTTAACGAACAATTTTTTTAATGGAAGTTATTATCAGAATTGTTTGTAAAGTAATTTGGCGTTGAGAATAATATATTAGGATTCATTACTAATTAAATTATTTTTTTAAATTTGGAACTTGAGTGTACATAGTCTCATCAATGCAAGAGCGCCATTGTGCTACTATGTTAACTTTATTCTGTTTATTATTTCCCTGTTTGTGCTCTATTTCTTTCAACTCTAATTTAATATTATCTTAACATAGTGGGTGGTTCTGGTTCAGCTAGAGGTATTTTACTTTCTGGTTTTCCAATTATAATCCTATGAAGTTCCCTTTCGTTTTCGTAATGGCAATGAAGCGAAACATTTTCAATACTGCAATTCTCATAACTATGTTGATGATTGATGAATACTGTATAGATGTATAGACATAAGATTGTTGAAAAATTAGAAGTAGCCTTTCTGCTTGAACAAAATGAGATTTTTAAATAAATTGATTAAGTTAAAAGGTTAAAGCAAACATTCGTAATTGCAATACATTCATTACATTACGTTTTAAGCGCTATTTTATTCAAGATTTTATCACGCACTAGGCCTGAATACCTAGTAAAATATTTAGTTTTCCTCAAGAATGAAGTGTTATAAATTAATCTTGATGTTATCTACGGTTATAGTCGTATCGTATTGCTATATTGCACCAAGAATTTGCTTAGGTGCAAAAACATAAATACCAGCTTAAAATAGCTCTAAAACTAGCACCTCGCACGTTAAAAAATTGTTTATTTCATGCTAAATTTCCATAGGAAGGTCTTTGTTATAAAAAAAAGTTTTCGCAGAGCATTAACTGCCTAACGTATAATTTATAACTGTATTTTCTAGTGTGACGATCGCGCTTAAACTTTTGCATTGAAACATACGCGTCGCCCAAACAATAAAAGCGCGCATTGAAAGTCATGCCAGCTGAATGCTTTTGGCAGCGATAAATAATTTCCGCTGGCGTAAATGGACTTTTGCAAATGACTGCGAGTCGCACGGTCACGTGATTACAAGAGACACCATTTATCAAAGCTGATAAGTTATTCATCAGAGTTCAAGGCCTAATAATGGGCTTTTATCGTAATTTACAGGATCCTATATGGATAGACCGTTTAGCTAATATTCTTCTTTCTAATCATTTTCAAAAGTATGAGCTCTGTTACTTACTTTGTGTTAGGCATAACGACTTTCCAATTATGAGTCATGCGACTAATTTATTTTGTTTCATGGTATAATGAATCTTCTTTTGATTATCAATACAATCGAATACCTTCTTAAAGAAAATTATGAAATGTTCTTTATCAATTATTTTGCTCAGTAAATGTTTTCTTTTATAACTTTATTAAAATTAAAAAAATTACTCTTCATCAATTTTGCATAAGAATAAGGTTCTGATTTATGCAGCTATTTTGTAGCTCGTCGTTAGAAATTAAAATAATTGAGCTTCAAATGATTATCTTAATAAAATAGCATAGTGCGTTTCATGCACATAAGAATTGTACACATTTTAATTGTACACAATTTAGCATTGGTCAAATATATCTATTATTATTTTGACCAATGCTAAATTGCGTACAATTAAAATGTGCACGATTCTTATGAACATGAAAAGCACTATACCATAAAACTTAGTCACTGTAAATTCTGAACTTATATGTAGTTTTGAAATAACGCAGATTCCTTCAAAGTTATTGTCGATCATAGATAATAAGCAGTTATTGCTGCGATTTCTGCTAAAATACAGCGACAGAGCGTGAATTTAAAAAGAAGCATTTTTTATCGAAGAATCAATTAATGAAAACTTGCTCGAAAATTTTGTAAAATAATGTTAATATTACCCTTTTTGACAATTACAGGGGCTCACTGTTTCTATTTAATTTTCAATTTTGAGAAAATATATCATCGTCGCATTGTTGTTTCTTATTGAGACAATAACTTTCCATAAAGGTATTTCCTTGAAATTAAATATTACATGAAAACAAGATTTTCTCAATAATAAGGTACCTAAATGTATCAATATTAGTATCGATACTCCTCCTGAATATTTCATATTATCTTAATCTAAAATGAATTATTTAGAATTACAAACATATTCAGCCAGCAATTGTTTTCACTTTATCCTAAGAACCTCCTAATTACCCACCAGCAAGGTCAAATCAGTCAAAAATCCAAACAACCCGATGCGCTACCTCAATCCAAGCCCGTCACATCTCCACCTCCCATCAAAACGCTTTACCTCATCAGCCTCCCTCCCATACTCACAGCGGCCACAAAGAGCTCGCCCATAGCAAGTCCTGTAATTGGACATTTATTGACTCTCGGGATTCACTGTCATAATGAATTAAAGTCACGGATGGAGCAGGAGGCGTGCGATGCCTCTCTCTCTCGCACCTCTAAAAAAATCAGCAAACGAGCCTCCCTTTAATACCTGGCGAGCGCGCGCGCGAATGATCCCGCGAACTTTAACCCCTCTGCCTCGCTCGTACATAATAACAGCTCGAGGATATCTCGTCTCTTTCTCTCTGTGTGTGTGTGTGTGTGTGTGAGAGTGTATACGTATATAGTTGTCTTTCTTTGGTGTGGAGCGCGAGCGCCGCGCACAAAAGGCGATGGCAATCGATAAACGATGACCCTTCGCTTTTTTATTCCCCGCGCGCGATTGACACGCGATATCGTGCGCGCTCTGTGTGTCTCTCTCTCTCTACCTTTCGCTGGGTTGTTGCAGTGTCCGTGCAGCTCGCGATTGTGCGCGGCGCTTAGAATATGCGCGAGCGCGCGGCTTAATGCGCGAAATTTATCACTGAGAACGATGAAAAATCGATAATAAGCCTCGCGGCGCGCTGTCTTTTTGTTTCGAGGTGTATATAGGATAGGTATACCCGAGGGTTGGTTCGTTTGGCTGGGAAAGCGTGCCGGGTGTTATAGGTGGGGCGAGTCGCGGTTCTTTGTTGGGCAGCGCTTTATTGTGAATGTTTTATGCGGAGGAGTGAATTTGTTAGTGGATGGATGAGACGATTGAATTAAAAATTCTGGAAAACGACGCGCTGCAGTTGGCACGAATCGGGCTCTTTGTCCGGGGTTTTATCGTCGGGTTTTCAATCCTGTTAGCGAGGGAAATTTTATATATTCAAGAGGATTCATTTAGAGGTGGATAAAGATTGAATTGAAAATTCGTAGTTACTGAAAAATATATTTGGAATTTAAAATAGACCTTACGTAATGTTTATTTTACGATTCGTAGGTTTTGAAAATTACATTTGTAGCTTATAATAAACCTGTAATTAAATAGTAAATTAAGACTGAATTTGTAAATCGTAAATTTTAGATACTAAAAAGTATATTTTTATAGAAATTTAAAATAGACCTTATGTGGCATTTACTATTCTTACGGTATAGTATAACGTTTTAATGCACGATGTCTATTTCTATTTAAATTAAGAGATATAAACTAAAAATATAAGTTAAAAGTTTAAAATTGATTTTTTCTCTTGTATTATTAAATAAATGCTCTAACATTGTATGATTTTATTACATAAATTATGAATGACGTAAAGTTGTAGCTATGCATAATCAAAAGATTTTTAATAAAATTAGTAATGACAAATGAAATGTACGTTATTCAATTTAATCTATAAGCTATTTTTAATTAGAATGTATTAAATGTCAATAAATTAAACTCTAATACTAAGAAATTCATACACCTCAAATAAATATCTGCCACGAACGTTGACAATAGTTGAAATGTTAAAACGAGCACGCCTGCATTCACGGATTGAAAGGCGTACAGGTATAGCGTGTATAGCTTTATCCACCAACGGATTAAGAATATCACGTAGTCATCCAAGATTATTCTCGAAAGCATCGCTTAAATATTAAACGCGATAAGAGCTTCCATCTTAAACGTTTATTTTTGTTGCATCAATTATTCAGTCGGTATCTTTGTTGCGTTGGTACAGTGCGCTGGCAGAGCAACGCGCGAATTCACATCGAAACTACATCATCGAATTATATTAACGACGTTTTCCAAAATTATCTACCGGTTACCTGTCTCCGGGATTGACGTAATCAGATCACTACCCAGTATAATAAAATAAATTTGTGTATCTTCGCTGCGGTCTAAACAAAATTGAAAATTATTCATAGCGTCGTATAACATGGACGAAATGCGCGCTGAATTGAATCATACTCAATTCAACTTTTCAATCAATTCGCGAGCTACTCGCCATAGTCTCGCTTCGTCTAAATGTAAATGCAATTTATTACTGTTACTGCCCTCTGAATTCGCTAATTATTCAAGCAGCGCAATCGTTACCGCATCATCGAGCTCATCGCCGTAAATCCCGCCAAGAAACGAAGAGCCACACGCATGCACGAAACGAAGGAGAGAAATACAGTTAGAAGACACGAAACTATAAGAATAAAATGTTAGGGTAGCTGTTTCAGATACTAAAATAGCTAAAATAGCGTTACGATAAAAAAGTTAAAACTGCCTATAAAAGAGGAGAATCTCCCTTTGGTTGGAAGCGCGGACCGAACATAACCTCAACGCGCCGTTTAAAACCTCAAACAAAGGAGTTTTAGCTTTTTTGTAAACTGTTATATATACTATTATATATACGTATTGCACCCCCAGAACAAGATCATGATAACTCAACATTATTTAGTCTAATTTTAAATACAAAAAGCAACACATGAGCAAATAAAAAGATGACGTTTTTCTGTATAAAATAAAAGGGAAATATCTTTTTCAAAAAAAATATCTTTTTCAAAATTTCGGGTCGGAAAAGATAGGTAATTTTATGCTCTTTCAAATACATCTTCATTGGATCAATGATGTTATTTCTAAGGTATTTAAAAACCCGAAAAACTAAAACTAAAAATCGAAAAACCGCTAAAAAACAAAAAAGTGTCAAAAAACAAAAAAGAAAATTTATTGTGCCGTCTTCCTTTAAGAAAAATAAAAATAATGAGCCCTGAAACATTAAGTTTCACTGTATGTATGCAGAGTGATGCTGGTAAACATCAATATACACACACACACACACACACATCCATACAAACATTTTCTAAAAATAGTGTATTTTGATTTCTTAAGTCTCAAAACATATTTCTAACATGTTTTTATCAAAACTTTTTTTTTACTATCACAAAGCTTTCTCTGCGAGGAAGCAAAATTTTATCTTTTTATATTTTATACTTGCGCCTTAAAAATCAGATAATCCTATAAAAATCACTATTGCAACACTCTTTTTTCGTTTTCCTCATTAAAAAGAAGCTCATGAAAAAGAACTCGTTTCTCAGACAGTGTGCCTACAATCCAGAATTTTCCTTTATCATAGTCTTGTTCTACGGGTGCGAATCATAATTTTATTTCAGATAGAATCAACCTTTGTCTCACGTACAGATTCAATTTTTTAATTCTCACCATGCACACCCGTAGCATCGGTTAATTTTCAGTTAGGTCGTACAGTAGCCAGAGCGCCGGAATAAAAAGCGATCGCGCCGCCGCCGTTTCATTAACGTGTCGCCTCGGCACGTAATAAATAGCCAATGACTTAGTTCGAAGCGACACAGGGGGGAAAAAGAGAGAGAGACAGAGCAGAGCGAATGCAAGAGAAAGGCCACAACACGCGAGAGAAGAGCTTCAACTGGTTCGGGAGTCCAGAGGTGTGTGCGCTGCTGGAATTTTAAGACCCCAAAGGACCGGCGCGCGTGCGAGGCCAATCTTCAATGAATCAATTATATATCTCGGCCGCTGCATGCTGTTGTGTACGCTTTTGAGTCCGAATTTTAAATCCGACGTCGATTGCGCGATATGAGTTACGGACTGGAATTAATTTTGGCGGCTGATTGATAAAGTCGGGCTTTTCGAGCTTTTTGGAGCGTAATGGAGGTTGGTCTGATTAATTTTTTGGAAGTGAATTCGCTTTTGCGAGTTATTGTCTCGCCGAACGAGGAACGATCTACTTACGTAAGTGGGTATTATTCAAGTGTGACGAGTCGGTATAATAATAAACTTATTATGCAGTATTAAGAGAATGTAATACATAAAATTTGTAACGGCGTCACAAGGATTATGCTCGAATAAATATTTACTGTTATTATTTCTGTATCCGTGAACAGTATAATTTTTTATGCATGCTCATTTACATTTTATCAACTTTCTCTAACTTAACGCGCTCGTTTATTTCAAATTTCATACTTTATACATCTAAAATAACAACGTAGATTGCACAATTCACTCCTTATACCATTTAAATATCCCGTCCCACCTCCTCGCAGCCTCCTTTGCACTCCATTCGCCTTCTTTTCCGCCACGCGACCGTTAAGAGATCCCAAAAAGACCATAACCAACTCAGCGAGAACTAAAACGAACAGCGTCATTCTCGCAGCAGCCCAGCAACAAAAGCCTCGCGTTGGCTACAAAACAAAAAGCACGAGAGACACCCAGACGTCGCGAGAACGCGCCGAGAAAAAAAGCCGATCCAAGACACTCTTTCTCTCTCTCTCTTATAATACAGGAGCGTGGTGATCGCGGTGTGTGTGTATGTGTGTGGTGCACGAGGGTGCGGCCGGCGCGTATCCTCGAGCCAGGAGGAAACAGAGGCCAAATGAAGCTCCCCGGACCCGATAAATTAATGGCAGGCTTGTTTATGCCGCTGCGAAGCGCGTACGAGTCTGTGGTTTCTCGTGCTTTGCGAGTGCTTTGTTGGGGGACTTCCCTTTTTGCAGGGAGTTGGGAGGGATATTGTAGGCTTCTTATGAAGTTCTTCGGTCGCTTTATGACGCGGGGTGTACTAGGTGGGTGTTTTAGCGGATGAGGCCGAGGTGGAGAATGAAACGGCTTTTTTAGCAGTTTTTGACAATTTTGGTTAAAATGTTTGTTTTTTGCGTGTTAGAAAGGTTAGAAAGTTCATGGGTGGACTTACTTGCATAAAGTCCCGTGTAAAAAAATTAGTCTGGCACTAGTCTGAGATTAATCTGGCTTAACAAGTCTTGCAAAAGTCTGGGAGAAGTCTGGCTTAGGCCACTATGCCAGACTTTTTTTGGAATTATGTCAAGATAACTCATTTTTCACAAGTAAATAATTAGAGTAGTACATTAATTATTAGTATCGACTAGAATTGTGAAAATACGTACTTTTCGATAAAATAGGAGAAAAGTTTTTTTACATATTGCAATCTTGTTTAAAATATGAATATTTGTAAAAAAGGGACCAAAATTTAGGTTACTGGCAATTTGACATGACGCGATGCTTTTGTTTTGCACTTTTTGTCTAAAGTCTGGCATAGTGGCCAAAGCCAGACTTCTGCAAGACTTTCGCCAGACTTGTTAAGCCAGATTAATCCCAGACTAGTGCCAGACTAATTTTTTTACACGGGGTAGTTCATTACTTAGCAGTTGCAGTACAATATATATTAGTTTTGTTTTAATAGCAAAAGCGTATTTACCAGCGAAATAATAATTTTAAACAATAATGCTCAGAAACTACCCAATCAAATCTTTATTTCTATTAGGTTCTATTTTACTTTAGACATTTATGATGGATCTAAAATCATCATAAATTTAAACAGCGTAATATCAAAAATATTTATGATCTGTCAGTCCTTTAACAAGTGATCATTGAGTATCCAAATATTATCTTGTTTAATTAGCAGTATTATTACAAGTTATAAGCTACAACCGTTACAACTACTCTTCGTCATAACACACTCAACCAGAAACTATCATTCACCTCATTAGCATCCTCAAAACTCCACTCCAAAAAATCACCTTTCCTTTCACCCGAAAGCCCATCGCGCTCCCACTCATTGCCCAAATTCCTCTCCGGTATAACATTTCCTCCGCTCGCTACTTACCCACCTCCCCCACTCAAATTAGACAGACTCCGACTCCTACACGCATACTCCTCTCCAGCTCGCGCTCCGCCTTGTAAACGCACATAACGTTTTGTAAACAAGCTCACCTCTCTCTCGCCCGTTCCCCCATCCGACAAATCCCAACTATACACCACATCTACACACGTGCGCGCACAGCCAACATCTCCGATCAAAGATAACGAGCGCAACGGCAGCACGACACACACGGACAGGTAGGTACATATATTGTATACGCAAGAAACGCACGTTGGCAGGCCTGCGGCTGCTCCCGGCCGGTAGTATACCGGTGTATAATGCAAACACGCGTGGGCGGCGGGGCCGCGTAGGCGTTCGCCCCGCCGAGCCGAGAATGAGATTCAAGAATGAGAGAGAGAGGGAGTGCACAGTTAGCACCTAGGTGCTCCGTTGCCGCGACGAACGAGATGAGACTTGGTTTGTGTGTATATATGTATATAGGTACCTGGGTCCAGAGAGAGAGAGAGAGACTTGGCGTACTTAAACGAGCGTTGACTTTGGTTCCAGCGAACACGCGCGCGCTCGACTGAGATGATCGGCGTTGATTATGCTAGGTTCTGTGGCTGTCGCGGTTGGACAAGGGGAAGAGTGAAATGGTGAAACTGTGGTTTTGGACGGGATGGGATGTAGTGGTTTGAAAATTGAAAAAATGTTGGAATTGGATGGAAATAGGGGGATCTTCCTTTTTTGGGAGCGTGAACCAAAGGAATTGTAAATTGAAGCACTAGTAAGAAACGAGTTTTATTTTTAAATATAGCTGCTGCATCATTTACGTATGAGGTGTTGGGTGCAATAACCAATAATTGTTATTATGCACCCAATGCTTCATAATGTAAGAGAACTAAAACGGCCTTTGATTTTTGATAAAGTTATCGTACTTCTTACAATTAGTAGATCCAACATTTTATTACTTTTCATCTTGTTGTGTGTACAGGTTGTCGGAATAAATATCTGATCAATTTTATTTTTTAATTTTTTGAAATCCTTCAATAATAAGGTTAGGAAAAGCGGGTAGTCGTCCCAATAGTTGCAGTATTTTAAAAATTCAATCATTTTGATTAGATAATGTTCCGTCAAATTTTCAAGTTAAATGGAGAAAATAAATTATAATAGCTTTTTATAAAAAAAAGTTTAGACTACTTAAGAAAAGAAGAACATTTTTCTAGAAGCATGGGCCATAATCTTAAAATACCATTTGAAACTCTAAAAAAGTTTTAGCCTTCTTTAAAGTCTACAATAACATTGCGCATATGAGAAAGCTAAATGACTTTGATTCTAAGTACACACAAAGAAATGATCTCTTCAACCAAAAAGAGGAATCTTGAAGCAGCTGCTTAGAAGAAAATTGTAATAGACCGTAACGTTTCGTATTAGTTTAAAAGAGATCATTTTGAGTGTAGATCAATTTACTTCTTCCAGCGCTCAACGTGTATTCAATTTGAGGAGATTCTACTCAAATCAAAATTATTCACAACGTCTTCAATATTATTTTTCATGGTTTCAGAATAAATGTCTGAGTGTAGAATCAACGTACTACGATTTTGCACAAGATTCCACTTTTTATTTCTCTCCGGGTTATTGTATGTATAAGCTAAGTAGACGGATGTTTTCTAATGGCTTTGCATATTTTTCGGAAGGCGCTATCGGCTAATTCGCGATTGTGTATGCTGTATTTTTAGTTTCTTTTTTTTACCGGAAGATATGCGAATTTTTACGAGCCTCGTTTCCTACGCCGCGGAGGACTATATGAATGAAGCTGATTTCTTGAAATACGAGAGGCTGGGAGAGTTCTTTTTCTGGTTTTGTGAATGAATATGTAGGATGGATTTGATGATGAGAGGATGCGAGGGGCGCGGGAGAGTTTTTCTGGTTTTGTGAATGAATACGTAGAAAGAGTCGCACGAGCCGTTGATACGGTGTCAGCGCGCTTGTTAATGGATTCACAGGCGTCGAGGGACCGATCATTGGTAGAAGCCGGTCTTGCTATATACTTTTTAAAAAATCTGTTAGGATCATAGTGGAGTTCTTTGCAGTCATTATTTACGATAACGCAATTTCTTAACACTGTACATTTTTAATATGCATATTACAAAGGAAAATTCAATGATGTACGACGAGTGTTTCAGTAAATGAACAGACACCAGTGAAGATAAACTTTTTTAAAGAGGCAGATTCAGTAATTCTTTATTACTATTACTGGTATTAACGTTCTTCTCACCGAATTTAAAACTTAAAAATTTTTGAAACCTGTTCTTCAAGCCATCAAAAATGTCACGTTACCTGTTCATTTTCTGGTCTTAAACGTCCATTCCCTAATATAGTCACCCACCTAAAATATTCTTAATACTACAAAAATTATAGATATTACCAACAATTAATTAACAATAAAAATATAAATTTGGAACCAATGACAAACTCCATTCAACGCTTTCAAAACTAACGCTACTAATTCTTTAAGACCTATCACCGTGTTTCGTTTATCTCGACTCGTAATATATGCGTAAGCTGATCGGAGCCTTCGCTCGTTTCCTAAAACACGTGAGGCCCGTTTTCTGGTTTCATGAATGAATCAATGAGATACGCGAGGCGTTGTTCGCGCGCTTGTTAATGGATACCCAGTCGCGAGAGAATCCGCTCGTCGATCGCGAGGCGCGCGTTATTTATATTCCGGAAAAGATAACGCGAGGTCAACGCGTAAAACGTGCGTATAATACAGACGTCGGGAATAAGGAAGACGCGCGGCTGATGATGTGTAAACGACGTTTGGTGGGGCTCGGCGCGTGGATCGTGGCGCAAGAAAAGCGCGCGACAGGGCTGTCGCGAGAATTTTCACGCTGTGACGCGTCGAGCGCACAGCGGGTGGGTGACTTGTTGGACAGTGAAATAGGCGTATGATACTTTTAATTGAGGCAACGTTTTGATACTTAAAAAACCTTTTATTGTAAAAAAGCGATATGGATATACTTTTTAAATAGAAAATACGATTACTTAAAGTTTTTTTTTTTAAATTTTGGACGGTTCAAACAAATATTTATTTTAATACTTTTCTGCAAAATCATTTACTTGGAATTATTGAAGATTTATTAGTTTTGAACAGTAATTTATTTAATCCAAATAAATTTTACTGAAATACATAATAGTAATAAATAAATAAATACATAACAAACACACAATAATAAATAAATTATTTTCTAGTGAGTATTAATGTAAATGTTTATTTAAATTAACAAACAATTTTTTTTCAAAGAAGAAATAATTAGCTTAAGTAAAAAATTTGTATTCATTGCGTTTATTTCTTCTTGAGTTCTTAGGATTAATATTCAGGAATATATATTGAAAATCATTTTGGTAAAAACCTACTACGTCCATCCGTAAATCTTCAAAGAATAAAAAAAATGAATCGTAGGAAAACAATGAATTTCAATCAAGCAACTTTATTACTTTCGAAATAGCAATACTCCCGCGGTAACGGAAACCAGCATTAGACAAGTCGATCTTCTCCTCTCAAACCGTGTCTCATCGCTGTCGCAAAACCGGATTCGTACAAACGCGACGGCTAACATCTTTATAGTCCCGGCAATACACTGCAACCGCAGCTGTTTTCCGCGTTTGCGGGCTCGAAAAATCACTCGAGAGTTTCCACGGCTGTAAAGCGCTGCCGGCGATGACTCTCAATCCGCGTTCGAAGCTCCTTTGATCCGAGCCTGGCAGATACGCAAATTCCTACGCTCGCAGAGTCGCGGTGTCGCTGCTGTCGCGCGGAGTTGCTCATCCGCGTCGTAAATTTTCTCGACGACTGCTGCCACCGCTGCTGCATGCGGATTCTCTCGCTTTTCTCTTAATTTGATATTTCGCGTGTTACTCGATACAGTTGTTTGAGTGAGGGTTTTTTTCTTTGGGTTGATGAGTATTTTAATTAAGGGAATTCGGGGTGGGCGATAGTACGTTTACCGTTTTATGAGGTTTTATTTATGTGGGTATTGGATGTCTTTAGGTGGTCGTTCGTTTTTAAGTGCGTGTAATAGAGCACAATGATTCCTGAATGCGAATGTTTAAGGTAGAATTAATATACTGTTTTTCAGAAGGAACATTGGTCGGTAGCGCATGAATGACCTAATCGATGAGAAATTCCGAAGCAGTACAATTTTTCACAACCCTCAACTATAATTTTTCTCAATTTTATAACGGTCAGATCTATCTATACTTGCGCATTCTTTAAATTTACTATATTCTACACCGTCTGCTTTATTCATAATAATTTTAAATTATATAATTGTCTCGACGGTTTTTCAATTACATTAGCACGCGATATATTGCGGTACAAAATTTAATTTTTTTAGAACACATAAGTGTTAAGATCAAAGGTCACATTCGAGAACTTTTCACTTGGTAACGATTTTGAGATATTGAAGTTTAAAGGCTAGACTTCATAGAAGACGCTAGAAATTATAAATATTTTATTATGGGCTAGCTTCTGCTTTTTCCAAGATGGTTTTTACTAAATAAAAATAATTAAATTAAAACCTTAGAAACTGTTTATAGTAGCCTTAACTAATTGATTTGTCGAAAAATTGAACACGTAAACAGGTAATAAGTAAAAAATGCAATTAAAAAATTCGAAACCAAATTTTGAGATTATATCAAAGCACGTTTCTTAACTAATTAAAATACGAATACAATATTCCACACCATTCTGTTCGCTTTACAAGAAGATCATTGCCCATGTATATTATAATGCCAAATTTCCAAAACAGTTCAATCACCTACACATTCTCCTCGGCAGAAAAATCTCAGCCCTCCCAACGTACGATTCGAGCCCGCCAACTTCCACGCGCCAATCTCGCCACCACCCGATACAAAAATACACCTCCTCCATCGGACCACACGCGCACTCGCACCGCGAGCGACCAATTAGCGCGATACAACCGCGGCGCAACGCCTGGCCCAGCGATGATCCGTTCAAGAGGCCAGAACTCTCGCTACGCTACGCGAATCACACACATACACACACGCGGGATGACCTTTGCGGGTGTGCATATACAGTGTGTACACGGCCACCGAGAGCGCTAATCTAGCCAGAAGCTTGGCAGTACTGCGCGCTTGGCACTCGAGGCTTGTCGATCAAGACTTTGGAGGCGCTGTCGGATCCGCGAGTTGCTGGGGCCGCAACTGTGAATGGGAACGCGAACGCAGGCGGTTGGTTAATCGCGTGCCGGGAGTTTGCAGTGTTCTAGGAGTTTTGTGTGGATTTGTACATTTTGAAAGGAATTTTGAATGTTTTTGTACATTTTTGCATCGTAGAATTGGATTCTTATATTGAATAGATGATAATTATGTTAAATTAACATTTAGCTATAGTTTAATTGATCAGGTTGATAAAGTTTTCAGAACGTGAGGAAACTTGACACTATTTGAGGTAATAGTTATACAATTAATAGTAAGTTTTTCATTAAGAATATTGAGAAAAAACTAGATATTTATAGTGAACAATTCAACGATTACGAACATTTACTTACGTTCGACTTCTTTTTTCTTTATAAATAGATATAATTTACGGCACCTTTCAATGAAATGATTGTAATACTGCGGGAACTATAGATGAAAAAATCAACGCTTAGTTTTAAAAGTCAAGTTTTCTGCTCCTTTTATGTTACCGATCTACTTTTAAAATATGCATAATGCTTTACCTTACACGTATTCACTTCATGTTCTTTATAAGTTTGTGTAAAGTAAGTTATGGTCACGTGAGGTTTCTTTCATTGTATGTTTATTCTATGCAATGAAAATTTAATGTACCCATTTTTATCAATATGCATGTACGAAACTTTACTCCGCTCTTTTTTCACGAACATGATAAATTAACGTACGTCTCTACAATTTTTCACCAAAGCAAAATCCATTAAAGTATTTAAAAACGGCCAACATTGAAATTCATAAAAGAATCAAAAGAAGAAAGTCGTAAAAGTTAATTTGTAAAGTGACACCCAATACGAATAAATACTTTATACTGATCAAGTAGTAACGTCTTTGCACGGGTAAGACACGTAACATTACATCTCCAATTTCCCCATTCCAAGACTACCACCTATTTCAATTTTCCTCCGCGCACAACCTCCTCCAGACCACCTCCTCCCGAAACATCCTGCGCACTCGACAGCCAGAAACAAACCCATCCACGCAGTCAACGAAAGACCCGCCTCATAATAGAATTAATCCCCCTCCCGGGACAAAAGAACGAGCGAACTTCTGCGCACTTACCCAGCCAGATAAAATAAAACAAGAAGCGAATGCTCGTGCATACCTATATATACACACCAGTGCTCGCTGGCACACATAACCTTGCGCGTATACATATACATGTACACAGTGGGAGAGCTTGTGCGCGGGTAATCACGCTCGAGTAGAGCCACTCGACTCGAACACGACGGATCCTTATGCTTGTCAGGTAATGTTATTCGCCACACCGCCGCGGCCGTTTTATTATTCATCGCGTGTATTATTTTTACTCCTCTGTGTTATGCACTTCAGCGCGCGTCAACTGATTTGCCCGCCGCCGCCACCGCCACAAGAGCCCATCTATAAATGCAGAAGTAGAATTACACGTGTGCGAGCGTATGCGGGGGGATGTATAATGGCTTTTGCGCGTAAGTGCGATGTACTTCGATTATTTTAAATTAAACGACCTGTTGCCGCTGATGCGGAGGGAAAAAGTTTTGGAATTTTGTTGGTAGGGTTGGAGTAGGATTGTTTACTGCTTTTTCTGCGAGTTTTCATTTCTTTTTTTTTGTTGAGAAAAGAGTTGCTTTAATATAATGAAATGTTGCAGTAGTGGAATTCAAGTGAAATGCGTGTTTCCTAACTGTTAAGAAATATGTCGTAGTTCTCTAGTAGATAATTAGTAATATAAGTAACAAACATATAAAAAAGGTACGTCAACTTGATCTTTTTGCAGATCGTCCATAAATTAGGTAATGCTTTGGGCAGCAGAGGAGTGTATTGTACTTACGGTATATAACTAAATACATAGGAAAATGTATGAAAATATCTTACGCAGGGGAAGGGGGAGTATAAAGTACCGTAGGACTTCGAAAGACATTGTTTAGGGCTTTATAGAAAGTTTTCTGATAGATAATTACATGTAGAATGATAATATATGCTTTTTGAAAAATGATTTTTTCCACAAATTTGACGATTTTTCGAATATACGGCACCCTAAATAGTTTCTTGATAAAGATATAAACTCGGAAGCCGCTTGGAAAAAGTACTATTTCCTAAAAGTTTTTATCCAAATTTAAGTTTGCATCACTGCCGAAAACTTTGATAGCTTGATTCCAGACACACAAAATGTAGGCACTCCTTGTTTTCAAGTTTAAACATTTTTGTGTGTCTTATAAATCAAGGTATTAAAGTGTTTGGCAGTGGTACTAACTTGAATTCGGATAGATATTTCGGGCTTGAGAAATCGTTCCCTTCTCCAAGCCGTTTCCGAGTTTGTACCTTTTCCAAGCCGATCCTGAATTGGTATACCTTTTTATTCGCAGGCGATGAATCTGTGTAGATCTTTCACTGTAGTATAATATAAATGCAATCGTCAGTAAGGAAAGCTACTTATAAATTAATTATTTTTTTACTAAGTATCGGCTATTACTAAAAACGTTCGATTGTCAAAAAAAAAATTTGTAACTGATTTGTAATCTTACCTTCAGCATCATCGTATTCACCAATCAAAATCTCAATTCGTTAACTATAAGGAAATATCCATTTATCACCTGTATTAAAAACCTCGCGAAACAACCATCAATGCAACAACCTTGTCTCAAATAGAACCTTCTCTATGAGGTCTGTACAATAACATTCAATTCCACTATCGTCCATCAAATGAAAACTGTCATCGAAGTGCAATAAATTCTCCCCTCTCAATTAAAACCAAATTATAAACCAGAGTAATAATCCGCAAAGTCATTTAACCCCAGAACCCAAGCCGAAGAGCTTAATAAGTAGAACGTGGCCGGCACTGCTCGGGCAACGATATCGCTTCTTCGTCGATGCACGCTCTCTCCTCTCCCTCGCGCGCACGGTTGTAAATTCGTCACATGGGATCTCGCGCCGGGCACGTCGGTCGCGCGTCGCCGCGGCTGCCGCAAAATGGCGGCCAACGGCGGTCTCCGATGGACACGCGCAAAGCACGAAGCTGTACGAGTATAAAGTGCAGTATAAATGCTTGATGCATCGATTGCGATTCGAGGACGCGAGGTGGTTGTTAAGAGCGAAATGCTAAGTTGGAATTAGGATTGGTGTACGTTGCTGTTGGTGAGAAAAGAGATGTATAGGTATGCATAGAGAGAGATTTTAATGGCTCGCTATAGGCCGAGTACGTTTTGCCGGATATTAAGCATTTTTTATATTATTGGACGTTACTAGAATAATGTTGTTAATTGTATGACTTTGCTGGTAGATACATCATAGTAAATCCATGCAAGAAGATTCTAATGGCCCAATATTGGCCGAGTACTTTTTGTCAGATATTCAGTACTATCAGATATTACTGTTCTAATGCTGGGGCAATACTGAAATGATAACAATGGGCCGAGGTTAGCAAGCCAGTACTGGGGCAATGCAGGAATTACAAGAACTGCTGATATTCGCAATTTTAGTGCAAAATATAACAGAAAATATATCATTTACGGCAGACTTTTACCGGTTCGATAAAATTACTATGCATAGATCTTAGTCGCATGATTCCGCTAAACAGTAGCATTCGTTTTATATAATTGGCAAATATATTTTAAAATAACATTTTGCAAAAATTAGAGGTTAAAAAGTAGGTTATGACAAATCCGCGATACTTTTGTTTTTCAATCTGATGTGCTGAATTTTCAAGTCCGGCTGAGTATTGGCACTACCGTAAAGCCAGACATTTATAATAAAAATTTCATTACTGGCCCGTTGTTATCATTCCAGTAAAAATAAAGTGCCGGAGCGATGCTGGCGTCGAATTAATTGTTTAGCAGTAAAGAGCCAGCAATGGCCCGTACTGTTAGTAATGGCAATTCTTACATGGGTCAATCTAAAAAGTAGCTTATGACATATGTCCGATGTTTGATATGCATCCAACTTCGGTGTTAAAAAAATCAGCGTTGATATGGGCCGATATTAATGACGAATTAAGTTCTTGCCAAAAGGGTCTCTTATATATTATACTACGTTTGTACCACCCAAATTTTAGCACAGCCGATAAACATCATATTTCTATATCTTAATCCATCCAATTCCCATTCAGCATAATCCTCCGCACACGAAAAAGACCCACCTATACATCTTTATCCACCCCCGACCTCCCATCTATATATACCCCAGGCGTGCATCTTTTTCTACACCTCACACGCACACTCTACACACCGCACACGTGCAAATGCGCGTACATATATCTTTCCGACGCGGCGACGGCAGTCGCTTCGGCTCCAACTCTCCAACTCTCTCTCTCTCTCTCTTTCCCTGACGATGGCGGCGGCGGCGGCGGCCGTAACACGAGGAAACCATAATAAACTTGGTAATGGGCAGTTACGAAGCCGAAGCCGAAGCCGAAGCTGAAGCTCGCGCGCGCGCGCGCGTCAGGTGCCGGCTATCAATTTCGGGCACACGTTGATGCCGTCGCCTCCTCGCTTGCGCGAGCGGCCGCGCAGAGAGGAATTAATTGTCCGTCTGGCGCAAGCAAGCAAGCAGGCGAGTGTAAAGCGAGAGCTCGTCGACTGTCCGGGAATGTCGATCGACGCGACGACGCCCATCGACCTTTTCTTCGCCTCTTTTTGAGGGGGAGAGATACGCCACCCATGTGGAGGTGAGGAGGTTGAGGTTGAGGAGAGGTAATTGGAGGTTGATTGTAGGTGTCGGTGTCGATTGAGAAGCGCGACGATATTAATTGGGGGATATTGGAGTGGTGGGGGAAGTATTGGTGAAGTACTGTTGTCGGGCTTTATCGGTACTGGCAAACGTTGCCGGAGTTGCAAATTTACTGGAATGATAAGAGGTCGCGAACACTTCGCAATATTTTTTATTTTATTCAAAATATCACAATGAAAAAAAAAATCTAAGTAAACGTTTCCTTGAATCGTACTAAGAAAAGATTTATTTGATAATAGTAAATATTAATTTGTTTAGACTGGTATTCATCAATTCAATAAATATTTACTAAATTTAAGAAATATTTACTTTATTTAAGTAAATCTTTTCTTAGTACGATTCAAGGAAACGTTTACTTAGATTTAACAAATTTTTTTCCAGTGCACAGAAAATATTAATGTTAAAGGAATACGTAGATACTTTATTTAAATTGCATTTAAGAAGTCATAAGTGCGCGTTGCTAATCCAAAAGGCAAATCTTCCATACGATTTGTAATCATATTTCTAAATTGATTTTGCTTAAAAAATAGCCTAAAAAGAGGGTTAGGTTGCACATGACATGATTTTCTTTTGTTTTTTTTTTGTAACGACGGCAAAACGTGCATTGCACTAGCGCCGGGCAAACGTTGGTGTTCGGAGGTTAAATCTGGTTGAATTTCGGCAATCTCATCGGGCCAGTACAAATGTCTACTCTTGGCTCGGTCTTATCAAATCAGTAAACGTTCAACACTGGGCTGTACTAATAAAATAGTATCATGGTTACCAGTAATCGACCTGTCTGGGCGCATTTCAGTGCTGGCATTTCTTGAAATGTTTGATAGGTTGGTTGTGAATTTTGGAGGAGATGGGTGCAGTGTTTAAATCGACGAATATGGAAGGAATTGTTTTGAATTATTTAATGTTTTAGTAGGCATTTAAGGATAATAGACGTGTTAATAATTTGATACTTTAGAATATTAAACTTTTAAGCTTGAATAAGTTCTTGTCAGATGGACGTTTGCGGTTGCGAATTTACTTTTTTGCAAGTAGTGTAAATTTTATCGATGTATTTTTCAACACTCAAAGCTGAGCATCTATATAAATATTATTTTTTTAAATGCGTTGAATCATATAGGCATCTTGATTATATGAATATTTTAATAAAGGATATAACGAATGAGTGAATAAAATAAAGTATCAACAGTTTGATAAAATCTTCTATTTTTTACAAATCAATTGTTATTTCTCGTGATGCAGCTACTACACAATTTAATTTTAAAGAGACGAAAAGAATTAAACGCGTTTTGTATCTTCTTTCCATTATATTTATCATTTAAACATGAACACCTATCTTTTAACAAAAAGTTGTTAATAATATTTTAAAATCTATAATCAGTTTAGCTATATCAGTAATTACAAAAGCTAGGTATAAAATGTATAGATGGCTCGATGACTATTTTGCCGGAGTGTACTAAAATAATAATAATAAATGCACTTAAAAAAACAACTGTCAGACTAGCGTTTGCATACATGTAGTAATATAAAAATCACATCATCAAAAGTGCTAAATCATTTCGGCATCACGGGCACATAAACATTTTAAGACCACCACACATTCCCAGAAAACTCACATTCAAGCTCCCCAACACTTTATCCGCAAGAACGCAAACACAATATTTCCGAATGAAAAATGTCTTCTAAACGAACCGATGACGCCACCTCCTCACTCCTCGTCGCCAAAACCTCCCAAATTTTTCTTCCACCCTCGCGCCGTATTCTCCTCTCCCTAAGTCTCTCGTAAACAGCTGCCACTGTTCCCGAAAACTCGTTTCGTCCGCGCGTCGTCGTCGTTTCGGCGCGCGCGCGATCAACGACACGCGACAATTTATCGTCGAGCAAATTACCCGCCGCATAAACACACGCACACACATCCCACGCACACGTACATTTCCCTCGCATTCTCCGCGAAACCGCGAAAATTATAATGCGACGCTTATTAATTGCCCATGCTCGCGCGCGTAAATCACGGATTCCCCCGCGAATGGAAATACCTACGTCCGAGAGCGCTGCGGATGTAAACTGCACGCGCACACGCGGAGAGAGACGCGCGCGGGGCATAAATTCAAATTAAGCCGCGCGCACGGCTCGTTTTCTTTTCGCGCTGCAGCTGTAGCCGAAGCTGTAGCCGAGGCAGTGGCTATTATACGCCAGGGCGCGCGAAGAGGCGTGACGAATTAATGTCCGCGCGCGCAGGAGAGTCGCCGTCTCGACGACGGCCGAATTGAATTAATTTTGCGAGCGAGCGAGAGAGGGAGAGAGGGACAGTTGGGTTTTGGAGCCAAGAGACGTGAGAGAGAGAGATAGTGTGTGTGTGTCTTGAATGAGGCGAGGAGAGATGAATGCGTAGTAGAGGCGCTGGTTGGATGGTTAAGAGGGAGATTTTGGTCAATGAGGATTGAAATGTTGTAATTTGGTTGGATTTCTTTTGCAAACGTTTGTGATGGGTTTTATGAGGGTTGTATACATTTTGAGAGGTAGAGAAGCATTATTTTAGCAGAATAATCAACATGTATTTAACTATGACAGCATCAGAACTGCAAATCATGAATTTTAAGACCTTAATAAAAGAACGTCATGTATTGTAGAATCTAGAGCTCTTTTATTTCGGAAATGTACACTACTCTATTGCTATTTTTTAATAATTACGTAGATCTTAAATAATGTCTCAGTCAACTTTTTAAGTTAAATATATGAAAACAAAAGTAGAATTCGTCATATAGAAAATAGAGTCGCTTCAAATGTTAGTTCTTATTAAATTTTGAAAGTGACGTAATTATTAAAAAAATGTTCAAATACTCACCCAATAATAGTATACTGCGTAGTTTACATTCATTTTTCGTTAGAATACGTTTTATTTTTCGTTTGCTTTTTTTAAATCATACTTTCCGAACAATATTAACGTTATTTATAGGAATGAACATCCCATTCCAATCATTATTATTCTTCTTTTTTTCGCTTCAAAACTATACCAACTCTCTCCATCCTTCCATTCTATTCTTGCATCACCGGAAGAGAATCTCTCACCCAACCGACTCCCAAGCTAAAACGTCGCTCTCCTCTCAAAAGAAGTACCCAAGAAAAATCGTTCCCGTTGACACGCTCTATCTTCAGCCGAACCTCGGCCCACCACGTGTGTACCCCTTCGCGTTTCCTCTTCTCTCCCACCGACACCAACCATCTCCGCACACTCGCCAACGATTAATAACCCCGCCAAGCATCAGCGTACGTCCACCGACGATCTTGAAAAATCACGTCTCGCTAAACGATCGTTCTTTCTTCTTCTCGTGGTTTCAGAGAGGGAGCCCAGCGTTTCCGGAGTGGGCAGGGTATCGGCGCCGCAGCCGCCGCCACCGCCGGCGGCTCAGCAGCAGGTCCAGGTCCAGGAGTCCTCGGTCGACACGGAGGACGAGCCCGAGACCGATGACACCGGGAGCACCAGTGGGAAGGCGCCCTCGCCCCTGAATCCTCTGCTGCAGGAGCGCTCGAATTGCGAGGAGCTGCGACACGTCATATGCCACCTGGAGACGAAGGACCTCTGGGATAAGTTCAACGATCTCGGCACGGAGATGATCATTACGAAGACTGGAAGGTGAGTGAATTTCGTTGGTGGCTTTTGCCCTTAGTGGGCTTTGAGGGATGCATTTTTGTGGGGTGAAGTAATTTTATAACAGCTGATGTGGATACGTAGATAGAAATATCATAATTGATTTGTGTTATTGTAGAGTTAAATTTAATACAAAGATTCCTCGACGAAAAAGCTAAACTAAATTTTTTAGTTATAACTAACAACTTAGTATTGTTTGATATTCCGCGCATCGCATTCCAGAAAGCTTGAAGTTCTGCAAGAACACTTTTGTAATGAGTTAAATTCTGTATCAATTCTATCATTTATTTAAACTATAATATCTTAAAATTGCTGATAAGAAATATATATATACTCCTTTTGATTACGCGACTTACGACCACAGAATTATCTTCAGAGATTTGAATTTACATCATTGCCACTAAAAGAGCATTAAAGTATGTGAGGTTACACCTGATATTACGTTTCAAAACACAAATTACTACAATAAAATACACATCTATATGTTCAATTAAAAAAGTGTTTAAAAATCATGCAATTACCTACTATCATGACACGCCAAATTTTTAATTTTAAAATTCCACTTTCTGAACGTCTACTACAAAAAGCACGATACTCCAAAATCTATAAATAACTCTGCAAATCCTCCTCTATAATTGCTTTCTCCAATAAAGTCAAGGGTCAGTCCCACCAGAGTAATTCTCTCGAAGCAATAAAAATCATTGCCGAGACTGCGTCACGCGTCACGGAGCCGAAACCCCTCTCTCTTGCAAAATCTCGATCTCCCAATTTATCAGCTCGTCGCGTCGCATCGCAGCGCGAGGACGAGAAGCCGAAAGAGCGATCGCGGAACGCGCATGCACGCAGAAAGGGTTAGAGGAGAGAGGGAGAGAGAATAAAGTCCCCGCGGACACCGAAAACAACGCGGTGCCGGGCCGCTCCATCATTGTGTCCCGCGTCTCGCTATTCAACCTCGACGCGCACCAGTGCAGCGACAGTCGATACGCGTCGGAATAAGGGTGCGCGCAGTTTAGCTTTCCGATGGCGTTGCGTTTCAACCCTTTACGCGATGGCTATTTTGCTTTTGTGAGCGCGTCTATTGTTGAATGAGTTGGTTGTGCTTTCGTTTGAGGGACGTTTGGAAAATCAATAATGTTGATTGAATTCTCATGTAATTTGAAAAAAATAATAATAAGGGTACATAGTTCACTTTCTACCGTGACGATTCAAACTTATAGTTGGCTATTTTTATTTTCATGTCCTTTGTTTATTTCGTTTTTTGTTATCATTTTCGCAATATAAGTTTTGAAAATGAATATAGATAATAAATTCTGACATAAATTGTATAAAACTTTTTGTAATAAGAAAAAAACATAAATTTTTAGTAAAATCATGATATAAAATTAATTTGTTAGACTATCTAGTTTCAATTCTTAAAATTCATTATAGTACTTTTAAGAGAATATAACCATCGTTAAATTAAAACTTGTAATTTCTTATGTATTTTAATACAAAAATTATTTGATTTTAATAGCTCTCTACATACAACATACAACATTTTTTCCAACTGGTAAAATCACGAACTAACTATGAATACAGTAGATTCTTGATATATGACCACTTAATATGGGTGATTTTCCACAAAATTTCAAAATTGTACTCCTGCTAGATTACTTTTGTACTCTAAATATTATTTAATATTATTTAGATTAAATATAAAAGTCATATTAAATATATTCCATTTTGAACAAAACAAGTCATTATAAATTTCTTAAAACCAGATTTTCACATCCCCGTCATCCAAAGAAATCCAGACATATAAACGATCAATTTAATCATCAACTTAAAAGTGACCAACGCCATCCTGCACCAAGCTCGTAACCCAATACACCCCACTACCCCGCCTCACCACCTCGCCCATCCTTATAAATACTTTATCCAAAGCAATCTCTCTTTCGCGCGTCCTCTCCCGCTTTCTCATTATACCCGCTCGCCCTTTACGGCCCCCGCGCCACGCGTCCGATCGGCCGTATACGCGCCGCGCCACGCGTCGCGCCTACAGTGCGAATTCAATCAGTAAACGAGCCGCGCTACAACACCCACGAGACGGGGCTCGATACCGTATACTCTGTCTCGTTCTCCTCCCCCTGACGGTCGCGCCGAACGAAAGAGAGAGACAAGGGGGGGGGGGGGGGGGGAATCGGGTAACGACTTTATTCGAGTGTGACGCAGGGAATGGGGATGGGATGTATACGTGTACCCTTTGTACTCGTTATTTTTGAGCGGAAAAATTTATTATTCGAGGCCGGTGATGGTGGCTTACGGTGTTGTCAAAATAAGCGATAGTGTATTATGATGAATAACCGCGAGGTTTGGGTGGTGTATGCGGGGGGTACTATAGTGGGTGCACACGGGTTTGAGGGTTATTGAGCGGATAAAAATTAGAGAGGGGTGTATGAGCGATTGCGAATGAGAACGGTATGGTAAGTGGATAGTCAAAGCGGCGTGCTAATTTTAACGTGTTTTTAAATGCAGATTACAAGATTGAAGTATCGCAGGATTAAGTTCTTTTTTTCTTCTGCGCGCGGGTATATAGACTTGCCTAGTATGTCGCTAAGGATCAAGCTCATATCGCACGTATCATAGTAAAATCAATCATGGTAAAATTGATATATAACGAAAGAAACTAAAAACAAGTCATTTAATTATTTAATTTTATTTTTAGCGCAATTAAAACTGTCCTACACGGAGAGAAAAACTCGGCTACATCTGCCGGAGGCCCCGGCACTTACAGCCTTAGTGGCTCAAGCAGTAGAATGACAAGATCACCAAGCAGTATCGGCTGTAGAACAAAGCAATTATAGCATAGCGATTCAGAAACGGGTTACTGTTGATATACTAAGTTTTGCAAATTTCTCGTAGACTCTTACGATGAAAATCAATAATTTATTTTGAAAATACATTTTTCAACAATATTAACCTTAATCTTTGCAAAATATAAGTTAATAGGCATGAAATCCGAATATTCGAAAAGCTAACCTCAAATATCTATCATTTCGGCTATTCGCCTTTGGGGGGCGAGTCAGGCTAAAACTGCTTTGTTTTACAGCAGCGCTGGCGGTGTGACGTTACCACTACAGCGCTAATACGGCGGAGTTTTTCTCTCCGTGTACAGCAGTTACTGATAAATAAATGTTGGTTATATCTTATATTTAAAAATCGAGTAACCGCAGTACCCAACCAAAATATTGAACACATTTATTCGGTTTTTACTTTCAATTCTTTTAATAATGTCCATTATAAGGCCAAGTCTAAGCCAATGTTAACGAAACATCACTTTTCGGATACTTCTTAATTCAAAATCCAGACACAACACTCGCTACGGGCACCCCTATAAATAACAAAAAAACAAACCGAAAAAACGAAAGAAACACCGCATACCACCGGCCTACCAGATACGCCCGATGAAAAACGACACTGCACGAGATAACATCTCCGCACTACCGCGTGTACGCACTCCTTCCCCCTCCCTCCCGCAAAAAGCCCTCAACGCAACAAACGAGTAAATGCCTACCTCCTCGCGCACTCCGACTCCCGCTCGACTAATTGCCCGCGCCTCTCTCTCTCTGTACCCGGGCGTTTTCTCTCCCGCGGGAACGCGTGTCCTCGACACCCCCGCGCGGCACGAGTCTGCTCGCGTAATTAGATCTGGGAGCTGAGCTCCTCCCTGGCTGGCAGCTAGCTGGCGCGCCCCCTTCCGACGTCAACTTAGCGCGGCCGGGTGCGGGGACTTTCGGCTGAGTCTATTCATCTCTGGGTAGAGAGTGAGAGAGAGATACGTTGGTGTTCGAACAAAGTGATAATGAACTGCACGGGAGAAAAAGTTAGGTTGCCGGTGGTGGTGGTGGTAGTGGAGAGACTTGATTCGGTGTATGATGCACGGTTTTAATGTACTTTGTGGGGAGTGAGGGGGATGGTGGGGGTGTTTTTTGTAATTTGGTTGATTGGGATTTTTGGCGGAGGGTGGTGGTGGGGGTTGATGGGTGACTTTTTAATGGATTGAATTGATTTGGATTGGGTTGCTGGGAGGATGGGGTCAGTCGTTTTGGTGCAAAAGCGACATCGTTTCTCTTTAGGAGTATTGTATAATATTATGAATATACTGCTGTTAAAGGAGCTAGTTTTGTGATTTTTTATGACCGAGGATGACTATAAGAGTCTGTTACTACATTTGAGTGTATTTGCAATCATACATTTATAATATGTAGCTAGGAATAAAATTTAAGAGGTCCTCTTCCTACCACGTTCTGTGGAAAGATAGACTTGAGTGTTTTTGAAAAGTAATATATCGATTAGTATATTTCTAATCTTTGTAGATTTCTTAAACAACGTGTAAAAAAGTATTTCTAAAAATCTGTTGTCTCCGATAAATAAGACGACCGCAATCATGTAGCTATCCTAATTCTTAATATTATTGTCATTATTGCTCAAAAAGGTATTGTGCATTCTTTAGATACATTGTTTAATACATATATGTAAGAAGGTTTCATAGACTCTGACGCACTTAAAAGAAATCGATTTTTGATAATTCACTAAAAAAATGTATCGATTAATACTATTTCGAATTATATGTATATATATATATATATATATATATCGATTGATACTATTTCGAATTATATATATAATTCGAAATAGTATCAATCGATACATTTTTTTAATGAATTATCAAAAATCGATTTCTGTTAAGTGCGTCGGAGTATATGGAACCTTCTTACATTTAATTGTTTATGCATTCTATAACATTATTGAAAGCTTGTAAAAAAGAACTAACCACGAATTTCAATATAATTCCAAACTCCTTCCACGCGACTCTTTGTTCGCAAACATCAGCCGCAATACCACCAGCCTCGCTCGCCCCCCTACAAAATCACTCGCAATCGCCATTCCGCGCAAAAGTCAACGCGATCACACGAGCTCCCTCGCTCGCTCACCTCACCTCCGAGATAAAAACGTCCGCGTATAGTCGTCGTCGTGCCCGTCGTCTTTCGCCACAGCGCATGCACACACACACACACACACAGACACACACGCAACGCGACTCACCTCGATTCTCCCTCCGCGGTGGGCACCAACACCACTACTACTCTCTCTCTCTCTCTCTCTCTCTGCAGCTTCGATTCATTAACAAAGGACGTTTTGATAAATAAAAGCATTACTCAGAGGCGCACACACACACAACTTGAATACACATGGCATATATACCCAAGCGTGTGTACGTACATGTATACATGTAGAAGAGAGAGAAAGAGACGGAGAATCGGCAAGCGAGAGAGATAAGATCGGCGGGTGTCCCCGCGTTTTAGTGGTCGGCCCAGCGGGATGTCCGACACGGTATTAATGCCTCGCCTCCGCGAGGCTAAACTCACCTCTCTCTCTCCTCGCTCCTTCTCTCTCGTGTCCTTCCTCGCTGCCATGCAGACACATCGACCGAGAGACTATACGTACACGCCGCGGACGATGGGCTCTATATATTTTCCCGCTGTGCGTGCGTGCGCGGCTCGCGATTTCTGTACGCGCGTAGATGCGCACGCATCGCGCGTGAGTGTACCGCGAGCTTGGGAGGTCGAGCACTGCCGTGGTGAAATAAAAGAGTCTTGCGAAACGCGCGAATCTGATTATTCGGCCGCGATGTTTAACTTGGACGATCGCGAGTGCGCACGAGGTGGCGCATACAATGACTTTATAGGATAATCTACTGAGGAGAGAGAGAGAGAGAGAGAGTAGCGCGCGCATAAATCGTCGCGAGCGGCTTTAAAGCGGGGTGATTAGGCGAGATGAAGTATAATACGGGCGAGATTCAGCTTGGTGCATGTTATAAGGGGTGCAGGGAGGCGTGCGAGCGAGAGTTACGATTAGTTTATTGAGCCTTTGGGAGTGGATAATGTCTTTATGGAATGGCTGGGAGAATTATGGAAGAAGTATTATTGGAGAGGTATAAATTCTGTAATGAGAGTGTAGCTACTGATTGTACACGTGCGCCTGGATTTTCGGATGATGGTTGTGTAAGGAATGTCGAGAGAAGTGTACAGTGTCTGTTTATTAAACATGCACAACTAAATCCTTTTGGTAATAGTTATAAGGAAATTTGGGTAATGTGTACGTTAAAGGAAAGACGTACTCTAAGAAATATGAATAAGTGGAAATCACTTTCAATAAGTGAGTAGTCACTTATTTTACGTTCTGATTCGCTTACTTATTAATAGTGAGTGAATGTGAACTTATTCTAATTTGGATTTGGAGAGTAGTGTTTGCTATTTCTTTGATTTAATCATAAAAAGTTAAATTTATTTTAAAATATTTAATTATTGGCATTAATATAATCTTTCTAAAATAAATGTTGTTTTCATTAAACGGATTTATTTTACGTCATAATGAAATAGTATTCCTAAATAAATTGTGTTTCATACTGGTGTTTAATATCTAATTCTAAATGATTTCTTTTAGCGAAATCGCGCACTTTTTGCAAAAAGAGCGTAACAAAAATATATAATAGGATTTAAATTGTAATATTATTTAGTATTTGACGTGGCATACATTATAGTAATAAAGCTGGTATACCTCATTTTAAAATTGTGAAGAAATATAGAAGAAAATATCAAGTCAATTAATTAAAAAAATCATTTCGAAACTGCACTTTATTAAGCAGTGATGATTTTAATATTTAACTCTAGGTATAAAGTGATTAATTTACCCTTTAAAAATGAAAAATTAAATTAATCTGTCATCATAATTGAAAAACATGTCGCGAGCAGTATTTGTTATTAAATTTCAATGAACCGTTGGAGAAGTTTCGTTGACTTTTTTACGTCTTTAAATTCTTAACGAAGAAACGATCTTTTCATTTTGAACGTATTTTATAATAATAACTGAAATTTAATTAAAAGCGCATTTAAAAGTCATATACACTGTGTCGACCAAAAATAATTGAATATTCTTAATGTTTATTAATAAACATATTGAATTATTTTTTACCATCCACACTGAGAAAACAATATCGTAAAATATTACGATATTGATATCGTAAAAAAATGCTAATGAAAATTTTTTTTGAAAATGTATTTTTGCATAAAACGTTTAAATATAAATTTTGATTTTATAATATTCAATATCTTAAATATTACAATATCTATATCAATATCATAATATTTTACGCTACAGCTTTTCTCAGTGCATCTTAACTGTGAAATATTACGTGAAGAAAATTAAAAATTGCATAGAAAAATTGACTATTTCTATTTAAATGTTCAGTACATAATACTCGATTGTCTGTAAAAAAAATACCATATTCATAATAAATGTGGTCATATTTATAGTAGAATTAAACATTTTATTATTTTCGCAATTTCTACTACAAACACACTTATTTTCACAGAAAACCAAGTACACGTCCAATCTAAAAACCAAATCACTAATTTTCACCACACAATTTCTCTCGCTGCAACAAAATATCCCAAACCTCCTTAAAAACTCGCTTCTCACACGCCCCTCTCGCTACCTCAAAGCTCTCCCTCCTGCAGCATTAATGCCCCCTTCCCCTCTCAAAGAGGCCTTTATTAAATAACCCGCTTGTACCCGAGCACATCAGCCACTCCTGCAGCGCGAAACTCTCCCGCTTTACATATTCATGCGCTCGACGCTGCACACGTCCCGCGATGCCCGGCAGATAACAAAAAAAAGATGACGAGCGCTGCGCTCCTCTCCTCCGAGTGATTTAATAAAAAATTAAGCGATCGGACCGGGGGTATATAATTAATAAATCATCCCCTCCATAATCCGCACACACACGTACGCACACACGTGCTAATTAAATGTCATTACGTTCGGTGCTGCGGGCACGGAGAGATACGCCAGTTGGATTATAATCCAGGCGCGCGCGTCGCGGTCTTCTTTCGCGCGGCGGCCGCGGTGATGATTAATCGTTAAACGATTGCCGTTTTAGCCGGACGAACCGCCAATTAATCCTCGGCTTATCAAAGGGCGGCGCGCGCGCAGGTATTATATGGGTGTGAGGTGTATATCGAGGGGCGAGAGCGCGCGCGTCTTTATTTTACGCGGCGATCGGGTTGCATTTCGAGGCTAAATTATTTCTTCATTTTTTTGCCCGAGAGATTGGGGGATTAATTATACGAGAATTGAGGAAAGTTCGAGAGCCCGGGTTGAGGTAGTTCTTCAGGAGTTGGGGTTTCGTAATCTTCATTGTGTAATATTAGCTAAATTGTTTGAACATTATAAATATTATTAGTATGCAAATAAGTATTATAAAGCAGTAAATGGTTTGGCTGTATTTATTGCAAAGGTAAATAAAACAAGTCCGAGCGGAGAATAATTTTAGATTTCAGTTAAGTGAAACACGTATTTCAGTCATCGACGTAGTTGACTCGTTCAGCCATCCGTGACGGCTGTGTTTGCCGAGTCAACCGCTATTTCCTCCTCCCGGCGTAATTTATCACTTTTATGTACAGTCATGGAAAATTGCCGTACTGAATACTTTATGAAAATTTCATTTTGTCTGGAAGTCTGCGATACTAGTAAAATATAATAAAAGAATTCTCGAAGCGGTGAGATCAATAAATTTGTGTAATAAAATCAATAAATGTCGCGAAAGAAATGTGTATCACTCGAAATTAAATTCTTCTTAATTACTAGTCGTACGATGTCTGTCTTAGAAGAGATTTGATTTTCAATTTTGATAATTGTATTTTGTTTTGAGTGCACTCTATTGTAACGTTTTGTTTTAAATTTTTAAGGGCAATCACTTCGTATCAATCGTCTACGTTAGAGTAGAATAGAAAATCTTTAAATCACTGTTTCTTATTTCTGACGCGATAAAATAGCGTTTGGACAAAAAAGTTTATAATACATTTAAAATAAGTAAAAACACCTTTTTCTGGCGCGGGATCCAAAATACGATTACAATGATACTTTTATTTCAATTCGTAAGACAGCGAAGGTCTATTATTGTACGTAGAATCAAATACATTTTAGTACATTTTACTTTTTATTTCTTCCAATAAAAAGTATTTATTTTGGAAATTAAAGTACCATAATATTTTGACGAAAATATTCTAAACATTGTTGCATTGGTAATGTTCCTATTAGAAATTGTATGCTCAAAGTCTAGGCCATCTCTTATCTCTAAATAAAACGTTCGAAACGTATATCACTATGCTATTTTCAATAATATTTACTAAAATACTCTTTTTACATTTATTCTGGTCATAAATTAGATTCCATTTAAATTAATCAGATTTCTACGAGAGGCGTTGCAAATCTTCTTTTATTATATTATTATCCTAAAAAAGAGCTCTCATAATCTTGTAACCAATTTTAAACATCTCTTGATTCCCCACTATGTACAAGCGCGAAATTCAAACCAGTCCCAAAATTGCACAAACCGCATATACCCTTCTCATAACCTCAATGCGTAGTTAAACCTTCATGCTACCGGTAAATCCTCAATTGGAACAACAACGTTTCACCGAGACGTCTACACAGAATTGAAAATAAATCGTAAAAACTCACTCCTCTGATAATTGTCGGTAACGATTAGATTTAGGCTCACCTGAAACTTGAGCCATCCGTCAAAATCAGCTAAGCGCACGAAAATTAAAAACCCCGGCGTCTTATATTGTTGCAGGCGAATGTTCCCGACGTGCCGGGTGTCGTTCAGCGGGCTGAGGCCCGAGGGCCGCTACGCCGTCCTCATGGACATCGTCCCCGTCGACGAGAAGCGCTATCGCTACGCGTATCACCGCAGCTGTTGGCTGGTCGCGGGCAAGGCCGATCCACCGGCCCCAGCTCGGCTCTACATGCATCCGGACTCGCCCTTCACGGGCGAACAGCTGAGGAAGCAGGTCGTCTCCTTCGAGAAGGTCAAGCTGACCAACAACGACATGGACAAGCACGGACACGTGAGTCTGACTTTTTCCTGCTGTTGTTGTTGATGTTGTTGTTTTGTGATTGGTTAGTTTTATTTCACGGAGAGAATTGTGTGGTGAATGTTGCTGTGGGAAGTGTGACGACCGTGGGATGTTCTTAATTCACGGAGAATGATATCTCGGTACATGGTGAAAAATGTGGTTAGTTTATTCGAAAGTTCATCGTGAGTCTGGGTCATTTTTAACGTGTACCGGATTCATTTTTTTAATTCAGAATGTCCCACGTTAAACGTGCTTGTCACGGTAACTTTTGTCAGATAATTCTCTCTGTGTATAGGTTTTACCAAATTTAAGTAATTTTGTAGAATTTCATTGAATTGAATATTGATAGAAAATGTAGTATTAATAGGTGATTGTCAAAAAGTTGTCATTCGCATTTCATATAGTATCGGGACTTTATGTAAATCTTAAATCGATTTAGTTAAATTGAGATAATGTAAGCAATTTTTTTAGTAAAAAAAAGCGAGAGTAAAATTTGAAAAATTATTATTAGAATCGAATTTATCATTTGAAAATATACATATGTCTTGTCTGTCCCGTGATTACATTTAGTGTGCTAGTAGCGGCAGGAAGGCCATCATCGTATACGACAGATTGGTAAATAAACAATTTAACTTATTTAAGTGTAGAGCTTAACTGTTAATATACTGTAATTAGTCATACAATTTTAAATTCACGCTAGGAAAGAGAAACTATATGTAATGAATTATATTTTAAACAAAATTTAATAAAACTAAATTTTTATTTAAAAAAATGTAAAATAAATTATTCATTCATGATGATAATATCTCCTACACTGTATAAAAGTGTTTTTTGTTCGAATGTTTAATATATTATTACATTCTTTTCTTTTTTTGGTTTTGTAGAATTTATTTATTTATTATTAATTTAAATAGAATCAATTTTTTGACAATCACCCTAACGAAAACAATGTTCATCGATTTACACTAATAAATGAATTGATAGATTGTCGATTGTACTATTTTCGATTGCAAATAAATTATTCCAATTACCCAAATCATTTTATTGAAATTCAATTTCTCCTCTACAAAACTATGATCAAAGGTTTCTCTAACTCTCGCCTTTCCAATTTTAAAATCCTCCCTCAAACAAAGCCAAAACGGAAATCCCGAAAATTCCCTCCCCTCGCCGATAATACACAATTCAGTCGGAAAAGGGATGCCTCCCCAGCTTATTATTAGCCCGCGCGTAGAAAGTGATAGATCAGCCGCGCGACCTGCAGCGCGACGCGAAATCCCATCCTCTCTCGGCAGGCATGACACGTCGGCGCAGCAGCAGCGGCATCAGTCTAGCCTCAAACTCGGAATCTTTCCTCCCGAGTGCACTTAATATGCACTGCACCGCGGCCGATCGCTGCAGACGAAACGCGGAACATATTCGATTAGATCCTGCCAGACGCTCGTCAGACCGGCGTTCAATGAATCATCCGTGCTCGTAATTCGGTTCCGCGGCTGCTGTGCATCGCACTTCCCGTGTAAAAATAGGCGCGAGACGAGAAAAGACGCGACGCGCGGATTCGCGACGATTTTACCGAACGCGCGTCTGGCGCGGCTGCATAATGAAAGTGTTAATTACGCGCCTTTTCTGGATGCTCCTGGGGATCGGAATAGAAGAGGGCCGAGAGACTTGACGAGTGCCAACGCGATGGCAGGGCCCACGGAATTATGACGCGCGAGGGAGAGTCGAGAGGCGAATTGAATTATTATCGGTTTTGGGGGATAGGTTTTATATATAGGGGCGAGCGGCTCTTTTTGAGGTTTTGCGGGGAGTTTATCTTGGTCTTGCGACGCTAACAATAGACGGGCTTCGCATCGCAAGTATATTCTTTCAGTACGGAAAATAACTTCTATTCAGATTTTTTAATCAAAATTCGATAAACTCGCTGTTAAAAGGGAAAAAATTGCAATCGTATAATTAGTCCAAATGCGAACTTAGTTCTTAGAGATGTCAATATCACAGAAACTCGTCCTAAATTATATACCGAAATTTTGCATTCAAAAGCCCCCGCGAAACAAGAGAGCAATTATCCAAACTGACACTGAGTTCCCAGGACACTTTGTTATCCGCTTTGTGTATTTTTAACCGCTCTACTAATGTACGAAAATTCGCGTCCGACAATACCAACTGACGCGAGAACTCGTTAATAATTTTTCAGCTGGTGCTGAACTCGATGCACAAGTACCAGCCGCGCATCCACCTGGTCAAGCGACCGGACAGCGGCAACTGCGATCCCATCGAGGACCTGGAGCGCGAGCCGCACAAGACCTTCGTATTCCCCGAGGCCATATTCACCGCTGTCACCGCCTATCAGAACCAGCTCGTAAGTTGACTTACTTTTCTTTCCTTTTCACGCGGCTGTACCTCGACTGTTGTTATATATTTCGCTCGCTTTAATTTCGCGTCACGGCTACCGTTGGTCGTTTTTTTTTGTATGTTTCGTTGTATCCGCGCTGTTCTTCCTTCGGGCGATATTCGCACTTTTATTACGAGATGCCAGAGGTCATTGTCCATATTTGCTTGATAGCTGTAACGAATATTGAGATTTATATACACTTAGTATTTATGAACTTTATATCAATGGTCTGATGAAACTTAATTATTGCAAGGATTAACATGTATAATAATCACTCAATCATTGTTGTGAAAGATTTTAAATGCAATTAATTTGCAGACGTCCGTAGGTGGGTGACAGTGTAATTGAGGCAAAACATTCATTTAAAGGTCGTAGCAATTGTTTCACCTCGTTCTTAATTTTAATGAATTTTGGAGACTTTTCACGTAAGGTCTATCTTGTCCCATTCTGCCATGTCCTGTGCTGTAATGGCATTGACTTTAGAACTAAGAACTCTGCCCTGGTAAAAATCAATCTCATTCATATATAGTAATAGGACACTAAAAATTATAAATGATGGGTATTAATGAACCAATACTGACTATAAATGAGATTGATTTTCACTAGCGTATCTGCATATGTATATATAATCATGATTGTACTTGATCATTGATATGGAACGAACAAAAAGTCTGAAATATTTTTATTTACTTATTTTTGTGTGCTTGTACTGAATTCATACTTATTAATTCCATAAATTAAAGTATCAAATGACTAATTAAAAGTTTTAGACACTCTTTTCGGATGCTTATAATGCCAGAGATAAAGTAGAATCATAAGTAAACACGTAGATGAAGTTTTTAGTTTTAAAATTTGAACTGATAGCACAGCAGAAATGAAAAAGTAAAGAAAGGACAGAATACAAATTTTGTAGAAAGCTCATTTAATATATTGTTTAGAATGATTAGCTTTAAGATAATGAATACATTAGGTACACAATAAATAATAATTACTAGAGAAACACTTCAGAAACCAAAAAACATATTTCGACATTCTCAGGGTTTTCCAGAGTAAAAGAAATTCCCTGGTATTTCTAGGTTTTCCAGGTATGATAGACACTCTGCAATTTAATTCTATTTTTCAAAATCTCTATTTAAAATTTCAAGCCAGCGTAATAAACTTATCCTTTCACATCTCCACCGTGCAGAAACTAAAAATTCTCGCACGCATATATCTTAAACTTTTATCCTCCACCTCGAAAAAGAAATTGTCACGTTTTAAATATTCCAACCCTGCGCACAACCTCTTCTCTCTCCTCCTCCTCTATACCTCTCGCACTCTTACAATGTCAAAGGCGATAAATCCAGCTGAAAAGCAGTCCGCGATGAAGACGCTCCTCGCTACTCGCTGTTTCTCTCCACTACACAAACACACACACATACGCGCGTCGATCGTAAAGCAGTTAAAAATAATTGTCAAGCAGCGCGCAGCAGCTTCTGCCACCACGGCGCGACAAAAAAGAAAAGCGGCTGTATAGGCCCCGAACGCGCGAAACGAAAGAAACTCGCGTACAGCACGCTCCACGGCGTCGTGTACATCGACTATGTATGCACAGTGCACGCGCGTATACCCCCCCGATGATTTTCTTTCATAAATTACATCCCGGCCGCGGGTACAACTCGCGGCGCGTCTCGCGTCGTTAAACGCGAGACTTTTTAATCCTGCATTTTTATACCATAAATCACGGCTAGATTTACGACGGGCGCTGGCCTGCGCGAAAAATAAAGGAGCTAAGAGCCACGTGCATGTATATACATACATACATACGTACAGAGCGAGAAAGCAAAGTATAAAGAAACGAAGAAAAAAAAGAGCCACGGCGTTCATTTGCACTTGTGTAGACAAGGAGTCGCGAACGTTTCGAGCGCTCGGCATTATCATATTTCACGATACAGTCGTTTCGGGGGCCCCCTCGCGACAGCATGTGTGGTCTCTCGCCTCGCGCCTTTCCCTTTACCTCGCGCGCGCGCTCGAGTCGTTTGACGCGCGGCGCATTCTCGCCGGGCGTCGCGACGTCCTATATGCGTCGTCTTTTTCTTCGTCTCGCTCTGGCTTGTACTTCTGTGCCTCGTTTTACGTGGAGAAGGAGAGCGAGAGAGCGAGAGTGAGAGTTACTTCTGCTACTGCCGCTGGTTGGGTCGACAGGGGCAAGAGAGTACGCGTGGAATCTAGCTCAAGCGTATCTCCGATCTTGGCTCGCGCGCGTAAGTAGTTTGTGTGACAATGGACGAATGGCCGAGGAGGCTCGAGCTGTGTAACCGTCCGCGGCAAGCGGAATCGTATATATAACGAGAGTTGACGGGTAGTTTGGGGATTTGGGCGTTTCATTCGATTTTCGTCGGATGCCTAATCTGCGTGTCATAAAGCTGTCTCTTGGTCGCGAGGCGTGTGTGCGCGTGCGGTTTCAGAGTACGGGGTGGCTTTGAGCTGGGTGATGGATTTTTGAGGAAGTACTTTGGATGGATTTTAATGGTTCTTTGGTGATGAAAATTTATTCATCGAACTTTTAAAGTTTATTGATCTTTTTAAAAATAGATGTTTAGGGAACAATTAGTTTCTCGACTAATATAAATTAATAAATTAATATACTTAATGGTCCGAAGTTACTTGTTTGAATGATTCAAGTATTTCCTTTCTCAGAATGTCAGATTTTTCCTTCACTGCAATTAAGTATAGGGGCTTGCAACAACAAATTATTTTTATTTTTTCCTTCATATTGTAAACGTAAAATAAAATATCTTCTCTTTTAGAATTTGAGATCAGATTGTTAAGTGGTTTAATTTCTATTATTTACTAGAATTAAATTTTAAAGGTTTAAATGTAAATAAATGTTAATTTTACAAATTTGTTAATTCAATTTGAGCGATCCAATTCCAGTGAAGAAAAGTTGAAAATTAAACATGATTCTCTAAAAATAGATATTACATTTTCGAAAAAATTACTTTTTGTCAGTGGGTTGCAATTGATTTAGTATAAGCTTTATTAATTTACGATTATTTAGTTAAAAACCGACTAGTACTTAAATAGTCAATTAGGAAGTAACAGGTTTGTTTTAAAATGACTTCATGTTATTTAGGTACTCGCGCAGAAGTGAATTCAAAATAATAAGAAATGATCGTTGCATAAATAAATTATTATGACTATAGCAGCGTTTTCAATAAAAACATTTACGAGTGACAGGCAAATTGCATAATAAATTCTATAAAGTGCATTTCAGCGCCGCGTGCAGTCAAGTGTTTAATATATCGTATGGCATCGATCGGTATCGACAGCCGTTCACTATGTTAATATACCAATAATCCTACAATTTTTCACCACACTTTACCAAATCAAAATAACCACAGTAAACTCCTAATATACACATTTATTTATATCGTCAGCATTCTGTACTCTCACAGTTATGTAAAATGACCGTTATTTAAAAAAATTCCTTAATCTCTAAAACATTTGAAGTGACGGTTTGAAATAGTATATGTAAATGCCGTGCATTATTTAAATCGTCTCATAATTGTTGAAAAAAGTTTTTCTAGTAATAACAAATATTCTTCTTTTTCATTTTCTTCTCGAAATGACTGTGACAATATGTCATTTCATCTTTAGCATGTATCGTTAGTAAATAGGTATGTTGTTTAAGATAAATATGTTATTTATCATGGTAATTAAATATAGTGATGGATACCGTAGTTAAATCGGACCATATATGAACGCTTTTTAGACAAGAAAAGAGCCTTTTTTACAAAAATCGGTAAGAATTGTCTAGATACTATAATCTAAACTCATTATGGTTAATTTTCTAACAGTAGTTATCGAAAAGTGCATATTTGTTTTGCAACAGGATAATATCAAACAAAATAAATTGGTACTATCAAGTTATTGTAATCTCAAATTATTTTATAACTCTCTAGACCAATACTTCTGGTTAGCAATATTGGTCTCACTGTCAACGATCTTACAACGGTCGCATTGTCCACTTACAAAAACCCTCCTATGACTTCCGTCACAGTCACGTCTCATCACACCTCCCCATAAATCACCCAACCCCAATCGAATCCCAAAAATACACCCAAACCTCCTCGAGCTCAAACCCACGCATCCACTTGCCAAAAAAGAAAAAGAAGAAAACCCCACAACCTTCTTTCTTCGCACCTCTTTGAAGCCTCGAGAGCTCGAGTCTCCGGTGACGATACGCGAGCCCAACACCGGATTATACACCGTCTGCGCATATCCGGGGGGGGGGGGGGGACCTTCCGTCGCCTCGCGTGTGTATCGACTTTCAAGGCAGCGAACTCGAGCAAACTGCACGCGAGCCCGCTCGCGCCCCCAAAACGCACATGACGCGGGTGGTCCTCGCGCGCCCAGCGCCGACAACCCACGAGGAAAGGAGAAGCTAAGAGAGAAGGAGAAAGATGGGTATATACAGAGAGCGAGAGAGAGAGAGAGAGTAGTGCGCGCTGTTGATGATGATGATGAGGTGCGAAGAGATGCCCCCCGGCAATTACCTCCGGCTCCGGCTCCGCGGATATCTTTCTCGCTTCTCCCGCCACTCGCCGCGTCATTATCGTTCTTGCACTCTCTTGTGTCTTTCTCTCTCTCTCTCTCTCTCTCTTGCATGCGATGTTGCTATGCTACTGGTGTACTCTTCCGGTAGCGGCGCGTCTTTTATTTCGTGGGCGTTTTATTGTCAAGCCGGGGATATTCTGTGTTCGGTGCAGTTTACCCAGAAATCTCACGGCCGCGCCGGTAAACATCGTCGTAAATGGCCTCGGGTCTATAATTACGATCGACAATGCGTTTGTTCGCGCGGCGGCGGTGCCCGGGCTTCAACGCCGTGAGTTTGCGACTCCGTGCGCAGGTCGGTGGTCCGGGCGTTTGCCGGGAAGAGAGGCTGATGTTTGCTTGCGTAGATGTGGCCCAGTATGCGGTGTTGTTGGATGGGAGCTTTGTTTTTGGATTGCTCTGTCGGAGTGGAGGTTTGTTTTGAAGTTTCGGATTGTTCGAATAGTTCAGTGGAGGTGTGCGCCAAATTTGAGGCATTATTGGAATATTTAAATATAAATTTCATTTTACTGAAATGAAACTTTATGAGAATGATTGATCTAAATGTAAAATGTATTTTTTTCCTTATAATTCAAAATTTTAGTTTAATAATAGTATAATAGTCCACAGTACAGTTTCTACAGTTCTAGTTACTAAATTTGAGTTTCGCGCTCGGATTCCTATAATCAATCAAATCGACGAGTATCGTGTCGACAAAATGTTTAAAGAAGATATTTAAGTGAAGACTTTTTATGAATCAAGAATTTATTGTAGTTTCTCACTTTAACTTGTTCTTTGCAGTATGTAATTGATGAATTACCTCAAATTTTATTCCAATACTTTTTATGACATTTTAAAATATGTTCAGCACGTATTATTATGGATAATTAATTCTTTTTAATCATTATTCTGTTTTTTAAATTAACAAAAATTTAAATAAAAGAATCAATAAATTCGTTATGAGCAATTGCTCAAAATATGTATATTTCATCGAAAATACATAATAACTAATTTCATCGTGTTTTTGTTAAAAGTTTTCGATGAAAATTTGCAACTAATTATATTATATATATGCTTAAAATCAGTGCATGCATAAAATCTTGAACCTTGAAGCATGAATGGTCTTTGAACTTATTTGAAAATTAATAAAAATCATGTTTTATGTTTAAAATAAGTATATTGAACAACATACGATTGTTTCAAGTAAATATTGAATATAAAAACTTACAAGATCGATAGATAATAAAAATCACATAAGTCAGAGATCCCTGTTAATATATATCTGGAATATAACACCGGATTCCCATTTCTAATGGCACCTCGCGACGCATAAAAATCACGCAACTCGCAATAAACGCCTAGGCATCAATCCTCGATAAGTAAGAAAATCATCACCACTTGACACCCATCCGTTTCAATCATCCATAACGAGTCACCGCTCTCCGCAACTCTCCACTCGGGCGATTTTTCTCCCATGGCCATTACACTCCGATCTCGCCGCGTCGACAACCAACCACAACCAACCAACTCTTCTGCTGCGCGGTAGCATCGCAAACCCGCGGCTATATCATTGTCTCTTTTTTTTCGCACGCGCATCATCGTCGCCCTGTATTATATATATACCGCTATGCGCGAGGCTGCTGCTTTTTGCGCCCTGCACACGCGTGACGATCTTCTCTCTCTCGATTCGCCTCCGACTCCTCTCATAACTCATAACTTAACTGCTCCATCTCCGGCTTCGTCTCCTTTCTTCCTCTTCCGTCGTCAACTCGCCCGTCTCCTTCTCTCTCTCTCTTTTTCACACTCTTGACGTGCGTCGCCGGCGTGGACGCGAGTATATAGCCGCCGTAATGGGAGAGAGAGAGGAGAGAAGAAGCTTGACGAGCTCGCGCTGCGGAGCTGGACTCTTTTTTTGCGAGAGCGCGATGATGAGCGTCGCATTAGATGGCCGGGACGAAAGCTGAAAGCTCCATTGACTGATCTGCTGGAAGAGCGTTTTGCGGGATTGTGACCAGATGAACGGTAGCGGGTTTGGAGTTGTGCGCGTTGACGCGGCGTTGGATGTGACTTTTTAAAGAGAAGTGGAGGAAAAACGAGGTTAAGCGGCGCGCTTTGAGTATCGGTCAATATTCATTGATTCCGTGTTGTGTGTCGTTAAAATGTAGGTTAAATGCCCTATGAAAACTGTATGAGTCAGAGGGGATGTTGGTTACATGTTGGTAATGAGGTTTTTACTGCAATTCATTTTTATTTTAGAAAGTAGTAGCTTGCAGTGTTAATGTTAATTGAAGTAGAAAATGCTAGGATCCATTAGACATTTGTTTTAAATAATGCAGAGATATATTATATGTACTTATATTTGTATACATTTGTATAATTTAATATCTTTATACTTCAGTTATAGAACTGGTGCTATTTAAAATTATTTTCATATTGTTATTTTTCATTGCTATTTGTATTTATAAACTTATCTCAAATAAGACCATACTAGTCTTATACCCATGTTGAGAAACTGATTTTTCGGCCTTTTTCTTCGATGATTCTAAACGGTTAATCTATCGAAACAAGCACATATTACAATTCAGCCATTACAAAGGTCTAAGCAATAGGATTAACAATAACTATAAACGAAATACTAATCATTCTAAAAAAATAGTTTCTCTTTCTAGAAAAATAGGCTCTGTCTTCGCGGGTTAATAAATAAAAATTCTCCTAATAAGTTTGAATAACTACGTTCACATAAAGCTGTACTCTCTTAACCGCATAATAAACTGCACACAAATTTATCGATTTTTTGCACACGACATTCACGTGACACCAGTGACGCAACGCATTTTCGAAGCCTCAGTGCTCACCACTTCCCCACACTCGCAAAAAACTTTTTAATTATAATCGCATTTTAATAGTCGCTCGCACCCGCTAGCGCAAAAACCCCTCAAATTTTCCTCTTTATTATTCCTCGGCGCGTCCTCGCCGCGGCAAACTTTACATCCTACTTCTCCTCCTCGGCCTTTTTCCATCCCTCTTTTTGCGCCGACCAGCAGCGCGTCTTTATTACCGGGCTTCTGGCGGCAATTAACGATCCGTGCCTAAATAAAAGAAACACACACTTCCCACTTGTGCGCCGCGCGTAATGTGCAGCAGCAGCAGCTTCCAACGCACGCATGAACGTATCTCTCTCTCTCTATCTTTTTTTCCCTCTCGTAACAGCGCGCGACGCGCTTCAGTAGCAGAAACGTATAATTCCGCGTGCGAGCGTTTCTTCGTCTTCGTCTTCTTCCTCCCACAGGCTCCTCATTACTCTTTCTCTCCTTCGTTCTTTCTCCGCTGCTTCTTCTTCTTCTTCTTCTTCCTACTCTTGTGCTACTTCGCGTCCTTAATTACTCGACTTTTTTTTCCCCCTCGTTTTCGCGAATATTTTTTCATACGTTTCGGGGTTATTTATCGCATTAGTCGTTAAGACGCGCGCGGGCGCGGGGCGCGAGAGTTTTCATTAATTTTCCCCGATTTCCATCGCACCTAATTTCGTTCTTGCGAGCAGCTCGCGCGTGAAATACGACTGCGCAATAAAAAAAGATTAGTTAATTTGAATGAATGTTTAATTTAGTGCTGTTTCGTGAAACTGTAGTTAACATTTATTAGTTTGCACAATAATTTATTTTATTCAAATCAATTTTTACTTAAATAAAAGAGCAGTTTTATTTGTATAAAAAGAATTATTGTTTAGGGAGAATTTTTCAATTCACACGTCATTTTTGCCTATAGTGAATTACCATGAAAAAAGTATTAATGATTTAGACGTAAACTGTAATAAAACTTTAGCTTGAGAATAGTTTCATCCGAAGTTTTTGTTCAAAAAGGCACTAAAATTCCACTTTTAAAACATGTATTTGACTATTTGAGTCACCCCATGTTTCTTCTGGTCCCGTTAAACCTGGAGTATCATACGTATGGTAGCTCATATTTAAGGGAACTAGAACAAATTTAAAGGCTTATTGATACACGTGAGTCAATATATAACATGTTTTCAAAGCAATATTTCTTTTTTTTTAATGATAACTTCAGATAGTCCAATTTAAGTATAAACCGATGAAGTTTTCTAAAAATATTTACTAGTATGGAGTGAGTTAACAAATATACAGATATTATTACAATATAAATTATGTAAACTCTTTATGTGGACGAATTTTCACTCGAAAAAAATTGGTTGTATTTTTTCTTGTTTAAAGAGTAAATAAATGACTCTTGTCAGAGAAGATTTCATTCTCACAAAGTGGTATCATATTCTTTCCGAGTGAAAAAAGTAAAATCTAATGCGTTCACTCTTCGCTAAGTGATTTAAAATTAAACAACATACTCTTACCCTAGTGACTTTCAACCAGGCTAAAAATCACTCAATTTTACATAAAACCCACTCGCCGAATCAATGAATTTTATATCTCAAAAGATCCCCACCTCCACCTTCTCCTTATCAATAAAGTAAAAAACCCTCTCGAACATTCAACCGATCCCTCTTCAATCTACCACCCCGACACCCCTTTCAAAATTTATCTCTCCCTCGCTCTCGCCTATATATCAACCCAGTCGCACGTTTCATCTCTATGTACCTACATCTACCCGGCGCAGCAGCAGTACACGACGTCGTGTCTCCGCGGCGATGATCCTTTTGTCTCGGCCGGCGGTCGCGCGCGCGCACAAAGCGCCGCCCGCAAGCACTCGCGTATATATACACACACACCGCGGCAGCCGGGATTCCGGACACTTGTAGTCTGTCCACTCGGCCCCGCGGCTCTCCGACATTGTTTCGGGCCGCGTGTTTACGTTCATCATCGCGAGTCGAGGGAAGCGCGCGCGCGCGCGTTGGAGCGTGGCCAGAAAGCGGCGGAGAACAGACAGTGGCTCTGCAGTGGCTCGCCGGTGTCCGACGATCTCGTTTCTCGCGCTTATTGTAGTTTTGAGGAAGCGCTGCTTTTGTTTCTCTGAGGGGAGAGTTGTGAGATGTGCAGGCGAGAGTTGCTCGGGGTATTGTGAGATGTGGAGTTGTAAACTCGGACGTTGATGGGTTTGTAAGTTTATTGATATGGTAATCAAATCGAGTAACGTTTGTTTGTTTAATTATTTATAAGGTTTAAATAACCTACGGATAAGCAGTTTAACAGTGTTATTAACGAAAAATAATGAAAAATATCAAAATCGAAAACAACGAGAATAAAACTATAAAATCACAAAATTACAAAGGGTTAAGATTATAACTAAATTGGCTAAGATTTAACAAAGAAGAATGCCCATGAATGCGTATAAAGTAAATGGTTTTGGGTGAAGGGGAGGGGGGGGGGCGTACAAAACTGACTATTGTTTAGAGTTTAAAATTAAAATATGAAGATTAAAAAAAGCTTAATCTGGAGAAGTGAAGGGAAACTTTGAAAAAGTAGCTCAAAGACGATAAAATAAGTGAAATAATCCCGATTTTATCAGGCATTTAGTAATAAAAATAAACATAATTAATTTTTTCTTATGTTTTTCACTTTATACAGCAGAAAATTTTTGTTGAAATGCTTGTATCAGTTTTATAGGTCCCCTGTCAATTTTTAGCTGGAGCTTGCATACACCATCCATGAGAATCCTCCTTTGCTAAGCATATTCTAAGAATGTACTAAAGAAATTGTTTAATATTATATACAATATGCGTAATATGAAGTGTATTTCGCACACAAATACATCTCGGCAGAAATACGTTTATACCTTAAATTGATTCATAAGATATTTATGAGGAGCAAAGGGGATCTGGCTGTATTGTGATGATAAACCTTAGTAATTAATTTAATTGTAAATCAGGGGATTATATTTTCATGAATAATATATTTATATAAAACAAGACCATTAACTTTAGCAATGATTTGATTGTAATGGAAAAATACGAAACTGTTCGTATAAACATGAATAATCACGATTAAATTTATGAAACCTAGGTTAATTTAATATATAGCAATCTAAAAAATATATGGATAACCTAATCAAGTGATCGTCAAAGATTGTATCTGAGAAGGTCAACTTTAGGAGACATAATTTAATATGGGAAAACTCAAATAAAATAAAAAGTATTTAATCGTATCAATTGTATAATCGTATATATAATATCCTTAAATATTTCCAACTAAAACATAGTTAACATATCTAGTTAAGTTTACTGTGAAATTTAATGCCTACAATAGCAGAGCACCCAATATTTACGAAAATATAAATATATTTTAAATTAAGAAAAACGTATCATACGTTAATTTTCTAATTCCATGCAACTCAGTCACTAAAAAACGAAGTAATAAACTAAAAGCGCGAAAAAGAATTTCGTCGCAATTTCCTCTTCAACCACAACCCAACAAAAGAAACGCACTTCTCCCAATCCCCCGCAAAATCGCTTCCCTCGCTATTTACCTTACTGCAAGCATACTCCTTCCTCAATCTTCGTCTTCTCCTCTCCGTCATCCTCCAGCACCTCGGGAGCCAAAGTCTCCCGCCACAGCGCGACAAGGACGACCGGACCAATTCGCGCCTCCGATTATCGCCGCCCGCGAACCTTCGCCGTTCGTTCTCGCCTTCCGGTATGTATATACGCGTATCTCAACCCCGCGGCGTCCCTTCAAACGCGCGCCACTTCACGCTCTCGCAAAGAAGAAAAAAAAGAGAGAGACAACCGCCGACCGGTCGACCCCAAAGATTCTCAGCTCGCAAAGAAAGAGGCGAGAGGGACTATACGGCTGCACGGCTATACGCAGCTACTTGGGAAGGAGGCGATGGTTTTAGTGGCTGCAGGCGTCGCGGTATATACGAAAGAAAAACATAAATAATCGCGCTCAAATGAGACAGCTCGAGAGAGAGAGAGAGAGAGAGAGAGAGAGAGTGAGTGCCACACACGGAGATGGAGAGTGAGAGAGAGAGAGAGAGAGAGAATCGGGCGATGATGAGCGGCGTAGAGAGGCTGAGTGGCGCGCGCGTATATACCCGGGTATATCTGCCAAGTCTCCCGCGCGCGCGTATATATCGCCAATTATTCAAAAATTATTGCTCATTGTTGCCTCCCCCTCGGCTTTTCGGAATGCGCCGCCGTGGCGCGCGGCGGTGGTCGTGGACGCTGAGGTTTATATCTCTCTTGAGCCGGGGTAATGGCTCGGGCGTTACTTTGAATTATAGGTCTAAAATTGTTTTCGATTTTCCTTTGATTGCCCAGTGAAATTCTTTGACGGAATTGTCTTTTGGGTGGATGCTTATGTTATGTTTGATAGAGATTTTTTAATGTAGAAGGGAAGAGACATAAATATGGAAGAAGTGCACGGAAAGAGTATATATGTAGAATTTAATGTTACTGAAAAAAATATTAGAATGAATAGTGCAAATCGATGCAATTGAATTGAAACTAACTTTTCATATTTATTCCTACCTGTGTAAAAGTGAAATGTGAAGGATTAAAAGATAAAGATGAAAATCGCGAAACTTTTTCTTTTACTAAAGGTTTTTATTTAAGATTACACTCTAAATTCCTTAAAAAACGGGCAGGATAATTGGACTCATTTTGAGTCTACAAGTTAATTGACTCTAATGTCTATGATAGTTGAATCGAATTAAATTTTCAACCGAATGGGACTAAAAGTAATTAATATTTACCAAAAAACATTTATATTCTATTATAATAAACAATTTTAATTATTTAAGAGTGCTGCGTGGTTAAAGGATCTTTGGCTATTTTAATTAGAAAAAATTATAGGTAGTAATTCTCGGATTCATTTTATCTTTGTGTTGAACCTAAACCTAAAGTTTGAACTTGAAATTTAGTTTTGGGAGTAGTAAAAGATCGATCTATTCATTCTGTTAATCGAAATTTAAGTCCTAATAATTTAAAGTAAATTAACGATTGAATTAATTTATCTATACTAAACAAATTATTTCTACTTATGCCTGTGGTACCTAACTACTATCTAACGGTGTCTTCTCAGTATCCTTCTAAATTTCGTCAACTGATCAAATAACCAAACGAAACCAACATTAAAGTCACACTCTACAATCATCAAACTCACACCATTAACCCCCACATTCATCCTCAAAGTCACCTCCTAATAATCACCCTCGATCCTCCTCTCGCTCCCAATCAGCATAATGAAGACGTCTCGCTGCTCGGCGCGCAATTATTTCATCAAGAAAAGAGGCAGCATCTCTCGCACGAGGAGGGACTTCCCCGCGGCTCTCGTTGCTCCGCGCACTGGCGGTACAGCGGCGGCAGGCTCGGTTGAGCGCGAAGCCCGGCGGCAGCGACGCGACCTCTTCAATGAGCGTGTCTCTATTAAATCTATTATTAGACCTCTGGCGCTCCGCGCGAGTGTGTGCAGTTGGGCGCGCTGTGCGAGAAAGCATCCCTTTCAATTACCCTCGCGCCCGGGCATCCATCTACTGGAGCGGTATTAGGCAAAAAAGATTGCCTGCGTGACGCCTCGGCGAGTCCTATTATCGCGTTTGAATTCGAATTCGGGTATTTTTGTCTGTGAGGAGATGTGAGGGGATTTTTTTGTGATTTGGTGATTTATTAAAATTGTAAGATGATGCGGAAGGAATATGATTGTGTTATTAGATGAAGTTGGTGTCTGTGTGGATTTGTAGTTAATTAATTTTATCCATAATCTTCGTAGTTTCTTCGTTTGTAGTAATTGTCAAGCTGATGTTTCCGTTCTCTGGAACAGTTCGCTCTGAGATTTTTTTTATGATAAAATATTGCACTATGTACACTTAATATTTACTTTCTTAATTTGAAATAGTGAAACCTCGGAAATTTCACTGTAAAGCAGTGAAATCTCACTGTTTCGCAGTGAGAACTCAGCAACTAATTCTTGTAGTGGCTGAGTTTTCACTGCGAAACAGTGAATTTTCACTGCTTTACAGTGAAATTTCCGAGGTTTCACTATTTGAAATTAAGAGAGTAAATATTAAGTGTACATAGTGCAATATTTTATCATAAAAAAAAATCCCAGACGAACTGTTCCAGAGAACAGAAACATCAGCTTGACGATTAAGAGGGTACATAAATTTCTCTCCTTATAGTCGAAGAAGAAGTCAAGCTTGCTAATTTATAAAAAGTTTGAATTTGGGTACTAATCGATTGTGCTAAATGCCAAACAAATTGCTCTAAAGGATCGAAAAGTTATTTTCATTATACAACTTAAATAAAGAGATCGTTAAAACCGATAGAGTTAATTAACTTCAACTTTAAGGAGACGTCGGATACCGACAGTAGATTCCTACTATCCTACACACGTATTTCGTTATTTATTTACAAAGTTAATTGTTTAATGACAAAATAATAGCTGTCCCCAATTTGTTTTACAGTAACCTAATTATATGTCCAAGCTGGTTTCATATGATTATTTTGTTTTCGAGAAAACTTTGACAAACTTAGTATGTAAAGGTTAATCTCCATGTAGTTGGCCCTTTTAGTGTGTCAAAGTTTTCTCGAAAACAAAACAATCATATGAACCCAGCTTGGACATATATGTAGATTACTATAAAACGAAGCGGGGACAACTATTATTTAAAGAAAAATATGATTTCTCTTAAAATTATGAATGAAAACTCAATTAGACAAGGACAGAGATATCCGGCGTCCCCTTAATACAACAATTTTCAATAAAACTGGTAGTTTCCCACACTGAAAATCCATTTATAATACTTCGGCAATTCGTACAACGATTTCTCTCTTTCTCTCTCGATTTTTCACAATCTATACAACGAGCATAGGTACGCGTTTTTCTGACGAAAAATGCCGGCACTTCCGCTCCGCCCGTACACACGTATGCACGTAACGCGCGGGGCTCGAAAGCGCTAACGAGAAACAAATCGTCGGCTCGGTCGCGGAATTCCCCCGAGCGCGGTGTCGTTACCGTTCGCGCTCCTCGACGCGACGATTTCCATCGGCGCTGCTCGTTAACGATAAATATAAATCTTTTGCCGCTTTAAATTCGAATACGCGGCCGTATCGCTCTGTCGCGAAAAAGTTATAATTTTATCATTTAAATGCAGCTTTTTGATAATATGCGCTTTATTTTATTTGCCGGCGTAGAGAGAGTTTTCCAATAAATTCTGCGGACAAATTCAATGTAAATAATATTACAGTATTTCGTGGTGAATGGGAGATGTTGTGACGACTGACTTTCGAGCAGTTTTCACGGATATTCAAACAAATTATACCGTACTGCATGGAAATATAGAGGAGAAAAATAACAAAAAGTGGAATGTACCTAACTACATAACGGAATAAGGAAGGTTACATGTGCGTAAGATATTTCTAAAAGAATGTTTAGACTTCCATTCAATTACTGTTACCCTTGGTCAGTCTTCTTTCCACATGATCTACAAGAATATTCAACTAATTATCATTAAAATTAAAACCCCGATAAGCAATTTTTATCACATAAAGCAAATTTCACCTCGTAGGGCGACAAGATTTATTGCAACTATCAGTAAAACTTGTCTACAATTGTTATTACAAAATTCTCCATATAGTTCGTAATTCAATGATCTATACAAGCTACAGAATTTCGACAAATTCAGCAATACAAATTTTCATTCCCAATATTATTACCGAAAGCGCCACTCACATCCAGCCAACCTTCAAACCCGATTAAACTCCGCCACACACACACAATCTCCTCCGCTACTCATCAACGAATCCGCGCGTCCAATTTCATTAACGACCTCCCTCTCTCAAAATTACTCGATCTCATCGGTGCGCGACTAAATCGAATCCTCGCATCACCCTACTCTCCCTCTCTCTCTCTCACTTCCGTTTAGCCGCGATATTAATGATGCCGCTTATAGAAACACTCGACGAAACGGCCTTTCCGCCAGCTACACACACACACGCCTCGCTAATTCTAGCCGCGTATATAATAAAATCACGTCCTCTCTCTCTCTCTCTCTCTCTCTCATTTTCGGCGCGTATCCGCCCGCGGCGTTATTTATCGTCGGCGGGCCGCCTTTTTGGCGCAGGGTCAGCGGGCGCGCGAGCTCTCCTGTCAGCGTTCGGCCGATTCTCGCGCGGGGGGTGCCGCCGGTGTAAATCGCTCTGGGAAAACGGCCAAAAGTGCAGAGAGAGAGAGAGAGAGAGATGGAGCGAGAGCGCGGTTGTTGTCAGCGGGCGACGAGCACCGGTGAATATAGGCACAGCTAAGTCGCGAGGGAGTAACTATCGGCCAGGAGAGCGAAAACGAGAGCTGGGATGGGCATTGGGTGGAAAATTGTCGCCGAGACTCGCTGCTCGGTGGGTCCCTCGATAGGTAGACGGGGATTTCTGTAGAGGAGAAGGGGGTTGCTTTTGTGAGGGTAGATAAATGGCTTGAGATTTATGCGCGTAACAAACGGGATTATTCATTTTGAAAGCAAATGTTTCTTAAAGGAGGGTGTAATCAAATTTGAGAAGCTTTTCTTTCTTATGCGGTGGATAATGTTAGAGCAGTGAGAGCTAGAAAATTACTGATTGGTTTTTGTTGTGACCTATTCTGCAATAGTTATAGGGAGTTCAGATTGCGAGCTATAAAATTGCAATCAAGTATGCTAACAATAAAGCCAACTACAAACTTATTTCAATATAAGAATATTAAAAACTTATTAAAATTCTCTTACTTTTTTGTCTGGAAATCATCTAATATTCAATATAAAAATAAAATTATTTTTTTTTAATCCTGATAGAACACATACGTTATTTATACAGAAAGAAATTCTATTCTTTCCATAAAGTGATAGCTTTATTTTTTAAACGTAATTTTAAGACAGCCGTCTTTACTTTCAATTTAGTGTCTTAGAATTTGTATTAATCAACTTTTATTACTCGTTACGGACATTAGAACTATGACTAGATTCTTGAAAATATATATTTTTCATCATAAGTGTTGAGCCTGTGATTATACATCATTTTCAGGATAGTAGTTTAAAGAAGACTTCACAAGCTTTAAAATAAACTAAGGTTTGTTTAGATAAGTCTATTTTTAGCTAAAAAAATTTCTTGTATCTGAGAGACCTACATGTCATAAATGAGCCGTATTACATTGCATTCAGACTCTATATCCTATTAAATCTTTAATAATCAAGTTTGAACACAGATATATTTATCAACAAGTATAGGTATTCCTTTTTGTATTGTATAGAAGAGACAGTTTGACTCTTCAGCCAAATGAATGTATGCTGCATTGTCGTTGTTCTTGATGATTGTGCAAATGAATGAGAATAGAATGATTAATGCGAAATGCACTTTTTATTTCTAGTTTTCTTTTAATTTAATTGATGAATGGCTTTTTCCTTCTCGATGCAACTGAAAATTTATGTTCTTAAAGCGTATGACATGTTTCTAAAATACACGTAAACTAAAATTAAAATTTGTATTTATGAGGACATATGTTGATACTCCGCGGCTCTTTCAAAATAAATTATTTTAAACACAGTCTATTAGCGTAAAATTTATAATCGATAAATAACTTCAACACTTAACCTCCAAAGTTTAAATTTTGCATTTAATTATACTGCAGTTCATCCCAAAATAATAGCACTTTCATCGCGTTATTATTTCTCCTCTCTCGCTTCCTATATACGCGGGAGAGTCGCACCGCGAGTGGACGAAATTACGATCGCGATGAACGCATTCGCCGTGCACTTAAGTTTATAGAGAGCAAGTCGCTGAAACAAAGTGTGGCCCGCACGACGACGGAGATGCTTGCGATATTTTCCAGGCTTTATTGGAGCAGCGGAATTTCGCGACACGGTCCAGATACTGCTTCCGGCTTTTTATTCGCAGTAAGTTTTCTGCTTATTAGTTACGACGAATTCGCTTTTTTGTCCGCTCGGTTGGATCGGATTACCTCCGATTATGAAAATTGTTTCACAAACAGCAAATTCAGGCGAGAGTACGAACGGTTATGACCAGTTCAGTTAAAATTGTTAATTCTTTTGCAATAATTAGTGTTTACTGTTTTAATGAATTAATGGAAGTAATATGATAAATTCATTTATAATTTCTTTTATTTATAAAATAACTGATTAGTTACAGCGTTGAGTCTCGTATAGTTAGAAGGTAGATAATTACAAGATAAATAACTGGTTATTATTTGTACTAATGCGCTTAGGCAATAAATATTATTTCAACTTTAATTAAATGATGTCTTTTTCAATCTATCATTTTAAACGAAAGTGCTTAGAAACTGTCCAGCCAACCCGTTTTATTCCTATGATCGTATCATCTAACTAGAGTTACAAAAACCTGTCGAGAAACAAAATTCATTTCTGCGTGTAACCATGTTACCATGTAACATAAAAACCATCTGGGATGGTACACTACAATTAAACAAATTTCGGGCGTATAGATAACAACGTCCACAATCTTCCCAAAATTAGAATCCAGAAAATATCAAATTTTCCCTAAATCACAGCACAACGTCTTCTCTGTTTCTAACGTCCAAGCTACGAGCACCAGAAATACTCTACTTCCCCAAAACGAACAACCTCTTTCCTTCTCCAAATACAAAAAAAAAAAGAAGCACGAACCTCACTCCCCACACCAACTCCTCTAATTTCCAAGTGTCGGGTCACGCTTATACACCTCTGACCCTCGACTCCGCCACTTTCTTCCTCCTCCCAAAGCCAAATTACCCTAGTCCCTCGCGAGCTCTACATTTGTTTGCTCGGTAAGCCGATCGGCACCCGCAAGAGGAAGCAAAGTGAAGCGCGACGGGAAGGAAGTCCACGCCGTACACGAAAAAGCGCAGCGCATCCATAACTCGCTCGCTCGCGCCAGTGGGTGGTCCAATTACCCCAAGGTTTTCGCGCTCCACAGCTACAGCTACACTGACGGCAGCACGTGCATCGCGCCGGGGTAATAAGACACTCCACTCCGCTTCGTCTCTCTCGTTAAAGCCGCCGCGGGCTCCGGCTTATGCGACTCTCTTACGATTCCACTGACATCATTAGCCAAACATCTGGCCCAGTTCTCCCCCGCGCGACGCCGGCGGTTTACGATCGCGCGCGCCGCGGCGTGTATAGGAGGCCTCGGAAGGGAGATGGAGACGCGACGTGTGCTGTGGATGGGCTGCAGCGGTGTGGTCTCTTTGATCGGCGCTTTCGTCGCGCGATTACTCCCGAATACGATGACTCGTGGGCGGTGTGCAGCTTCCGTATGGTTGTGTAGGCTGACTGGGGATAATGTACGTGCGAAGGCTTCCTTTCTTCTTTTTTGTGGGGGTAGTGGGATTCGAGGACGGGTTGGGAAGAGGAAAGGCTGTAAGGCGGGAGCTGCGCTTTGAAATGGTCGGAATGGTCGGATTATTGATACTTGCGTTGACACTTTATGGCGGAACTTGGGTGTCGTGATTCGGTGGAGGTTTTGATGCGAGGATGACGATGCTCGAGATGGTATAGATGGTTGAAGAATGTTTGATGTTGTGCTTTATTGAGTAGTTAAATGTTCACTGTTTTTGGGAAAAAAGTGCAGTTAAACCATATTTTTTGGAGTGAATTCTCACTTTGATTGAAGGAATAAATTTAATAAAAAAATGCTACTCGTGTATAAAGTGAAAATTAGGAAAAATATTGATTGCGCTATTTTTTACAAAGAGTGAACGCTTGATTCGTTCAGCTTATCAAGCGTGTTAACTGATATATATACATGGAAATAATGTCACTTTCGTTTTACACGCTATTAGATATCAATTAATAAATATTTCCAGACAAGCATTTCACTAAAGTACACGAGATTTGGTTGCAAAATATATATTTATGAATCATACGTCAAGACCGATCAAGCGGCGCCTATACTACGGAAATATATACCGATCCGAAATAGCTCTGAAATGAGTCAATTCCACGGGTAGAAGTCACTTATTAATTCAAACGCAACAAGTTTACACATGTCCTACAACGAATTCCGGTTGTTACAGGCAAAAATGCTCACTCCGTTCAGCTCTTATTTCGCCTCACGCGCGAAAGTTAACGCGTAAATTATTCCGCGTACCAAACCGATAACAGAGCACTGACGAATGACTAATAGCACCTTGGCGCAGCCTTTTACATAACTTCGTGGGGCCATTAATGTTTCTTTATTCCGCAGCTAAATAGTAAAATGCGCGCATAACAACGAGGAAACGGAGCAAAATCACCGCGTCGCGTACCTCGGAAAATCGCCGCTTTTTATCATCGCTCTATCGACGTGAGGTACGCTTCGATCATGCCGCGGAGGGAACAATCGCAAGACTCGCGTGTACGGTCGATTTTCCCCTCCCACGATTCGGCTCGCAGAAAAGCGTAATTACAGTCAAACGGTCGGCCGCTGCCATTCGCGCGCGAGCAGTTAATCGGCGCCGGACTTCGGCATTGTTTGCCAATCCAGCGTTCCCACCTCTCGTGCTTGACTATATACTTTCGCCTCGGCTATGTCGAGGAGTATAGATGTACCGAGGAAAAGGATAAGTTGTAGGTAAGGATTCGCGTAATAGTATTTTATAGTTATCTCTTTGTTCACCGAATTTTCCTGCTTCGCGTAAGTGGAAGTCTATTTGTTCCGTATCGTTAGACAGGCTTTTTTAAGGGGTCGCACTCTACAATCTCAGCAATAATTTTCAATAATTTTTTCTTGATAGAAAAATTTATTTAAAATATTTAAACTTGTTACACATAAAAGAGGAGGTTTCACACTTATAAAATATATTTTTTATTTTTGTTTTGTACGAGGGTAGTTCAATAAGTCTTTAGAATAAAGTATAAAAACAATTTTTTTTGGGTAAATTTTTTTTTATTTTTTAACATAATCTCCTTGGAGCTCTATACACTTGGTCAATCGCTTTTTAAGTTTTTTTAATCCTTCAGAAAAGTGCGTTTTCGGAAGTTCCTCAAAATAAGCACTTACAGAGGCAATGACGTCTTCGTTGTCCGTAAATCTCTGTCCACCGAGCCATTTTTTCAAGTTTGGAAATAAGAAAAAGTCACTGGGGGCTAAATCTGGTGAATACGGTGGGTGTTCGACCAATTCGAATTTTAGTTCTTCAACTTTAGCCATTGAAACGAAGCATGTGTGAACTCGGGCGTTGTCGTGATGAGAGAATTTTTTTTCTCGCCAAATGTGGTCGTTTTTTTTTAATTTCTTCTTTCAGCTGCTCTAATAATGATGCATAATACTCACCAGTAATTGTTTTACCCTTTTCCAAGTAGTCAATAAGTATAATTCCACGTGCATCCCAAAAAACTGTAGCCATAACCTTACCAGCTGACTTTACGGTCTTTGCCTTCTTTGGAGCTGGTTCGCCAGTGGAAATCCACTGTTTGGATTGTTCCTTTGTCTCAGGAGTGTAGTGGTGTATCCATGTTTCATCCACAGTCACAAATCGACGAAAAAATTCCTCAGGATTCCGACTTATGCGCGCCAAAAGAGCCTCAGAGGCGACCACTCTATTGCGTTTATTCTCAGCTGAGAGCAAACGCGGCACCCATCTTGCCGATAGCTTTTTCATGCCTAATTTTTCATGTAGAATTGAAACAACTGCACCTATAGATATCCTTGTGGCCTCAGCTAACTCACGCACTTTTAATCTTCTATCCTTCAACACCATATCGTGGATTTTATTGATGATTTCGGGAGTAGTTGCTTCTACGGGCCTTCCTGAACGTGGTTCGTCACTTATTGATGTACGACCACGCTTAAATTCATTTACCCAGTTATAAACCGTTGCTAAGGCAGGGGCAGATGTGCCATGAACTGAGTCCAATTCATTTTTTATCTCATATGGAGTTAAACCCTTTAAATGAAAATGTTTAATTACCGCTCTGAACTCTTTTTTTTCCATTTTTATTAACAAGCAATTTTTTTTTTTTTCAATTGGTTATAAAAACACGTAAACTCAGAAGATGTGGACTGTGACTGCACCATATATCTAGTCGGGAGTGGTGCTGACTGAAAACAGATGATTTGGAGCGATTCGCGCGCCATCTGTTGGTCATTCTAAAGACTTATTGAACTACCCTCGTATGTAAAATCTGGCTGGTCCGGATGCCTGAAGTTGACCCTACTACAATCTGGTTGATGTGATATCTCCACTTTAAAGAGCCTGAAAGCAAAAAAGTGGACGGGTTATTAAAAAATAAGCTTTTTGCTATAGCCGGTAGCTCAATAAACAAAATTTGATGAAAAATAACAAAATGGCAATTGCAAAAAAAGGTCGAAAATTTCAAATGTCCGCAGCTGGATCAGCCGGATTTTACATACAAGACAAAAATAAAAAATATATTTTATAAGTGTGAAACCTCTGCTTTTATGTGTAAAAAGTTTGAATATTTTAAATAAATTTTTCTATGAAAAAGAAAATTATTGAAAATGATTGCAGATATCGTAGAGTGACCCCTTAATGAACGAAAACGCAAAAATAAATTCCATATCCTCTTTTCTGTTTTTTAAGTAGGTATTTCTGTTTTGATTAAATCTATTTTTTAAGTAAAGTATAATAAATACTACTAATTATAAGTGGTATAGAAATAGATAATTTACAATTACCGATTTCACTATTATAATAGTGGTTGGATTTATTTGATATTTTCAATATAACAATATTTTTTACTTTTTGCTTCGAAAGCAAAAGCTTGAGAAATTGGATAAACAGTTATGTTGATCAACAATTGCTATTACATGATCGATATACCTATACAATAATAAATGGTTCAGAACATGTTTTACATTATTTTGATAATATTTAATCTACCAAACTCAAGTTTTGTTCCAAAAATAATCACTGGGAAGCCAATGGAATTTCAAAAGCTAACCGTTATAAAAACGTAACAGTGGTGAATAAAGGGTTAACGAGAAGATTAAACTATAATGCAAACTAATATATATAACTATAACGAATTTTTAAGTTTTACAAGTTGTCAGATTATAAAAAATAAACAAAATGCTTAAGCATTAAGCACCACGTTTTAATGGTTAAGAATTAAATCTTAAATATTAAGAACTGTATCTTAACTGTTAAAAACTACAGTCTTAACTGATACAAACTCATAACAGTTAAAAAAAATATTTCTACCAATGCATATACAGATCTGTACACAGGTACCATGCATTCGCGCGACTGCATTATAATGCATCGAACGCTAATCCTCTGAATAACATCGAGAGGCCGTTCGCAATGCTTTCACTTCTGGAAGCGTATCTGCAGTCGCACGCGCTAGCGCCTTTCTTTCTTGCAATATTCAAATCTCCGCGCTTCGAGAACCGCTGAGGATTTTCTGACGCAATGACTGGCGGCTTCGCCAACTGTCACTCACTTCGCGCGTTCTCGAACTTGTCGCTCGCCTCTTTTAAGACACTTTGGCTCGCGGTGCTTTCGGTGGTTTTATAAATGGATGATAAATATGCGCCGCGATACGCGCACGTTAACTGCCGAGCTGAGTGTCTTTGCGCGCGCGCGCGCGTCGTAAATGCCAATCTCATTACGAGGGACGTTGTTAATAGTCGCGAGCATGTGTCGCTTTTAATATTTAACTTTTAGCTGTATCATACAGTTGAAATGACGATTTCTTTTTAATAAAGAAGATTTCTAATGTATGCATTATTTTTCTGAATAACTGGGTTGAAGTCTGATTCGGAGTTTCTTACAAAGACTTGCGGTTCATTTTTGAGTAAAATTGTTTAGTTTTCGCGAAGCATAAATAAATGTTCTAACAAAGTATATAAATAAAACGTCGATATAGTAAATATATTGCCGTAATTTTTCAACTATCAAGCGTAATATTTTTATAGTACATAGAGACATTTTCCTAGTAAAAATATTCGCGAAAAATTTCAAAGTAAGAATTATTCTTATATTAAAAAAATGATCTTGATACACAGTAACAGTTTTCCTGATTCTCAGCGCAATACACTCTATATTTATACGCCGTAAAAGTTATTTACTTATTTATTATTTAAAAACGAGCTTAACCCTTTGTATTATGATGCATAACTTTTATTTTTACCTTAAATCGCAGGGTAACTTTGACCGTAAATTCTAGTCAAGTTCGTTTACCGTTTACTAATTCCACGGTAATATTTATCAAAAAAATTCTCCCTCTACAATACGCCACAAAACTGCGTCTTCTTTCATCCAAACACCAGTTCCTCCTAACAAGCCACATCCGAATTCTGCCACTTTCCAAACATCCCTCACCCAACCTCCCCACTTCGCACCAGAAACTCCTGCACCGCGATTTTCTGGCTTCGCGTTTCAAAGCTCTCTCAAAGTTACCCAAAAGAATACCTCCCCATCCCCCCTCCCCACGCATTACACGCGGACCACCTATACAACCAGCGAGAAAGCCCGTTGCGTGTTTTGAAACACAAGCTCGCTCTCGCACTCCGGCCGAGGCGCAAAATATTTAAAGCCACGAGCTCTTCCGTCTTTCCTTCCTCTTCCTCTCGCGGCCTCTCGAATTTCCGACTTCTCCTCGTCGATGTCGATCCACGCCGGCTGTGTGGGCCGTGGCTCTCTTCGGGGTGGCGCGCGGCCCGGCTCTTCTCCGTGTTGCCACCTGTGCCGGTCCGCGCGTCCGTTTTCGACTCTCGCGCTGGGTGGCCGGGAGAGACGCACGCCACGCGCCGAGCGGCGCAGAGTAAGGTAGCGCGGTGCGTGGGGCGCCCCTCCCCCGTGTTCTGGGGGGATGATGGGGGAGATCGCTAAGCCGACAGGATGACCGGGAAGAATGAGAGAGGGATGTGGGTAGTAGTGCAAGGTTTGGAAGGATAAGTGGTAAGTGTCTGTGTGTTTTGAGTGTGCGTGTGTGTGTGTATATGTGTGTGTGTGTGTGTGTGAAGGGAAAATCGGGGTTTTGAATAGGATGTATTGGATGTATTGTATGTATTGAGATCATTAGGTAAACAGTGCTAAAAGAAACTTTTAAGATCTGCTGTCATTGTACGATGAATTTGTAATTTTACCCTCTCAGTTAGAACTTTTTTTTAACGTACTACCATGGACATACTATCTAATCAGCTAATAGCAATTCCTGATTAGCTCTTGTTTCTATAATAGCAAATTTCTCTTAAAATTTTTTATCTTTAAATATACTTTTTTAGATGGTAAAAGATTTATATTGTTTAGTTTCAAAACAATTTTTTCTAACATTAAGCTTAAGATAATAATTTATGTAAAAAAATTATCAGGAATTGGGACCTGATAAGGAAGTGGGTCCGTTGCGGTATATGTCGTATCCCCAGATTATAATGCAAAATATAACAACTCTTAGGAATTTATATCTTTAAAATCCCTAAAATTAAGTTGAAAACGTATTTAACCCATTTCTTCCCAATCGGCCATTTTATAGTCAATTGGTTTTTTGCCTAAAACCGCCATTTTGAAATTTTCCAACGGAAATTTAAAAATTCTGGCTTCAGAATCGGAAAGAGCGGACAATTTTACTTCAGAAAAGTGCTATTGGTTATTATTATTTTTTTTCGACAATTTTTTAGGCAAAAAACCAATCGACTATAAAATGGCCGCTTGGGAAGAAATGGGTTAATAGAGTAATAAAATTCAAGTATAGAATATTGCTGCTCATGTAAAAAGATTTTCAGTTAGTTTTGTAAAAGCCCAGAATCTTGTCCTCGAGTATTCCTATAATCTTGTAATGTGATTTTCGTACACAAAATCAGCGAAAAATGACAACTTTAATAATTGAAAACATTTTTAACTTTTGGTTTATTTTTACAATAGATACATTACCTAACTTTATTGGAATTTTATTCTTTCGGTTTTGAAAAAATTATGGAAATTTTACGATACATCGATAAAAATCTTAAATGGTCTATATGAAAGTAGATAGAAATAAAGAGAAAGAAAGACAAAATAAAATAAAAAGAATAAGAAGGAAATAATTAAAATACTATCAGCCGAAAACTGCTTCCCTCTCTAAGATCTAGCTAAACTTAACTCGTACCAAACATACTTTTATACATTCAAATCAATGCAAAACCACACTCACATCCCCAACCATTTTTTCCGCATTCATTTACCCGATCACCTTGCAATAAAGTCAAATCCTTATTCGCCACACCGATAAAACCGCTCACCTCGGCACGAACCAACGCCAACAACCACACTCGCATATCTCACTGCACTGACGCATACCACATCGACAAGGCCCCGATACGCAAAACCTCTCCATACGCGGAATTTTCGAAAGCGCTCTCCGCAAAAACAACAACCACCGCTCGCAAAAACGCGAGCATACATATATACCCTCGAACAACGCGGTGGTGCTCTATGATCGAATTCCCCCTGGCACAAACGCGAGTTACGGAAGCGTTTAGTCCGCGGCGGCTCGTAACATTCTTCTCCCGAGTCTCTTACGTACCACCGCCGCCGCCGCCGCCGCGCTTTTAACGGCCGAGGACGTAAAACGCGATAATTGATAGTCGAACGCGCTGCTGGCTGCCGTGGCGCGCGCGCGAGGCTTGTCATTAGGCGGCGGGCTCTCTTTTTAACGGCCGAGCGTGTGAGAACCACAGCGGCGGTGGCGCAAAGTCCATAGCGAGTCGTCCTCGTCGTCGTGTAATGATTCCTGGGTGGTATACGAGTGTATGGGTTGGGAGTAGCGCGAGTTTCGAGGACGGAGAGATGAAGCGGTTGGACAGCTAGGAGATGGGAAATAGATCAGTTGCGCGCGTGCGCGCCATTTTCTGAATCAATTCGAGGAAGCTGGTAAGCGCCGCTAATTGCACGCTGTTTGGGGGGCGATAAATTTTAGAGCTGCGCGCGGTGTGTAGGGTAATGAGCGCGTTTGAAGGCTTCGAGGTGGTCTTTTTTGGCATGGGGTTTAAGTTTGTGTAGATAAATTTGGTTGGATGTGGAGGGCATTCTTTTGCGTAGTTTTGTGAGGATGTTGTTTGAACTGGCACTAGTTTTATAGAGCCTATATATTTGTACAGTAGTTACTTTTTTAGGTTCTTTATATTTATTCCTCATTTACTCAAACTTCTTGTACTGAGACTTCTTTGTCGGATGAAAATTAAGTTTCTTTATTATATATTTTAGCTATAGATGGTCTAACTGTAACATGAGAATGGTTGTGGTACGCCGATAATGATTGCAAGTACGATTTTCTGGATGAGGCATAAAATAATCTAATATTTTGTAGATGATTTCGACTGGAAGTACGAGTATATATTGTAGTAAATTGGATGTTTAAAAGTATGTTAATTATAATTCAAGCTTGTTTATAGTCGTAATTTCTTTAGAGAGACAAATTTTATATCGGTATTCCGATAGGATAAAACTATTATGAATACTACTTTTAATCAGATTTCGTCTAGTTAGTTCAATCATGGAATAATAGGAGAGAAAACACGGAATAATTACTAGATTGCTAAAGGCTTGAATACAACTTTAGGTGATCGAGTTCTGACGTCGCCAGTTTACTATATAGAAAATTCCCCCTATGCACCCTATTCCGTGCACCCTTCTCAATTATTCTAAGCTACAACTAGATAAGATCTCTGTTTCTAATGGTTTACATAACTTCTACACGGAAATAAATCCTTAGCTAAATATCGTTTAGGAGTTAAGTAGAATCTGCTTGAAAACTTGAGCTGGGTTACTTGAATCGGATTTACCTAACAAGGTTATTGAGTAAACTTTTTTGAACGACTAAGTAAATCTTACTTGACAGGTTGAGTATATATTAGTTAATTTGTGCTCAATTTACTTATTTGAAGTAACTAAATTTTTCGTTATTTATAAGCTGTTAAAACTATGTACAGGGCACACACAGCACAAGCAAATTGACATCGTCTATTTAGAACAAAACGCATGCATCAAAAACTGTTTACTTACGTCATAAAATCAAATACCTCCCTACATCCTCCACGTCAAACTCGAAATTCCACGTCGACGCAACAGTCAACCCCCTTTCAGTCCTAATAAGCTCTCCCCGCATAAACTCCAAGACCCAAAAGATACACACTCCCAAGTAACAACCTCCTCCCCAACTCAACTCTCAAATCACACGCCCTGCAACGCACCAAAATCTTCCCCAAAGCATCCACTACTGCTACTACGCGCGTCGCGTAAACCGACTTTAAAACGCAATCGATCCCTTCCCTTTAAACAAACGAAAGCCCTCCGCGACGCTCCAGGCGTCTCTCGCAACTCGAGAAAATGCTCTTTTACGATAGTCGTCGTCGTCGTCGTATCTCTCTCTCTCTCTCTCCCTCTCCTTTGTACACCAGGGAATCCTCGAAAAGGGCGAACGAACGAGAGAGAGACAGAGAGGAGCGATATTATACACTTCGGGCCATTCCGATTCAAGGCAGGCAAAGTGTGTATACTCCTCCCGCGCTAATTTTACGAGCCGTTGACTCCAGATCGATGCTGCCATGGGAGTCGGAGTCAGAGAGAGAGAGAATCTCTCTCGCCCTTATTTTCTCTCTCTCTCTCTCTCTCCCCTCGGATCGTTGCATATAGTTTATACAGAAGCGCGGAGTCGCCGCGGTATACGTTTATTTGGACGACGATTGCCGAGAGTTATACTGCGAGCGTGGCTGTAGCTGTAGGTTCTAGGCAGCCTTTTATGCGTTTCGTAGCGTGAAATTTCAAACTGTGTATACGCGGAGATGGAGGCGGAGTAAGGGGAGAGATGTGTACGCGTTTGTTACGAGCGTACTGATGCAAGAGATCGTTCTCTTCTGCTTCTTTGTTGCAGATTACCAAGCTCAAGATCGACAGCAATCCCTTCGCCAAGGGCTTCCGGGACTCGTCCAGGCTCACGGATTTCGAGAGGTTGGTTCAATTATTTTATACTGCTGCGCGTTGCGCACGAGAGTCACGACTGTGACGAATTTCATGATCATCCGTGTACTGTATTTTCGGTTGGAACTGTAAAACCGTGCTTAGTTGGAACTAAGGTTTTATTGAGGAAATGCTTCGATTGAACGAGATCTCTTCGAGAAACGTATATATTTATTTATTTGTAGCCGACGTGCTTGACGAACAGAACGCTTCTTTTTAAGGTTGCTGGATTCATGAAGACCGAAGACGTCACAAATAAACTAGTACAATTTTGTCTTCAAATCAAGGATAAATAACTAACAATAAATGAATTAAGGACTGTAAACAGAAAACGTAGTTTTTCAACTGTTAAACATATTTCTAATTAAAAATATTAAAAATTGTTTGTGTTTACACAATAACAGATAAATAAAGTTAGAAATATAAATGTAATATTAATATGTATAGGTACTGAAATACAGAACATTTACCGAATTTCCAGCCAGATTCTAGTTAATGTGGTGAATTTAACAAATTTTTACCTAGCCACAACGCGTTAAGTTTCTACCAGGGATATACAAGTCAACAAATGAATAAATATATACTAATTTTGCTGTAACATATCTACTCAAATTTATATATCGAAGTGCTTGCACACCTTAAATTCTTCTGGTGCGATAAAATCATCTGTAGTATAGAATACTTCCTATATCTTATAGTATCTCTAAAAATGAACATCTCATTCCACAACCAAAACCCATAAATCTAACTTCACCCAAGAACATCGATTACCCAAACTTTCCACTCACCACAAAACCTCAAACTAAAAAATCTAAAAAAAACCAATGTCACATCCTCTCCAAACCATTAACACGCCAAAATCCCCATCGCACTTCCCGACTTCCGCAACTCATCAATCCCTCATTCCCATTCGTTCATTTTTCAAAGCCCCACCACCACCCCCACCCACAGCCACGAATTAAAGGAACATCCAGCATAATGAATCACAGTTACCCTTACAGAGAGACGATGGAGTCGATGCTGGCCGAGCAGCAGACGCTCAGGTTTCCCCATCGGTTCCCCTTCGAGATGGACCAGCTGCAGCAGAGCGCCGCCGCCGCGGCCGCGGCCAACAACCTCAGCCTCGAGGAGAAGGCCATGTGGGCGGCGCGCTCGCAGATCATACTTCGGGCGGCGGCCGCGGCGGCGGTCGGGCCCTACGCCCAGCTGGTGAATCCGGCGCTGGTCTACCCGGGCGTGGCCGCGACCTCCAGTCACCAGCAGCAGCAGCATCAGCAGGCGGCGGCCGCGGCCCAGCAGCAGCTTTGGTGGGCCTCCTCGCTGGGACCGACGCTCTTCGCCGCGGCGCACCACCACCAGCAGCAGCAACAGCAGCAGCAATTGGGTGAGGAGGGAGATTTTGATCGTTAGCCTTGTTGTAGGGTAAACTACCTGATAGATAGATGCTTAAGGATTTTCTCACTTTGTTCATCAGATTTTTTAGGATAATATCGGTTCTTTAAAACTATTTGACACTTGTCGAATGTAAGAAACTTCAATTTATCGGTGAAAAACATTAGAAGTGTTAGGAGTTTTTGTTTATTTAGACATTACAAAAATAGTGCGAAGAGCACATATGTCCCAGTAGATAGATTGTCGATGTCCATTTACTTTGTTAGTCTATCTATTGGGTTTTTAGGTTATACATAGCGAAGACCAATAGATATACGGTATTTTTTATGATACTTTATTGCATATAAAAAGAACATTTCATTCATAAATATCATATTTAATCTAATCGTATCAAGCTTTTAAGCAATTAGAATTTGAAATTTTGCTTGAAAAATTATTAGTTTCGTAGATATAATAATATTTATAAACCGTCTATCTACTGGTCAGTGTCTATCTACTGGACAGACTACCGTAGATAGATCTTGATAGTTTGAAGTTCAGGGATTCGCGGGGTTGTAATTTTGAAGTCGACTATTTTGGACAAGAGATTGCGTGTAAGTTGAGTCGGCATTGAATGCTAGTATTCAAAATGTTAGAAGAGGTTAAGAAACATGAATTTGACGTGTATAGGGGTGTCACCGTAATTTTTGTAACTGTTTCAAATTAAGCATCCAGAATAAATCAAGAACGAAAAGAATTTCGAATTGTCAAAGAATACAAAGATTATAAAGGGGCATATTAGTAATTTCTTTGTTAATAATCCACAAATTAATGATAATCGTAAAGGCGTTCAATTAATTTTGATTAAATAATCATGATAACATAACTTCCGTTTAATACTTTCGATAATTCATTGATATTCATTATCGTCTCCGACCCTATGTGAATCAGTGTCTCTAATGTGAATCAATTGCTTTTAAATCGTTATTACGAAAGTTTTGCATTACTTATTTTCTTATTTTGATAAATAAGAATAAATACTTTCACAATAAATAAAGAAATAATGCATGACTCTCAGAATAATGATTTAAAACCAATTGATTCATAATAGAAGTACTGATCTACATTACGGTCCGTGGCGGTATATAGATGTACTGTAAGATGCTGTATATATGAGAAAGCGACTAAGTATTAATGATTTATGAAAATTCGGCTGTAGTTCCTTTATAACTTTAAAAAAATTTGTAATATCTTTAAAATTAAGCAAAACTTTGCACTTTAGAGTTGTTGCAACCCTTAAAATTTTGAATATATTGAAAAATTTTTACAAATTTACAAATACCTTACACCGTAATCTGTAATAATAAGATATTATTATAGTTTCCATTACTAGAAACTTCATACATTTTTTATTACATGATAATACAATAAAGTTTTCAATACTATAATCTACTTAATATGAAAAATATTCAAATACAAATGTAACTTCACTGTAATATTTACGCACTAATTATACTAACAATACTTATTTAATTACAACTGCAAAACATTTGAAATACATTAATTTTGCAGTATGCCAATAGCAGTTAAATTTGAATTTCATGATTGTCTAAAATTTCTCATTGTAATTATGGGCATGAAAAATTTTATTTTATAGAAGTGAACTTAAATAACAGAATCCACCTCAGTCCAATAGATGTTTACACAAAAAAGTTAAAAATTTGATCAAAACAAGTTACATTTCTTCCTAAGCCATTAATTTTGAGATTACTTACTCTACACTGTTTACTACTAGTTTAAGGAAAATAATCAAATTGATCCTCGAATCAAATTCCACACAATCCGTTAACCCGCCGGCCAAAAATAAAAATCAAATATCCTCTTTCTTCCCTCTCTTCAGCGAGCTCGGTCCAACAGCAACACAGTCCAGGCGGCGGCGGTGGTGGCGGCGGTGGCGGCGGTCCAGCCGCGCCCCGACCAGTCTACCCCTCGGCCGCGCTCAGCGCCCTGACGCACCACCGGTTCTCGCCCTATCCGAGCCCCAGGACGACGTCCGCGTCCTCGGCCTCGCTCAAGTCCGCGACGCAGATCGGCTCGTCGCGCTCGTCGCCCTCGAGGCGGACGACGCCCTCGCCCACCGACAGCCTGTGCAGGGAGGCCCAGGATCTCTCGCCCTCGTAGTCGAGGCTGCCGAGGACAGTGACGGTGACGCTGGACGACAAGTAACAAAGAGGAAAGAGAAAGGAGTTGAACACTGTCGAGCGGTTGGAAAAGTGTGCGCACGCGCGATCACTGCTTTGGTTCTGGTGGGTTGTTTTGGTTCGCTGAGATGGTGGTACCTGTGGGACGAGACGTTGCAGTGTGTTCAGGTATTGCTGGGATGTTGCTGACGGTGGTATAGAAGAGAACTAGCCCGATTTGCTGGTTGAGGTTTATTTTTTGTCTACGAGGAAGTTTGAATCGTGGGTGGGGGTATTTTCAGTACAGTTGAGGTCTTGGGGCGCCGAGGTTGGCGACCCTACTGCGCACGCGCAAAGTGTATATTCGCACGTCCATGCGAAAGTGTACCACCTAGTGGTAAGATTCGGAGATGGCTCTAAGTTGCTCCCAAATAAATGATCTTTAACTTCAAACGAATAAACAATAATTTGTCAATTTAAAGAAGGTTGCACATAATGAGAGGGAAATTAGAGTCAAATGCTAATGAAATGGATCTTGTTCAGTGAAAAAGGTAATGTGAAGTAAAATAAATATATTATTCTATATTTCAAAACTTACTTGTCTCCTGGCGGAACTTGGACGTGCGAATAGGACTCAGCTGACTGCAATGCTCTGGTTTCGTACTGTTAAGGGACGATTCACGAATCCGTACTGAGAATTTATTTATTCGCGAGCAAAATTTTATGGAATGTGTAGGAGTGTTTTACTTGAATCGTAGAGAAATTTCGCGTACTTTTGTTTTGGAGAACCGAGCAGTGTGTGCGTGTGCTCTTCTGTATTCTGTAAATATGTGCATTTTATGGTTCGTTCGATCGATGGGATGGATATTAACGCGCGGTTTCTCGGAACGTATGTGCGTATCTTGAGTGTTTTGGAACGCTCGGCCACGTTAAACAAAAGGTGCATCTTATATATATATAAACTCGTATTCGTAAGGCAGTTAACAAAAATAAAGCAACAATTCTTAGGCTGAAGTAACGTCGACATCGTCACGCTCTACATTGTATATAATTACGCGATCGATGAGAAAAAAAAAGAGAGAAGAGGTAGTCTTACCAGCGTTTTCTTGTACCATAAGCTGTATATTTCGTATTAAGAGCTGTATTGTTATCGTTATTTATGTTAAAAAAAATAAATGAAAAGCGGTTCCTTGCCGTATGCCTCGTGTCGCGAAATGAAAAATTCGATGCGACGATGGTGACTTTTTCGTTCCGACGTTGAATTTCTTTCAACGTCGTTCATAGATTTTCTATTCCGTCGCTCGCAATCGGAAGATTCACTTTACTTTCAGTATTCGGCTTTTCTGTATTCGTAACAACTTTATTCGACAAATACAACGTTGTAAATTGCTTTTTACGACTTTTAATGTTATCTGATTGTACTTTTAAATGACTTACGCTATTGGTTAAAGTGAGAAATTTTTGGAATGTTGAGAGGAACTTTATTCTAACAGAGAGGCATAGCGTGACGTTTATTTCGAAAAATAACTCTATTCTGTGTTCTGTAAGAGGGAAAATAAAGATCATTATCGCTGCGACGCATAGTACATTAGCGTAGGACGTTATTATATTGTTAAATAAATGCTTGTATCGTCGAAAGGAACACGAATGCGTAGCCATTGCCGAGCGAGCTACTGCCATGTAAATAAGTCCTAAATGACAAAAAAAAGATAGAAACTCTTGTATCGAGTATAAAGAAGAGGGAATGAAAAGATGATGAAAAAAAAAAGAAATTAACGAAAATGGAAAAATAAATGTTGACGAACTTCGCAATTTTCACTATTCATCTCTTATTCAAGGAAGGCGGAGCGAGAATTTTGAAGTGCAATAATCTATACACGATTAATTTATAAAAACGAAGATGGAAGCAATAAAATGAGTAAAAAAAAATTGGCAAAATAAAATACATTTCAACTTCCCTATAAAATACAAGAAACATCCTATATTATCCTATCGAAATAATAATAAATAAATACTTTAACAAAAAATAATTTATCATAATTAAATTTATCAAATTTTCGACATATATGAGATAGAAATAATATTTGCATGAGCTTATTCTATAATTATACTTTCTTATCCTAAATATAATAATAAATATACAAAAAATTAATTACAGTGCATCCAAGAATAAATGACAATTCGACAATCAGGTAAAAAACCAACAAAAAAATCATTCGATCGAACATCACCCACGCAATTTCCCACAAAACTCCAACACCACAACATTTCCATCACTGTACTACAGCAGCAGAAAAAGAAAAAAAAAACACCGTCCACTTAAATATAAATCACCTCGAATTGGCTGCTAAACTTTTCACGAGCAGCATTTTTCTCTCTCTCTCTCTCTCCCCCACCCGCGCGTCGTCCCCTTTTCGCGACTCCCATGCACATGCATATGCATTACCCGCGGCACAGCGGTCTCCTCTGTTCAAACAGCGGCGAGCGTCGGGCACCGCGAGCACAACGGTCACGAAGAGCCCGGCCGCCGCGTAATGACCGGTGTTCAAACAGAACTCGATATTTCCGGCGCTGCGGATAATCGCCCGCGCAAACGCGAACGAGCAAGTGCAAGAGAGTCCGACCATGCATGAAGCGCAATTTTCCTATCCTCGCGCGAGAGCCGCTGCACCGCTGGAAGAAAGGACGGACCGACGCCCGTCACCGGACGCGGCGCGGCTACTCGAGGAGCCGATTTGTGCACCGTTGGGTTCCGAGGAGGAGGAGGATTGCGATGGTTTTGCTGTGATAATTGATGTTTGTATAGAAAGCGGAGTGGCAGTTGGATCGTTTGATTTAGCGGTAAGACGGTTGCAGTGGGTTGTGTAAGACTGGTGTGGATGTTGGATGTCTATCAATTTTTTTTATTACGTGGATGTATTTGTAGTAGTGAGTTGCGTGAAATCAGAGTGGGTGTTTGAAGATGATATTTAAATGTAAATGTGGAGATTTTGATATGATGTACAAATTTTATAGATTTTTGAGGTACGAGTATAACTGACAAGGAGAACACCAACTCTGCGGAACTCGGATTTTGATGAGGCTTTGTGTGGTGCTTTCTGGTACCTAAAACTGAAGCATAGAACTATTAGTTTGTTCTATTGGGCCCTTGTATTCGAGATATAAGCTATTTTACTCCGAATATACGTTATTTTACTGACAGAAGGTACCTCTTCTAGTCATTATAAATATGCATGTATTGACACTAAAAAAAATAGCTTGAATGGTAATAAGAATAGAATGAAAGAGCTTTATTTTGAGACCTGTAACGTTCAAAAATATTAATCTGAGCCAAAGTTATTAACAATTGAAGATGATGACTAAAAATGTATAAAAAAATCTACGGAATTAAAACAGTTTAATTTCTAGAAATATTCATGTATTTTTAGACATCGTTTTCAATTGTTAATAACTTTGGCTTCGATTAATATTTTTTAACGTTACAGGTCTCAAATTAAAGCTCTTTCAGTCTATTTTTATTACCTATCAAGCCATTTTTTCTAGTATCAATACATGCATATTTATAATTACTAGAAGAGGTACATTTACACTAGAATAACGTATATTCGGAGTAAAATAGCTTATATCTCGAATACAAGGGCCCATTAGAACAAACTAAGGGTGTTAGGAATCATTTTTAAGTACTAGGAAGCATCTCCTAAAGCCTCATCAAAATACGAGTTCCGTAGGGTTGGTGTTCTCCTTGTGAGTTAAACAATCGTTGTATAGTACGGCTGCCGTAAGTTTTAGGCTCTTATCGGTAGATGGCAGTACTTTGCGTGCTGTATTGGATGTATGTTGTGATTCTATATAAATTATACTTCAGGTTCCCATAAGTTTTCATACAAATGAGTAATTCATAAGAATAACTTATATTTTCTGTCTAGAAAGGTATTTTCCGAATGTTATGGACATTCTACTATTTTTACATTTTGAGTTACACAGTTAAACAAAAAATTCGACTAAAATCTGTGTCCATTATTAGATGATACTTTGAAAAAAAAAAATTTTATCTTCATTAATAGGGTCAGTATATTTATTACTGATATTCTGTTTATATTAGACATCTGGATATTTTTCTGTAAGAAGTTAAGAAATCTATACATGGATTGAATGATAATCTGTAATAGCCAACTATCATTTATCCAAGTATTGAAATATTTTTTAGCTTTATACAGAAACAAAGCTTTCTCTTTAAGAAGTGAAAATATCGGAGTGACAGCGATTAGTGCAGAGTGTCAGTAATTACGAGACTCGTACCCTAAATAATTAAAATAATTCAATTTGACCGCAACTTATATACATTATGTCAAAATGCTCTGTTCATACGACAAATTTAATTATGAAATTTTTATTTTGATCCACGCCAACAAAAATTTACAACCGAAACAACTACAAATATTCCAGTGCACAACTCCATTCGACTAACCCAAAACATTTAAAATCCAAAGCAGTCTCCAAAGACAACTCGATCTTTCGTTAAAAACTCCTTCAGACCTCCTCCCTCGAAGAATTCACACAGCTGTAAACATTCTAAACCGCTTCATCACGCGATGTGCCACGACCGGCGACTCGCGCGATTTCTCTGTCTCTTTTCCCCCCCAGATAATTATATCGTTGTTCGATTGGGAAATGGAAATCGAGGCCTGCACGCTCGGTGGGCCGCGCGCTCAATGCGCAGCGCTTGACGCCGGAAAAAGGCCGGACTGCGCACAGCAGAGCTGCCCGAGCAAAGGAAGGGAGAACTTGAGTGACTGACTGACGGCGATTTAATCTTACGCGATAATTGCCCGGCTCGCGCGAGACCAAGACTGACTCCTGACTGACTCTGCGCCAATTGAAAATCAGCGTTGCATAACTTACTCGAGCCGAGAGCACGATGCGAGCGTCTTGTTTGCGCTTTGCCTCGACCCGTGGATTTCTCCCTATATTCGCCGGTGGCTTTATTTATTTGGGGTTTGGTGAGATCGGTAGCGCGAGTGTAGTAAAGTTATCGAAAGGCTTTTGATTATGATTGTTAATGGCTGTTGTCTTTTTAAATTGCCGGTTGATGTTTGGGAAATTATGGGAAAATGAATGGACGTCGTTTTTCAATCGCGGCGCTGTTAATAAGCTATGCTAATAAGGTTAGAAAATTATACGGTGAGAGCGTGGTATCTCGGAAAATAAGTCGATATCAATAAGCGGGACGATTAACATATTCATTCTAGCTTTGACAACCCGCTCGTTAGATATTATTTACAATCGGGGAGTATAGATATCGAACCTATCATTCTTGAACGTGTACAGCGAATATATACGATCTAACGATGGTATTATACGCTTACTAATGACTGCTTGTTTATCACGCTAATTAACAATCATTATGCAATTACGTTTATATACGAACACAAAATCATTCGAAACTTTGCTATAAAAAACCGCATCGGTATACAACTCGCCGCGTTTTCCAGCAAAATATCGACGCAACGCGAGCCACGTACACATTTTCATTTAAAAGCGCAAAAAGAAGGGAGACACTCGCTCGCAAAGTTATTCATGCTTTAATGCATCCGAGTCGTATATACCGTGCGTATAGAAAATGGCCGCTCGCGCGCTTGCAGATATTTCAAATTAAAAAGCAAAATCACCACAAATCATCCTTTCCCATCCATTGTCATCATTTTACTCGCAAATTTCCCCATTTATGACCTCACGCGCCGTAAATCACCGTCGATTTAACAATGCCGATGCGCCGCCGCCGTGTGAGAGCCATCACTGTGCAGCGCCGCTGCAGCGCTACGACTTTAATTAGAAATTCGTCACGCGTGCAAAACGCGCGGGCATGTATATGTATGTGTGTGTGGAGGTCCGAAAAAACTGCGCGTGGATGCAAAAAATTGCCTCTGCTTACGCGCGACGGACACTGCGGACAAGGCTTTGAAAAATCAATTGCATTCTCGGATCGGTTGTCGCGATGGATTATTGCGGTGGACTTGTGTCGTGGTTTATTGAAAGGATCGTTTTTGAGAAGATGGATGCATTTCTGTATGGTAGGAAAAAATATTTTATGAAAAATTAGAAATTTTTGAGGAATTTTGGTAATCTATTACGAATATAATATATATATTTACGAAAAAAAAATTAAGTTGATACTTTGTACAGTTATTTTAGTAAATTGAAAGGTAAATAGACTCAATTACTTGATGTTTAATGTTTTAATAAATTAAAATGCTGTTGATAGCAATGAGTCTAAATAATATAAAATAAAGTAAAAATTGAATGAACTGGAATGTGATTATAAATTTGATTGTGTTTCGTGTTGCTTCCACACACTCAACAATAAATCAAAAAGAAAGCGTGTCTTACATTTTAACAAAAAATAGTTTTAAATTGTATAAAAAGTATTTTTTTTCATAGGTTTGAGTACTTAATTGAATACTAATTTGTTATATTGCAATTATGAACATTTCTGTCCATTTTTTATTTTTTCATAAACATAGAATATAGTAAAACTAAGTATATGACAATCAAATAAAAATTATTTAATATATATAGCGTCTCTAAAAATTAGAATATTGAAAAACGATTTTTTTGCATTTTTGTCTGTACAAACTATATTTTGAATAATGCTGAGAAAAAATTCTCAACGAAATAGAGGGTCCGTTAAATGGTTAATTATTGGTACCTTCTGGAAAACTTCGCTTACATGACATGTGAGTGATTTTGATTCACATCAGATATACTTAATTATAGTTTAATTTTATTTTATTTTATACACATTTTCAGCCTTAAAAAGAGAAGCATTACAGACGTCTGGTCGAAACATCGGCTACTTTTAATTTAATTCATTTCAATAAAGTAAATTGGCTGCTCTCGAAAAACGAAATAAGTAAGTCACTACTCCCGAATTAGTGCATAAACCACCATTTCAGCAGCGAATATTCACTGATTTCCAATGAAAAGGTTAACGTTCACTACTGAATTAATAGACTTGACATACCTTTCACTGGTTCAAATTTAGAGAGTACATTTTTATCGTTATCGTAATTTTCCGTCAAACAAACTTTTTAAACGCCACAATCATTTAAAAATAATACAAAGCATCCTTGAATACCAAAAATTCCTACACATACCTCACCAAAACCAAAAAGATCCAAAGTCACGTTAAATTCCTATACAACCACCTACGTCTTTCGAAAACCTCACTTCCACATCAACCGCATATTACCACCAAATATATCACAATCAATCAAACAAACAATACGCAAGCCGGCAATAAAAGATCACCCACATACCCATCTCACCCGTTTCAGCCGCCACACGACCCAGCGCGGTAATACCACCTCGTCTCCCATCGTCCACCTCTCTCAAAGACACGCATTGTGCGGGTCGCGCAAGCGTTTTTCGCCGTGCCGGTCAATCCTTTGGCCGTAAATCACGCGCGCTGCCGAACGCGCGTGCATGTGCACGCTGCAGGCGGGAAAAACGCGCCGCGAGGCGAAAGCGCGCGGCGTTGAAACGCGACATGAAGGCATTACCGCGCGAATTAGCATAACGTCGGCATAAATATCGACGCGCCGGCGTAACCCGGCGAGCGCGTGTGTATAGGTATATTATGGGTATAATGAGTGAGAGAGAGAGAGGTGTTGCTGGAGGTTCGGCGTTTTTTGAGGAGGGTGACGAGGAATTTTGAGAGGACCGCGGTGGGTTTCTTTGGGGACGGTGAGCGAGGGAGAGTGTGTACGTCGTTAGTTTGGGGAATTTGAGGGTTATGTGTTGGTTGAATGATGGGATTGTCTAATTTGATGATTATTGTTGGTGTATGATATGGGCCGTGCGTAGTCAGTGGTTGAAAAGAACGTGGATTTTTGTTTTGGATAGGAACAGACTTTATTTGTTCACTGGTTCTGACTGATTTTCTTGTTTGAAATGGTAAACAACTTGAATGATAATTTTTTTTCGTAGTAATATATTAAAAATTTATAGGGTAACACCTGTTTTTCCGAACAATGTACGATGTGGACCATATGGAATTAAAGACTAAAAAACAGTTAATATATGTCTATGTAGTAGCTATAAATGAAAGATTTATTTATAAAACATTATTTTTAATCCATAGAAAACGAATAATTTCAAAGTGGATAAACCGATGATTTCGTTTAAGCAGCCGTTATTTTGTTTCAACTAAATTTTTCAAAGATTCCTTGATTCATCATTGATAAGCATATAGATTTTAAGTATTTGTGAATTTTAATATACGATGATTTTGCTCGGAGAAATCGTGCGAGAGCGCGTCTTTATGAAAAAGAAAATTGCTACGAGAGTTGTAGTCACTAACTTTTTCATTTCTCAACATTTGACTGCATGAAATTCTTAATATACATACTTTGAAAAAATAATTAGTAGTAAATCAATAAGTCTACTTTTTTCCAACAAATGCCAAAATATCGTACAAAAATTTTAGAACAGTATTACTCATTCAAGTTTTGACTAGAAATTTATGATAATTTCTTTTTTCTTTGAGAAAATTATTCGTGTACATGATTTATGTGCTTTCTCAAATAACTGATTCACGTATATACAGATATACATAATTTCTGTGGAGGGATGTACCGCAGGGGGAAACATTATTACTCGGTGGAGAAGTTACAGCAGTCGTAAACTTAATTAGTTTATATCGTTTATATCGTTAAATCGTCTATTTTATAACACAGTATTCGGTTCTAATATACACTGTGTTGTGAAATTTTTGCTGATGTATTCAAATTACCAAGCATTAAAGTTGACAATATTATATCGCGGTAAATATATTGAAGGATCAAATGTGTCACTTGAGACATCTGCTAACGCGGGCTAATTGACAATTGCGAAGAAAAATATTGCCAATAATTTTTGGTGTGCCTTACATTTAATTAAAAATTGATCTCGCGTAATGTTAGTCAAGAAAATAAAACTTCTTTATACAGATCTTAAACTGAAGAAATGAGCAATTTTAAATAACAGTTTATTTCAAATTACTAAAAACAATTTATTTTAAATAAAACATTTTTATTTTATTTTAGTTAACATTTACTGAACAAAAATATTATACTTTGAAACTAATAAATGCTCATTAATTTTAAGAAAATGTATTCCAGTAGTAAGGAGAATGTCCACTCGACGTGGAAAATATCTGGTCGAATGCATTTGAAATTTTTTAAAATCTTCCAATGAGGTTAGCGAAAACGTGCATTCGATCTCATGAAATCTAATGAAACTGCAGTATTTCAAAAAAAGTTCAAGCGCATTCGACCAGATATTTTACACGTCGAGTGTCTTTATTCTCCCCTTACTCCCTATCATTTCTCTAAATGTTAGTTTTCTATTATAAACATTGGGTATAACAAGATATTTGCAATTATAGGTAATTAAAATATAGTACTTGAAATAAGTTGTATTACAACTTAATTCAACTTAACAGTACGATTTCCTAGTATTTACACTACCTACTATTTACAACAAGAAAGTTGGATAACTATCAAACAAAAATATAGACGTGAGCCGAAATGGGAACATTCACCTTATTATAATAAAAATTTATTTAAATTTCCTGATATTTTTTTCAGCTCATTAAACCTGCAAACAAAACGCTCGTACACACATCAAGTGGAAACTCACATCTTGATTGCAAATCCAATAAAAAAGAAGAAAAAAAACACTAAAATACAAAAACACACAAAGTCCACAAGCATCCTCAAAACCATTTCTGTCATCCGGCAAAGTCCTATATAATTTAACCTTGCAAAAAAGACACCTCAGCTGCTGCCACCACACACGCACACACTCAAGAATCCGCAAAAGAATCCCACAACACTGCCCCCATACAAAGCTTATATCCACACACGAGCATGCATTTACACACATTCGCATATATCTCGCGGGGCAAGCCACAGCAGCAGGCAAAAGGCCATATTTCATTAGCGATCAAGGAGCGTGCTGCGCCGCTCAGGAAAGGTGGGAGTAGCAGCAGTGGTGGTGGTAGTAGTAGTGGTGAATCGGTGGCGATTTAATGCGAGATGAAGGCATTATAAAGTCATTAGGGGAGAGGCTGCCTCCTCCTCCTCCTTCGCCTTGCGCTCGCACTGCACGCACACGCGAAGAAACTACGAAGCTCATCGCTGGCGGCGAAGAGAGAGAAAGAGAGAGAGAGAGAGAGAGGCTCGCGTGTGCAGCAGAATGTGCATATCGCGCGCGGGACTCTCTTTATTTGAATACACAAAACATTAACGGCTTCTATATACCGTCTTTACCTTCTTGATCATGATTCTTCCTCTCTTTTTCTCTATCTTAATCCTTTCATCCTATACATATATATGTATATACTCTTACTTCACCTTACGGGTATATAATACGGATATACACCATTCATAAGTATGTGCGTGTGCATGTATGTGTACCTGTGCGTGTGTGCGTGTATGTGTACCTGTGCGTGTGTGCGTGTGTGTGTATGTGTGTGTGTGTGTGTGTGTGTGTGTGTGTGTGTGTGTGTGTGTGTGTGTGTGTGTGTGTGTGTGTGTGTGTGTGTGTGTGTTGTCGGTGTACTTGTGTGTTTGTGTGTGTATGTGTGTGTTTGTGTATGCGTGGGTATATGTGTGTGTGGTGTGTATGTGTGTGTATATGTATGTGTGTATCCACATGAGTATACAGGGTGTCTCAAAACTATGGAACGGAATAGTATAGACATGGCATGGCATGAAACCCATTTCCATACTTTTGCGTCACCTTGTATATGAGTGTGTGTCTAAGTGTCTAGATGTCTCTGTATGCACGTGTGTGCATGTGCATGTGCACGTGTATATGTACAAGTGTGTGTACGCACATACATACTATGTACACTTTATACCTATGCATGTGTGTATGTGTGTGTGTGCGTGTGCATGTGCACGCGCATGTGCATGTGCGCGTGTATATGTACAAGTGTGTGTACGCATATACATACTATGTACATTGTATACCTATGCATGTATGTATGTGCGTGTGTGTGTGTGTGTGTTTTTGTGTGTGTGTGTGTGTGTGTGTGTGTTTGTGTGTGTGTGTGTGTGTGTGTGTGTGTGTGTGTGTGTGTGTGTGTGTGTGTGTGTGTGTGTGTGTGTGTGTGTGTGTGTGTGTGTGTGTGTGGAAGCGCGTGTGCGCAGGTTCGTCTCAGTCCAGCGGCGTCGGCTTAATAACAACTCGGTTAGGACGACGCCGCCGCGCGCCGAGCCACCGTCGTTGCCGTCGCTCCGCACAGCCGCAGCCTAATGCTCATCCAGCGTGTCTGTTAAATCGTTAATTACCCGGCAGCGGTGGCTCGGCGCAAACTCGCCTGTGCCTCTCGTCGAGCGGCGGCGGCGGCGGCGGCGGCGGCGGCGGCAGCGCGAGAGGACGAGCGAGGTAGATCGTAAAAGAAGACGTGGGAGGCAGGGAGAACGAGAGAGGATGAGATAGGACGCGATTTTTGGTTTACTCGCTAAAGCGGGAATACGAGGGTTGAGGGCAAAAAACTGTGAATAATGAATAAAATGATTTGTGGGTTTTTAAAGAGAATTATGCTTTAGTTGTAAGTATATTTTATTTGGAATAATTAATATGACACATTCGGTATAAAGGAAGAAAATTTTCTCATATATTTTATAATCGATAATGAATGTTGAAATACTTAAGACTTATAACAATAATTTACGATACTGCGTGGAAGAAGCAATTGAAAAGATAAATGAAGGTAAACGGTTGCGATTACTAATTAGTGAATAATTGTTAATTTTTCGTCTAATCATTTAATAGTAAATTTGTATTTTTATTTTATATTTAAACAATGGATTGTTATAACAAAAATTAATATTTATATGACGTTTAGCTTTTCATTTTCAATTAGTTTAATAAGTACAATTAATTGATAATTTTGAATGTTGTCAGTTTCTCGTTACATGACGACAAGTCAGTTGCTCATTATCCAATGACGAATTCGTATCAATTCTTACGTTCAATAAAGTGAAATTTTATTAAATTCTTTAATTTAATTTTATTCATTTCTTTTTAAAACCTTGTCTTACTAGATTAGTCTTTAGTGCGACATACCATATAAAATGTTACGATATCAGAAATATTAAAAATTATTTTTCTATTTTTATAAATGAAAGCATAAAGCAGACAATTGAAGAACCACTTTTATGAGCATATTAAGTAGATACGTACCTCGTACAGCCAGACGCTTTTATAAATATTTTGCCTAACAAGTGCATTCGCATGAAATTTTCTTATTAAGGAGATCATAAATTCTCATTTGAAATTCATACTTTTCTACCCGCAGCCTAATGTTACAAAATTTTTACGTTTCCTGCCAGAGGAAAAACCACCCATTCTCTCGTAACTCAACTACGCTCTCATTTATTTTCGCACTTAACCGTTTCTCATTAGCATTGCAGGAATACTTTTAGCTTAACGACGGCCGTTCATAACAATAGATCATTTGAATTATAATTCTCGTACTTTCGTAAATTAAATTTTCGATTATCCGTAACTCCCAACAATACTGATTATTCAACAGTCAATCACACGCATACCACTCACTTATTAAAACCCAATTTACAATTCCCTCTAAGATTCAAATTAAACCTAAACCATCATCGGCATCATTACATTATTACACCACCGAGTCGCTCTACCCTCCGGTAATAATCCATTTTTCTTATAACCGCACCGATTACAATTTACAACGCTCGACTCTCGCCACCGCTGTCCCTCTATTGACTTACGCGCTCGTCCGCGTCCACTCGACCATTACCGCTATACACTATATACCTCGCTCCTGAATAATAGAAACTGAGAAACGGTAGAACACGACACAACCATCCACGAGTTCGTATATATGGGTGATTCTGCCATAACTTGCCCACATAGCGTCTATAGCTCGTGTACGAAAGTGCGGGGAAGAAAACAAATATTGGACTGACTAATGTGTGTAAGGTGGGCGTAGGTAATGTAACCATGTAGGTAATGTGGCCACCTACCCGAGATCTCGCTGTATGCGTTATTTTGGGGCGCCGTAACACCTACAGTATATGTATTGTGACAATAGATGTTGAGAGGTGTGGTGACTCCGCTGCTAGCGCCCTCTAATTATAAGATAGAGTCATGGTTACGCGCGACAGCATCAAAACTCTGGTTTCTTAGCAGCGCATGCATGTAAAGCAATCACTTTTATCAGCGTGATATGAGCGAAAAAGAATCATACAGTACGTAAAATTGTAGCTTCTTTTACGTACTTTTAGATGCATGAGCCAGTTTCTTCCGTAGAGTTTATTTTGGATGCGAAAATGGCCACTTTCGTTGATGTTTATTGGTTGGTAAAGTGGTCATATGAATACATTGCAAGGCAAAAGTCAATTGACACTGATAAAAACGGCTTTGCTTCTTCAAAATTCCTAGACCTACTAATCACAAAATATCGACACCAAGGCGTACTCTACGACACCATGTAGTTAAATAACACATAAAGGAAGTCTTGACTTTTTGAAGCACTTGCTGCATTTGCCATAAGAACTGATAGATGGCTACTTTACCAATAGTGTTGGTGAAGTGACCCATTTCTAACTACTTAGAACTTCTTTAATTAAAATTCAGAGTAAATTTTCTTGCAAATAGCTCATGAGATATTAGAATTAAAGATTCAAATAACATATTTAGATATTTTCAGGGACCCAAAAACCCGATATATAACTAACGGGAATCGAAAGTTCCTTAGGGTGGCCACATTACCTGCACCTCCCTTATAATGTTGTCAATTTTCTTGGAAAAATTACAGGTACCGTGATTGCTAACTTTTTTTAGAATAAATCAGTTATATACTGTCAAAATGTCTGTTCCGTCCCTCGGCTAAAACACGATTTTCAGATCGCACAAATAGTCACAAAAGTGTTTCAATCCGTAGGGTATATAACATACATTTTTACTAGTTTTAGAGGCAACTTTCATTATTTACTATTTTAAAAGAATGGATAATGTTTTCAAGCGATTTGCACCAAAATGTCGAAAACAGCGTTAATCGCTCTGAAACACGTGTTATTTGACTTCTCAGAACTATTTAACGACGAATTTTCAAAGTATATATCCAGACTACACCAATGCAAATGTTTGAAAAATTGCAAACGTGCATAAGAAGATTTTTTAATTTAGTACGTACAAAAATTTCACTCGGTTCCCCCGTAAAAAATTATTTAAAAACTGTTTATTGGTCAACAAAATGCATTTTCTGATAGTATTTGGTGGACATAAGAATTATCTACGCGGAAAATTTTTAACAACAAATATACGAGACTTTACCAGCATTTTTAACCTGGTATGTCAGATCCACCCCTTGCTAACATCATATGATATTGTGTACATTTTCATAGGAATGATTTTAATGTATCCCATTGAAATATTTCGTTTTAAATGTTATTACGAGAGTGCAAAAAATACTGAAACTCGGAGAACGCTTTAGTTACGAAGAAAATGTTATTTAGTCTAATAAATTTTCGGATACTTTTAAAGCTAAACTTGGACAGTTATGGCAGAATTATCCATATATACACACAGTTATACACTCAAAGGTGCACAGTACAAAGCTCGTCGAGACGGAAGAAGGCTATCCGCGAAGAAAGAACCGAAAGAGGGAGAGAAAGAAAGAAAGAAAGAGAGAGCGAGGGAGACAGAAGCTACTCGCGCAGCCGACGCGAAACGCCCACTTCCGGCGATACCGGAGAACCACCACTCGATGTTTTGCGCGACTCGCGCACGTTCGCGGCGCTCGTTTACCCCGCCGCCGCCACCGCCGCTTTAGTATATAACTGCAGTTAAAGGGCAAACCGCAAAGTGAGGAGGAGTGCGGAATCATGTTAAAATTAAACTTTGTGTTTCATTGAGGATCTGCTCGCGCGCGCTACTCCTGCACCGTCCAGGGAGAGATGCTCTTCTGCATTGTGTGTAGCGCGCGTATCGGGAGATTCACCCGAGTATATATATGTATAATATAAGGGCTATTAGTGCCGCGGCGCGCGGGGCTTTGAGAAAAAGTGCGCGTTGCATTCTGCGGTTGTTTTTACGTAATATAACTTGGGCAGAGTTATCGTGGGGAAATTGAGCGGGTAAGGAGGGGAGGAGAGAGGGAGTATTGCGAAACGATAGGGAGAAGGTTGTTGGGTGCGTGAAAGTTGAATGGACTTGTGCGCTCTTTTGGGAGTTATTACGTATATTGGAGTATAATGCGCATATGGAAGAGTTTTGGGGGATGTGCAAATGGCATATGATGGTCATTGATTAAAATGCAAGTTTTATATAAATTCCGTTAGTTTCAATTGAATTTATGTAATTTCGTTATAAGGAGTTACGTACACCTTAAAGTAGAAGTATTAAATTATGAGGAATTATTTTTTAAATTATGCAATTATTAGCAATTCTTATCAGGATAAATTTATTTGTCGAAGTACCTACATTAGGTAATTTTTGTCATGGATCGCAATCTGAAATTTGGTATGATTCTCTTATATGCTTAAATATATTTCCACAAGCTCAATCATTAATAAATATCTATGGTACTAGATCATACCATTGATGGTATCTATGGTATCTGTATCTTATTACTTTTAACTTAGTAAATGTATAAACATTCATGATTAGTTTAGTATAAACTCAATAACAATTTATAACATGGAATATATCAGAAAAGCAATTTTATAAATTTTAATTCATGAGTTTGTGGAAGTAGGTGTAAACGTGTATAAAAGAATCATTGTAAAAATTAATTTGGAATGGGCCCTGTATCAAGTTTGTAAACCGGATTGAAATTACGCATTTCGAGCGTGTCTGATAAAAGTGGTGAGGAATAGCCACTTCGACCCTCTTTTGAGGGTAGAAAATAGCTTAAGTGGTAGAAACGGTTAATTCTACGCTCTTCAGTGAGCGACACGAATCAAAATGTCCAATTCTTCCGGCATAAACAAAGCTTAACCATACCTTCGATAAGAAAATACAGTATTTAACACGAGGGCATTTTCAAGCTCGAGTTTTGTTTTTAGCATTCGTCTTTGACCCGTGCTGATTACATTAACCTTGCTAGAAATTGCCCCCCCACCCCCTTGTTGCCTAATATAATATTACGTCGAATGAATTTAGTTAGCATATACAAGACATCAAACGATGGTTATTAAGTTTGAGACTGAAGTTGCCTAGAAGCTAGAGTTCGTGGCACATACATAGTTAATATAGCAATTGTTAAAAATTTATAATGTCTTATAATTTAACAAATTGATGTGGGAATATCGCTATGCTTTAACATACGTATGTGTGTAACTGTAGTTATACACTACTACATGCTTGTACAAAAATGAATCAACTTACTAAGAAATGTTCCAAAGACATAAACTGAAATGCGAGATATAGAAAAGAGTGGGGAACTATATGCATCAGCCCCAATAGTCTCTTATGCCCTTTTGTCAAGTGTTTTTAGTCGTACTAAAGCATCTAGCTAGAGCAGTCGCACATTACTGACGTTATTCCTTCCGTGTGCGAGTTTGAATAAACGAAAGTTATTTTATTTGAAATATACATTGTGTATTATCATTTATTTAACACCCATTTCCAATAATTGATGTTATAAAATTAATAGTAACAACGATTTATCAGCTGACTTTGCGTCATTTTATTATCTAATGTAAGCTCTACATTTACTTATACTACTTTTTTGTTTTTCCTCTAATATCGACCAATCCACATAAAACTGGTCAAATTTCACATGCAACACAAGTTGCTAAAATACAAATCTTCACAATGCAATGGTCAGTATACGCGCGAAATCGATCGCCAAAAAGTAAACCACCAGCTGGCCACCCGATTACTCCGCAACGCCGAAACGCGAAAAAAAAGGGTTTTTCAGCCGGCGCTCGTGCAACAGCTTGAAAATGATACTTAAGGCCAGTTCGGTAACAACAATAGACGCAACGCTCGAAGAAACGAGAGAGCGCGAGCGAGCTACGAGGGGCCCGAGAGCCATCAATCAAGCGAGATTTTTCAAAACACGTAACAGAACCCGCGCGAGGCGCAAAGCCTGGGTACCTAATATATATACACACTCGGTTCACTCTCACTCCTGTACGGTATACACTCCCGTACCTATATACGCACGCGTGAAACGTGAACTTCAAAGATTTACAACGCAAAGATAATATTACATTATTCTCGGCGTGGCGCGAACGTGACCGCTAGCTCTCACTCTCGCTCTCCTTTTCTCTCTCCTCTTCCAAATCGAATCTCTTATACGGTACCTACATATTGTCGAGTAGATCGCGGTGTCGGTACGTATAAAAAGGGCTCGAGGGTGGCGCGCGGTGCGTGCGCGCGCTGGCTAGGTACATTAATTATGCCCACTTTACAGGTGCCAACAACTCTCTCGATTTATCTGATCCGATCCGATCCTGCGCTCGTACGCGAGAAACACCTCGGAGTCTTTTGTACTTGCGTTGTGTGAGTGTGTATAGGCTGGTTGGTATGAGGGTGTACGTGTCGTTTACTGGTTTGGCGTCTCGCTAGAGGCGCGTTTACATCGACACCGAGACTCGACGCTTGGAGTAGATGGAGCTGAGGAGATTCGATTTGCCCGGTGGGTGTGCGAGTGCGGAAATGAATGGCGGAGGAATGCGCTCAAGTGGAAGGAGTTGCGGTTTTGAGAAAGTTTTTGATCATTGCGATGCATTGTTGTGACGATTTATTCACGTTTGGGATTGGTTCGTGCCTTCGAGGCGCCACGACGTAGAGGAACACATGCAGGCCAAATAGTGGCCACTTTCTCAAATGCCAATTTGTATATTTTTGTTTATTATTATAATCGTGGAGAGCTGAGTTACCTTGGATCTATGCGCGGTTGTATAGTATCATAATTATTATTTAGTATATATATCTTGTAGTTTAAGTAGTATTAAAATAAGTTGTGGTTAATCCACAACATCTTTTAATGGTCGTTCAAGAAAATAAATTTTACAGTAACGATAATTATTCTCCACGAATTAACAAAATCATATTCACTTTCGTTGAGAAGATAGTCCACGTATATGCCGAGTGACTTCACAGCTTCTCTTTACTTTTATAGTATACACAAAATTATGCAATAAATAAGAGCATATAAAAACATAAATCACGAAAAAATTGCTTAATTTAAAACAGGCTTAACCCTTTGTGGCTTAGTGGCTATTATAATAGACACCTCTTTCGTCTACGATTTGTATGTATAAAAATTTTATTTATAGGTGTATATAAATGATTTTACATTCTTCTATTAGCTAAGAGGTTTCGCTATAATACTAATTAACAAAAATTGATATTGTATTTCTTGTTAAATAGTTATAAATAAACAAGTAACGAAAAAAGCTGTTTTTTTAAGAAAAAAATGTGGGCCACAAAGGATTAAAGAACATTTTTAAATAAGAAAGTGAAAAATCATGAACGCCGCGGTGCATCTATAGATCTAGAATTACAATCTTTATTTTAAAAACTAATTTTTTTATGACCCTTTTGACTTTGTATGTGATTATTTTTAACAATATTTCTTGCCCTGAAAAGGTTCATAAATACGACAAATGAAACCTTATCAAATCTAAAATAAATTACTTTTATTACCTCGTTGTGAGCAACAAATTAGAGTTTCATTATCTAACGCTAACCAAAACCAGCAATTAAACTTTCGTATTTTCCACATTAAAAAAGACTCTAAAAAATGCTGCGTTTTCCACCTCACCGCATAATCCATCGATGATCGCTCCAAGCCTCACCTCGCCAACCCAAAAAACCCACACATAATTACTCCAAGAAAATAATTGCCTCGCGCACCTTCCATCCACCCATTCGCAAAAAAAAAAGATCCGCGTCAAGCAAAACGACGACGTCGGACCGAATCCCCATCTCCACTCCCGTAACATCAGCCTCTCCACCTATTAACAATTATCTCGAGCAATCAGCTTCGTGCCTACACACAAAAAAGCCGTCCGCGCGCGATTTTCCGCGCCGCGTCCACACGCCTCGCAGAACCGTGAGAAAGGACGTCCCAGGATACCCACACACATACACGCACACACACATGCGCACCAGGAGGAGACGAGGAGGGAAGAATATAAAATGGCGGAGCGCGCGCCGATAGGTCGAGTATCGATTGCGCACTTTGCGCGACGCGTACCGTGGCGACGCGAGGCGTTCGTTGCGCGTATCACGCGGAGTGTACGTGTAGGTGCACGAGTGCGCAGGTGTACACGCTTGCGGAAAGGTGTGCGAGGTGGAATGCTTGTGGAGGTATGCGAGTGCGCGTACGCGAGGGGGTAGAGAGTGGAGGTATTACGAGTGTAGCGGAGTGTATAGGAGAGGCGGACATGCGCGGAAGCGACGGATCGCTGCGAGGCTAGGATCGCTGGAAGAGGTTTTAGGAGGTGTGTAGGCACGATGATGTTGTGTTGTGTTGTTGTATGTTTTATTTAGTGAGTTAACGATTTGGGTGCGAATAGATAATGATTATGAAATGGTGGGGAAAACAAATTTTTAATCAGCTTGAAGGTAGATGAATAAAGTGATTGGATATCTTCAATTTTTAAATTCTATCAAAATTTTTGGAGTAAATGTCTCAGTTAACGAGATTGAAGTGAAACTTATGTTCCAAAATTTTTAGATTGTTGATGAAGAGCTACTTGACAGAAGGCTTGTCCAAAATTTTTAGATTGTCAATGAAGAGCTACTTCGCTGATGACAAATGATAATTGTCTCAACTTATTCGTTTTTTGATAAATATTGAAGTCGTTTTAATAACGGCTGTTAAAATATTCCTAAGTTCCGGTTTAAATTGATCTTAAATATTTTAAAAATATTATTTTTATTAATTTAATATCTTTTCTGAATCTGAAATGAACATTTTGAGATCTTTTTGGTATCTAATATTTAAGATCTTATGTATTTCAATCAATTATTAGCATTTTTTATAATTTTTAGGTCTTAATTATAGATAACAATTTGTGACCAAATATTCATTTTGGATTGAAATATGTTCTTAATTAAAAGAATTATTCTTTAAACATTTTTAAAATGTCTCGGTCAGTTAAAACGTTAGAATAATAAGGGCTTTTAAGCACGTTTTAAGATTTATTGTTTCAAAATAGGAGCAATTCAAGACATTTCAAGGGTAATACGTCTTTGAACACGCGTAGATTTTATGTAAATTTTGTAGTAATTGTAAAATTTTGGGTGGGGGAGACTGGGATAGAACGGGACTTTGGGTACAAAAGTAATACACAATGCCTTTAAAAAGATGAAATTTATTACATCATGTCTCAAATGGTTTCTGACAGTATGTATTGTAAGTAAAATAAAAATTTGAGTGCAAAGAAAAATTTTGTCGTGGAACCGGTATTAATTATATTCTTTTGTTTCTTACATTCCCTGTTAAATCATGTTTATTCTTGGTTTATTTATTTCGAGAACCAGTTTAAACTTATTCTATACAAAATGATAAAGTTGTATTTTACTTTTATTATCTCTAAAAATTTTGAGATTCAGTTAGTTATGCATACAGATTAATACTCTTTATAGGTGCATTTAAGCAAATGCAATTTCGTTTTACTCCAAGCAGTGCTTCGTAATAAGTTTCAGACTAAATTTGGAATGGCCCACTGACGCGAATTTTTTAAGGGTCTATTATTGCGTATCGTCAAAATACTACTTACAATAAAAAAAATTGTCTTGCATAGTCTGACCACTGAAGCCTAGATTACGAAAAATTATTGATCAGAATCTCAACTTTGCAATTCTGTGGCCAATCACCCATCATCTAAAAAACCCTATCCAAATACTTTTACAGTTAAATAAAGAAACGTATGAATGAATTTCAAGAATCCCAAAAATCTAAAAATACAAAAGCTCGAGCCTCAACGTCACCGAATCATAGCTCAACAGAGAACAAATCAAACTCAACGATCGAAAAGGAGAAATCCAGCCAAACGGCATTGCAACGCGAAGGCCAGTTCGATTGGACTCACGCGCAGGCCCACACCTCCGCCCGTGCACACCCACAACACACACGCGCGCGTTCTCTCTATCGAGGAGTTGATTTTTCTCGGCCATAAATCGAGATTAGCGTCGCGCGGTAGGTCGCGAACGAATGAATATATAGAAGCTCGGAGCGGCGGCGGCGGCGGCTCATCTATCCCACGAGCCGGCGCGAGAGGCTCGGATTTCGCCCTTCGAAAGGGTTCGCGCGAGCGCGATGAGACCCCGGCTCCGTGCGCCGGGTGGCAGTACGTCATCCTCGCGAGGTGAGAGACTTGCACTTCTTGACTTACCGCGAGGCGGCTCGAATGTCGCGCGCGTAAGTCGCTCGCTGTGCAGTGTAAGGGTCTAAACGAGGGAGAGCGTACGAGAGGGAGAGGGTATGATTCGAGTGTGTTTGGTTGGCGGAGGTGTACGACATGGATGTTAAATGGATGTTTGTTTTGAGGTTGAAATTGGTGGGAGGAAAGGTATTGGTGAGCGGGATGGTGGAGATGCTTGGGTAGAGTGGGGATGTAAGGTTTGGTAGATTGGAAATTTATGTGGAGAATAGAGGAAGCGTGGATTTGAAGATGTTTGTGTGATGCAAAATTTGATTTGAGTGATTTAATCTCTACTATCGCTAAATTTGGTAGTTGTATGAGTGTCATGTGTATAAATTAGTATAATAGTATGTCATGGTTAGAGCGTTAGAGGTCTGTTTCATTTGAAAATGAAATTATATAATTCAAGCTTTGTAAATATTTTCTTGAAAGTAATTTTTTTGCAGAAGGAGGTCATTTTTATCTTTGTTTTCACTTTTTTTTTGCAAAATTAAAATGAATGTCTTGGATAAACTTCGGTAAAAAAGAATTGTTTCATGTAAAAAATTATATAAAATGTATCATAATATCAGTCAGAAACTTTGGAATAACTACAAAATAGAGCAATACAACAATTTTTATAGAGATACAATATTTTCTATGCTTTATGAATGTTTCATGCTTTGTAAACAAATTAAATTATAAAAACGGTTAACTTATACATTAATTAATGTATTAAATGATAAATTTCATGAAAAAATCCATTATGTTAGTCAGATAGGATATCGAAAAATAATCAATACCTATTTTTTCTTTTTTCAAATGATTATTATTAACAGGCACAGCAGGTTGAAATGTAGCTCGTTACAAACTTCCACTATATAATATATCTTTATAGTCAGAGTTTGTGATGTCACGCGAGATTTCAACCTGTTATATCATTCTTATAATAATCATTTAATTAAAAAATGAAAAAATATACGTATCTATTATTTTTCAATATTCTATCTGACTGACATAATGAATTTTTTCATCAAAATTTCCCTATTAATTAAAGATACTCTTAAAAAGATTACAATTTTAGAATTTTAACATATTTTATTAATTTTTAAGAATCTAACACGGTATGAAATAATTGGCAAATTTCGAATTTTTTACGTTTTGACTAGATTATTTTAAGCTTACCCTTACTAGTTTAAATCTACCACCATATTTTATTTAAAATTCATGCTTAATTATCCTTTGAGTATAATTTTCCAGGCTAGATAGGTTATATTGCAAATTGACTCTTACCAATATTTGTAGGTGTTTCTTAAGATAAATTTCATTTATCAAAATAATGAATATATTTTTAATCCATAAATCATTCTTCATAATAAAATTGAAACTTAAAACATTATCAAAATGTCCATCAACAACCGAATCCACATTTTCCAACTAAAATACCTGCGAACCAGCATAGCATTAACGACCAAATTTGCATTCGATTTTTCACCTACCTTCCACTTTTAAATTATGCGCTAAAAAAAAGGACAAAGTAAAATCCCTTAATTAGGGGTTTCCTTGGCACGTCCACGATGGCCGCGCCGCTGCCCTCATCAATCAACATCAGTGTAGAGCAGCGCTCGGTTGACCGCAGCACGAAGCAGTTGTTTTCCCGCGCGCGTTATAGCCGATCCATCAATTCGCTCTACCGCGCGCGAAAATTTCGAGAAATCTTCGATCCTTCGACATGATGCACAACAGTGTCCCTCTCTCTCTCTCTCTCTCTCTCTCTCTCTCTCTCTCTCTCTCTCTCTCTCTCTCTCTCTCTCTCTCTCTCTTTCTCTCTAGCTGTTAGATGTAGAAGGGCGGTGCGGCATGCTCCGTAACATATTTTGAGGTTAGAATTAAAGTGCTACAAGTCAAATTTTTTTATTTTCGAGAAATTTGAGGTCAAAGTTAAAATTCGATCGATCGACCGTACATGAACACTGATGTTTATGAGAATTGCCGAATAAAAATTTGCTCTTAAAATGCTATTCCTACGGTATTTTGGTATGCTGTATTGATTTCTGGGGTCAGTTTTGATGTACAAGCCTTAAATATTAAAGTATGAGGTTTATAATAAGATTGTATTGAAAATTTGTTTTTACAAAATTGTGTCCACAAATGGACAGGTCGGCGTGTCCGGAATGAGTCTATAGCATACCTAATAGTTCTTTATTATTTAAGGAACCCAACAATACCATTATCTCAATTTTTTGATAATGTGACTTGTATGACTATCATTCATATATATATATATTATGACATGTTAACGGTGCCATATCATAAGGTACCACGCTGCGCGTAATTGTTTTTGTATATTAATATTGCTTACGGCTGTAAGTATGTCACCTATCAAAGGCATACTGTAAACAATTGGTACATTTTTTCTGTCACGGCCGCCCGGTCTAATGTTGATGTATTGTGAAGAAGACATTCATTTTCTCAGTGTAATTAGATTGTCTTTGTTATAATCTTTACTTCACTGTATGAGAAGAAAAGAAACACAGACAGGAAGGAAAATAACGAGAAGTAAATGGGATGTACAGATAAAAACGAATTTGTAATTTGTCATTTTTTATTTGTTATAGACTCACTACTTGTTCACAAATTAATTATATTCTCATCTATTATAAGAAGTTAACGTTCGTTATAAAGTTTTTATTAAATTGGGATAGCAACAGTTGATTTGACGAACACAAATCTCTTTCTACTTGGAACTGTCTTTCTCTTCTCATATACTATAGAAAGAAACGATATGATTGTAGCTTCACATTTCTAGTGGGAAAATTAGTGAGAAAATCAAAGTCGAAAAAATAAGTAAGAAAGAGAATAAGACTTATAAACCAGGAAAATATATTTATTAATGTTCATGTATTTTGTCTGGAGCTGAAACGTATTAAATCTCATCGGTGGGGATTACATTTCTCTTAATTGTTCATTGGCTCCAGACGAAATACATGAACATTAATAAATATATTTTCTTAGTTTTAGAGTCTTAGGACTCATTCTCCACGAGGGAACAGGGATACATCTAGACACGTCTAGTCGTGTCTTCTGCTGTGTAAAAGTATATCTACTTATATAGCGACGAAAGTCAACTCCGCTCTCCACTGAGAATGGGGCCTTATTCTCTTTATATACTTATTTTTTCTACTTTAACTTTCTCACTAATTTTTCCTCTAATTATTCTTCTTCTATTCTAGATAAGAAGAAAGAGAAAGTTCCAAGTACAAAGAATTTTGTGTTCGTCAAATCAACTGTTCCTATCCCAATTTAACTAATTATGTGTAAAAATTGTTAATCTAACAAACTAAATCTGTACCGCTATTGTTTATTAAAATAACCAAATTATTATAAAAAATTATCATATCTATACAATTTAAAATATTAAAAATATTATTCCCCTGTATAACAAATTATCGTTTCAGGTATTATAAGACATTGCTGATTTACTTCAATATCCTGGGTAAAAGTGGGTATTGACAAATGAAAAAAAATGTTTTCATCTCTTCTGACTATTAAACTATCTTAAATCATGTAATAATATATCTTTTAACAGAGCGATTTTTAAAATTAAGCCAATTTTTGTTACTCTTATTAAAGTGAATTTCCGTTATTTAAGGTGGTTCTTTAATGAGAATCTACTTAAATTATAAAAATGTATACAATAATTTGTTTACGTGTTACCTACAATATCATAAATAATAGCCGATCGTTATAGCCTATCCATCAATTCGCTGCACCGCGCGCGAAAGATTCGAGGAAAATGGAGTCGATTTTCCAGCTGGTCAAAAAAAAAAAGAAAGAGAAGAGAGAAGAAGGAGGAAGAAGCCACATGACTCGAGCAGCTACACGCGTATTATGTACGTTTGTTCCGCTGTTGCAGTCTGGTTGCTACTTTTGTATAGTATAGAGGCAGTGTTGGTGGTGATCCGGTGAGATGACAATAGCTGGGTGTTGCGGACGGGTCTCCAAATATTTTCACAGCCACGCGATCGCGCACCATTGTCACGATTCACGTACACGGTCTCCATTATTCGTGCGTTTCTTTTTCGGAGTCCCTCTTGGTGGCTTTCCACGGGTGTCTGTTTATTTCGGGAGACGAGCGACACCGGGGATTAACGTTTGATTTTTGGGGAAAGTGTGGTAATGTGTGTACACTGGCTCGTCAGTTGGTTAGTGGAGATGAAAGCTTGTCAGGAGCCGAATTTTCCGGAGTTTTGATGTGCCTGGTAGGGGATACGGTCTTCTCTCAAATTATCTGGCTTTCTCGCGTTCCATCGCATTATCGATTAGCTGAAAACAAAGTCTCTCATGCCATTTCTTATATTATTGGTATAATGGAAAGAGTAAGTGGAAGACGACGAGGTTTGTTTAAATAAATTTAGTTAACATGCATATATGATGATAGTAAATGTCTCTATATGATACCAACTATATAAACTATTCAAACTACACACAAACATAAACATGATAATATTAAAATAACTTTAAACTTATTTTTTTATTTCAACATTTTTTGTTGATAAATTCATTTTATTGATATTAGAGATAAACTAATTGTACTGAGAACATAATTAGGCAAGAAATATTTTTTACATAAAATAAACAATTTTAAAAATTTAAGTTAAATTTATCTAAATTCATAATAGCATAAGCCATTATGATTCAAATAAAATATTTTACAGAAGCAATATGAGCTAACCTGATTTCTTATACTATATCTCAATATTATGGCTATAACTTGCAAGAAGAAAGACGTACCTATATCGGCATTACGTTTGAGAAGTGCGTATCTTCGCATTACATTTAAGAAATACATATCTTGGCATTACGAATTTAAAAGGACGTATCTCGCTACAGTTGATTCAACCCGAAGTCCAAAAGTTTTAAAGAATTCATACAATGGCATTCTAATTTATAAAATATATTATGCATATAAAATAATTTACTGTATGGAATAATTATTAACTAAAAAAATTAGTTGATTTTTGTCTACCATAAATTAATAAAGCAGTAGTAAGTTTGCATATTTTTTAAATTATGTTCACTTTTGCTACTTATGTCGTTTTTAACATTCTTTTTACTTCTATTTTGTAACTCAAAACAGTTTTTATCACCATGAGTAATGCAAAAATAAAAATAATTTAAATAAATTTTTTTCAACTTTTAGAGTAATAGTCACTTTACCCTAATTTCCCCTGTACTGAAATAATAGATCGCAAATTGGAGTCGTATGTGATCATATATATATATATATATGGTCATACATGATTATATATATAATCATGTATGACCATTTAATATATATAAGTTCATTTTTAAGCAGGGTATCATGGCATTAACTCCATTAACAATGGTGTGCTTTTTATCAAGTTTTCGAGTCCAGAAAGCTTTTTATGTTTAAAAGCATTCATTCTGAAAATTTGTATGCTATCAATACTTAATAATATCTTGATCCTACACGTCACATTGAATCATTATTTTCAATACCATATTTATTAAAGGAACTTTGTTCCTCACACGATTCTAGGTGACATAAAAACGAAAAAATTTTTTCGACGGCTATTCGACTCCTCTTGACATGTATTACAAAATGAGCGGAGTACTTTTTGTTAAATTATTTTTTTATTCTTTTTCGTAAATCCAATCAATTTTATAATAAATATTAAATGTTTTACAAAAAATCAATTGGATTTCCATAAAAAAATAATAAAAAAACTTAACGAAATCGTGCTCTGCTCTGTTTATAATACATGTCACATGAAGTCGAATAATCGTTGAAAAAAAGTTTTCGTTTATTATAGACTCATCTAGAATCGTGTAAGGAACAAAGTTCCTTTAATAAATATGGTATTGAAAATAATGAGTCATTGTGACGTGTAGGATCAAGATTTTGAGGTTCTACAACGATAAGATTTAAGATATTATTGTGTATTGATAGCATACAAATTTTCAGAATGATGCTTTTAAACATAAAAAGTTTTTTGAACTCATAAGAAAAAAAATCTTTTTGGGTTTAACCCAGGTCTGCTCCTATAGATTTTCACACCACTTTAGAGGTACTGTTATAGGTGCATCGGGTTTTCTTTTCATTTTAAAAATTAAATGTAATTAAAAACTTTCCGCATGGCGCTGGCACGCTATTTGATTTATTTTTTGTTTAATAATTCTAATTTAAACCGTGGAACCCTATGCCATATAAATATTTAAAATAATAAAATAATGTCATTTACTGAACATTGAAGTTGACACTGTCATTCGCATATTTTACAAAGTAATCATTCAATCCACAAATCCACAATCCAAAAATATTGCATGTATATGATGTGCAGACTCTTACAGAAGCAGATCATATGTTTGTGAAATATCGCCATTTAAAAAAAATTACGTTTTCGTGAATAACAAAAGAAAGAAGATAGCTTATGAAAAATTTCATGATAAAATGAATATGAAAAAATAAAATGAAATAAATTTACTTTGAAGCGATCACATTATTTCTAAAATACCAAAATAATTTATCTAATTGATTTCAGAATGTTGTAAAATAGGGAAATAGTTATAAAATAAAAACGTCTTAAAATTTCTTTTCAATGCTTTCTCAAACTAAATAAATTGTTCCAAGTGAATTTATTTATTCTAATACATTAATTTTAAATTGCTATATCTATTTCTAATTAATAGCTCAAAGAAGATGTTTTTTTATCATTGATAATTTGTCAAAAGATACATTACATAAAATGGTATGCTTATGATCATAAATTGCATTATCGCTTTCAAAATATCGTAAAATATGAAAATCATTATAAAACAAAAACAAATCAATAAATCTTAAATTTTCTTGTGATTTCGCATCTTCATCAAAAAAGAAATAAAAGTTCATTTGTTTAATAAAATGTGACCACGATATTCTCAAGGTATAAGCAATCAAAATTAAAAAAAATATAACCTCAAATATCTTGAAAGATATAAGACCTCATAGATATGGGCAAAGAGTTCAGCCAAGATATACTGGAAAGCTACCTTTTTCAGCATAATTTATTTTAAAGATTTTCCATCATATGTTTCCGAGATATCATTTAAACAAAAATTGACTTTTTCGTGTATAGCAAAAGAAAGGAGATAGCTTATTCAAAAATTTCGTGGTGTTTTCTTTTAATTCAGAATGTTCATTAAAAAACGAAAAAAATGAGCCCTGATTTGCAAAAAATGATCTCGCCATTCTCGAGATATAAACGAAGAAACAAAAAGTTTGTAAAAGAAACAAACTCAAATAACTTAGAATATAAAGGTCGTGATAATCTGGGCAAAGAGCATATCCAAGAGTTAGTAAAACGCTACCTATCTGAAAATTTTCATGATAAAGACTTGAAAATATTTACAGAATATTCTTTTCCACATTCCAAATCGCCTCAAATTATTACAAAATTTTTTCATCATATATTTCCCAGATATCGCCGTGCAAACAAAAAATCATGTTTTCGGGTATAACAGAAAAAAGGAAATATCTTATTTAAAATTTATGATCGGAAAAGATAGGTAATTTTATGCTCTTTCAAATGCATTTAAACTGATTCGATAATATTATTTCAAACATCCCAAAAAACTCAAGAAACTAAAACTGAAAAATCGAAAAACCGCTAATAAACAAAATTACATCGAAAAACAAAAAAAAATATTTTTGAGCCTCTTTACTTAAACGAAAACAAAAATATGAGCCCGTGGAATATTAATTTTGACCGTGAATATTCAAAGTAATACTCATCGACATCCATTTACACACACACATACACATACATACATACAGATACACACGCATATACACGCTCACATACACATACACATCCATACGGCGAATATTTTTTCGAATCGATTTATTCGAGCTCCCCAAGTCATATAATATGTTTTTACGTTAAAAATGTAAAAAATATTTATATCTAATCAATGCATTCTGAAGTAAACTTGACTCTATTTCTCGGTTAATATAGTCATTTAAATTGAAAAACTATATGTTGCCACGAGCTTTGGCTACATTAAAGTCTTCACCTCATTTCTCTGGTAAGGCTTTACTTAATAAATTGGCATTGTGTCTCCTATATGCCTATACATTCCTACGTATCAAGATCCTTAGTTGTTGCTTCTATTGCTAGGTGGACATGTCATTTACGTGCCACAACTATACTTTAGATTGGTAGATATACACCTGGCTTTCTTGGTATATTTGGGCTATACTTTTTGTTCAGTGAACGTCTAAGGAATTGTATCCGTCGTTATTGAAAAAATTAACGGATACATTGGTCGAAACGCAGATTCCTCCTTTTAAAATTTCAAACATTTTTTTCTCTGAACTTAGTTTCTGTTTCATAATTTTGAACTATTGTTCCGTCTTTTACACGTAGTTATGCTCAAAAGTGAGATTTACGATCTTTGGATTAATATGCATTCGTTACTGTATAGACCAGTGTAAATAAACTCATATTCGTGGATTTTTCGTTGAAATCTCCATATTCTATTGAAATAAGACCTGAAACACGTGAACTTTTGATGAGTAGAACTCAAAATCTATATGGTACAGCGATCTGAAAATTGCAGGGATATTCTTTGAGATAAAAATTGATTTTTCTCAATAAGAAAATAGGAAAATACAAAAAAATCTAAAAATCAGTCATTTTTATTTTATAAAAAATTTGATGAATAATACACATATTCACTGTATTATAATATATAATAATATAACAATATAAATATCAAGGCAAGACAAACATCCAATTTTCGAGATAGGAACATGACTTTTTAATGTCAGTCAAGATTTTAACAAAATTTTATGATCAAGATCTTACAAAATCTTGTTCTTGTTTAATTTAAATATATTTTTTCAATTTGTTTTTATATTTAATACAATAAATAATTTGATTGCGTCAGTACATACACATTACCATGATGTTCTAGATTATAGGAATTACAAAGTGTTTGATGCGAATGTTTCGATTCCTTAGAGGTTGTTTATAAATTACGTAAGACATTTTGAAGGAGGGGGAGGGGGAGAGTGGTCAAAATTCATCTTACGTAAGCTGTTTTTTAACGGATTAAATTTACGCGGACTTTTGTCTGATGGACAGCTGGGACCGCTCGCCGCTCTTCACGACGGTGGGCTTGCACCTTGCCAGAAAGTTGCTCGAATCCGGAGCTAGTCCCGAGGGTTCTGTATTCGAGGAAGCTATTATACGCGGCGACAAGGAACTGATTAGGCCTCTTTTGGACTACGGCACTCCTCCGTGGCGTATGCAGCTTCAGTCGGGAACGTTAACGTCATGAGAGTCTTGCTGAATGGCGGGGCCGATGTCAATGTTGTGTTCACTTACGAGATGGTGAGCGAGGGCGAAGCAGTGGACATGTCAGCCCTCGCGCACGCCGTCGATTTCGAGAGACGCGCCATGGTGTACTACCTTTTGGAGAATGTAGCCGACGTCAACTTGAATGACAACGGGGCAGTGCTGTTGGTTAGCGTCATAGAGACTTTGATTATTAACCGAGATAGTATCGATTCGGAAATTGCTTTTCTACAATTGAAGCGCATAGTTCTTATTGACGCGGGAGGATCTTACGTTTACCAAGAGATCTTCGAGGCTATAGAGAAAAATGCGGTGATAAACGCTGAGTATGACTTTTATCGCCGCGAGCTCCAGAGCATGAAGTTCAACAAGATTTTCGACGCATCGTATGTGACTTACTTTTATATACTGACGATGCAGAGCAATGATCTGGTGATCACAATACGAAAGTTTCGGTATATGCAGATCGATTGGAATTGAACTATTGTCGAGGATTGCAGCATCTGCAAATGCTCGACGAATACCAGATATTCTTGTACGATCGTATTTTCACATATATACTGCCCTACGATGTCACAGCAGAAAAAGGCAATACGTTTGCGACGAAGACCTTAGAAGTACTGTAGAAGATTCTTATTTTGAAAATTATATTTTCGACATTTTATATAGTAAGTAATATTGTTGTAATTCAATTATTTGCTAAAAATATGTTAGATTTAACATAATAAAGTTTTCATAAGGATTACAGCTACTTTTATTATATAATATGATCAACTTAATGTTCCCCGTTAATTCTGGACCTACTTTGTACGGAGAATCTTTTACAAAATAAAAAACGGCTGCCAATTCATTGGCATTTAGAATCCTCAAACGAAATAAATTGTTCCAATATGAACTTATTTATTCTAATACATTCATTTTAATTTTTATCTAATACATTAAATCTCAAAAAGGTATGTTTTTTCTTACCAATTGTTTTCAACAGATAAATTATAAAAAATTATAAGCTTGTGATCATAAATTGCATTATCGATTTTAAAATATCGTAAAATAGAAAAATCGTTATAAAATAAAAGCGAATCGAGGAATCTTTAATTTTATTTATAAATTCGTATATTCATAAAAAAACAAATAAACATTCGTTTGTTTAATAACAAATGACCGCGTCATTTTCGAGATATAAGCAATCAAAATTATAGAAAAAATATAAACTCAAATATTTTAAAAGATAGAAGCCTCATAGTCTGGGCAAAGAGCTCAGCCAAGAGATAGTGGAAAACTACCTATTCCAGCTCAATTTATTTTAAAGGTTTTCCATCATATGTTTCCACAATATCGCCGTTTAAAAGAAAAAGACGTATTCGTGTATAGCAAAAGAAGGAAGATAGCTTATAAAAAAATCACACCGGAGAAGATACGTAATTTATGCTCTCTTAAATGCATTTATACTGAATCGATCATATTATTTCTAACATATTAAAATAATTTACCTCAGCGATTTAAAAATGACGTAAAATAGAGAAATGGCTGTAAAACAAAAACGGGTCGATGAATCTTAACATTTCTTTTTAATTTCGAATTCGCATTAGATAACGAAAATAATTACCGCGTCGTTCTCGAGATCAAAAAAAATTTTGAAATAAAACATAACCTCAAATAACATGGAATATAAAGGTTGTTATAATCTGGGCTTCTAACAGTCTCAAGAGATAGAAAAAGCTACCTTTCTGAAACTTTTCAGAAGGAATAATGACGTTTTAGTCAAGTAATATTTTGCCAAAGGCGATTATTGTTAACAAAATGATTTTTTTTTAAAACACACACACATACACGCACACGTCCATACAGACTTTTTCTAAAAATAGTGTATTTTGACTCCTAATAAAACTTTCTTTTACCATCACAAAGCTTCCTCTATGAGGAAGCAAAACAATATTATTGTATGAAATAGAAATATAGTATAAATATCATAATATTAACAGTAGCTTTATAAAATGGTAGGGTACGTTAAGGGGTACATCACCCCTAAAACCTGAAATGAAAATAAACATTCTGTATAATGTAAATATTTATTTTTGAATGCAGATTTTAAAAGTGGCGTGCCCCATTTACGACCAAATATTCTAAAAAATGTGTGCCGCAAAGGGTTAATAGTTCAAAAAAGGTGGGTTTTTATTTATTAGGTTTAAGGTGGGTATAATAGAGCCTGTCCATATTGACTTCAAACCGGTATGAGAAAAATATAAAGTATCCGCAAGAAGAATCTAGAGTATGTAAAGAGGTTAAATCGATCTTTATGTGAATATACGTATGTGAAGTACGTCACCAATGATACGTCATGGCACACCTTCATCGATTTCATACTTTTGATTTTTCGGTGGTATAAAAGTTATATTCATTTTAAATTACAGTTTTCCACACCACCCCAGAGGTACTGTTGTAAGTGCGTTGGTTTTTTTTCTTTTTTTAATTTGGAAGGAGAAATACTTGCTTTAATTATAATTAAATTTTTATTTAATTACTTTTAATTAACTGTGGAAACCATCGCCAGTAGCCCTAAAAACCACAGTTATTTATCTATATATGACTCCATTTCAATGCAATTTTTATTTTTACATCGAAAAAGAGATTTTAGTAAACATACATACATACATACACACACATACACATATAATACAGACATTTCTAAAAATAATGTATTTTGATTTCTTGAGTCTCACAATATGTTTCTAACATGTTTTTAGCAAAACCTTTTTTTTTATCATCACTAAGCTTCCTCTTTGAGGAAGCAAAAAACTATTTATTATATACATTTTATTATGTTAAACTTAAAATATTATTAATTAGTCATCAGTCATTAGTTCAAGTAAAATTAATTACTAGATAAAATATCGAGAATATAATTTTCAAAATAAAAATTTCCTAAATTATTTTGAAGGTCGTGATTGTAAAAGTACTCACTTATTTGAACTGTGAGCTCGTAAGGCAGTATGTCTGCGAAAACACGATCATTTAACAGTACCTGGAATTCATTGATCAATTGCAGACGCTGCGAGCCACTGCTATAATTCATTTCCATTTGCTTTGCGAATTCGGGAAATCGCAATCCATAATTACCGGATGAGAATGCGCTTCTAACTTCCTCGCACCGCAAACAATGCATCAATGAATTGTCCTGCTTCATCAATACGTCGAAACACGTCAAAGAAGATAGGTCGCAAACCTTGCTCGATTTCATTCTTTGAAGTTCACGAAGAAAAGACTTGTACTTTTCGTTCATGACCGCATGTCCTTGTAAAGCCTCGAAAATCTCTTTCTGAACGTACAAGCCTTGCGCTACCAGAAAAGCGATGCGCTTCAACAAGAAGCAAAAAATCGCCCTATCGACCTCAAGCATATTATCGGTGTCAGTATCCAGGGTCCGGATCCAGGTAGCAATCCATACACCTCCGTCGATCCTTAAGTTCACATCGGCTCCATTCTCCAAAAGGTAATTCACCATGTCCGGGCTCCTGCTATAGATCGCATATTCGAGCAGCGATGTCACCGCTGTTGCTCCCTTGCTATCAGCGACGCCAGCATTGACATCTGCCCCTTCCTTCAACAAGCGTCTCATAACTTTGACATCTCCGTCTACCGCGGCTAAAGCCGCGGCATCGTTACAATCGGCGCCGTGTTCCAGCATCAGAGCGACCATTGCCTCGTCGTCGCGACTAATGGCCTCCACGAGCACGAAAGCCTCGGGATCGGCTCCGGCCTTCAGCAGCTTTGACGCGATGTCCAGGGCACGTTTCGCGTCGATGACACTCGAGCAATACGTCAGCCGAAGCGGCGAATGACCCCTGTCATCCTTTAGACGAACGTCCGCGCCTTGATCTATCAGCAGCTCGGCGAGTCGACTATCCTCGCGCAGTTGGAGCGCCAGATAAAGTGGCGTTTGCAAGTTCGAGTCGCGAGCGTCGAGCAGTGCTCCGCGGTGCAGCAGCGACTGGCATACGATGTAACGCTCGACCTGGACGTCGAAGTGTATTATAGCCAGGTGCAGCGGACTCTGGTTCTGGTCGGTGACGACGTTGGCTCGGACTCCCTCGTCTAGTAGCCGACGAACCGATTCCGCGTCTTGATTTTCTAGCGCGGCGAACAGCTCGGCAACTCGCTCGGTGTGGCTTACATCGGCGTAATTCATCATTGCACAGTTCAGATAGGTCTCGGATGAGCCTGGTGCAGACGTGCGACGCGGTTAGGTTAAAGTACTGCGCGAGCGTTGGTTAAACTAGTTAAACGGGCTTCTGTTGCTTAGTGCCGTTTACCTACGCAACATTGCAGATTGAATGCTCAAAGAAAACTGACTGGCTAGCTATCGTGCGGGGTTATTTCTATCTGCAAGTCATTAGTATGAATGAATAGTGGAAAACTCAATAGTGGAGCCACAGCTCATATAGGGGAAACCCGGGTAGAGTCAAAGCAAGGCTAAAGTGAATCATGCGTATTATTTCTATAATAAAGTATCATTAAGCCAAATAGTATATTATTACCTGGACATTTCCGAATGTATTTAGCAGCACAATTAGTTTGCTGCTCTGAACCCTAGCCATGACCATTAGCACGGAGAAAGTCAGCCACGGCGCGCCACCGTGTCGCTTCAAACGTTTCCCCCAAATTGACCGTCAATCCGCGCAAGAGACAACTACATTTGCACACTACATTTTCTCGGACCTTTTATCCGTCTACAGGATGTTGCAGAAGACTTCATACTTTGTCAAACGGGCATATAAATTCAGTCGACCGTCGGGTCAATAACTATTATATTACATACCTTTTCGCGTGTGAATATTTTCATTATTTACAATATACTTAGAATTATTTTAACTTGTATTTTATTTCATCAAAACTCTTTACCTAACACGGCGTTCATTATTAATTTAATGAATGCACATTTACGCATGATTATATATAACTATAAAATAAATATAATAAACAATAATCCATTATACTACAACATTACATTTCTTTCATAATGAATCATAGAGAGTGTGTGTGCGTAAGTTTAAGGAGATGTTTAAACCCCCTGTTACCGACAAATACCAGAAACCACTTTTTTCAATTAATTTTTAATTTATAGCAAATATCTCTTTGAAACGTTGTTGTTTTTGATTAATACACTGAAAAAAAAATTTGTTAAATCTAAGTTTCCTTGAATCGTACTAAGAAAAGATTTACTTAAATAAAGTAAATATTTCTTAAATTTAGTAAATATTTATTGAATTGATGAATACCAGTCGAAACATAATTAAATATTTAGTATTATCAAATAAAATTTACTATTATCAAATAAAATTTACTATTATCAAATAAAATTTACTATTATCAAATAAAATTTACTATTATCAAATAAAATTTACTATTATCAAATAAAATTTACTATTATCAAATAAAATTTACTATTATCAAATAAATCTTTTCTTAGTACGATTCAAGGAAACGTTTACTTAGATTTAACAAATTTTTTTTCAGTGTACAACAACGTTCCAGAAACATACTTGCTAAAAATTGAAAATTAAATGAAAAAAGTGAATCCACGTAATTGTCGGTAACGTGTGGGTATAACATCACCTTAAATGTGATCTTAATGTATCTTCATACGTATGTATGTGTGTACTTTTGCGTATGAGTGTGACTTTTAATGTGTTCTTTTTTCGTATATATATGTGTGTGCACATGTACATGTAGTGTATGCAACTGTTTCAATATGTACCCGAGTATTTTGATGTTTGCTTGTGGTTGTGCGGGCTGTCTGCATGTGTTTTGATATATCTGTGTTTTAATGTGCGGATACACGAGATGTGGATGAGTATGCGCATGTTTTTCAATGAGTGTAAGAGTGTATGTAGTTGAGTATAGATATATATTTTTATGTGTGTGTGTGTAAGGTAAGGTGTACCAGTACCTGGCCACGTCCCAGTACCTGGTCAAACGCTCACATATTAGTTTCTATTGATTATTAGTTAGCTCCTAATCAAAATAATCTTGTGACACCACATTCTATAACTATCAAGCGTAATATATTTAAATTTTTTGGCAAATATTTATTTCATTTATATCTTTAAAAAAATATTTACTTCGTAATGGAACTGGTGACAACATTCACGTCTTCTTCAGATCAACGGTTAAGAAATGCCACTTTGAGTTTAAGAGTTATTAATTCTTTTGTAACTATGTCATGCATTTAAAAGTTTTCTAAGGTTATTCATTAGTATTTAGTAAAAATAAAATGCTAATGTGTGCAAAACAATAGTTTTTACGGTAATAAATACATGGCCAGGTACTCGTACTTGAAAAACCTTGTTCGCCCGATACCTGGCCAGCTATATGAATCGCATTATTATAAATAAATATTCGTATAAAACATATTTTGCTTCGTGTAATAAGCTTCTCTATAGTGACTATCGTCAGTTTATCAACATACTGTGATGACATATTAGTGAAAAATCAACAATAATTACTGTTGATGTTTGGCATCGCGGCACACAAAATTATATACAATTATATATGATTGTATACGACTATACATGATTATATATAATTATGTATAATTAGATATTCAGTTATATATAATCATGTATAATTAAATATGACACATTTTTACCCGAAAAAGACTAGAGTGCGTACGGTTTTTTAAAATTTTGTTTGAAATGACTGCAATATATGAGTCATTAAAAAAAATATGTTACATGAAAGTACCTATGAAAAGAAGCTCTCAAAAAAAATTGCAGCCTCTAAAATTCACTGTGTGACCCAGTAGAGTGATCTGAATTTTCAAACACAGCCAAAAAAGTCTATTTTCAACAAATTCTAAAGTGCTCATATTTTTATCAATTTGATCATAGCAAAATAGGAGTTCTTCATCTTTTTACAAACTTGAAGAAAAAAATATTAGACCCTCTTGACAGCTCTATTGGACACCTCTATAAAAACGAATGTAAACCTCAATTTTTGTGCTTATTAGGTTATGTAGCGCGCGTCGCTCCCTTTACTTAAGGTCTCGGTATACTGGAATGCCTGACGCAAACGCAGCGTGAACGCCAATACAAAAAGATAGGAGTGCGTAAAACGCGCATACCTATAATCTGCGTAAATTTAACATAGCACTGTAAAAAATCCTCTTGTAGATTTACTACTCTGAGAGTTGGAAATAAAAAGTCCTCGTCTGAGTGTAGTATTTTTACTAGAAAACTATAAATTTACAAGAGACGTTGTTTGAGGTTATGATGGCTAATTTTTTCACTCTTTATACTCGAATGAAACGCTATATTGGTTATACCTTTTTCTTTCAAGTGACTGTATAAATATTTTCGGGATTATCCCTTATTGTATTAGCCAAAAAGTATCCAAATTTTGAGTAAAACTGGATTTTTGCATTCGTCTAACATTTTTACCTAATACTACTCTGAATGTAGTACTTTTATTAGATTTTAGAACTTTTACTAGATTTTTGTAAATTTGTAAGTTTCTGTAACTTTACAATAACTGTAAAATTACTGCACTCAGAGTAGGATTATTTTTTTCCAACTCTCGGACTAGTAAATTTACAATTTTGTTTGTGAATTTACAACGGCGGTGTAAACCTACTACATTCAATGTAGGGTTTTTACAGTGGCGTTGTTTTTTACTACTCAAACTAGTAATAGATTTACAATTGCCGTTGTAAATCTACGAACGACTTCTTACAGTGTTGCGTTTGCGTCGCGTCGCGTCTCGAACTCGAGTATACCGCGACCTTAAACGCGCATGCGCGGTGCGTCGCAGCGCAGCGAGGCAGCCGATCAGGGAGACTACATCTACATCCACATCTACGAAAAATATAGATAAGACTAACAACTTGCATGAAACTTACATTTTGAATTCAAAAAATTGCTCAAAGTTAATTAGAGATGTATCGGAGCTCGCTAATGCCTCCGAACAATTATAATAACATCTCTAGTCAATTTAGTGCAATTTGTTTGGGTCTTAAATAATTGGATTAGGGTTTTTTCACGTAAGTTGTTAGTCAAAAATAAAATAAAACAATACAATAATACTGTATCATATTTATGTCATACTGTATGTAAATATTTTCAAAGCCTTGATAAGGGGAGGAAAAATATACTTCCGAAACGTTGGTGAATAAAAGTTTTTTAAAGAATATACTCGAAAAGATCACATATCATTATTAAAATATTTTATTTAAAGTTCCACAAAAACATAGATATATGTTTATTATAAAAACAAATACCAAATGGGAAAATAATTAATAATTTCTATTCCCATTTACATTTCATATTTCATTGATTATTTTCTATGTATCACGTAAAAATTATTCACTGAGCTCGCTATCGCGGTAAATACTTATGGAAACATGTATATCTATATTTTAAGTGCGAAATATTGTTTTGTTTATTAAATCCAAGGGCGCAAAGAAACTAACCTTTTTCCCTGTTTACTATATATATATATATATATATATATATATATATATATATATATATATATATATATATATATATATATATATATATATATATATATATATATATATATATATATATATATATATATATATATATATATAAATCTACGAATATATATATTGTCTGTAAATATAGTAAACAGGGATGTATACCGTCAAGGACCCAGTTCCTGATCAGTTAAGGCACGTCGTCACGTTATTTGTTGTGTCAAAGTGTAAAGATGAGGTATTCATGGGAAACTAAATTTCTAATAACAAATATAACTCTTAATCTTTAATATAAAATTGAAAAAACACGTAAATAATCAAAATTAAGTTAAATATAAAGCCTCAAAGAAGAAAAGCTGTGGGAGCAATTCCTGATCACTTAAGATTTGTATGGGAGTAGTTTCTGATCATATCAAGACCCAATTCCTGATAACATATATTATTGACGCATAAGTATTTTATTTGATAAATTAAAACTTATTAAGCAATACTAATACGATAGATATACTAAAATATAACATATTTTGGTTGTCTGATTATAAATGTGAAACTTAGGCGAAGTAAAAGTGCTCGGTTATTCGTACTCGGTCTACTGCACGATTTAGACTCGCGTGCTAGTTTATATTTATAACCTATAAAATGCCCATAGTGTTGTGATTTATTTTCACGTTGTGTGCGATTTTGGCCTGATAAATTATTTACGCATGGATTAAAACTACTTATAGAATTATGTTATTACAAATGTTTGTGTATATTAAGATTTTTAAACACACATAATACATGTAACTAATACTGATCAGGAATTGGGTAAACGATAAGAATTTAGACCCTATTTCTAATCACACGTATTTACAAATATCAATAATATTTCATATGAATGTTTTAAGTGATTTATACAACTAAACTGTTGAATAACTTAATACATAAGTTTCTCTACGGTCCATTACAACATTTTAAAGAAGTGATGTAAATTTCTTTGCATGCTCACTTGTAGTCAAATGCAGTAAGATGGTGTCAATCACGACGTTGTCAACAACGTCTAACTTTAACATTTTTTATCTTAAAAATGTATTTTACTAGTCAATTTGAAAGTTCTTTTATATGACTACCAAATAGTTTACTGTTACTAATTATTTTTTGAAAACAAATTTTGTATAAATTAATGTCAACATAGTAATAAATGTAACCAAATGATCAGGAACTGGGTCCGAGAAGGTATATTTCATTTATTTTGACTCTATCTGTCTCTACAGGCACTCTTATAATTTTTCTCTTATAATTTTGTACCTATCTCATTCTCTCTAATGGAGAGGTGATGAAAATATCATCTCTTCCATCGCCATAGTAGAACTTTTTGAGAAGGTAAATGTAATCAATAAGAGAGAAATGCTTTAAATTACAAAGTATATTTAAAATCTACGAAATTTAATTTGCGAAAATAACGTTTCTTAAAATAAATATAAAATTAAATGTATTTCGCCCCATACAGCCTACTGGGTTCGTCAAGAAGATATGTAGACATCACTATCTTCGACACAATATGATAAATTTTTTAAAGGGTACATATGGAAATTAAAGGTACAATTTACTAGCGGGAACGAAATATAAGTTCCCATCTAGTGGTAAAAAGAGAAAACATACAAATTATATATATACTGACTGTAAATATAGTGCAGTATGCTTTCGTTGCGCCTTAATAAAGATTGAAAAGTATGAAGCATTACAAATGGTGAATTAGACCAACAACGAGATACGAACCTAAGCTGCTAAATATAATATAAGAGTATATTATTTTATCATAACGTTTTTCTCCTATAATTTCGTTTAGTTTACATTTTTGTAAAAAATTAATCTTTTATTTCTTTTCGGTTTTGAGGAAGTGCAACGAAATAAAATATAATTCCGGTTATCTTCGAGAAAAACGAAAGTAAATGAAATGAATGTACTTTACTTTTGTTTTTAGTACAATTTTACATTGTCAATTTTGTTTAATTTTCTATTACGAAAATAATCGAAAAATCTAGGATTTGTATGGATAAACGAAATTTTGAAATTATTGCTGGCATTTTCAATCTGCCATATTGAACTTTGAAATTTTGGCTGTGGTATTTAAAAGTAAAAGTTTGTATGTCATTAAATCTATAGTTTCGACCAGATTTGATAACATGTTCATTAGAAAAATTACGTTTGGATAACATATTCATTAGAAAAATTACGATTGAATAATATATTCATTAAAAAAATTACGATTTTTTAGAAGAAAATGTGAAAATTTGGTTATCACTTTATTTAAGCCGTTATATTTAGTTTCATTTAGATAGGAATATTCGCAATATCTTCGGCGATGGGTAAATACTGAAAATAAGACAGTATACCTATCTGTTCAGGGAGATTGAATCATTCTTTTGCGTATAGACACAACTACAAGAGGAGAATTCGGTTCGTAGCGATCCATCAATTAATTGCTATAAAATGTAACGAGCGACTATATACTTTCGCACTTCTTATCGTTCATTCGATGTTTCAACAGTATGATGTAAAGTGTGAAAAATTTTTCTTATACTATTGGCATTGGACCACAATTTGCCTTAACATCTATGTAATTTCACTTAACACCGCTAGATGGGGAACCGGTCTCCTCTAGTAAAGTATATCATTTCTCCTATATAGTAAGCCACTCAATTTTTACCATCTTGCATATCTACAATAGGGGTTTTTCGTTTGATTGTACTGACGATGGCTCCCAGGCAAGTCTTCCAAAGCCAAGATACACATAAACTATTGTATAATCTTTTTAAAAAAAATTATTTTAGTTTAAAAATTTTGCAGTTTGGCCCTATTTTCATCTCCAAATTTTGCATCAGACGCATGATACTTGACAGACCATCAATGTAGATACCTACAGCAATGTATGCTGCTGTATCAAGTATATGTTTGCCACTGGAGAAAGATTTACAGGAGAAATCGCTTCATAAACGTCTTGAGATAGCGGTGCTTTGTGCGTGTAGTTTTTAAATCTCCAGTAGCTTTTTTTTGCCTTCTGCCATGAACACCATGACGCTTCTCCGCTCGGGCACTTATCATGTTTTCTTTTGGTGTCTGTTGAAAGTGTGTGGTCTAGCGTTGCGTAAATGCCATTGCGCATTTTTTTAACCGAGTCTGGATTTCTGCGTATTGCTGAACCATAATATTTAGATAACTCGTCGATCAGCTTTCCAGTCAATTTACCTTTTCCTCCAAGGCCTTTAGTTTGTTTTTTCAAATTTCGAAGACGAAAACTCAATCGTATTTGGGCATGATCGATGCACTCCTTTTACTTTATCGTGATGTTCTCGTAGAGCTTTGCATCGGTGAGACCTTTAAAGATCTTTGAATCTCCATCACCAACATAGTTTGGATATACCATACCGTGTAAAGATTCTGGTCGTTACCCCTTAACTGCAGTAATTTGTAATATTTTGATTTGAAATTTATAGTTATAATTTGTCAGCTGTAGGTATACAAGCCTATTAATTATTTAATAAATTGCAAACGATATCGGTCAAATATAATATCCGATGTAATTTATTTAGGTTTATTAGAGTTTAGTATTTATTATATTATTATAAATGTGAAATATATGCATTTAAGTGTATTAAAATCAAATATATATCGTAGAAACTTTATTATGTTACAGCTAGAAAAATATTAACATCAATCAAATTTCTACATTATCTTTAAGTTCTTGACCGCTAAAGTACTCGCTTATTTTAATTGTGATGTCATATGACGGTAAGGACGCGAAAACGCAATCGTGATAGCCTCTGGTATTGGTTGTTCATTTACAGCTGTTGCAATCCTCGGCTGTAGTTCAATTTCAATAATTCAGCGTACGCATGAAATTGCGTTTTCTGATCACTGGACGACATCGAGCTCGTAACCCCCTCGCAGTGCAAACAACGCACCAGTGCATTGGTCCGCTTCGTCAATATGTCAAAGTACGTAACAGAAGACAGTTCGCAAACCTTGCTCGATTTCATACTTTCTATCTTGCAAGTCTGAGACCTGTACAACGTGTTTACACGCGTATGTTTTTCTATAATATAGTTACGTAATAGTCCGAGCCGTACTTCAACGGCAAACTGATCATCCGCTCGTCGCCTTAATAGACCGCATCTACGAGCACGGAAGCGTCGGGTACGGCAGTACGAGAGCCCAGTAAAGAGGCGTGCTGCCCGAGCGGTCGCTCAGATTTACGTCTACACTCTTACCGATCAGCAGTTCCGCGAGTCTGCAGTCAGTGAGTTTAAATATTAGCGTCAGATGCAGTGGCGTTTGACTTGTGAGCGTTGCGCTGGCACACGCTGTTACGCTCGGCCTAATTGTCGAAGTGCTTTATAGTAAAGTGCAGTGAACTAGTAGCCGACGAACCGATTCCGCGTCTTGAATCTCTAGCATGGCGAACATCTCGGCAACTCCCTCGGAATTGCTTACATCGGCGTGATTCATCATTGCACAGTTCAGATTGGTCTCGGATGAGCCTGGTGCATAAATCCCTCTTAGAAGTTCAAAGTACTGCGCGAGCGTTGGTTAAATTAGTAAAACGGGCTTCTGTTGCTTTGTGCCGTTTACCTACACAGCATTACAGATGTAATGCACAATGACAGCTGACTGGCCAGCTATCGTGCGAGGTTCTTTATATCTGCAAATCCTTATGCATTCTAAGAATATATCTAAAAGTAAATTAAAGTAAATCAAACTCCGGGGGGATAGTCCCTACATCGAATGGACACGAAACCAAATCTGGGGACGCGATCGACCGAGCGACGATATTAGCTGTCTTCCACTTCAGCCACAAAAAAAAAAAGATAGGCTTTGATAAAAAGTATTCCTGAACATGATTAATTCAAAGGAGAACTCAATAATCAATACTTTAGTCGCTTTTGGTTAAATCAAACTCCGGGGGGATAGTCCCTACATCGAATGGACACGAAACCAAATCTGGGGACGCGATCGACCGAGCGACGATATTAGCTGTCTTCCACTTCAGCCACAAAAAAAAAGATAGGCTTTGATAAAAAGTATTCCTGAACATGATTAATTCAAAGGAGAACTCAATAATCAATACTTTAGTCGCTTTTGGTTAAAGTGAATCATGCGTATTATTTCTATAATAAATTATTATTTATACATAATTTTAATTATGAAAGATAATTATGAAACGATGATAATTAAAAAAACCGCTACCAATTTATTAGCACTTAGCTTCCTCAAAATTTATAAATTGTTCGAATATGTAATTCTTTGATCTAATAAATTAATTTTAAATTACTATATCTCTTTCTAATTAATATCTCAAAATGTGTGCTTTTTCATTATTGATGGTCTGTCCAAAGATATTTTTTCACTAATATTACAAAACTGTGTCATAATATTTACGGGGACACTTGCTATGCCAAGAGGCTGCATAACATACAAAAATAATTTACCTTATCGGTTTAAGAAAATCGTCAAATAAAAAAAAGGTTTTAAAAGAACGAGTCGATGAATCTTTAGATTTCTTTTTAATTGTGAATCTTTATTATAAAACGAAAAAAAATGAACACTGTTTGGTAAAAAATGACCGTGCGATTCTCAAGATATCAGCGATCAAAAAATTTTCTTTTAAAATACGTAACCTCAAATATCTCGAAATATGCAGGTCGCTGTGATCTGGGCAAAGAACTCGTTAAAGAGATCAAATGCTGCCGATTTACTCCAGAATTCGTTACTGAATAAAAGTAGATTTTTCTAACAAAAAGCTTTTCTCCCCTCCAAAGAAAAATATAAAGCCTCAAAAATTTTATAGAATATTTTTATCCATATTCTTAATTATCTTATTTTTTTCAAAAATTTTCCTTCTTACATTTCACAGATATAAACGTTAAAAAAAAGACGATTTCTTGAATAACAAACCAGTGGAAATATCTTATTCAAAATTTCGGGTGGGAAAAGATAGGTAATTTTATGCACTTTCAAATGTATTATCACTCAATCGATGATATTATTTATATGATATCAAAAAATCAAAGAAACTAAAACTCAAAAATCGAAAAATCGCTAAAAAAAACCGCTGCTAACTGCTTTAGCAAAATGCTTTCTCAAAGAGATGTTCTAAAAATCGACTTAAAGAATTTTCTAATTGAAATTAGCTTTAAATTAAATAATGCTAATAATAACTTCTTTTTTACGAAAATGTCTTTGTGATGATTGTTAGATATATAAATTAGAAAGAAATTGCGTCTTCTTTTTACGCACATATTTTTAATACGTTTGACTTACAAAAACATTGATTATTAGATCCATTTTTACTTTTAGGTGAATCCCCATGTATATGTAGATTGTAGAAGATAATGATATATATGTGCGAACTATATGAAGACGCTTCTTTACAACCAAATGCCTACAACTTTTTATTTTTGTGATGCAAGTTTTGGTAAAATTTTCACCAATTAGTGTAGCTCCGACATCCCCTTTATTTAAATAATAATAAAATTGAAATAAAATCTAAATAAAACTTTTAAATACTACAAAATATGAAGCAGTTATAATGAATTCAATGAAACAAATTTCTTTTAAGGGAGTACTATCGGTACTCAGTGAGTCAAATGCATGTTTGGTCGTTTTTGACTTTCGTGGCAGGTCAAATCGTGCGTAAATGGTTGAGCGTCCAAAATTGTATTCGTTTGCTTATATTAGCTGTCCAAATTGGTGATTCAACATTTAGATTTTTGAACATTCACGGTCAAAGTTAATGTTTCAGGACTCAATGATTTTGTTTTTTTTAAGGAAGGGGTCTGTAAAAAATATTTCTTGTTTTTCGATGTAATTTATTTGTTTCTTTTATCGGTTTTCGATTTTGAGTTTTAGATTCTCGGGCTTTTTGGCATGTTTAAAATAATATCATCGATTAATTTTTTATGCGCCTGAAAGAACATAAATTTTCCTATCTTTTCCGACCCGAAATTTTAAATAAGCTACTTTCTTTTTTTCTGTTATACACTAAAAGGTCATATTTTGTTTAAACGGTGATATCTGGGAAATATAGCAAGGAAGATTTTTATAAAAATTTGAGGTAATTAGGAATATGGATAAGAATATTTTGTAAACCTTTCAAGCCTTTATCCTTTTCCTTTTTCGAGAAATTTTTTTTTTTTTGGCGAAGGATAACTTGAGTAAAATGTCATTATTCCTTCTAAAAATTTCCAGTAAGGTAGCTTTTTACTATCTCTTGAGACTGTTAGAAACCTAGATTATAACGACTTTTACATTCAAAGTTAGATAAGGTTGTTTCTTTTCAATTTTCTTTTATCGTTTATATCTCGAGAACGGTGCGGTAATTTTTTGCAAACCAGTGCTCATTTCTTCGTTTTTTAATGAAGATTCTGAATTGAAAAGAAATTTTGAGATTCATAAATCCGTTTTTGCTTTACAATGATATGTTTACTTTACGATATTTTAGGATATTCTGAAATCGATAAGGTAAATTATTTTCGTATTTTAGAAATAATATGATTGTTTAATTCTTTCTTTCTTTGTATTTAGTAGTATTTTTAGCATCCTCTTTCTTTCTTTGCAATTAGAGTATACGTTTAAAGCTAACTTTCCTAAATCTAGGAATCTTTTTTCTTATGATTATATTATTACATACATAAAAGAAGGATGTTTTAAGCCCTACCCAATACGATTAACAAAATTGCCTTGACCGTCATTTATAGCTATTAAACCAGTGATAATACACGAATTGTATAAAATCTTCCTGCGCAACAATTTTTGTGAATTGCATAAAATCTAATGACATTCTTGGTGGAAAATTAATCTAGAACTATGTAGATCTATCTAGTTTGGCATGGGAATAGTCGAGGGCTTCGATAAAACTAAATAATTTTCTACCAGGGATATGATATATTATAACGGTATTGAAAAATATACCGAGAAAATTTTTTTTTCAATTTATATTTATTATTACTGATTACAGATTTATTAATTAATTGTTGCAGTAAATTATCTCAAATTTTAGTTAGAGACGTCATAAGTTAACCCTTATATATTAGTTTTAGTGAAATATCTCTCTGTAGTTTTGTTCAAAATGTGTCAAAATAGACGTGTAAAAAATTTGCAGATCGATTCATTAAAAATTGATGCGCAGGAACTATTTTGAAGTTTTAAATTAGTAGTTTTGAGTAAAATGCATTTTAAAAATTAGTAATAACAAATGTAAGAATTTACGTTTTTCTTAAAATAAATTGTTTTAAAAAGGTTTTCAAGATTTAAAAAGTATGTATCTTTAATTATTAGCATTTGAGCTTGCAACGTATAATGTAAAATTAATGTTCACCCTAGGCATAGTCCACTTTTGTTTGGAGTTCCCCATCTCTCACTTTATATCTTATGTACTTTTCCTCTTTTGTTCCATTTGAAAACAAGCTATGATGTGAATAAGAATTTGCATGAGTCCTAAGAATACATGTTTTAAATACTTATCATCATGTAAAACTGTTTAAAAAATTTAAAAAAAAAGAAAAAATTTCCCGGAAATCCATATACTCGAAAATCGGTATACTCTTCCCTTTACCCTTTAAGGCACACATTTTTCAGATGAACGGTTTTGCATGAAAATTGGTATACAGGGGTTTTCGAGGTCGCTGATTACGAATCTGAACTCAGATTTGTAAATTCAAAATGGCGGATCCAAGATGGCGGCCAAAAATTGTAATATCACTGAATTTCGCTTAATATTCGTATACATGAGTTTTTGGAGTCGCAGATTACGAATCTGAACTCAGATTTTGAAAATTCAAAATGGCGGATCCAAGATGGCGGCCAAAAATTCAAAGATTATAAATTTTAGCTTTTTGTAGTATGAACCTCGCTCAGTTGACTCTAGAGACACGCACATGGACGTGGCGGTCATTGTCTCCATCTTTTTTTTATTTTTTTTAGATGTTTGTTTTTTTTCTAACTTATTCTGAAAAATTCTATTTTATTTACATAATATAATTTATATATATGTATGGTAATTGTAAAAGCAATTTGGTTTTTCCATTATGCAGAGTGGCACATTGCAAGCACTGCAAAGAATTTAGTTCTGCAAGGTTTAGCTTTGGTACTACACAGACCGCAACGTCTCAAAGTTGTTAAAACTACGGGCACGTGAGCAGGTTGAGAGTGCATTTTTTCAATAGATATTTGAGGTTTACTGTTTACATTAGGAGCAGTTTTTTCTTGGCATTTCCTACCTTTCGGTGTTGGAAAATGATCGTCTGCTAGTTGATTAACCAAAAGTAATCTGAAGTTTATTGATTTCATACTATGTTCCAAATTTTTTGTATTGTGAATAATCAACGCATTTATTATAGTTAAATCTACAAAATGCCAGAATATGCAGTGTCACCATTTTTTAAACTTTCTATCAATTTTGTAAGTTAATACAAGTTGGTCGGATCTATCAACATACCCCATATTTTTATGATAATCCGTGCAAATAACTGGGCAATTTATAGTTTTAGCTAAACCATCTTTTTGTGTCCTATTTGTAACAGTAACTTCGCAAGGATCATGATAGTTGGATAACAATTAAACAGCTTTTTTATCCATCCATTTGATCCAGCTAATTCCATCACCACAAGTACGGTATTCATATTGCCCACGATCCATTTTTTTATCATGAATCTCATTTTTTGGTAAACCTTTTCTCTTACTACGAACTGTTCCACAAGCGAACATTTTATCTTTTTTCAAATCTTTCATAAGATCAAGACCAGTAAAGTAATTGTCAAAAAATACATGGGGATTGTTTCCCACTAAGTTACACGTCAAATCCTTTACAACACGTGAACCTAATTGTTTTTGAGCACTTCCAGCTTTACCCGTATATATTAGAAACTCACATACGTATCGTCATGAGTCTGCACGTGCACACACTTTATATCCGCGTTTTATGGGCTTGTTTGGCATGTATTGTTTCATACTACTGCGGCCCTTGAACTTTATCATAGACTCGTCAACAGATTGATTTTCACTCGGGTTCCAGCAGTTTTTATAAGTTTACGTTAGTTTATCTAATAATGGTCTCAGTTTGTATAATTTATCATAGTTATTATACCCTTTTTTCGGGTGCTGACCGTTGTCGGAGAATTGTAAATGGTTTCGAAAAAAACCGAACCGATTAACCATCATCCGTTTGCTTACGGACGAATCATTCAATTTCGGATCTGATGATAAAAAATTACGGTAAGAGGGGGATTTTTTAACGCCCATCAAAATATTAATAGCAAAAAAAGTTAATAATTCATCTTTGGTTATTGGTTTAGCTTTACTTTTCTTTTGTTGTGAATAAAAGTTCGTTTGCTCGACAATTAAATCTAATAGATCATTAGGAAACAAACATAAAAATATATCCACATGTGTGGTTACATTGTCCGGAATATTTGGACCGAAAGTTTCAGTGAATGGAATATCATCTCTGGTTTTTCCACTCTTCGTCCACTTATCAGTAAACTCTCTAGAATCATTCTCACCAGTTTATTCCGAGTCGGAATCACCTTCACCTTCTACACTTTCGGCATCATCTTCAACATCAGAATCACATAACCCATCAATATCTTCAGAGTCACTAGGAATATCAGAGATTTCATCCATACTTGAACAATTTATTAAAAGATAGTTTCTTTTGTACCAATATATAGAAGAAAAGGGAATATTAGTCGTGAAAACGACTGGTGGAGAATTATACGATTATCACAAAGAATCAGGGAAATAAGTTTATATTTACTATTCCGTTAGCCCACCACTCAAACGAGATCTCTAACACGGAAAAGTTGTTATTACATGAATATTACCCCACAAGGTAGAGCATCATGCCCAGTAAACTATATACTCTAAAAGATTATAATTTGATTATAGACTCGAAAATTCAGTCGCTACCTAGCGGTGGAGCGCCAAAACACCTGCAGTATTTTGGGATAAGTTGCAATAAATAATATTTTATCTTAACGTATTATAAAATAATGCTACATTTTTCATTATTCTTCATCAATTACTGTTTTCTCATTTTTTAAGTTTGCAATATTCAAAATGTTGTTGGCGCATACCAAAATAACCTAGCTTGATGAAACTTTTAGGATACGTTCTTTGAAGTATTGTTAACATTAGTTAGCTGAAATATTGTGTAAATATCCATGTCAAAATTCATGTTAAATGATTCTATTAACAACTTTGCACTGTTTTTAACAATTTTTAAGCGACAGATATTTATTATTTTTAAAAAACACATAGTTGAGTAAAAATTGGTAATTTCAGAAAACTAATTTTTATTTTACTGTCAAAAACACTATCAAATTTTTTGGGTATTAAATTTCATTGTGGTGCGCTAACAACTTTTACCGTACAACCTAATTATACTTAAAATAAACCTTTTATTCTCAATAACTTCAATATGATTTGATAACATTCTTAAAAAAATGTATGTATCAATTGATAATATCATTATAAACTTGCCATGTAAATATTATTTTGTTAGCCTTAAAGATACGGAAAGCTACGGAAGTTTTATTTTTCACCGGAGAGCCCCCTTAAATAAGGAAATTTTTAATAATTATAAACCGAACGCGCCTATAACAGTACTACTAAGGAGGCGTGGGAATATTTAATTTAAACCAAATATGTACTTTTAATAAAAAATTATCTTTTGATAAACCAACAATGATAAATTAGCACATATTGAGATTTTTTGATATATAACAATTTAAAATTAATATATATTATAGCACACTAACCTCAAAATGCCAACTTTATTGTCGATTTTGAGGTTGTTGTGCTATAAAATATCGTATGAGACTGTTGTGGGAGGTGTTTTTCTACCTTGCTCGATTTTCTCACTCGCTTCGCTCGTGCGAAAACCCTCGAGCAAGGTAGAAAACCATCTCCCACAACAGTGTCATAATATACTATTAATAAATATGTGCTAATTTATCATTGTTGGTTTATCAAAAAAAGTTAAAACTTATATCATTTTCATAATTTTGTTTGTACTGTTATTTGTTTATAATTGCAAGGTATATACATCAAAAGGAAATCACTTGTGTTAGATTAAAAAATTATTTCTAAATTTTCTAAAATTAACGATTTTAGAAAAATACGTATTCAGCATTTAATCATATTTCTTCCTCTAAAATAGTATTAAGGTAATTGTTATATATGTATATAAATTGGAAGAAAATTACGTCTATCTCAAGACAATGTACATATTGTCAATATGTTTGACATATAAAAAAGAAACATTCTTTTTTAATGTTTACAAATTTCGTAAAATTTATATTTTTCTTTTTCTTATGAAGAAAAGAAAATTAAAATAATTCCTAGATATATCAATCAAAAGGAAATCACGCGTACTGTATGAAATCAGATGGCATATTTGAGCAGTGATGCCACCACTCCTATATAAATTTTCAACATAATTGTATTATATAGAGAAACATCATGTTTCTTAATTTTTACAAATTACAAAAAATATATATTTTTATTTTTCTTTAAAAGTAAAAGTTAAAATAATTGCTGATTATATCAATCAATTGGAAATCACGTATACTCTATGAAAATATACGTATTTTCACCTATATTATCGTATAAAAAGGAGAAATTTTTTAAATTACTATTTTTTTTAAAACGTACTTTTTAATATCCAATCAGCTTTAAAATCTAATAAGTTCTAAGTTGAGCTATACTTCATATGTCTGCCAAATTTCAGCTTATAACATGCTTCCTTTGATGAGGTATCGTTCCACAGTTTTTGTCACATTCATACATACATACATACATACATACATACATACATACGTACATACATACATACATACATACATAAATACATACATACATACATACATACATACATACATACATACATACATACATACATACATACATACATACATACATCCACGAGGGGGAGGCTGTACCCCCATGTGGCGCGTCCTCGGGTGGCGGATTGAGGAGTGCTCGCTATAGGCACATAATACTACATACGTAGTACTGCCTGCAGAGGGTAGGAGAAAAATAAAATATCTCCCGCGGACCAAAAGCCAAACGAAGATCTGTTTAAAATCACCACAAGAAACGAGGATGGATCTTCAAAGCATGGCTGACCAGACGCTCGCTGGTTGCCGCAGCGCGACTTAACTTCGACTGTTGAGGGTGGAGGATGTGAGATAAACTGGGCTCTGACACTCCCAGGCTGCCGGTAAGTACAGGAGCCCGGGGCGGTTTAGCCGACATGCCCTAGCTGCTCTATCAACCGGCGAAAATCCTGATGGCTATGGTGGTGCCGGGTGGCGCCCGGACAGGGCCCCGTCATGGTCAGAAGGGGGGCCCCGCTACCCCCCTCCGGATACTTTACGAGGACGACTTGCGCTGGGGCACGAGGCCAGAATACACGTCTACGAAGCCAGAATTGAGAGTGAAATCTAAGTGGAAAGTAGGTGAGAGAAGAGAGAAGGGGAAAAAAAAAAAAAAAAAAAAAAGAAATATGATACGTACACCAGCAAGGACAAACGTAGGGACTTCGGATACCCTAAAAAGTGTCATTGAAACTGGGTTCCCTACCCAGAAACCAGGCAGCAACAACAGCCTGGTAAACGAGCAGGGAGTGAAACTAGTCAGTAACAACTGCCTGGAAAGCACTTCAGACGGAGAGTTGATAACACCTCTGTCCCCCATTGTCCATGTGACGGAGTATGGAAGTGGAGGTATAGAGGACAGAATAAGAGAAGATCAAGAAAAGGAGCAGGATAAAGAGACTCGATCGTTCAAGCTCCTCAAAGAGCAAGTCGAAGCTCTGGTGGCGTTTATCTTGGGTAAGAAAAACATACACACAGAGTTGAAGACTATGGCGAAGGCTACTAGCAGAGCGCTACAGGACTTTACGAAGGCCAAAGCAGGTACTCAGTCGAAGGATAGAAGTAGCAAGGATCGAGAGAGCCAAACCTCTCCCTCCTTCGTTCAGAAACAGATGGACCAGACTCCGAACAAGCATCGGAGAACATCACCGCAGCAGGTCACGGCGGCCAGGAAGAAGGCACAAAGGACGACAACATCGCAGTCCCCACCACCGCCCTCCACAGTCAGAGAGACACCTTGGCAGGTAAAGGAAACGAGGAAGATAAAGAAAAAGAAGAAAAAAGAAGACGGGATGAGTGACACTGGTGTCTTAAGCCAAAAAGGCACTAAAAAATCTAAAACGACACGGGCAAGACCAACCCGACCGGAGGCCCTTATTATAAAGGCCGCCGAAGGGACCTCTTACGCTGATATCTTGAGAAAGATGAAGGCGGAACCCAAATTGACGGCACTCGGCGAATGCATAAACAGGGTACGCAGGACTGCGGCTGGGGACCTGCTTTTGGAACTCCAACGCACAGCGGAAGGGAAGGCTACGGAACTCCGGCAAGCGGTGCAAGAAGTGCTAGATGGGGGTACCAAAATAAGGACCCTACAAGACGTAGTGGCCTTTGAAATAAAGGATCTCGACGTACTAACTAGCAAGGAGGACATTCTAGAGGCGCTACGCAGGGAGTTCCAAAGTAGCGACGCGTCCACATTGGACGAGATTGTAGTAAAATCATTGCGTAAGGCATACGGTGACACGCAGACCGCGGTCACCCAAATGCCAGCAAAAATGGCTCAACAGATGATAGCTAAGCGCAAAATCAAGATAGGCTGGGTAGTCTGCCGAATACGGCAGATGGAAAGGAATATACGTCCACTTAGATGTTATAAGTGTCTAGGATTTGGACATATCGCCAAAAGTTGCAAGGTAGCACAGGACCGAAGTAACCTCTGCTACAAATGTGGAAATATAGACCATAAAGCAAGAGAGTGTAAGAATCAACCAAATTGCGTACTCTGCTGTGAAAGGAGCGCAGGAGGAAAAACTGATCATGCAGCCGGTAGCTACACATGTCCTATCTACAGAGCTGCATTAGAAGAGTTAAAAGAAAAAAAAAAAAGATAATGAAGATAGTGCAGTTAAACCTAAATCACTGCGAGACAGCACAGGACCTACTTAACCAGTACGTTCGAGAGACGAAGGTTGATGTGGCCATCATATGTGAACAATACAGAGATCTGGACCAGCCATCATGGGACACGGACGACACTGGCAAAGCAGCGATCTGAACATGTGGCGACGTAGCTTTCCAGGAAAAAATGATGACTCGTGAGGAAGGATTTGTACGGGCGAAGGTAGCAGGTATATACGTATACAGCTGCTATGCCCCGCCTAATGCGCCAATTGAACAGTTCGAAAGACTGTTAGATCGACTCGTACAGGATATGGCGGGAAGAAAGCCAGTAATAATAGCAGGCGATTTTAACGCATGGGCCGTAGAGTGGGGCAGCCAAAGGACTAATCAAAGAGGACGGGTGCTGCTGGAAACATTCGCACTCCTAGATTTGGTACTAGTTAATCAGGGTTGTACCAACACTTTTAGAAGAGGGGACACAGGATCTATAGTAGATCTGACATATGTTAGCAGCTGTTTAATTGACTCAGTCGACACGTGGATCGTGAGTGAACACTACACCAATAGTGATCACCAGGCCATAATTATGGAGATAGGAAGATCAAAGCAGGGTTCCAGCGCGAGTACAAGGACCAATAGAATCGGTTGGAAAGTGAAAGACTATGATAAGGAGATGTTTCTGTTGGCACTGGAGGAAATACAACTGTTTGGGACAGCGGACAGCAAGGCTAAACAGGTGATGAAAAATATCACCCGAGCCTGCGACGCAGCTATGCCAAGAAGAGTGCCCAACCAAAGACGACCACCAGTATACTGGTGGAATAGTGAGGCGGATAGCGCTCGTAGCGAGTGCCATCGGACTAGGAGACAGGAGCAGCGGGCAAGAAAGAAATACTATAAAACTGGAAGAGGCCAGGAATTAGTAGATGCCTACCACCAGGAAATGAAGGACGCTAAGCGAAAGCTTAAGAAGACAATCCGTACCAATAAGCGACGGTGCCTGAAGGAATTACAGGACGAGGTTAATAAAGACCCCTGGGGTAGACCTTATAAAATAGTAATGAAGAAGATCAAAGGAAGCTACGCACCCCCTCCCAAGTGCCCACAATTATTAGATCGAGTAGTGACTAAACTGTTCCCCACACAACGGGACGAACCGTGTGTTATAGAATCAGAGGCAAACGAAGAAGCTATTCCTCCAGTCACAATGGAGGAACTGCTAAGCGCTTGCAAGAGGGTTGGAAACAACAAGGCTCCAGGCCTGGATGGCATTCCCAATATAGCATTGAAACATGCTATATTCGCCCAACCAGAGATCTTCATAGACTTGTACAACACATGTCTAAAAGAGGGAATATTTCCCGCCGACTGGAAGAGACAACGACTTGTGCTACTACCAAAGGGAAAGAAGCCACCTGAGGACGCTTCATCATACAGACCGCTCTGCATGCTGGACACCTCAGGCAAGATTCTGGAACGCATAATTTGCGTCAGAATGGATCAGGCAATAGAAGAAAAAGGGGGACTTGCGGAACACCAATACGGCTTTCGGAGGAAACGATCAACTCTAGACGCAGTGAACATAGTGATTGACACTGCGCGCGCAGCGATAGAGGGAAAGAGATGGAAAGGAGGAGCAAAGGAGTATTGCGCTGTCGTCACTCTGGACGTCAAAAATGCATTCAACTCGGCCAAATGGACCAAAATACACGAGGCATTTCGTAAACAAGAAGTGCCTTTATATATAAGAAGGATGATGTCCGACTACTTGAAGGACAGAATCTTATTATATGACACTGACAATGGCACCAAGACCTATGAAGTAACAGGAGGAGTACCCCAGGGATCAGTGCTTGGTTCACCGACTTGGAACAGCTTGTACGATGGGGTACTAAGGCTACAGTTACCCAAAGGGGCGACAGTGATAGGATTCGCTGATGACATAGCACTAGTCGTGGTAGCGAAAAGCATAGAAGATATAACAGAGATAGCTGACGAGGCTATTCGTATAATACGCGAATGGCTGACAGAGACAGGACTGGAATTGGCCAGTCATAAAACCGAAGTTCTTCTTATTTCTAGTAGGAAGAAAATGGAGAAAATAACGCTAATAGTGGATGGACACAAGATTGTTTCTCAACCAACCATTAAGTACCTGGGCATTACCATTGATGCAAGACTTACATTTAAGCAGCATCTTGAAACAGTGAGTGATAAAGCAGCAAAAGTTGGCGCTGCTTTATCTCGATTGATGCCAAATGTAGGAGGGCCAACGCAAGGTAGAAGGTTGCTCTTAGTCAGTGTAATCACATCGATTATGTTGTACGGGGCTCCTATATGGGCAGATGCCATGTTAGTGAAAACGTACGCAAACAAGCTGTCGACTGTATACAGACGAAGTGCACTTAGGGTCGCGTCTGCTTATCGTACGGTATCAGATGAGGCTGCCTGTATTATAGCAGGCATGCCGCCTATTGACCTCCTAGCAATGGAGAGAAAGAATGTCTTCGAGACAAAGCGACAACAAAATGACAACACTCAGAAGGACATCTGGGATTCCGCGAAGAAGCAGACACTGACTGAGTGGCAAAAAAGATGGGACTCCAGTGGCAAGGGGCGATGGACACATCGCCTCATACCAAGGATAGAGGGCTGGACCGAAAGAAGACATGGGGAAGTAAATTACTACCTCACACAGTTTTTGACCGGGCACGGATGCTTCCGGGCGTACCTGCACCGATTCAAATTAGAAGACCGTCCAAACTGCCCAGTGTGTATGGACGCTGACGAGGATGCGGAGCATGTCTTCTGTGACTGCTCACGATACCAACAGGAAAGAGAAGAACTTGAGAGCTATCTCCAGACCAGAGTAACACCTGAGTCGATTATGGAGGCTATGCTGACTTCGGAGGATGGATGGTGCACAGTAAACAACTATGCAGCAGATATACTTAAGAAGGTCAGAAAAGACGAAGAAGGAAGAAGAAAAAGACGAGAGATGCTGAATGAAGCTGGCGACCGGACGATGCGGTAAGAAGTAGAAGGCACACAACACGGAAGACTACTAATGACGGTAATGGGAGAACCAGTGATGCCGACCACATTCACAGAAGAGGGCAGGAGCCCAATGACCCCCGCGAAGCATTGCTTGGCGGTAGTACCGCGGGGAGGTCAACTCAGAAGAAAGGGCACGGTTCACTTTACTAAGGGTCAAAAAGTGAACGGAGGGGATCCGGTTGCGGTGGGGCGTAAAAACCCTGGCGTATACTGGAAGGTTTAGTGAGTGCGAGTCTCACACACGGTGGTACTTCACTATATCATGTCATGGTCCATAATGGATTTGCCTTAAACCTCTCTCTCTATAAGGAAAAAAAAAAAAAAAAAAAACATACATACATACATACATACATACATACATACATACATACATACATACATACATACATACATAAATACATACATACATACATACACACACACACATACATACATACATACATACATACATACATACATAAATACATACATACATACATACACACACACACATACATACATACATACACACATACATACGTACATACATACATACATACATACATACATACATACATATATACATACATACATACAAACATACATACAAACATACAGACATACATACATACAATACACACACAAAACGCACACATACACGCATACATATACACACATACACACATCCATACAGACATTTTCTAAAAATAGTGTATTTTGATTCCCAGTATCTTTAAACATGTTGCTAACATGTTTTTAGCAAAACTTTTTTTTAACATCACAAAGCTTCATTTCAAGTAACTCTATCGTTCGTAGGTGTAAGTAATGGAATGAAGAGGCTAAATCGATCTCCAAACTATCCTTTATTAATTACAGTCAAATCCTCTATGAGGAAGCAATTTTTCAGTACATAGCACTTAATATTATACAAAATAAAAAATAGAGTATTGTTCGACATTAAATAAAGTTGTTTCGTTGCATTCATTATTGTTGCTTCATACCTTACAATATTTTAAAGATTGTTTTAGATGTTATTTCATTTTTATTATTATTTAAATAAAAGAGATGTGGAAGCTACGCTGATTGGTGGACATTTTACCTAACCTCCAAAACTTGCATCACAAAAATAAAAATTTGTAGGCATTTGTAGTACAAAAATATCGTTGTCCACTATTCTTGACATAATAATAAATGATTATCAAGATCGCTATGAACAATTTTTTATGTAATCTCAACGTATAACGAGAATTACCACGCGAGATGAAGCCGTCGATGAGGCTAAGAAATAGTAAGATGGCCATCAGTTGTACCGTTTTCTATTGGTCAATTATAATAATATTTAATAATAAAAAACTTTTGATGCTATTAATAAATAAAACGCTGTTGTCCACTGTTCTTTACACAATAACAAATCATTATCACCTTCGATAATGATGCTACTATACATTTTAGGCATATAACGAAAAATACGGCACATTTGCTCCGATCTTCCCTTAACAGTTTCATCTATTTATGTACAAAAACTACTAAATTAAGTCTTAAAAATATTTTATTCTTTTTTTAATTGTTAGTTAAAAGGGAACTCCAATGATTTTTTACCAAGAATTAAAAAAATTTGTTTATTACATATTTTTTATGTTTATAGTTTCATGAACATTTTGAAACTTGCTGGATGTTAAAACTCTTAGTTATACCACAATTATAGTCAGTTAAGTAAAACAATTTACAATGGAACTTTATGAGGTGTTTTTTGGAACTTGAAAATGAAGCCTACTACCCATAGTTTCTTCGAATGGGCTCTTATTATCAAGACATAAGCCATTGTACTCTAAATTCGTATCATTTTATTAAAAATGATACATCTACTTATGACCATAAATTCGTTTTTATGCTAGAAAAACTATCGAAACGGAAATAAATAAAATAAAGAAAGAGCTACAATTTATGCTTTGATTTATAGAAAAATATTAATCTGATTCAAATTTATCAACTATTGAAAAGAGCTAAATTTTTTTAATATTCATGATATTTTAATCACCATCTTCTGTGTTTAATAACTTTGGATGAGTTTAATATTTATATATGAAACAAAGTTGTGGATCAAGTGGCATACTGACTTGTACTTGAAGATGCCACAACAAAAAAGTCACAATTCAATATGGCGGATTCAAAACAGCGTCGATTACTCGAAAATTTGGCTACATAATTTCCGGTGGTCAATTATTATGTTAAACTAATTGTTTCAATGCTATCTTGAATTTTAAAATTGATTATGTTGATATTAATGTACATGCCATTATGTTACTTATCGAAAAGTTCTTCATGCATACGTACGTGGCCATACGCTCGTAAAATATGAAAATTTTGAAGGCAGGATTACTATTAGATAGTAATCAATTTTTAAATTAAGTTCTACAATATTACTTCATCTACTATTATAGAATCAAAAATATTTCAAAGTTTTCAGAAGAAAAATTTTTTTTATAACACGCGAATAAAAAAGACCATTTTTGGCACCTATAAAGTGCAGCGTAAATAGAGTTTTCCGAGCGTCAAATAAAGGATACCGAAAATACTTATTTTCACTACCTTTTACTGGTTGCGAAAATACTTATTTTCGCTACCTTTTATTTTCGGTAGCAAAAATGAGTATTTTCGGTACCCTTTATTTATTTTTGCTCTATTTCTTTAATAAAGCTTTTAGAAAATTTGGAAACTATTGACAAATTTTAGAAAATTCTGGAAAATTTTGGAAAATACTGGTAAATTTTGAAAATTTTATATATATACATGCATACATATACATATATATAATATGTCACAGACTTAAGTGGACGACTCGAAAAACTCTATTATCAATCCACTTTGTAGACGACAAAGAATGGCCTTCTTTATGCACTTGTTATAAAAAATACGGTACGCAACTTGGGGAAAAAGGGTATTTACAGACTCGGACGATGATTTTCAGTTGCATAATATAATTTTAAATGAAGTTTTCAAATTATTGTCGGGATTTTCAATCCGCCATATATATTGAAATTTTACATTATTGCTGTGGCATTTGAAAGTCTTTGTCTTATAGTATATTTTGAAACATTTGCTAGTTACATGATAACATTCTTTTAAATTGGTGGTTATATTTGTTACCTAAAAAGAAAGTTTTTTTCTAAATTTTAATAAATTTGTATACAGTTTACCCATAGTTATGTAGGAAAAACTAGCAATTTTCAATGAAAATTGATGTTTTTTCAAAACTGTCCTCGCACATATGAATGCAAGTATAGCCATTGAAAAAAGTATGTAATATCTAACACCTGTACCACATAGAACTGTGAACTCCAAATTTTTAAAACTATTATAATTATAAAGAAAAATAAAATTATATTGAATTTTCATTGTAAAAATAACCTATAAAAACGACATTTTTAACTCTAATTATGGGTAACACTTTCTTACTAAATTTTGTTTTAATAATCGGAGTTCACGGTTGTAATGCGGTTAAGTTGAATAAGTTATTCTTAAAGTTTAAGATTAATTCATTATAATCCGATGCGCATAAGACTTGCTGAACATTGGAAAACCATAAATGTAGAAAATCGCACTTTTGTAAAAAATAGAAATAATTTTCTTATGATTTGAAAACAATTTTTCTATCGCAGATTATCGATCAATATTTTTATTTAATAATTTCTATGTTTTCTGAAGTTTGTCTGCATGTATAGAGTAGATTTGGACACGAGTTTGAATTCGGTTAGTGTAGGAACACGCTGGATTGGGTGCAATAAAGGTCGGAAGAAAAATACGTATAAGTAACTATTAAGCTCATTCAAATTGTTTTTATGACCAATATTGCCAAAACAAAATCATTTTCTGTTTTAAAAATGTACAAAGTATCAGAAAATTAAATAATGAAAAATCGAGTTTTTCGTCAAAGTTTACTGTAGGACCACCTTAATTGCTTTATTTAACCCGCTATATTGGAAAAATGCTTTTATATAAGAATAAACGGCCGACAGATTTAAACAGAGAAGGCTCAACAATTATAGGGTACCAATATAGGGATCCGTCAAAGCTTTTTATGTTTTCTAGAAAGGTAAAAAAGTGAAAAATTGATGTCATTTCGAACGTTAACTTAATTACTAATAATAAATAATAAATTTATATGTCGGGAAGGGTTTTAAATTAAAAATCTTAATTAATTAGTAAAAAAGACTATTTATTATAGAAACTTTATTATGTTACAATTAAAATATTTTTCACAAATCATTTAAGTAAAGCCTAATTAATTACAAGATAAAATGTCGAAAACAGATTTTCAAAATAAAGTGTTGTCCAAATTACTATTGAGAACGTGATCGCAAAAGTATTCTTTTATTTGTTCTGTAACATTGTAGGACAGAACGGCCGCGAAACACGATCATGTAATAGCAGCTAATATCCATCGATCAATTGCAGACGTCGCATGCCTTTGTCATAGTTCAATCGCATTTCATTTGCGAATTGAGGAAATGACATTCCTTGCCTACCTGACAAGAACGCGCTTCTGACCTCCTCGCAAATCAAACACTGCACCAGCTGATTGCCCTGCTTCGTCAATATATCGAAATACGTCACATGAGACAGGTCGCAAACCTTACTCGATTTCATGATCTGGAGTTCGTGAAGATAACACTTGTACTTGTGGCCCACGGTCGCATTGTCTTCTATAGCCTTGAAGTTCTCTTCATGAACGTACAAGTCTTGCGCGGTCAGAAGAGCGATGCGTTTCAACAATAAGGAAATAACGTTGAATTCCAGAGTCTCGATCGCGGTTGTTAGCGGCACTCTTCTGCCGACCATCAAGTCGACATCGGCTCCCGCAGTCTCCACAAGGTAACGCACCATGTCAACGTTCTTCCCACGGATGGCATATTCGAGCAGCGACGCCACCGCTCCTTCGTCCTCGTCGTCGGCGACCACGGCGTCGACCTCGGCCCCTTCCTTCAGCAAGCGTCTCACGAGACCAATGTTCCCCTTTTTAGCGGCCAACGCCGCGGCTACGTTGCAGTCGGCGCCGTTCGCCAGCATCACGCGAATCACCTCATCCTTGTTGCGTTCAACGGCGTCCGCGAGTACCGAAGCCTCGGGTCTAGCTCCGGCGTTCAGCAGTTGTTGTGCGAGGTCCCGGGCACGATCGTCGGAGAGACACACTGAGGCCATCCAGAGCGGCGAACGACCTTCGTGGTCCTTCAGGCGAACGTTCGCACCGAGCGCGATCAGTAGCTCCGCGAGTTTCCAGTCGGAGCGTCGAAGTAGCGCCAGGTGAAGTGGCGTTCGCAGGTCGTTGTCGCGAGTATCCAGCTGAGCTCCGTGCTCCAGCAGCGACCGGCACACGCCGAGGCGTTCGACGTCGCGCTTGAAGTGCGTTATCGCCAGGTGCAGTGGGCTCTGGTTCTGGGCGTTGAGGACGTCGGCTTGGACGCCCTCGGCCAGTAACCGACGAATCGATTCCGCGTCTTCGTTCTCGAGCGCGTTGAACAGCTTGGCAGCTTGCTCGAGATCCTTTTCTTCGGCGTTGTACATCGTTGCACGAGTTTGATTGGTTCGGTGAGCCTGGTGCTGCTGTGTCGTGAGAGTTTAACGTATTGGTACGCGAGCTCTAGTTCAATTAATATTTGGCGGATAAACAAAACTGTGAATTTATTTGTACGTTGTGGGTACGAAACATAAGGTTGGTACTATTACAGAGTGACAGAGTAAATGTTCAACTTTAATTCAATGACTATCTGTCGAGCAAAGTTATTTATATCTGCGAAACCTCGTGAATTCCGAGAATGTATTCAAAGGTATAATGTAAACCGATGTATTAGTAATTACAAGAAATTCTCATTAATTGACCCTTTAGCTGGTTTCGGGGATGCACCGTCGCGCAAGTGCTGATTCTAGAAAATTAATCCGAGTAATCAATATTTCGATTTGAATTGAACAACGCGATTTACTTTGTGAGCGTTCGGAATAAATAATGAATGACAAGCGTATACGTTTGAAGTCTATTTATTTTTCGGACGAGAGAAGATGTGTGTCTGTCAATTGTCGCCAAGGTACTGCTATTTTCTGCCACTGCAGAATACATTGTCACTTATCGCTAGATATTTTGAGGAGGAGCTTATTTTACATTTTCCATCCTATTGGTCAGTGATTGATGTGGGTGGTAACAAAAGCGTAGATGCCCGCGTAGCACAGGTGACCGGTCAAGGAGCTAACCGTCGTGAGAATCCGTCTCCGGTTCGGGGCAATAAAACAGCGCGCGACGCAGTATCCCTAATAAACGCATTTGCGCTCTTGCTTAAGAGGAGGCCGTATCTACTGTCCTTGTCTAATTACATTTTTGCTATGTATTCAAATAGTAGTTTGTTAATTGAAAAACTAAGAGTCGTCCCCAATTCTTCGTAAAATAAGGAATATTTTGAGACCTAAAAAAATATTTAACATTCTTTCCGTTCCGAGAATACTTCGAAAAGCGAAAATTAAGGTTAGGCTTTTCGTTTCGAACAATTTTTGGAAACGAAATAATGTTAGGTACTCTTTTAGGTTTCAAAATATTCCTTATTTTAAAAAGAATTGGGGACGACTCTTAGTTTTTCAATTAACAAACTACTATTTGAGTAATTAGCAAAGATGTGATTAGACAATGATAGTAGATACGGCTTCCTCTTAATCCGGTCGTTTACGTTTTAGCACGAGGTGTTTTGCTCGACCGCTTCTATAATTTAGAGTCCACATGAACATTTGTCACCCATGCGTGCGCGGCTCGACAGACTGCAGATGTGCGATTTTACAACACCTCGAAAGGGTGTATTTGAACGCGATGTATTTTCAAGCTTGATTTTGTATGAGGGTAGATGCACGCTGTTGTGGAATGTATACGTAATTGTAAAATAAGCTCCATTTTTTTATCAATTACTTAAGTATTTATAGAATCAAATTATGAATAATAATCATCAAATAATAATAAGAATAATTTTAGAAATGAATTATAATTTGTGAAATAAGAGCTAATTACAATAAAGATATAAAATATTATTATATATCGTAGGATTACATACGCATGCTTTCGTTAAATAAAGACACCTCTCCTCGTGACCATAACTTCGCATGATTTGTGCCAGAAAAATCTACCCAAAAAGTAATAAATAAAGGGTGGAAAAAGCCTTAATTTAATCTTTGTTGTTTAGAAAAGTATTATCCAAAGTTATTAACTATTGAAGATGTGATTCAAAAGCATACAAAATACACGCATTTAAGGAGGTTCGAGCGGCAAAATGAAAAAGAAGGCAAAGAGCTAAAAAAATGTTATTATTAATTGTATTAATTTATTAATTGCAGTTCATTAATTGTACTTATTAACAAAAATGATAACTGGACACTGCTAAAATTTTAAGTCAGATAGAAAGCTCCTTAACGGGAACATTTTTTAAATTTTCTTTATTCGGTTTATATGAATGTATAGATTTTCTGTTAACTACCATATTTTTTCAAAAAAATGCTTACACTACTTGAAATATTTACAGCGACTTTAGACAACGATTCTTTATATTGTAAAGGATCGGCAAATTTTTTGCATGATTTTTTTTGTGTTGCGCATAAAAATACATTTTTTTCTTCATACTATACCATATCTTTACAAAAATCATTCTAAATTATTTGAAATTTTTTACAGTGAGCTTAAAAAACATTTTTTTATATAGTAAAAAAATTTTCTCTGTATTTTTACAAGAATTGTTTTTATTTGTTAATAATAAGTCAAAAAAATATTATTTTGTTATAAATATGTTTGCAGTTCTTCCTGTAGTATACCATAGCATTATTATATTATAGATTAGAAATTAATCAGCTACGCATTTACCAAAATGTTATTTTTTATCAGACCTTGTCGCTCGAACCTCCTTAAAACAGTTAAATTTTCAGAAATATTCATGCTTTTTCAATCATTAAAGGTGATACTAAACCCATTGATCATGGATAATTACGGAAACACGTTTTTTTATTTAATTTTAAACTTTGTGTAAATATCTCTCTGGTACGTTGTTGTGTCAATCAAAGCAACAACTTAACGGAGAGACAAAAAATAAAAGAAAATAATGAAAAAAAAAAAATTAAATTAAATTTGACAAATAAAATAAATAAGTCGTTCCCCATATTTGTCGATGACACGAGAGTTTACCTACCTCAATAACAATAATAACTTTGAATCCGATTAATATTATTCTAAAAAACCCAGCTTAAATTAAAGCTCTTTTCGCCATTTATTTATTATGGTCACAATCTGAGGTACCACTTTTTACCGAAATCATGTGCATTTTGAGTAAATGGCTTACATTTTAACAACAAAGTTCCATTCGACGAAACTACCGATACTAGGCTTTATTTTCGGGAACCTGAAAACATCCCTCAAAGTTTCATCAAAATTTTATTTTTCAAAGGTCTCGGACTCTCTTAGTAAGTTTCTAGTAGAGCTTCGAAAACTGTTTGTTAAAGTTACCATATTATTTTTTCCTCCTTCCTCTGTACATATTTAACTATTCTTTGCTGAAATAAACTTTAGTCAATTTTCTTTCTTGCACATGACAGTTTTATTTTTCAAAATGTAATACATGAAAGAGTTAACCATTGTAAAATAAATAACTCGTTGATTCAAGTTCCCAAGAAATACCTATCAATTTCAGCAAAATCATGATTCGAAAAGTAATTTTCTCAGAACTCACGTCGTAAACAATACGTCCACTCGTCAAAATCTAAATGGAAAATCTAATGTGTTACAATACACCGGCAAGCTCACGTAAGTATACCCATACAACTCGCGCTCGGAAAACGCTGTTTCGAATGATTTTTTTTGATCGATGCACCGCTCGCGCGTAAGTGGAGACACTTTGTATCGACTGTCAAACACTTTTTTTCACCCAGGGGCGAGTGTGAGAGTTGATCGATCGGCCGGGCCCGCCAGGCTCCGAGGTTGAAAATTTCTCGATCGACCGCAGCAGGTAGTAGCAGCAGCAGCGGCTCTCAGCGGGGGCATCGACTGCAATCTATCCTGGTGAACTCGACGTTTTGATTTTCGGATTACGAGAGTGTATCTCTTCTCCGAATCGCGTATAATGTGTGCGCGAGCGCGGATAAATTGCTTTTATTTTTCAGGAGAGACGAAATCTATCATAAAATTGTTGAGTGTAATTATGCATGCGTGAATGTTGTTCTTTGCTGCTGTTGCTGGCTGCGGAGTGAAATTTTTTAGAGATTTGATTGACCGCGGTGGAGTGCTGCTGCTGCTGCTGCTGTTGATCTGAATTCTTGGGTGTAATTTTTCATTTCTCGGATGCGGATGGAAATATTTTATTCCGCGTTCCACGACGACGAATGAGAAAGAGATAACAAATTGCTTCTTCGGTTTGAGTTTCTCGCTTTGAATTATGCTGAGCGAGATAAATTAATGTGAGGAATTTATGAAACTTTATACCGTCATTTTTTTAAACTTGAGTTTGTACATTTTATTAAAACTACATAGGTCGAGGAAAATGGACTATTTTACTCAAGAAGTACACTAGGTGATTAAGAAGAATTTTGTCGCGCTAAAATTGAATCTGTTACTTGGTATACTTAATATGCTATCACGTCCACTTGTCAAGATATTTTAACTTGAAATTGCCATAAAAGAGTTTTGAGGCCTTTTTGGAATATCTAAGAATATCCTAAGAATATTTTAGTGATACTGTTGTTTAAATCTTTTTTAAGATTTATTAAATAGCTCCTTCGGATCCCTGAAAGATTTTGGCATGCGAAACTGTTTTATTTGACGCATTGTATATACCAACGTCCCTTGCGAAGATTAGCACATTTCAGATTTCTCAAAAAATACTTGTTCTTGTTAGGAATGTCCCACAAAAATTATCAATTTTCAAAATTTTAGACAAAAACTATAATTTACTTAGAGGATCAAAGAAAGTGTTAGTATTAATCAGAAAAACTGGAAAGTGCTAGTTTTTTTATAAGAAACTTCTGAAAAGAACTAAGTGGTTTTGAGAATTCTTCAACGTGTTATACAGTCTTCGTAAGGGACGTCGATAGGTACTTCGTACATATTTATCGTAATGTTTTAAGACCGGAAAAAAATTCACTGTTTTTTAAATAACATAAGTCGACATCAATTTGGATTTGGGACTAGGGGGTTTCTAAAAGTTTTGGAGTACTGATACTACATTTTACTCACACATGCATACACACACACATATACACGAGCACACACACATAAACACACACATATACACAAACACACACACACACACACACACACGCACACACACGCATACACACGCACATATACACACACACACATATACACATACACATACGTACATACCCGCGCGCACAACAGAAACACACACATACACACACATATACACGCACACACGCTCTTACGCACGCACATCCCAATTTAAAATCAGATACATTAGATTTAACATGCAGACAATACTGCAAAGTTTCAATATTATTGATGTGTGTCCCGTGTCCCCAACCTCACGTTCTCTGATATTATTTTAAAATTTTATTACGAGATGATGTTTCAAAATAAATGTAGGCAGCAGATTGTTTCTACTTATTTTCAGCTATCAAATAGATTAAGTGTCATATCTTAAATTACATAGTTACGTTATTCAACCTCTCTAAGTCACATAGTATGTCTCTACGTTAGAAAATGTCAAACAAATTTGCTTATCAAAATAATGCTTTCTCTTTGAGATACGTAAATCCATTCCATTCGCAACATTAAAAAGCGATTAAAAACAGCAGAAACACCTTCCTTCAAGTACCCCGCGGTACCTTCAAACCCGCCTATAATCTCCAAAGTCAACCGGCGCATCTTTCACACACCTCGAAGACACGCTTCTTCCCGAATCCTCGCGAGGATTCACAGCACCGCAGCATCCTCGCCACCACGCACACACCACTCTCTCTCTCTCTCTCTCTTCCTCTCTCGCACAATGGGATCAATATCCCGACGGGGGGATAAAGCCGGGGTGCCGGGTGTATAATCCGCTACGGGGGCATCTGCACGAGCCGGCCGGCCACCTGCAGTCGCGCGACCGCACACACGTTTTTTCGCCTGTGTATCCCGCAAGGAGACGCGCACCGTCGTCTGCCATTGTAATGCGTTCCACGCGGTATAACGTGGTCGTTCGGTGCGAAAGCACGGAGGATGCTAGCATTGGCGATGTTGGGTTAGATAGGTACACGGGTCGCAAATATTTGGACAGTGCTGGTCTTGTCTGTGTGTGTGTGTGTGTGTCTATTGTCAATCAGTCGAGGATCGAGGAGCGTCAACGAACGCTTTGGCGCTGTTACTGCGTGGATGTGTGAACGGTGTGTGAATGCGACACGGGCTTTTTGTGGGTATTGTTGGTACTGGGAGCTTGGGATTTTCGCGGTTTTAGGGATTGGGTGTAGAGGTTAGGAGGAGGAGATGAGAAGAGTCGAGATGATGGCGCTTTGGGGATTGGCGGAGTAGACGAGCGTTATGTAATGGGGATGAATGCGAGGGTTTTGATTGATCGGTGTTTGGATTGTTAGACTATAGAGATATTCATGGGTGCACTGTTGTTGTATGTGTATTGTAACTAGTAACTTGTATGACACAGTTTACTTGTGGCCTATATTTTTAAAGGTTCTAAGGATGCATGGAAAAATATTTTTAAATCTATTGAATAAGAAGTTTTGACAAAAAATGACAGTCCATTTGGGTTCATCTCTGTTTAAAGCAGCAGTAGGCGATAGCAGAGTTTAGTGAATAATTCATATTTTAATATGGACTTTTAACATACTTTATTTAAATTTGTAGGATACGCAGTTAAAAATACTGATATACGTTTTATGTGACGCATTCAAAGCTGAAAGATAAAATTGAAACGTTGTTATAGAAATGAATACTTTTTGTATTTAACAATAGTTTAAAGAGTGTTCTTTGATAAATCAATTTACTTATAAATTTTTATATTCTGTTCGTATTTCAATAAATATGTGGTTAGTTTATTTATTACAAATCACAACATACAAACAATACAAGTCGAAATTCGAAAATATTCTAACATATACATATATTTGATTTTACTTTAAATTAATAAGATTTTGATGCAAAATTATTTATTCTATATTGTTACATTTACAAATATTTATTTTACAAAAATACGCTATATCCATCGCTAAGCTCATTATTTATACTATAATAAATTGTCAGAAAAGCATAATTTTACAAACATTAGCACGCATTACTTTATCTATAGACATCCATTACAATCTAAACCCGCACTTCCACCAGAAACTAAAAAATAATCACCCAATTTCCTCGAATACCCCTTAATAATCAAATTCTATACACAGTCGCAAACCACGCCGCAAGTGCGGACGCGCGAAATTGTACGTGCTTTTCGAGGCTCGCGGCCCTGCCCTGCCCCACCTTCTCTCTCTCTCTCTCTCTCTCTCTCTCTCTCTCTCTCTCTCTCTCTCTCTCTCTCTCTCTCTCTCTCTCTCTCTCTCTCTCTGCCGACGATTACCATTTTCGCCGCAAAGGGGCTAAACACGCGCAATTGCCGCGAATTAGCCGCGGCGGCAGACATCTTGCGCGCCTATTAATTTTCTCCTCGCGCCTGGCCCGTTCTTCAAGTCTTATTGCGCGAGCAGAAGCTGCGCGGCCCGTTAACGCGCCAGAAGCACGCACACCGACTGTCGGTGTGATGCAAAAGAGAGAGAGAGAGATGCCCGCCCCGCCCTTTGGTATTCCGTTGGAGCTTTAATGTGTTGGGGGGAGAGGGTTGGCCTTGAGTGTAGTCGAATTTAGCGAATATTAGCGATTTGCATGTTTTAATTTGGAGTTGGAGGTATAAGGGTATTGAAAAATGTTTCTGAGTGGATTTTAGCTCGGAGTGTATTTGTGAATTATAAAATAGTAACAAATGTTTAATTTAAAAAAATTGGATTAGGTCTATATTATTTTTTTTTGGTGCAGCATTCATCAATACCTAGTAGGTCTGGTAGAAATTTTAGAGATGCACACGTACAATCGATATGTTTGAAATATCTGGTCGAATTTGATCAATTTTTTCTTAAGTGTACCTGCATGTGATTAAGTGCTTGTTATCATTAATCTAATTGCAGAAATTTTAAAAAAATCAAACAAACTCTTTCAAATATTTTTAACGTTAAGTTTACATATATCTGTATAATTCAATTATATCTGTGATTGCAACGAAAATGAATAGATATTTTTTGCAGTAAAATTGATGCAACCCATCTAATAATTTGCAAATATAGCTTTTTTATAAGATTTTTCATAAACGCTTGTAATAGACTAAGCTATGCATCACAGATAATCATTATTTATAATAATATACATTTTTGTGAAACTTTTCCCAACTCTATTTTTTTATGCAGGATGTAGGTACTCTTTTTCTTTACTACCACATTTATATATCTATACAGATGCTTAAGTAAATTTAAAAGGTATAAAAACTATTAATTTATATATTTGTATGTCCGATGTGTAGTAATTCAGCACTTTTCGAAAAAATATATACCGAAAATTCGAAAAATCAGAATCTAGTAAAATCTTTCTTAATTTGTCTGTAAATTAACAACTTTTAATCACGTACTATATTCTTCGAAAACCTACGTATACTTCACACTCGAAATAAAACCTTTCGATAAATCACTGGCACAACAGTTACACAAAACCGATAACCACCATAATTACCAATCGCCTTTCCCAACCATATAAAAAGCATCGTCTCCCGTATCCCCGTTACCCTCTAACGTTATCGCACCTTCCCAACCCAGCACTCCCAACGAACTCGAGACTCAACTAGCAAATCCAAGCCATGCACGCGATGCATCAGTATACACATCCCAGCGATCCAGCCGAACGCCGCCTCGAGTGAGATCTCAGCTCTCTCTCTCTCTCTCTCTCTCTCTCTCTCTCTCTTACTCTATCCCCGCGCTCAAGAAAGTCACTGAATCGTGCAGTCGCTCGCTCGCCAAGCCTGCAATTAATCAATCGCTCGCTAGCCGCCCCCACGGACGAAACGCGAGGAATTCCCCCTCCCTCTTTCGCAGCCCTCTGCTCCGTGCTGTACAGTCTTCCAGGAAGCACGAGCAATTGACCTGTCCCGCGAGCGCGAGCATCGGAGAGAACTAGAGGCGAGGAGACAATGAGGACGCGTCGCCGACGGCACGCAAGTGTTTGCCTCGAGACGTGTATATAGGTATATAGGCAAGCGAGTCGAGTGCACATCCGCGGGAGAGTCGCAGAATGGAAACGCAATCGGACGATTCGAGGGAGTGGGAGGAAGCGCGATTTTTTTAAGTCCTGGGGCGGTGTTAGCTGTTACGAGAGCCGAGCTTTGTCCTGTCGAATGACGTGTAAGAGGACGAGGCGATTCGTCGGAGTTGGATGGACGTGCGTAATTGATTTTGCAGTTAGACGCGTTTAACGTTGAACAAGGTGTTTACATCGAGCGTAACGTACCGTGTGAAGAGATGGAAGAAGATACGTTTTAGGTTGGGTTTTGTTATTTTACAGCATGTTTCGAGTGTACAACAATGAAAATCAATTGTATGAGTCCAAACTGACTACTTTGACGCAGTCTTTTGTTTTGTTACGTATGTATATGTAAAATATCAATCGCGTTTTAATTCAGATATTAGATGATTTCAATTTATCCAGGTCATTTCCATCTAGCCGTAACAAAAAAGTAATCAGCCAAGTATACGTATTCTACCCTGCGAGGTATTACATCATAAACTTCCATAATAAACTAAATTCAAAAAAGAAAAACAATGCCGTTTTTTCTGTAGAGACTATTTTTTCAATTAACTTTTCTTTTGTATACTTTTTATCAGAACCTGCATTAACAAATGTATGAAGCATCAGTGTGTTTTTAGCGATTATTCTGTTTTTGTGCTTCTTTTCGTGAACATCTGTAACATCGTAAATACAATTGAGAAAACCAATGACACCTTTTCGGCGTATAGGCCAATTTCTCTGTAATCGTTAGGCATAATATATGCAAAAGACGGTATTGCATTTCTTCAATGTACGGGAAAATCTTACGGAAAAATACTAGGTCTCTCTAAAAAGAAACTAGCAATTTTCAAGAAATTTTAAATGCATTCAAATATATCGCTTTTGCATCGTTGATTGTTTTTTAGTGCTTCTTTATACTCTCAGCATTATATGTTCAGAAATAAACATTGACTACCTCATAAAATTTGTCTGCAGCAACATTATACAATTTTATAAAAACGAACTGCAATGTAATACAAGCTCGAATACAAGAAATAACTTTGAAAACAATAAAATTAACAGTCATTTATCTGATTGTACGATTGGCAAGGTATTTATCTCCAGTATTTCAGCAAATACCTGTTTTCGAGAAGAAAAAAGAAGTTTTAAAGACACAGTTCCAAGTTTCCATTAAATATTCCGAAAGCGCCGCAGTTCAGCGCAGCACTCAACGACATAAAAGTAAGTTGTCCGAAGGCCTCGCATTTTTCCCTCCGTGTAGCTCCGCTTAATTAGGCGTTGAACTCGAGGTGAAATGTTTCGAACAAAACGAAGGATATACCCTGCGAACCGGTATATACGTAAATTACAGGTATAAGAGACTCTCTCGGTGCGCTCCTGGCAATTATCTTGAAGGAATGCCCCAATTCCTTCGACTTAAAAGCCTCCCTCCCTCTTGCTCTGCACTTGCGATACCTATCTCACTTGATTTTCTTCCCACTTGAAACGTATAAACGCGGCTCGCGTTTATTCCGAATAGATTTTATCGTGAAAATGGTAAATTCGCTTTTCAAAAGCTTTGTGATGACTTTGTTAGTACTATTTATGTATTAAATGCAATTATTTTAAATGGAAATGTCACGTTAATAGCAGATAAAAGTCAAGCATTTTTGATTATTTATTCAAACTTTATGAAATTTAGTTATTAGCATTTCGAAGAAAATATTTAGAACAAAGTTATACCTACATACAAATTTCATTTAAAAAATATTAATATTTTAAGCCAAAAAGTGCACGGTATTGAAAGTGCATGATATTCATTTCTAAATCAATATCCCACTTTATTATTTCAACAAATTGAGATTAAATTTTGAGGAATTCTTTGTAATTGCTTATTAGATTATCTTCAGTTGAATATTTCGTAAATTTAGAAAACCCGTCTTTTTAGTTTTGTTCAATATTTCACATTATTTAATACAAAATTCTTTGATTATGTTAAAAAATAATGTTTTTCAAAACTCCTACGCTACATATTTCAAGAAAGTATTTAAATTTTGTATGCTACGTCTTCTTGTCAAGTATGCACATATTCATTAAACATTTTTTAGGATCTTCGTGCCATTAGCCGCTTTGGCTTCAAATATTTATATCTTTAAATAAAAGTTTGATGTATCATTGACGTGTATAACAAAAATGCTCACACAAAGCTTAAATACATAATAAAAAAAATCAGAAAAACATTTTTTTGTTGCCGGATTTACAAAATTTGTATCAATTCAAGAAAAAAAGTGAACCTAAATTTATACCACATTAAACTTCCAAAGAATTCCCCCCTCAAAAAAAAGACTTTCATTTATCCGAGACAATCGCGCTAATCGTTCTCGCGGCACTCTCTTATGCTCTACCTCCTCGTAAATAGCCTCGGCCTCGTCGGCAGTTCAAGAAAGGGCTCTTATAAAAGAGGCGACAGGCTCCATCTCTTCGATCTTCGGCGTCTCCCCATCCCTCCTCTCTCCTCGCGATGATATATCCCCCCTCGATAGGGATCGCGGGCGAGTGTGTCCGCGGCGTTCGGCGCTATAAATACGTGTGCATAAAGCGCCGCCGCGAAAACTCCGCACTGCATCGCAGCGCGCCGGGCGGATGTGTCGGAGGTAATTGAGGCCCCGGGGTCAGCGCGGGGCCCGGGTCGCCGGCACCGGCTCGCAGAGTCACGAGTCACGAGTGCGCGCGGCCCGCGCAAGGGAACAATGCAGCGTTTCTTTCTTCTCGCCTCCTCCCCCGCTGCAGCACCTCTCCCGGTCGTTCTTGTTTCTCTCTGCGCTTCGGCGTGACCTCTCGCGCGACGACGTATATACAAGGTGCGCTCCGTTGAACTGGGTTCTTCCTTCTTTTTTTTTTCTCTTGGGTGGGTGGGGAGGGGAAGTTGGTAGGAGATTAGAGGAGGGACCGAGAGGTAGTTTACAGGACGACGCACTTCCCGTCTCGTGTTTATTTTAATCGGTTTTGAGCGCTGTGTTGTTAGGTAGGTAGCGGCGTATGCGAAATTGGGGCTGGAGAGGTTTTCTTTGTTAGGCTGGATATTGTTTAAATTATGCGCGTAGTTAGGGTGAAATGAAGAAGCGGTCGGTTGGTTTTAAAAGGATTTTTATCTTGAAATGACTGTAGGAGACTGTTGTAGTTGATGTATTTATTTAGTTATTGTTTGAACTTTTTGTTTTGCGTGCGAAACTGAATCAAATTTATTTTCGAAGCTAGCAGACGTTGCGGATAAAAATGAGTTATTAAATTAGTTTTTATAGCAACAATAATAATGTTAGTGAATGAACTAGGCTAGAATTTCTGAACAAGGATGGCGATATGTTTGCGTTATTAGGACTTTCGCAGGGTCGCCGCTGGATAAATTAACACGGAAGTATGTAAGTTTAAGACTAGAGTAATACTCGACGAGGTCAAAAAATTCACTTTTTTGCTTCAAAATAGTGATCCTTGAAGTTCACTTTATACGTTAGAAAGCTCCAAATTGTATTTTAAATTATCCTATAAGCTTTTTGAATATTTTTATAGTATTTAATTACAGTGGCTTATATGCAATTTACAATCTTTAAAATCGTTTTTCTCAGTACTTCATTATTGTCCTTCAAAATGCTCCTTGCGCAAATGCACGCCGTGAAATGATTTGAAACTTCACAGGATTATTGTTCTTTTATATTTTAAACACATTGTCAGAGCGATTTTTCATATAACCCCCGTGCACAATTTTTACTCACATAAATCAAAAAGTAATGCATAATTGTATTTCATAAGTTCGTGTGGAAAATGTATATATGGGGGTTGTATGAAAAATCGCTTTGACAATATGTTTATAGGTAATGTAATAAACAATAATCCTGTGAAGTTTCAAATTATTTCAGCTCGCGCATTTGCGCAAGAAGCATTTTTAATAAGGCCAAAATGAATTGCTGAGAAAAACGACTTTAAAGATTGCAAATTGTATATAAGTCAATGTAATTAAATACTGTAAAAATATTCAAAAATCTTATAGGATGCGTTAAAAAAACAATTTAGAGCTTTCTAACTTATAACGTGAGCTTCAAGAAACACCTTTTTGAAGAACAAAAAAGTTGATGTTCTCACCTCTTCAAGTGTTTCTCTAGCCTTAACATTTGTATTAAATCTTGGCATCTACGGCAGGGTCTGTCTACGAAGTATTACTGACAAGTTATTATTTAATTGAGGTTATAATTTTATTTGATTATTTCTATCTCAGTCTGTTACAATACCTAAAGAAATTGTATTAGTAGAAAAGGGAATGAAGGAACGGATATCCTTTCCATGAAAAATCAAACTGATACAAAAGAAAATCCTTTTATTGTAAATGGCATTTGATTCAATTATATCGTCGATACTGGTCCAATTACACGAAAAATAATTAAAATTTAATCTCTTATAACTATCAAACATTGATTTAAAGGAGATGCGTTAGACTAGATTATCCAACGATACATCTATCGAAGTGATTTGATATTTTCAAATCAAATTTGCTTTTCAGAATTGCTTTATAATGGAAAATACATAACGAAACACTTGTTTTGTTTTAGAATCGCAAATGACTGAAATCACATAATCTTGATAATTTTCAATTCTGATAACAATTAAGTTTAGCTATACATTTTTCGTAAAATATAGCGGTCTGGAATAGGGTATTTGAAATTTAATTCTGATGAATTTTTCGTAATTCTGACGCCCCTATTCAAATGGCTCCTGAGCAATTTTTTCCTTAACGATTGAAACAAACTGAGAGTGAACATATCAGACAATGAACGATCGAACATACTTGAAAAAACTTGAAAAAATAGAAATATTTCTTAATCTGTTGAACGGTTACCTATACAAAACGAATGCTGTAGTTCTGACAAGAGTAACCATTTATCATGCCAACAGAATTTTCATTTGTCCCAAAGACCCTTATTCGAATCAGAATCTATTCCTAACAATAAGTGTTTCTTCCTTCTACAGGTTTATCCATTTCCCACAAATACATTATAAAATAATGCATTCGCTTCAAAGCTCATCACGCGATTAAACGATGCGCATCCACATATCTCCACAATCACCAATGGGATCCCCCACACTCTTTCCTCCGCAACATTCGCGCTGCAGAGACAGTCAGACAGACGCGGACACGCTATAAGCCTGCGCGCGCGTCTCCCATCGCAACAGCGCTACACTGCGGAGCTGCGCCGCAACCCTCCTCGCGCAGTTATTAGATCCGATCCGGAACGCAGATTAACCATTGGAACAAACGTTATTTATGAGGCGCCCGGTCATTACGAGACGGAGCTCTCTCTCCCCTTTCTCTCCTCGTGCCGCAGTGATGACCCATGATATTCGAAGCTCGCGCGAGATGCGCCCCCTCGCTCGCAACAGAGTGCACCAGTCGGAGGAACTCTGCCGCATGCACTTTTAATCGGCCATTAGGCAACGATTTTTCATTACTCGACTTCACGAATTGACGATAATTTAAGGCGACTTTTGATTCGAGTCGTCTGCGATCGGATAGATTGACGTTGAGATCTCGCGGTAAGATTGCGGTAGACGGGTAATTTTGTTTAAAAACAACTTCGGATTTTAAATAGTTGGTGGGTTGCTACTTATTAAAGGATCGAGAAAGTATAGAAGACTATAACCTGTTTTTCTCAATTCATTGTTTAGTTATAATGTATAAGCTTCAAACTAAACGCTTCCTCAGATATATAATTATGTTTATAATTTAATTTTCATAAAAGAGCTGTATGTATAATGATAATTCTGAATTCAAACTACACATAATACTGTGATGTACGATGCTTTTGAAAATAGTAAACAGTTTGGCTTACTTCTGGTCACTTTCGATTCGCTTTCGGTTATTTTTTATCCAGTCTCGATACTTATGAGTAATATAGTAAAAAGACGCTTAAGAAGTATTAATAAAAATACCTATTGGCAAATACATGGTAAAGTTATTGGTTGATGACAACGATAAAAGTTACACTGATAAAACAAATTGTTAAATCTAAGTAAACGTTTCTTTGAATCGTACTAAAAAAGATTTACTTAAGTAAAGTAAATAATTCTTAAATTTAGTAATTATTTATTGAATTAATGAATACCAGTCTAAACATAATTAAATATTTACTATTATCAAATAAATCTTTTCTTAGTATAATTCAAAGAAACGTTTACTTAGATTTAACAATTTTTTTTCAGTGTAGCATTAATTTCATAGAACATGACCTCGACTTTGCTACGGATCACTATCATTTCATACTAACGAATCATTTGTGAGTTAGAAGTCATAGGTGCTCCATGCCGTTAATATGAGTAAGTCCAAAACATACTGCCGTACGACATTTATTTCGCAAAAGAAAGTCGCGCAGTAACATATATATCGTATACGTAAACATTCACAAAATTCTCCATACTAAACATAAAAAAATGACAACGAACGACAGTTCTTATAACTCTTCCCATCTCCCATTCTATCAAGCAACCTCACCACCTACCAAAAAATCCCCCCAACAGCACATACAACTCTCCCGTAAATCAAGTGTTAAAGATCCGCTCCAGCTAAGACCAAAAGCAGCGTTCGCGCAACCCAATCGAGTGCAGAGCTCGACATAAAAGCGCACACCAGCAGCAGCCGCAGCAGCAGCGACGAAGAATCCGCCTGCAGTGGGAAAGAATGGCACAAGCGGGGACCCGCGGGGTAGTGAGCGAGGGCGATCTCCCACGCGGCGCGGAGCAATCGAAGACAAATTAGCGTTGCGTGATGCGCGTTGATTCTGCCCGATAGCGGAACATCGGACACGGTACGATGGGCGCTGCTGCTGGCGCTGGTATACACCGTCGACGGCATTCCCCGCGTGCTCCTTCGACATGATGCACAACACAACGGTGTCCCTTTCTCCCTCTATCTCTGTTTTTTTCTCTTTCTCTCTTGCCGCTGTGTGCGCGGTGGATGTGTATAAAGAAGAGAGAGAGAGAAATGCGATATGAAGAGAGAAAGAGAGATGGATACAGATAGGAGGGTGACACGGCATCCCCCGATACATATATATATAAATATATATATATATATATATATATATATATATATATATATATATATATATATATATATATATATATATATATATATATATATATGAAGCCACAGCGGCGATTATCCGCGCTCGGAATTCCCGTTCGTCGTTGTGGTGTACATACTGTAGGTATACAGTGTACAAATCGCGTTTAGACACCGGGCGATTATCTTTTTTCGCTCGTTTTTCCCACGCGCGCCGGCGCCGTGTCTTCGGGGATACATTATCCCGATTTCGTGATGGCAGAATCAGTGGATCGGGTAATTATTGCAACGGCGATCTGTGTGTACGCTATGGACAATGCGTCTGAGAATCGTTGTAGTGGAGCGGTGCGGGAGTGTTTTTTCTCAGGGATGGTGGGTAATGGATTCGCGATTATAGAGATTTTTTCGCGGTAGATTCGTCACTTCCGCGAGGCTCGGGTGTTAGAGTGGTATTGCGAAGAACAATGAAGATGTTTGAAGGGGTTTGCGTAGTAGACCTGCTGTTAAGATAATGGATAGGGGAACGGGTATTAGCGAAATTATTACTTGTTTCGATGTTATGCAGAATTCTTAGATTTTTCATTGAATATGGAAATTAGATTATTGAATACGATTATTACTAGTCACAGTAAATGAAAAGAAAGTTTGTAAGAGTTGAACAAATTAAGATTTTTCACAACTTGCGTGCTACCACGAATCTTTGCTCAAACGGTTTGTTATTTCCTAATGTTGTCTGCATATAGAGGTATGTACAGATATTGAGGTATAATATTAATATTAATTATATATTATAATATTAATTTTTGCATTGCTGTATGAGAAAAATAATAAAAACACATAGGAGCGAACCCAACGAAAACTTAATTGGATATATTATGGTTAACGAATTCTATATATTATTATATAAAGGTAATTAATATATTCTTTAACGAATTCATTAAATGTTATTTTTTGATTGTTAAAATTCGTTTGACAATTTAAATACATGCATTTGATTGTAAAAATAATAAACTTCACAAAAGTAGAAAGTAATAAACAAATCTGATTGGTCAAAACCTATCAGATTTGTTTATTACTTTCTACTTTTACACTTCAAAGTGAAAAAGTCAACAAACAATAGTTTGAACAAATTTTAAGTCTATTTTCTTGGTTATAAAACATACAATTGTATGCTATTAATGGTCACAATGCATATTTTTTACAATGTAGCAAACGTTTGAAGCAAAACTATTTATGAATGTCAAAAAATAGAAATATCTCGCCAATTCGCAAGCGTATCTGCTTGATGTAAACGAGTGCGTAGCTTCGTCTTTAGCATGTGCTATAAAGGGAACAAGCATGCAGCATTTTGTTTGATTTTCATATAATCACTAGGCTAGTTCTGCTGCATTATCTCCATATCATATATTAATGTTAGCGTCGTCCGCATTTGAAATGAAAAGTCTGGACCCGAGACTGAGAAACCCAACCACGCTTCCTTATACACTTAGAGAAAGGATTCCTTGTGGTAAATGAATCGTGTATTTGCGGAATCGAATTCTCACGTACTTGCTGCCAATGTAGAATTCTTAATAGTTAAGAACTCGAACTTGAGAAAAGTCTACACGAGTAACATAAACATGTCGAGTACGAAAGGTTATTTGACGATTTTCTAGCATATAATGATATTTTTCAAGCATTAAAATATCAAAAGATCCTATACGTAGACATAATCATGGCAGAAGAAAACTTGTAACGGTCACATAAACATCTTAGAAATATGATAAATTCAGTTAACCTTAAAGTCAGGTGGCCAGCCGTTGAAAAGCGATTCAAGTACTCAGTTCTTAACTATTAAGACGATGCGTTTAACCGTTAAGAAATATTCATTTGACCGCATTCAAATCCACAAAACTTAACAATTAAGAAATATTCTTCGCCGCAAAGAATCCTTTCTCTCAGTGTACCGAAACAATCATTCTCGACAACTATACCATCGGCTACTACGACCAACATTACAACCCGAAACCCTCCTCCCAAAAAAACCGCATCACCCAAAATCTCCAAATTAGCAACACAGGCATCAGGCCGTAATAGCGCTCCCTCGTGCATCGGCGAAACCTGTCCTGCCGCGCGCCCATCGTTACAACACGCACGAGATCTCAACGAGAACGGAGCGGCCACGCCGTTAATATTTCCTCGAGCCTCGTCATTGTTGCGTCGTCGCGGCGCGCGGCGTCTCGCTGCCGGGCTTTGGCCTCGGCCCAAAAGCAATTGCCAGCCGTTTTGGTCTAAGTGCCGTGGCATTAAGGCCCGCTACCGCATACGCGACCGCGGCGGCGGCGGCGCCCGCGGCCCTATACATCGTCGTAAGTCGCGTCGTTGCCGTGCACGAGGTGATCCTTGTGCTACGCAGCGCGGTGTGTTATGCGAGGTAGGCAGCCACGGAGATCTGAAATGTAGGGAGAGTCCGCGGGTCGTTTGTAGGCTGCTTGACGGGGTGATTAGTTGGATATTGTTGGAGAATTAGAATTGGCTGTGTTAGCAGGTAATGGTGAAGGTGTAGGTGCATTATCTGTAAAAATATACTTGGTTACTTGTATTACATAATTATGGATTAGTATCGGGGTAATAGAACATTTTTGAGATCAGGTTGACATTCAACACCTCTTTAGTAATTGCTGCCATTAGTTTTTTAAATAAAACTCAGTTTGGCGCTGCGCTGCACTGAGTGCGTGCGTGGGTACGTGCTCAGTTTTATTTTACAGCCATTTTTGAAACTTTAAAAATTTGAAAATTTAGGTTATTTGAAAATTCTTTAATGAAGATATGTCTTTTTAGGGAGCGAACTTTTTTAACGATAATGTACTCATAGAATCCTTTAATTTGCGACCGAAAACGTAGCGAAATATACCGTTTCTAATTTGTTATACCGAGTGTTTAGAAATTTCTGTTCTAGCCTCTATAACTCGAAAATTACCGGATATAATTCAATGAAACTTTTACTGAATATTAGTTTTATATATAACTATAACCCTGCAAATTTTTAACTCATAAAATTCATTGTTTTTTACATAAAATAAATAAAATACTATTTTTTTGTCATTTTTCTCGAATATTCAACTAACTTTTAAAAACAATTAATAAAAATGCTTTAAAAAATTGAATAGATTTCCGAAAAAAAATTATATCTCTATCAGTTTTTAGTATATGTCAAAAGGAGTCGAATAACCGTCGTAAAAATATTTTTTGTTCATCGGATAAGAAATATACATTTGTTATAAAAGATACATACTTGCACTGTTGATTAATTTATGAAAACAATATAAATAATGTGTGTTAATATAATTTTTGCATTTTATACGTTATTTATTTCCTCAAAAATATGCTTAGATTCTACTATGACCGATAGAGATGATTGCATCTGTCCAGCATTATTTTATATATGCCTAAACATTATTTAAATTAATGTGATGTATTACTTTTAATATGTATCTATATCATTTCATTATTTTTCTCTGTACCTTCCAGTACATATATTTGCTTTTTATTAATGATTGAAGAATAAAAAATAATGACGGGCTATATTGGGTAAACGTCAAACCCCTATACGTCCCACTAGCTGTTTATTTTCAAAATCTATATAATTGCTCTATATACAGTTTTCAAATAAAAAATTTCTTATGTTAGTTTCGTATGGTATATTTTCATATCCGAGCAGACCAAATAAATTTCTTTCTATATGTCAACTATGGTAAGTGCTCAAAGCTTAGGTGGACCATATAAGGTACACTTACCCTATAATAATAAAATCAACCAAATTATTATGTGATGTGTCCTGAATCTTGAAATTAAGGTGACGCTAAACCCCCTGTCACCGTCAAATACTGGGAACCACTTATTTAATTCAATTCTCAATTTTGAGAAAATATCTCTCTGAAAAGTTGTCGTTCTTGATTAGGACAATAACGTTTCATAAAGATACTTGCTAAAAATTGAAAATTAAACGAGAAAAGTGGTTCCTCGTATTTGTCGGTGACAGGTGTCTTTAGCATCACCTTCATACGATCATTTGCAATATTTTCTAAACGAGCACTTCGTCTCCGAAGCGGCCATTATAAACTCCAGCCGTAAACTAGTCGAAGCACACAAAAGAAAATATATTACGCAAGAACAGCAACAGCACTAATCGCGATAAAAAGGCCTTTTATCCCGGCGCCGACTTTAAATCCTCGGTAACGACTTCGGCTTAAAAATCCCCGCGCAGCAACCAAGAGACAACCAGACGTAGAAATCACGTAACACCACTACACTGCGTCCAAGCCGCTGCACACTCCACAATCTGAGATAATAAAAAAATCCCCCGCGCCACCAGATGCCTATCGTGCCATTTTAGCTAATGACCCCGACAACGATTTAGGAAATATCCTACTCTTTTCCCCCCCTCTCTCTCCCAAGAAAGAGAAATAGAGACACATACCTATATACACAGCTCGCAGGGTTCACGTATTATACACGTGTACAAGAGCGCCAATACACTCGCGCATGCATACCTATACACACACACGCGATATCCCTAGCCCCTCTCTCTTTCTCTCGATTAGTCCCCCTGACAAGTGGGAAAGTCATCGGGGCGGCCTTATCCAGCGCGGGCGATCTCTCGACAAAGTGCTGCCTGCTGCCCCTTCTCTCGAGGGGCTGTGTGTTCCTGCGGAGGTATATTCTCCGAGTCCCTCTCTCTCTCTCTCTAATCTCCCGGTAACGAGTCGGAGAGCGCCGCGAGGCAAAGGCGCTGCGGCGGCGACACCCACGCAGAGATCGAGCTTCTCTCGGGGAATGTATATGTATTCTCTCGCGGATGCCGTGCGCGCCGGGCTTGTTCGAGATCGTGTTCGCTGGTGTTACAAGGGGAAGGACTACCGAGCGGCCCGTTTTGGTGTTGGGTGGTAGGTATACAAGCGTGTTGCTGGCGTGGAGAGTGGTCAGCAAGAGAGAGAGGCTTCGGGTTTAGGTTTAGCTGTAGCTTCTTGGGTAAGGAGCGAGGATAGAGGTGCGTTTGTGGGTGGAGGTGGCAAGGCACGCGAGTGTGTATGGGGTCTTTGATTCGGGGAATGAGTTGTCTGCGTGTTGGGAAAGCTGCGGATGGAGATGTGTGGTTGATTATGTAGATGATTGTGTATTTCTTGCATGCACATCCTCGGTCAATGAAATATAGTTTTTTTTCGCAATTTGGTGATATTTTAATATCGGGGCATGGGTATTATTTTATTAAACAATCGATTTAGTTAGATTTATTTTTAAGATTATTAACCTTTTATATACAGTTAAACAAAGTATTCTACGGAGTATTATTAGATATGTTGTCATCGATGAATATTATGCGTTAAAACCATATCCAAACATGTTATTCACGTATTTTTAAATATAATAAAAGTGTTATTTTCTCCGATGTATCACATGATCATTAATTTATTAGATAAAAATTCATATACTGATAATTGCAATAATTAGTATTGCAAAATGTCAAAGAAAACATTAAAAAAAATATTCACTAAAAAACGTTAACGTAATTCTATATGTCAAATATGCAAGTTCTGTTCGCAATAATATACATTAAAAGCAGTCATTAAGCATACAGAAGTGTTTTTACAAATAACAGAGCGTAACAAAAACTAGTATCTTGGACCCATCACACTATATTTCTACTGACGTTCTTAATTCTGTTTACTTTTTTTCTATCGTTTTTGACAGAAGTTTACACCTGGTAATTTAGCGGTTCGTTATTAATGACGAGGCTAGTCCTAAGCGATTTTTAATTGTAGACCAAGCGCACTTGCGGACGGTTGCTAAAATTCTGCTCCACCTGCGTTCTCGCTGCTCATAATACATTTTTTCACCTTCGCAAAGACTGTAATTTTTTTTCAATTACGCTATCATCAGAACTAATTTATATAATCTCCTGATAAACTTCTAAGAATGTTACGGGCCAACTGCACGTTAAAACTTACCACATGACAAGTGATCAACACACAAAACCATCAAGTCCTTAACTTCTACTCTATAAATTCAATAAAAACGTAACAAACACAAATAAACAAAGAATAATCCATTTTCAAATTAATCGAAAGACGTATAATCGCTCCCTTAATAAACAACCCATCCGGCAGCAGCTACCACTTCCACGCTCTCCCTTAACTCCTTCTGTCACTCTCCCCGCCATCAACGTCGCTCAGAATTTATTAAACATCCTGCGGGTGTTACATCCTGCAATAAACACCGCGCGAATCGTCATCGACTCCGGAACAGGGACGTACACCAACTGACACCTCGATAATTACCGTCGCAGCGTAACACCCCAAGAGCCGGCGCGTAAGACAGAAAAACAATCCGCTCGCGCGTCAACCTGCGACGAGATCTCAATTAGAGCCCTTCCGTACGTAAAACAACCGATCGGATGCTCGTCCAAACTATATACGGGCGCGGGCAGCAGGTGGCGATCAGGCTCTCGTCATTTTCCCTCTCTCTATTACTCCCGGACTTTTGACATCGCGCAGCTCTCGCATGTTGTCGAGTCATAAAGAGGGACTGCAGCTCCAGCTTCAACTTTAGAGACGCATAGTGACAGGTGTCCGGCGCTAAAACGAGAGAGAGAGAGAGGGTAAGACGAATGCGTACGCACGTGCAATTTTCAATTTTTTTTATCTTCTTTGCTTCGGTGCCGCGGTGGCCCTCGCCGATTGCTTTCAATTTTCGCGGTAATTGAAAGAGATTAACGGTAATTGCGCGAGCCTGGCTTCGATTGCTTTGCGCGCGTGAGGGAATTATATGCGCGGCGGCGGCGGCGGCGGCGCGTAATTGGCGACTCTACCGACGCTTATTCTCTCGCTCGCTCGGTGATGCCTTCCTCGCTTGTGGAGTTTTTTTCTCTTCTTTTTTTTGTTGTTGTTGAAGGGAGCTTCTATGCACGCACGCGCGCGTTTATCGGGAATTTTTGCGCGCGTGTTTACCTTCCGCGAGTGTGTTAAGGTTTTCAATTATATACCAGGGAGAGCGCGCGCGCGTGAGTGTTTTCTCTTATCGATGCGCGCGGATCGGGCTTGGGATGCCGCGTAAATGACCGTTAAATGACCTGTTTTGAGGAGCTTGCGGTTAATTAGGAGAATGCATAGGGGTGGAGGATGGGGTTTTAATTTTTCGTTTTTTTTTAGGGGGGATATTAGCGCGCGAAAATTGAAAGTGCGGGATTAAATTAATTCTGATCGAGCGCGCGCGCGGGTTTGTACAGTGGGGGGATTGCGAATTATAGTTGCGACTTTCGAGTAAATTTCTTTATACTCGCTTTGTGTGGGTTAATATTTTAAGTGGATTTGATTATAGACGTGGATCGATAGCTTCAATAATCAATCATGCATTTTTGTAGATATTTTTTTTACTGCTTTTATCGATTAAGAAAGAATTGCAATTTTAGAGTTTTCTATTAGAAAATATAATTTAGTGTATTGAGACAATAACAAAATTGGTATAATTTTATGATTATCTGATCTATGTCAGATAAGATGTATGATCTCTTACAATATTAAGATTTAAAACGTTTGTTCATCCGCATTTGACTCTCTATGCTTATTTCTCGCTCTATCTATTTATGTGTCTTTCTTTTAAATAATTAAATAATTAAATCTCAATGTATTAAAAGTGAATGTATTCAATATATGAACAGCATCCGCTACATTAAAGAGCATATTTATTCATTTGCAAATGTAATAATTTGTAGATTATTATAAGTACGCTGAAGTTTGCATTAATGGATTATGTGCATAGTTAAAACTTTACATAAAATTGCATAATGTGACTTTAAAAAAACAATACAAAAATTGAAATTAGAAACTAAGTGAATGTTGGCGTGTTGTACTGTTCTCAAAAAACAACAAATTAATGTTTATTTATTATACTTACAGTTACGTATTTATTATCACGAAACAAATATAATAATTGCACATAATCAACACTATCTTGCTATAGCATATTTGTTTCGTGATAACAAATAAAAGCTATAACACAAGTGTGTGCTGGGAACTGAGGAATATTTGTGATCACCAATTATATTCGATGGAATGCTTTTCCAAGAATGTACACCCTGCTGCAATGGTGGATTCTTTTAAGCATTTTTAAAATCTTGACGCTATGAAGTTGCTCATGAGTGCGTCTTATACTCCATATGTAGTTCAATAAGGCAGAAGATTAGACGTGACTAACTTTATAGTGCAAAAAGTTAATACGTGCATAGCTTCATATAGCGCTAAGATTTAAATAATTCTTGAAAGAATCCATTACAGCGGGGTGTACCTTTACACACATGCGAACTTACAAATATTCCACGGGACTACATTTGTAGCTAGTTAAAAAAATCCATTTCCAAAAGAATCACAAAACAATACCCAACATCATTCATTATTCATTTTCACCACCGTACACCTCAAAAGAACCACACGAAATATCCCAATGCAAAGTCAACCTCCCATCCACAAAACGTTCTCACGTTCAACCTTCACCCAATCGTCTTTTCATCTCGTTTCCCATTCCGTCTCTCTCTCTCTTTCTCTCACTCACTCCGCCACCTCGACGCAACGCATTCACGAAACGAAATACCAGCATACATTTCAAGTCAGTAGTGCTCTCTCTCTCTCTCTCTCTCTCTCTCTCTCTTGCAGCGCAGCATCAGTTTCGTTAAAACTCGCTTTTCCCAGCCAATTCCCATAGGGTCCTCCTCGCTCCGTCTCCGCCGACTGCTGTTGCGAATCAGTCGTCGCGTGTCGTCTCGTTTTCGATCCCGCCGGCAATTCTCCGTCCTCGAAAATCCGTCTGCTCTCCCTCTCTCTCTCATATATATACACACCAGAAAAGAGAGCAGCCAGCAGCTCGTGTATATATACCTATAAAACACTTGGAGAGACATTCTCGGGAAACCTGCCGCGTAGGAGAAAGCGAGGCATTCGCGCGTTGCCATAGAGATGCTCAGAGAAAGCCAGAGAGAGATGCTGTGTACGTATACGTGTATACAGGATCGAGGAGGGGAGCGCACGTCGGGGGATAACCGTTCGGAGATAAATGTAATGTAATGTAACGAGGGAGGCGTCGCGCCTCGCAAGTACCACTCCATTGTGGCGCGACTAACTAACTCTCGGCCCAAACAATTTGTCCGGGCACAAGAGAGAGAGAGAGATGAGACACTTTCTCTCTCTCGCACCCTGTGCGCAAAGCCTGTCACCCCCTCGTGTATACGTCTCTCTTTCTATCTCGCACGCTCCCCCGTGTTACGCAAGCAGGGCAATCGCAATCTCTTTACCGACTTGTTGTTGTGTTGTTCCAAGGGATGGGGAGAAGTATATATAGCTTCGTACACACACCGACATCTCGCTCGTAATATCTTTTTTCCCTTCTATTCGTTGCGCGGTGCGCGTGTACACAGCACGCGTCGCTTCGTTCCTCTTTTTTTTCTCAGCACGGGGGCGTCGGAGATGGGCTTAATGCCATTAACGTCGGCGTTGCGGCGCCACGCGACCCGCTTGCGTAATGTACACGCGCGACCTAAATCATTTTCCAGCTGACGCGCATACGCGCGCGGATTTTTCGGGAGAGGATTGATAAAGTTTTATAAAGCGGAACGGACGCGATTGTCACGGGGCACAAAGCGGCGTTGACGCGCAAGCGGGCGACCTTTTGCACGCGGGTGGGTACTGTGTATGTGGGACCGTTTTGTAGAGTCGATCTGCTTTTTTAACGTGCCGTGACGACGGCGAGTTGTAAAGTCTTATCTGTCTTATCCGTTTTGTCAGTCGTTATGCTGATTTTGGAAGATTTATCGGATGTTTGGGAAGTTTTGAGGGACGTAGGGGGAATGAGGATTATATAGTTGGGAAATTTGTTTGGTATGATGGGGTTTAAATTAGTGAAAGGAATTCTATTGATATTGTTAATGGGAATAGATTGTTTTATTAGAATCCAAAGTTGAAAATCCTTGTGTTCAAATATAATAATAATATTAAACAAATACTTCTGTATCTATATGATCTATCAATTTGAACACTTTCGAGTCTCGGCTATTGTTTGTTCGATTAATTTTTAATTACTAAGTGGTAACAGTGGATGATAAATCAACAACGAATCATAATAAAGTGATTTTAAAAGTGAAAACTGGTGCTTAATAGATGTAATTTATCTTACCGCAATATTCTGTCTTTGACGGAAACGACTCGATCGATCATCATGAACTAAAAAAAACATTTCTATTTATAATGTTGTTGTTAAATTATTACATTTAGCACTGTAAGAAGCCTCAAACTGACATTTATTCTACTAATGAACAATCAAAATATGTTTAAACCCATAATCTCCGGTACGTACCTACAAGACAACGCGCAGCATCATAAATATTTCCCGAAAACCACGAGAATCCCTCTTTTTCACAAACTTCTATTTTGACACCTCCACAAAGCAGGTATTATGACACGCATCGAGGCTCATCCCCAGAACCGATCATTAAATAAGATTTCAAGGGATTCCCGAAAAATCGGCCCCCGCCCCCTCGTGACTTTTCTATTTATATATTTACGAAAAAGAGTCGGTTATACACCAGTGTGTCCGGCTAACCGGTGATTATCGTCCCGAGAGTCAATTCACGGCGGACGCGGTGCTATGCACAACCGTAACCGCCCGATTTTCGATGCCTCTCGCTTTTCTGCGTATATACAGCCGAGGCTTTGTGCGGTAGGTAAATGCGTTTGGCCCCGGCCACGGCTTCGTATTCCTACCTAAATCACTCGCTCTCTCGTGCTCGCACGCCCTTCTTACACCCACCTCTGCTGCTGCTGCTGTAGGTGTATGTATATATCTTGGAAGAGAGTGAGGGTCGGTGCAGGGTCGCTTCGGGACCTGAGAGACCTTTCGCTCTATTCGCTCATTAGGAGCCGAGTAATGAACTGAGCAAATCTCCTCGTGCTGCTGCTGGCGCGAAGAAGATGGAGAGCGCGCGGCCAGGGGATGTATTCTCCATTTGTCACGCGGGATTTTTTGGGCGATTTTTTTTTGTTGGAATGATTGGACAAGGGGGTGTGTTTAGGTATGCGCTTTTGGAGGGTTTGACGAGGTGTAATTAATATGCATTATTGCGTATCTGAAAAGTAATTTGTTTTGTATAGTGAAGGAAATAGGTTTTCAATTTGTTAGGAATGCAGAATTTAATCCATTCTGCATTCGACTGTATTAACGCTTTTTTTTCTAGATTAGGTATCCAAATAATATAATTCTAAAAATATAAATGTAGAAGTCGTTATTTTACTGAATAAAGTAAATACACTAATTTTCTGATGGATAACGCCTGCAGGTTTTTGTTAGAAAAAAGTGAGCACAGCTAATTTAACAACCTTATTTCAATTATCCATTAGACCTTTTTTAATTGAATAATAGAAGAAGCTTAATCGTATACCAGTAAGAATAAGAATTAGATTAATTCTTGATAAAAACAAACACTGCATAAACCAACTTTTTTCTATTTTTAGGTTTGACTTTCTTTGATGTAATTATGCCAAAACTATTGTATCAATGTTGATAAATCTTGCACTCACTTCTTCATTTTGATCTCATAGAAAAGTAAAATGGATTAAGTAGACTCACGGAAAATATCTTTCGTCATAGGTACAAGAAAATGAAAACAATAACTACGAAAACCAAGTTTATCCATACTTTTTGATTTGGCTATTGTTGATACAATCGCACCAACGTGGTTGTGTCGCTTTTTATATATCTAATACCAATTCCTTTCAAATTAATACCATTTCCGTGAGCTAAATAATAAACAATGAAAATCACTTAATATACAGTTTTAAATCGGATCACATCCAAGTGAAGTAACCCCAGCTACATTCAATATCTCTCCCCACTCGAATCGCTCCTTAAAAAAACCTCATAAAAATCACTATCAACCCTGCCTCCGTTCTCCTACTGAAAAGCCATCATCAACATCAGCTCCTCCAAGCCCAACAAAGAAAAACCTCTCCTCCTCCAACTTGCACTCTCCACTCTCCACTCTCGACTCTACGCGTCGACCCTCTCTACTACGCACTCCTGCCCTGGCGCATAAACATCGCCATTACACGGGCCAGCGCGAGCATCAGCTCTGGCTCGTTAGGCTTTCCGCCTGGCGTGATATCAACGCCGGCGAGTCTCGCAACGAGTTCGTATTTGTCGGCCAGCTGTTGATCTCTCCGTCTCTCTCTCTCTCTCTCTCTCTCTCTCTCCCTCTTGCCCCGCGTTCTCTTCTATATATAACACAGCGGCTAATCCCGCGGAGATCGAACGGTGCAGCGCGGAATTACAGCTCCAACAAGCGCGTACGCACGTGCAGGCACGCGTGCGCTATACGCGATCAAAAGCCTGCCTGCACGGGGTGCTCGAAGTGTGTGCGTGGAGAGAGTGCAGGTTTGGCGTTGCACGGGGAGAGACGAATGACACTTGACTCGAGCTGCAAGTGTAATGCGCTGGCTCTGTGTGCAGATTGGTAGATAGAGGGAGTTGCTTTAGACTTTGAATTGCCAAGTGAAAAAATTGTGATTTTTGCCAAAATAAAGGCGCGGCTCGATATTTCGAATGGCATTTGAAAGCTACATTGAAAGTATTGAGGTGAAACCTACAAAACAGTTTTATCGTTTATATTGTGTTTTACGTATTACGTTATAATATAACAATTTTGATTTTTAGATATTTGACGTAAATCACTAAAAATTGACGTTTTTTTTTGTAATCACTACAAGGCAGAATTTTAAAATAGTTTAAAATACATGATATTTATTGCTTAAAAATTATTTTATTTTTATCTATGTACTCATTTTTTTCACCGACAAGGAGAACACCAACCCTGCGGAACTCGGATTTTGATGAGACGTTGTGTTTTCTGGTATCTAAAAATGAAGCATAGCGCCCTTAGTTTATTCTAATTGACCCTTGTATTCGAGATGTAAGCTATTTTACTTCGAATATACGTTATTTTAGTGAAACAGGTACCTCTTCTAGTGATTATAAATATGCATATATTGATACTAGAAAAAATGTCTTGAAATATAATAAAAGTAGGCAGAAAGAGCTTTAACATTAAAAAATATTAATTTGAGTCAAAGTTATTAACAATTGAACATGATGACTAACAATGTATCAAAAATCAACAAAATTAAAAGAGTTTAATTTCTGCAAATATTCATCCATTTTTAGTCATCATCTTCAATTGTTAATAACTTTGGCTCAGATTAATATTTTTTAACTTTACAGGTCTCAAATTAAAGCTCTTTCTGCTTACTTTTATTATTTTTCAAGATATTTGTTCTAGTGTCAATACATGCATATGTATAATCAATAGAAAATGTACCCTTTTTCACTAAAATAACGTATATTAGGAGTAAAATAGCTTGTTTATATATATATATATATATATATATATATATATATATATATATATATATATATATATATATATATATATATATATATAAAATATAATACAACGGCCCATTAGAACCAAGTAAGGATGCTCAGCTTCATTTTTAGGTACCAGAAAGCACCTCACAAAGCTTCATCAAAATCCGAGTTCCGCAGGGTTGGTGTTCTCTTTGTAACATATTAAATTCTTAAAATTATTATGCATTTTTTTAAAAATTATATAGGTAATATTCAATAAACTTGATTTTATACACAAAATAGCTCGTTTAAATATAAAAGCTCTTCGTACACTTTAAAAATTTGTTTAAAAGGTTAAGAAACTATAATACAACAATGAAATGCACGTAAAAATGGTATATCATGAAAAATTTACGTTACTTGCTTGATCTTCCAAAAGCATAGAACTTTATATTGTCATAGTCCTGTTCTGGGGATGCGATATGGGGACACTGCAAAAGAGATTGAGTTGCAGGTCGAAAATCAAGCAAGTGGAAGAATGTCCTTTTCCGATGATCGCTGCGATTATACGGATTTTCGTGTATAGAAATCGTGGATTACGTTATTACAGATGCCCACTGCGTTATAAGTCCGAGGGTGCGATTTTACACCCGTTTGCGTACAAACTCTGAAATTTTATACTTTACGTTCCAGCGATTTTATAGGCGCGCTTTAATTCTCGTGTCCCTTATAAATATATGTATGCCGGATAGGGGAGGGGAGGAAGAGGGTGAGAGAGCTATAGCCTCGTAAATTAGATGGAAACTTTATTGCTAGACGCTTATACACATTTTATTCAGCAGCAACAGCAGCTTCGCGGTGGCGGTGTAACCGAATAAATCAAGAAAGCTGCTGTTGCCATACAATACAAACACACACACACACGCACGCACAAAGGACCTCAAACATCCACCTATTATAATCTTCACGCGACGGGGCAATAACGGGGTACAAGACGCACCGGCACCGATGCCCAGGTGTCACACACCGAATCAGAAAAAGAGGAAGTCCTAAATGGGCTCTTCTTCTCTCAAACGGCATTATAATACCGAGCCACCGCCGAGACATCGCACACCAGCCAACAAAGGAGAACGTGTTGCACAATGGCAGCGCGAGTCTTAAACGGCCGCCGCGGAAAAAGCCTCGCAACGCTGCGTTTTGCGGTTCTCTCCTCTCCTCTGTCCTGCTGCCTCGTTGCGCCTTTTTAGCGCGAGCCTCTCGCAAGACAACTGCCGCGGTGTATGTACCGCGCGTGTATATACTTTTCGCCCCGGCAGCGCGCGGCTTCGGGTTTCAATGTTACGTGTATATATAGGCCGCGGGCCACGCGCCAGCGATCGACCGTGCGGCCTAAATTAGCTTCTCTCTGAGCGAGAGAGAGCGCGCCCTTTTATTATACGAGAATCACCGCCGTGGCCGGGTATTGTGTTATACACTGCAGTGTCTCAACGCATACGGAGGCGGTGCAGTGGCGGCAACTCGCGTGCTTCATTGTTGTCTCTAATGAGCGCCGCTTTCGTGGCAAACTCAAAGGTTCCGCGCGCGCGCGCGCCAATGGCGAGGTCCTCAAGGGTTGGAGTATTATAGGCAATTTTGACAGCTGCGGCCGGCTGTTATAGTTTCAAAAGCGAGACGAGTCTCGTCCTTGGTGGCACTTTTTCGGGGATGCTATCACGGATATATCGTGTGTGTGTTGTGTCGGACGGTGCGGCGCGGCTTGTTTGTCGGAATGTTTTTGGCGAAGAGAGAGCTGCAAGCGACGTTTGTCTCGTTTACGGAGGGAGAGAGGGGAGATCCTTCAAATCCTTGTCTCATTAAAATTATAAGCGCGGCATGCGACGCGCTCGCGTGGTTTAGAGGTGCTGCTTTTCAGACACGTCAGTTCGGGAGAGGATTATTGAATATGAGACATCTCTGACAGCTGTTGTTATTTGCGCGTTCTCGCGCTACGGAGGCGACTGCTGCTGATGCAGGAGCGTTTATGTAGATCTTTTTCTTAACTGGTTCGATACTTATCGTGGGGGGAGGGGAGGGGCTTTTACTGGAGGATTCTGGGAACTTTGTATGGTGATCGGGTTGAATGGTGAAATTGCGATAAATAGAAGTCGTTAGTGATACTAAAAATAAGCAATTTGCCTTACTTATTTACTACAGGAGTGAGCTTTCATAAAAATGCAAAATCTCTGTCTAATACCTTTTTTATATAATCTAGACTTTTATACGTTAGCTTTATTCGATTATAAATCGTTAAAATTGTATGCTCGAATGTTAATCAAATTAAATTGTTTATTTAATTGTTTTTATTAACTTTATACAGTAGTAGAACCTAGAAAAGTTTATATTTACGCGTTTTTGGATAATCACCCATATAATATTATTTATAATTTAATTTAAAAAAAATGTATACATAAATAAATAAATCATTATTTATGGTGGTATAACTAGTAACAATTAGCCTATATTGCTTTATTTATTGTAATCCTTGATAACTGTTATATCTTCAGTCATATGAAAAAAAAAACGAATAACGTTGCCATAAATATTTATATACATTATATATCGAATAAACAAAATATAAATGTTATAATTAACAATTTATCATACTATATATATTTATTATTTCAAAATACTGTCTCGGTAAGGTCTTAATATCCGTTATCCGTAGATATTATTTCAGTCAGTATTCTGATATGCAACAGAAGAAACAAAATGAGTAAATTAATAAATTATTAAATGATAATAACAATTATATGAATATTATGGAATTTTAAATAATCATCTAAGTTATTTATATGAAAATGTTAAATACAATAGAGAGATATAGAGTGTTAGTAGAAAATTGCTAATGACAAAACTACTGGACGAACGACCTTCATGGAAACTGGGACTCACCACCTCAATTAGCCACGGGCATGGTAGAGGTGGAGAGTAACTCTTCTTTAATGAGTCCCCTTTTGCTTCGAGTTAGTACAAGAGGCCAAAAGTCAGATAGATGCTGATGATTTTTCACCAACGAATTAAATAGAATAATTAATTTCATATTGTAGCAATTGATAAAGTTTGAGAAAGCTAAGTCAATAAGCAATGAATTGGCAGCGGTTTTCTCTTTCTATAGGTATCACCTTCTAATTATATCCTCAGTTCGCTTATTTGAGTTTCTCTTATAATCTTATCCGACGATCAATTGCAATATAGAAATAAAGATAGTTTACAAGGCTTTAGTAAAGTTATCAGAAGCAAATATTTTCATTGAAATGTATAATCAAAAGAAAATAAAAAAAATATGATTTCTCTGAATATATAATGTTTAATTATTTTGAAATTTTTAATTTCTCAATGCTATAGCGTGAAGAAAATTTCTTACCGTTCATTGTACACATCTATCTAAACACATCCTTAAAAAAAGTGTTTAAAAGCGTATTATACCCCCAACACTAAGTTTCCCCACTCACTCCCCGGTCCTAAATAAACAAATCGCTCCTCTCCTCCCGCAACCAAAGCACCTAAAAAAAAATCTGTCATCCTTAATATAGACCTCCTAAGTAGCAGCACCCCCTCAAAAAAAAGAGAAACCGGTAGCCACCGGCACCTTCCACGTTATCCCAGCTCCGGGAAAGCCCCTCCTCGCATCCTTCCTCGTCCACCCGTCCACTTAATTTCCTCTCCATGCGCACACCCCGCTGTACTCACCGCAACGAAGTATACATCCAGCAGCTAGCACCGCTCCAGCTTATTATTCCGCTCGTTGAGAAAATAAACAGAAGGCGCAGTAGGAAAACGCGCTTGCGCACGCGAGCCACGAAATTACAGGCGACTGGCCAAATGGCTTGAAAAATGCCTCGACCACAAATCAAAGGTATACCTTGTACACGTATATATATATGCAATGCGCTGCTCCTCCTCTCTACCGAGCGAGCGTCTGGCGCGGGCGAGCCATCTGTCCGCTTTGCTCTCTCTCTGGGTTCGTGCGTAAGTGTAGCGAGAGGCTTTCCTCGTCATGGCCTCTTAGCTTCTCCCTTATCGCGCTTATCACGCGCATGCGTCTCAATCTAATTCTCGTTTGGCCCCCTTGCGCTTCCGGCTTCGGGCTTGTTCTTCTGGCTTTTTTTCGTTTCTTTGTTGGACTGATTTATATAGAGCGGCGCGTTCGGCTTCTGCTTGATGTTTTTATCGTAAATGCGGGATGAAATATACTTGGGTGATAACATTTTGTAATTATACTTTGTAGTTTGGGAGAAGGTTTTTGGTTCGGGGGAGATATGTATTTGACGCTGGAGGAGTGACCGCGTGGGACTGGGTATTTCTAATGTTTGTTCTTAATGCAAATTAGAATTAACAGCTTATTTATTTAAACGTCATAATATTATTCACTTTAAGGGGACGCCGGATATCTCTGTCCTTGGCTAATTGAGTTTTCATTCATAATTTTAAGAGAAATCATTTTTTTGAAAAAATAATAGTTGTCCCCGCTTCGTTTTATAGTAATTTAAATATATGTTCAAGCTGGGTTCATATGATTGTTTTGTTTTCGAGAAAACTTTGACACACTATGAGGGCCAACAACATGGAGATTAACCTTTATATACTAAGTTTTTCAAAGTTTTTTCGAAAGCAAAACAATCATATGAAATCAGCTTGGACATATATTTAGATTACTATAAAACGAAGCGGGGACAACTATTATTTTTTCAGAAAAATTATTTCTCTTAAAATTATGAATGAAAACTCAATTAGATAAGGACAGAGATATCCGGCGTCCCCTTAATTGCAAAGTGGTGTCTTTTATATTCTTCTTATGTCCAAGTCATATAGACGTTTTTGATAAATAGGTATCACGAATGAAATAAAATTATGATTCACAAGCAATGCGAAATCAATTTCGAATAGAAATAGGTTTATCCAGTTTTGTTCGGACACTCCTCATTTATAAATGTATAGCTAATGAAAGTTTGACTTTTATTTTACATCATAAAATCGTTTCATTTTTGCATTAAACTCCGAATTGATCGATGGATTATGCATTAATTAAATACTCGATGAATATTTCACTTATTAAGATGTCATAAAACAAGTAATATCGGAAAAGCATCATTTCGACTCTGTAACACTGTTCACTTATTCAGTAAATCAAGCGAATAATTAAATATACACTCATAAATGAATATCTACACAACCAATACCTACAAAGTGCCAAAACGTTACAATCCAACACTCGCAAGAATTAAGAAAGACGACCCGCGTCATACCCGCTTCTTTATATCCCCGAAACTCGGACAAATCGCATCCACTCCACCGCGCGCATCAAATAACAAACTACGACTCGCGCGCGAAAGCAGCGAAATTTTTTACGATCCCGCGTGCGCGGCAACGTGCGCCGCATATACAAAATTGATTTCTCTCTCTCGCCCGCGCGCGAGTGTGCAAGGCATTGCCAGATCATTTTCAATTTCATAAGTCGGCTGACCCCCAAGGCGCTCGTACACCACACGTATATAAAACAACTTTTTCCTCCCGCAAAGACAAATGGATCGCTGCTCGTTTCTTCATCTCCTTCCTCCCCAGACACGTGAAAATTCACTTTACCCGCAATGCGGGAAGATTTACTGCGTGTATCGGTGCCGATCATCGTCGCAATTGTAATTTCGCCGAGGCGAGAATTCACCGGGGACCTGTGAAACGCTGCTGCGTCGATATTCTCTCTATTGACTGCTTCATTGCGGATATGGATTCTCGGATGGTGATTATCGGGGAGGGTGAAGCGTAGCTGCCAATAAAAAGTGTGTCATCCTTGCGTAGGCACGTGCAGTGCGGATTCGCTTATTTTACCCCCCGCGGCTCTACCTTCGGTAGACTGCTGGCCGAGGGATATTTATTACTGCGTAGGGGGCGATCTTGCGCGATGTTCGGTGGTGGACAGGAGGAAGGAAGAAGAGAGCGAAGGGTGGAGTGGTCAGGTGCGGATTTTCCGGGGATTTTCGGACGTGGATTCGAGTGGAGCTGAGTAAATATTTGATGCGAGCCGGTGGCTGTTTGGTGGCGAGAGTGGTTTGTAGCTGTAATTTGGAGGATGTTTCATTTATGAGAGCGGGGTTTATGAGGGATGTTTAACAAGGGATAAAGACAGATAATCTGTGCTTTTATTTTTCATCAGAAAAATTGTTTTTTTCTTATTCTATTTTTGTCAGTATTAAAATTAAATAAATTCTTAGAACAAGAGTGGGATAAATTGTGAGAGATGTTATTTTATAGTTTAATCTAATTGACCCTTATCATGAATAATTTGATAATAATTGTTTCACAGCAGCACTTTTAGTAATTTTATTAAATAATTTTATAAAAATTGACGTCGGGCTTAACGTTTATATGTCAACAATTATAAAGCATTCTAATAAAATTTCGTTCTCAGAAAAGTAGTCTAACAAAGAAGATAATAAATTTGAGACTTATTAGATACAAAAGATAAATTTATTGTAAACTTGTACATCTAGAATAGGCAAGGATCGAGAAAAAGTTAAAATTATTCAAAAATTGATTTATGAATTTTTTAACTATCGAGATTCGACTGTATGTGCGTTTGAAGATTAGATAGAATATATTACTAAAAAATTAAATAATTTATATTGAAAGTCAAATGTAAAATTTATAAATAAATAAATATAAATAAATATATCGTTTTTATTTATTCTTCCTTTTTAAATATATGTTCCTACAAATTAACAAAAATTATAACGTTGAATAATTAGATACAGCTGTTTAAATGGTTGTCAATATCTATTGACTATATTATAAGGTAATCATCAAACAGCTCCTATATATAAGAAATGAGGGTCCATAAGAATTAACTATACGGTTAGTTTCTTTCATTATTTACTTTATGGTTACACATCGAAGAATGAGATGAAATTTAATTACCAAGAGACGTGGCACTCTTTTTAAGTTAAATTTCAATTTGAAACTGGATTATTTAAATAAAAGATATTTAGCTACCAATTAAAGTTAGGCTTATTTCAAAAAGATAAAAAGCGTTTAATAAAGAAAAAATCTAAATATCAATATACAAGTAGCAAGAACAATTAATAGAAACAGAAAGATTACAACACCGTCCTGAAAATCCACCTACTCCCCAAAGCTAAAACGGCAAAGCCGCGTAATTAGCGTAACAGCTCGCAACCGATCGAGAAAACCTATACACCCCCCTTAAGAACCTCCGCATCACGAGTGTACTAACTGCAGTAACCGGTAGGAGGGTCAAAGCTCGCCGCCAAGCGCGGCACACGTCCCGACTCTCGCATACACCACCGCTGCATACGATCCATATATCTTGATTTCACGACCCTTCGCATGGGTATCAGGTTCCACACAAATCGGGAAACTCTCGCCTCGCGTTTCCCGTAATCCAAAGCCATGGGAACCAGCTTCGAGCGCGGCGCGGCGCGTATTCGGGAGGCAGCCGTCAATAATCATTGTAAATTGCCTCGTATACGCGCGCGCGTTTCGGGGGTCGTTAACGAGCGGCGCACGCGCGCGCGTTGTCCTTCTGTCTCGCACTTTCGACCCTGGCGCGGGCGCTATAATGCAATTTCGATTTTCCGGGCTTCGGTGCGTGCGCGCGCGGAGTTGGATTGTTGTTGGGCACGGAATTCGGTGCGGCGCGCTTGACGTTTTCATCTTCGCCGAGTGCGCGGTGCTGTGGAGCGTCTGATTAATTGCCGTACATGTGTGTGTTTGTGTGGGATGGAGGGAATTTTCGCAAAGTGCGTGGAGTGTTATTGGTTTTGGATTTGATGGATTTTATTGCCGGTGCTGGTGGTGGTAATTTGGGGTGTTGCGTGATTATCGAGGAATTGGAGACGTGTGCGGGGTCGTTAGAAAGTTGTAAAGGAGCGTGATCGGGTATGTAGTGTAAACTGAAGTGCAGTTTATTAACTATTAATGTCTTTGATTCTACATTGATGCTTTTAGAATATTACCTTTTTAAATAGGACGTTTTATGATAATAACAATTTTTTGTGAGTTTTCAAGGGCTCAATATAGTTTATAACGTTGGGAGGCTAGCAAGTATAATATGTACTCACAAAATGTCTGTACCTGTATTGAACATGTGTATGGTGTTTGTTAACGAATATGTGTAATAATTCCTCAATATATTATCTAAACATATTACCTAAACTACTTAAGATTACTGGCCCAAACTTTGCACATAGATTTATTATATGGATAACTTGCCTAATTTATGCTTGTAATTTTGAGGTCGATTCTTTTTTATTATAATAGCCAATTTCTTTACATTTAAACATTTCGGTTTTTCAAATTTGTGTAAAATAATGATTTGTCTAGCGACCTTCATGATCTAAGAAATTTCAAATTCACTCCTGTCCGGAAAGTATTAAGTTATCTGTCACCAATACACAATATGCAACATCTGAACGATAGTTAATTTGAATTTTCTTAGCTAGGGGAGGCCGCCAGAGTAGTTTTTATTAAACTATATCAACAAACATTCGAGTAATTTATTATTTGTAATTTTTGAAAAGTTTACACTTTAAAATACCAGGAAAATTCTTCGTTATTAGACCGAAAATGTCAACATCTTTTCCGTTGTTCATCAATGTGTTGTTGATCTAAGTATTATTAATACGTTTAAATATTTGTTTATATATTTAAATAACGCGAAAAGTTTTTACAAGGACCCAAATGCTCTATTTTAAAAATAATAATGATGTAACATATATACCAGCCCACCAGAAAATAAAATACTATTTAAATATAGGAAAACGACCAGATGATCCTCATTTTCCCCGATTCGTCTCGCACAAGAACCGTGTCAAATCCGTAAATCTCGCACACCAATGACGCAAACGCCCCCACTCATTCGAAGCCCATAAAAATCTCATAAAAACCCCCGAATACCCCCGTTCCCATACCCCCATTCTCTCGATTCCCCAAAACAGCCTGCGAACTCCCAACGCCAGCGTGCGAAGCACGAAAGAAAAGCACGCGTGCGAAGAAGAAAACAAAAAGTCGAAGGAACCAAAAACTGTCGCATCCCATTCTCCTCGACTTCCACTGTGTTTTCCTTATTTTCCCCGCAGTCTGGTCTGGCTCCCGTTGTGCTCGCCACGCGCGACGTCGCTACTTCACGTTTCTGCAGGAAGTCACAACATAATGACGCGCCTGGGCGAGCATATAGAGCCCACGCAGAGTAGAGCATCGACGAACGTGCGCACTGCATCGATCGAGAAGAAGGAAGCGCGGCGCTGGGCGACGCACAAAACAGTCGTCGTCGTCGTCGAAGGGACGGAATGAACGGGAAACCGAGCGTGAAAAAGAGCGAGAGGGAGAGAGGATGGATTGCGCGCGCGCCTCCCCGGAGGCATGTCGACTTGTCGAAGTCATCGAGAGAAAGAGGAACACACACGAGCTCGGCTGCTGGCTGCTGCTACTTCTGTACCGACACGCCTCGCGGCTGTACTGGTTGTGGTACTGCTCGTACGGTTCGGAGCAAGATTGATGAGAAATTGATCAGGTTTCTTTTTTGCTTGTTATTGTAATGAATTGTGTGTTGGTGGATTATTAGAGAAAATAAAGCGTTTGATTTTTTTAGGAACCTTGGGTGTGACATTCGGTGTAATCGTTGAGTAGCTTTTTAAATACTTAGATTGTGAGTTGGATTTGTGAATGAAAAAAAATATTATTTTAAATTAGTATTTGATCAACTTTAGCGATTATAGATTTATAGATAATTTTTAGGTGATCCATCATTCGACAAAAACTGAAACGTTAGATTACCAAAACATATTATCAAAAAAGAAAGAAGAGAAATATTGAGGCCGGGCCCACCCAAGCTCGAAAATATTATAATTTTTTCGGTTTTGGGATTTGTTGAACTAATTATATAGAGGTATTATGCTCTGATAATAATGTATATCTAAGTAGCCTGCGGGCTAACCCGATCAATCTGTTTAGGTTTTACATGGCTTAAGGGGATGCGTCAAATCTACTTTAGTTGCCGATAAATTATATTGGTAAATTTCGATTATCTCAATAAATACGCATCAGACTCAAATTTCCTTTCCAGGATAACTTTATTTACGTAAAATACTGTTAAATATACAAATTAAATTGAACAATATGTATTCGTTAAAATAATTTAAATATATGAAATGTATATTCAATAATTGAGTATAAGGCAAATTTATCTAATAACATATTTTAATATGTTGCAGTATATTTTATTTGTAAATTAAAAAAGAATTACTAATATCTCGAAATGTAAAGAGGTATGCGCTCCTAAGTTTTTTGTGACGTTGCAATCTTATGATGAAATCTTTTGGACTCTTTATGATCATGATGTCAAAAAAGAAAAATTATAATAATATTATACATTTTTTAAAAACAGTTGAATTGCAAAAGCAAAAATACATTATATATCGATTTACGATTTGTAATATAATACCGATAGAACAAAGTTATTCTTCGGTAACGTGACTGTACCCAATATAGTCCCAATTATATACTTAATTTGATCCATCATAGTTATACTACAAAGAGAAAAGTTTCTGATAAAAATTACCTTAAAAATAATTGTAAACGCGAAACATCATAACTTCATAATTAACATTATTCATTATAACTTTTACCATTCAGTACGGTAAGTTTTACCGTGAATCAGGGCAATTTTTACCTTTCATCAAAATAAATTTTACCCTCGAAGTCAGAATGTCTCACGTTTTCAATGATTTTTACAGTAATTTTCTTCTCATAAAATTTTTTGTATTTAGTTATTACCAAAAGTTATTACAAAAGGGGTACCCCTGCAGTGTATTGTAACATAAGTTAATTGGCATCAGTCCCCTATTTATGTATTTGAGACATTAAGGGTTTAAGTTGTTATTTTCCATTTAAATAAATGTTAAAAATCATAAACAGTAGATGTAGTCGCTTATCTTTACATATTCCTTATTTTGCATTTTTATCTAAAAATATACTACGTAATTGTACTAAAAACGCTCAAAACTCAATTTTCAAAAAAAGTGAACTGATGTCATTATGTCGGGAACCAACAAAATTGATAAAATACATTATTTGTATCTTTACCTTTATTTTCTCATTATTTTTAGCTCCTTCCGATACATGCATTTGTATTCTATTAGTGATTCAATAATGACAAATAATGACGGGAATACGGGAAACCCAACTAATCCCCTTCGCACTTTATTTTCAATTCTCTGTAAAATTACCCTGTACGGATATTCATAAATTATGGCAGATGATCAAAGATTAGGTGGACCATACTTGGTACATTCATCTTACTCAATATTCGTCGAATATAATCTACGAAGCATTAGATAAATTTAATTGGTATTGTGCCAATGCAATTAACTGTAAGTATTTCGCCGGGCGACAGGTAGACCCAGACATATGCTGTGTATAAGCATGGGAGGTGTCTGGGTCTAACTCCTACCCGACGATTTATAAGCTTTCATGGAAAACCCATTTTAACTCTAATGAGTTTCTTACCTGTCTACGAACACTGCAACAGCTCCTCTACTTTTAGCACATGTATAAATAAGAGCATCGATGGTTTTCACCTCAGTATCAGTCGTGTTGTGTATGCGAACACACAATTTCATTACAATATTTAAACGAGATTTCTGCATCAATTAACAGATTTCAGTGTTGTTTACTAAAAAATAGTCAAAGTATAAATCACAATGGAAAAACTAGCAACAGAAGTGCCGCTCTCAGTCTCGCCGTTGCAATCATCAAAAAATATTCGTGGAAAATACGTCGCTGCTCGATCAAAATTAAGACTTAAAAATATTGGAAAGAAAACCGACTTATCTAATACTACTCTGCATAAAGCTGTTTTCCCGATGATGGACCTTAAAAGAATAAAGAGACTACTATCAAGAGGCGCTAACGTTAATGCCCGAAACCATAGTGGAGAAACGCCGCTTCATTTGGCTGCCAGTTCAGGAAACAAGGACATTATTAAGACTCTTATTGAATACGGAGCTAACTTGCAACTGAATACATTTGAAGAAAAAACACCTTTGCATTATTTACTGGATAATTTTCGCACCGATGATAAGATGAAGTTAATAGAATTGGAAGAATTGGTCAAATGTTTACTACGTGCAGGAACCTGTGTCAATGTGCAATCAATCGACGGTAATACAGCATTGCATCTGGCTTGCAAAAATGATAGCGAGAGCGTCGTCAGAATTTTAATACAACACGATGCACATGTGAATGTGAAAGATGAGAATCTGTTCACCCCGTTACATCACGCACTCTACAGGTCAAATAACAACATAGCTAGAATGCTATTGGAAAGAGGTGCGGACCCCAATACCAGGATCAAATGTGGATTTACGCCCATCGTGTTGGCCTGCCGCCTTGGGAAATACGATCAAGTGAAGCTCCTACTGGAGTATGCACCGGACTGTATCAACTGTGGTCTTGTAGATGAAGAACCAAGAACGTTACTTCACATCGCGACCACCAGCAAAGATGTGCAGATGGTAACGATCCTTTTGCAGGCAGGGATGGATCCGAACGCTCCAGATGCTGATGGAGTGTCACCACTCATGACGGCAATTGCCATAGCAGACCGCTATAAGAGCTTCGACATGATCTTCTGCTTTTTGAAGCACGCTAAAAATGTCGACGTTGATTTGCAGGACAAATTTGGTAATACAGCAATTCATTGGGCCTGTATGTTTGGAGATTTAAGCAGCATAAACAAGCTGCTAGAGTTTGGGGCGAGAATTGACATTAAAAACAAAAAAGGCTTTACTCCGATTCGATATTTACGGTTGGATGTGGTTGAAGTTAAGAGGATGAAGGATTTTGTGCTTGACAAGCATACAACAATGTACAGCGTATTGATGAATATGGATAAAATGATAATTCACACGCAGAACAAAGTGTTGCGGGACATGTTAGAGTCCGAAAAGTTTCAAGTACAGTATCCAACTGTAGGTAATATTATCAGAGCTCAATTTCGAAGTGCTGTACTCAAAAGAAAGTTGATTGAACAAGCACAGATACCTTAAAATTGATTACTGATTTATTCTTGATAAAGGTTGGCTACGCATAAATTTTTAAATACTGTAATGAGAAGCACTCTCAATTGCTCAGTAGAATTAAGACAGTGAAATGAATTATTATCATCTATATATTATTCATCAAAATATATATTGTACTGTATTGAGTAAGATTTTGTAAAATATCATTATACTGAAAATTATAATAAATATGTTTGTATTATATAAATAATCAACCTGACTCTTTATTCTTGAAAACCAATCCTCAATACCTTATCTATTTATAATTAAAAATTATATTTTAATATTTACAACTTAAATTATTCAAAAAAGTGTGTGTACTGATGTTAACACGTAAGATATTTTATAATATATTTGGTTATTGTCGTAATATATGAAGATTTAGAGGGTTAGATCTTATAAAAATTCGAACGAGCATTAAATTGCTCTCTTAACTGGAGAAAATGATAAACTCATTTGATAGACTAATTTTTTGATAATTTGGATAATATTTATACAGAAATAGAACTTTGTTTGCAAAACATTAATAAGGAAGAAATTAAATCCAAAATTATACCTCACCTACACAATTTTCTTTTAATATACACTATATGTATACCATGCTTTATATAAGTATACAGCCATTTAATTTTAATTTGCTTTACGAATATGTGGAAAATAAACGTAGAATCGTCAATATTCCCAAATCTTTTTATAACCTGCAGACAATGCATATACACCAACAACGCATAATGCAAAAGCATTTTACTTTATGTATTAAAAATTATTTCTGTTGTAATAGTTGCTAGTTTATAATAAAAAAATAGCTACGAAATAAGGCAGCCCTTTAATTTTAGTTTTACACCGAAAAATTCGATTTCTCTTCAATTTACTGAAAAAAACTCACCAGTTTTGTGATAAAAATAAATGTTTTTTAAAAAAGTTCCTTACTCAAACATAGTTGACTAAACCTATTTAATAAATTCAAGAATGTTTTTCAATTGTGAATGAGCAAACGTTAATATTATTATACTGTAAAGACTCAATTCATAGACTGAAATAAATAAATCCTTTTTTGAACTTTAAAAATTTATTAAAATAATCTACGATTTTTAACACTAACAATTGATGAATAAAATATTTAACATCGGAACACCGCAAAACAAAATATTAACTAATTTTTTGAATAATACTTTAATTATATTTCCTGCAACTCCTGCAAGTTTCAAAAATACCCATGGACATGGGTTGCGAAAGGAACTTTTTGAGAACAGTAAGTTTCGAGGAAAACTCATTTTAAGTTTGCATTAGGTATGCTATCGATAATATAAATTGTTTCACACAACTGACATTCAGCAGGTCTCAAAATGTTTATAAAACTATAAATATAAAAGATATGTAGTAAAAAGTTTTACGATTTTTTGTCATTTTTATCGTCATTTTGAAGCACTTTCGAGTTAGTCTATGTAATGTGCTGCGTCACATTCTATGTCGTGTTTGAGTGATTGGTCTGTGTTTCACGACGTTTCAAATAGCGGAGCAGACACAATTCATATAAGACTAAATGTATAATGATTGTATAGATAAAAAAAATTTCCTTCTGTATAAAGGTAAAAAGCATAACCATACTAACGTCTATGATTTTTAAATAAAATCGTTATTACATAACTTTACAAAATACGGACCGAACACAAGAACATAATTCTGTTCACGACGTAGCATTTTATGAAGCTAGACCCTTCAAAGGTCAGCGTACGAACACAGCGTAAGGTGCAGGTGGCGGCGAGCGACGCGAGTCTTCAATTGTTTGTTGACATGTTCATAGCGTTACATATAACGCTGTGAACATATCATTTTTTCCGAATTTTTCATTTCACTCCCTATCTAGTCGCCGGCCGAGACACGCCTCAAAATGTTATAAAACATAAAAAACGTAAAAGTTAACTTAAGGGGGCAGGCCTGGGTTAAACCCAAGAAATGACTTTCTTTTACGAGTCCAGAAAACGTTTTATGTTTAACAGCAATCATACTGAAAAATTTTATGCTATCAAAGAACAATATTGTCTTAAATTTTATCGTTGTAAAACTTCAGAATCTTGACCCAACATGTCACAATAAATCACTGTTTTAAATACTATATTTATTAAAGGAACTTTGATCCTCACACGATTCGGGGTGACACGATGAACAAAAAATTTTGTTTTGACGGTTATTCGACTCTTTTTAACATGTATTATAAAAAGAGCGGAGCACAATGTCATTAAAATTTTTTTTATTATTTTTTTGGAGATCCAATCAATTTTTTAAAAAAAATTTTTGATATTTTTTTAGAAAATTAATTGGATTTCCGAATAAAAGTAATAAAAAAATTTTTAACGAAAAAGTGCTCCGCTCTTTATGTAATACATGTCAAAAGGAATCGAATAACCGTCGAAAAAAGAAATTTCGTTCACCATGTCACCTTGAATCGTGCGAGGATCAAAGTTCGTTTAATAAATATGGAATAAAAAACAGGGATTTATTGTGACATGTTGGGTCAAGATTCTGAAGTTTTACAACGGTAAAATTTAAGATATTATTGTGCTTTGGTAACATAAAAATTTTCAGAATGATTGCTTTTAAACATAAAATGTTTTCTGGACTTGTAGAAAAAAGTATTTTTTGGGTTTCCCAGGCCTGCCCCCTTAATAGTACAAAATCATAATACCCAGTGTCCATACCTAACAATTTCAGCCGTGCAAAACTTAAATTGTCTCATCAAGTTAATTTACAGATTGCACTCCAACGCTAAATATTTGCGTATAAATAAGGCCACAACGGAGTTTCTTGTAAATCTCGGCTAAATTTATGAAAAAACTTACTCCGCTTTTTACAAGTAGAAACTCAGAAAGACAAATCATACCACTACAACTCCCTTAAAATTCCACTATCCCACATCCCAACGCACACTTTCCACCCCGCTTGCACAACCAATGCACATGCGCGCATCCTCGCCGCACAGAGCCCCGTACTCTCACACGTATGCACCCGTCGCTATTTAGCAGCCCTTAGCCGTGATTTACTGCCCCGCAGCTCGACGCCAGAGAACGAGAGAAAGACTATATACCTAACACACACGGAGGGGCATCAGCAGCAGCAGCAGCAGCAGCTCGAGAGAGAGAACGGGGCGGGGGTGAGTGAGCGAGAGCGCGGTTTTGTTGCGAGCTTGTCGTGTCCCGTGTCGGATATACTCGCGCGCGCCTCCTACGCACACACACACGAAGGGTGCCGAAGCCGCATGCGGAACTACACACATCGCGGGGCGGCGAAGGAGCGGAACCTACGGTAGCCCACCCAAGTTTCCTCTCTCTCTCACTCTCTCGTGGCGAGGGTGGACCACCCTCGGACTCTCTTTTTGTAGCCTACTTTTTTTTTCCTTCCTTGCTGCACGCCCTCTGTGTTTCGCTTGGGTTTTTGGGAGGCTTGCAGCTTGCATTAATGAGCGATTCATGCGAGCGAGCGAGAGACGGAGAGGTGGGGCGCTAAGTGACGCGTGAATGCAGGAGGCCACGTAACTTTGGGCGCGGCGCGGGCTTCGGCTGGATTCCGCGTGTACGGGGAAGATCGAGTGGAAAAAAAATATTACACGCTGGAATTGCTCGAGAATTGTGCGAGCCGAGAGTGGCCCGTGAAATATGACGTTTTGTGCGAGCCGAGGCTCTCTCTCGTTATACCGGGAAAAATGAGATATAGTTTAACGCGGATGATGTATTTTTGGGGGGAAAAAAAGGAGGGCGTGCTCTGCGGCTGTCTGAGAAAGTTGTCAAACTCGAGATATTCGGGCTTTGAAAAATGCTAACAACATTAACTTTTCAATTGCAAAAATAGGAGAATTGACTTATTTATTTATTAAGGTAAATAACGGGTTGAATATCTATAGATTAGAAGGTGCGTGGTTACTGGCTACATATGCTCTCATGAAAACTCAATTAATTGTATATTATTCATATTATTGTTTCGAATATTTATATAAGTAAAATTTACAATAATAAGATGTTGCGTTCAAATAGATTCGTTGTAAATTTCCTATTTCATTCTATAAAATATAGCGGAGTCGCGTAACTAATTCCAAATAATTACACACTAGATTTATGACTAATTTCTTGTAGCCTAAAGGATGTATGCACTAGTGCTAAAACACTCATTTTTTTCATTTTTTCTGCAAATTAAATATGTACATTAAATCAAAATGGATTATCTTCACTTCTTGCATCTTTGAAGTTATCGTATACTCAATAGAAACTGAGATCTAAAATTAGCCATAAATTATCTTTAAATTTTCTGAGAATTTATTTCCAACGTCTTTTTAGCTCCGCAGTGGGTTAACATTATCAATAACGAATTCTAATTACAAACTCCCAGGATATACAAAATCTTATTTCCAGTCTCTCCCTCTCCAATTGATATCCAATCATTCATTACCCTGGGAAGCTCCGCATCGGCGATCAATTGAAAAACGGAAGTCAAAACAAATTAAATGTAAGATCGGTGAGAAATCGCCGCTCTCCAATTTCCCCCTCTCGCGCCGTCCTATCGGAATCCGATATCGAGTTATATAATATTAGCGCGAAATTTCCGATCGAACGAAACTCGGCGCAGCCGAAGAAGAAGAAGAAGAAGAAGAAGACGACGCGGGGCGGGCTATTAATCAGGCTCTCTCGGTGTAAAATGAATGAGCTCCGCAACACAAAACTAATTATCGATATCGGCCCGCGAGAGACAGATAATACGGCCGCGGAAGGCGAGAGCGGAGAAGGGGCAGAAAGGTCCATGATTAAATAACCGTTTAAGAGTGGAAACCCGCCTAATAGAGAAAGTTTCTTCCGCCTCCTCCTCCTCCTCTCTATCTCTCGCGCGCGGAGGAGGAAGTCGTTCAATTTTGCAGGGAGGGACTCGGCTTCGAGAACAGAGTGAGAGCAGAGTGTACCACTCTCTTGCGGGTGTATTATATATCTGTAGGTATATAGAGGGGGAGTGGAACCGAGCGGTAATAGGCCGGGAGACAGAGAGATATATGAAATTATATACCGATGTATACAGGTATAGGATTGCGGAGGAATGTAAAGTGCGCGGAGGAGTGTGTATAAAATGCGAGAGAAAGAGAGAAAAGAAGCGGGAGAAGAGAAGAGTATGTATGTATGAAGGGAGCCGTATCAGGGAAAGCGGAAGGAATATACAAGAATTAGAAACTTGAGCGTGGCTTTATAAAGTGAGATGCTAGGGGGGATTCGCTCGCAAGAAAAGAATAGTGAGCAGGAAAATAAAAGTGAGAGAGTGCCTCTCTATAAAAAAGTTAATTTATTATTATAACGACGGTAGAGGATAAGCGGTAGGCGAAAATTTGTTGCGTCTTTGTATGAGATGAATACAAATTTTGATTTGTTTTGTGTGTACTTCTTATACTTTAGTATTGATAAATAGTCTTGGAAGTAGTACGCATGCAGTTGTATATTTTACTTAGTCTGGTTTATCAGACCCCTGATTACAGGATTATGCTAATAAAGTAGATGTGGTACGCAAAAAAACCGATTTTTATAAATGTCTTTCTGCTTCTAATATTTTCATTTATTTCATTATCGCTAACTGAAAACTAAATTTTCCTCTCTTCTGGAAAATTTAACACGAGTAGAATTAAATATTATCCCCACTGATGAACTTGGCAGACGAGTTGGAGCAAAACCTCCAGTTTTTTCATTTTATTTATTATTAACTTAGTTTTGACCTGTTAAAAAATGTTTCTAATTTTATAATGTAATTTCTCAGTTTCAACTTACGGAGAGGTCGGAGCTTACATGCAGTTATGTAGTTACCAACAATTTCTTATATTCAGTATTACCATTCAATTTTTAATCTTTTTCAATTGTCTCAGTTGTCCGGTGTTCCTTAGTAGGTTGAGAACACCAGACAAGTAAATTTTTTAACTTTTATGAACAATTAAATTAGAATAATGTAAAATTCAATGTATTAAATTATAGATAAACAAATATAGGTAAACATTATGCATTATTCATAAACCGGCTTAAATAATAATTTCAATTATAAAACCGTTAATTCTAATTCCACATTTATACCAATGCGTTTTGTATACCACATTTATAACCACTACGTTGTATTGTATGCTCCGATATTAATTCATTTTGTGTAATATTTACCATCGATAAGAAATTGAGCTCTTGATGTACAACTAAATTTCTTCTCTTTCTTTTTTTATGTCAAAATATTTTGATCTGTGTGTATATCTTTAAAATTGTAAAGCGATTAGAATTCACGTAAAATTTGAGGTTGTATCACATTTTACAGTTAAGATTTTAAAAATTCACAACCGCTCACTGAGAAAAATAATTTGCTAATACCATAACTCTAATACGAGGGTAGTTCAATAAGTCTTTAGAATGACCAACAGATGGCGCGCGAATCGCTCCAAATCATCTGTTTTCAGTCAGCACCACTCCCGACTAGATATATGGTGCAGTCACAGTCCACATCTTCTGAGTTTACGTGTTTTTATAACCAATTGAAAAAAAAAAATTGCTTGTTAAGAAAAATGGAAAAAAACGAGTTCAGAGCGGTAATTAAACATTTTCATTTAAGGGGTTTAACTCCATATGAGATAAAAAATGAATTTGACTCAGTTCATGGCACATCTGCCCCTGCCTTAGCAACGGTTTATAACTGGGTAAATGAATTTAAGCGTGGTCGTACATCAATAAGTGACGAACCACGTTCAGGAAGGCCCGTAGAAGCAACTACTCCCGAAATCATCAATAAAATCCACGATATGGTGTTGAAGGATAGAAGATTAAAAGTGCGTGAGTTAGCTGAGGCCACAAGGATATCTATAGGTGCAGTTGTTTCAATTCTACATGAAAAATTAGGCATGAAAAAGCTATCGGCAAGATGGGTGCCGCGTTTGCTCTCAGCTGAGAATAAACGCAATAGAGTGGTCGCCTCTGAGGCTCTTTTGGCGCGCATAAGTCGGAATCCTGAGGAAGATTTTCGTCGATTTGTGACTGTGGATGAAACATGGATACACCACTACACTCCTGAGACAAAGGAACAATCCAAACAGTGGATTTCCACAGGCGAACCAGCTCCAAAGAAGGCAAAGACCGTAAAGTCAGCTGGTAAGGTTATGGCTACAGTTTTTTGGGATGCACGTGGAATTATACTTATTGACTACTTGGAAAAGGGTAAAACAATTACTGGTGAGTATTATGCATCATTATTAGAGCAGCTGAAAGAAGAAATTAAAAAAAAACGACCACATTTGGCGAGAAAAAAAATTCTCTTTCATCACGAGAACGCCCGAGTTCACACATGCTTCGTTTCAATGGCTAAAATTGAAGAACTAAAATTCGAATTGGTCGAACACCCACCGTATTCACCAGATTTAGCCCCCAGTGACTTTTTCTTATTTCCAAACTTGAAAAAATGACTCGGTGGACAGAGATTTACGGACAACGAAGACGTCATTGACTCTGTAAGTGCTTATTTTGAGGAACTTCCGAAAACGCACTTTTCTGAAGGATTAAAAAAACTTAAAAAGCGATTGACCAAGTGTATAGAGCTCCAAGGAGATTATGTTGAAAAATAAAAAAAAATTTACCCAAAAAAAATTGTTTTTATACTTTATTCTAAAGACTTATTGAACTACCCTCGTAGTATACTAATAGATACTAGCATGATTGTTGAATAATCATTGAGCCAATTCGCTTAAACTAATAGCAAAACTTAGAGGACGACAAAATTTCAGTAGAAATGTAGATTATATATATTAAACGAGGTTAACTTTACTATATTTATAATAACAACAGCAAAAACACAATAGACGAATCGCAAATAATATCCCAAGCTCTACTTAATATGACACCATCGCAACAAACATTTCCACCTGAAAAGAGTAACCCATGACCAAGCTGCTCGTTTATACCTGAAAATGGTAACCATTAGTGAATTTTAACTTACGTCTGCCAAAAAGAAACTTTATAAACCATGAAATAATGGTAGATTAACGAACTATTTTTCTCAATTCTAGCATCAACCCTATCAACTCATGTCTCAAGCCCCAGCCACACCTAAAAAAGCAAAAGAACCCCTCTCACCTCTCTCCGCCATCCAAACTTCTCCTCTCCCCAAAGCAAGCTACACTACACACCTACCTTAAGGGGAGGTCGGAGCTTACATGCAGTTACGTAGTTACCGACAATTTCGTATTTTTCAGTATTCTCATTCAATTTTTAATTTTTTTCAATTATCTCAGTTGTCCGGTGTTCCTTAGTAGATTGAGAACACCGGCCAACTAACATTTTTAACTTTTATGAACAATTAAATTAGAATAATGTAAAATTCAATGCAGAAATCTGTATTCCGCTCCGACCTCCCCTTAAACCTGAGAAGAACCTCGCGGCTCACTCCAAAGCCGCCTCCTCCTCCGAACCTCATCGGATCGCCGCACCGGCATCACCTCCCATGCCACACGGTGGCGCGAACGCCAACACCAAGAAGCTCGCCTTCGCGCGCCGGTAATGCCCGGCGGCGTGCACATGCAAGCGCGCCGCCGGAGAGAAGAGGAGACTATTACCGCGGCGCATGAATATGAATGAGACATGGGACGGAGGCCCCGCGCGCGCGCGCGAGAGAGAGAAAGACAAACGACGCGCGAGCCGAGGACGACCAACGACGACGACGGCGGCGGCGACGCTCGACGAGGATAAAATACGAACTTGAAGGAGGGGGCAGCACCGGCATTCAATTAGCCGCCCGGTAATTAGCCCGGGAAATCTTCGGCTTTGTCGGCGAGTCGTCCAAGAGTATGGTACAGTCTAGGCGCCGATCATGCATTCCGTGGCCACTTTTAGGTCCCCGCCTGAACCCAAGGTGGACATAAAAAGTGGGACGTAAAAAGTTATAAACAAATTAATTGTTTAAAATGCGATATCTCCGAAGTGAAACATGGCACCAAGCTAGAACTTGTTTTAAAATGTTTATTTTTACATTTAGAAACTTTTTTTATCGGTTGCTTTTTTAGCTATACTTCATCTTTTTCGAGATATCACCGAAAAATGTTTTTTGACGAAAAACGGGACGTGGCGCGTGATAGCAAAGGAGCGTCAAACACCGTTTTTCGGTAATATCTCGAAAAATATGAAGTATAGCTAAAAAATGATAAGATAAACAAATTAATTGTTTAAAATGCGATATCTCCGAAGTGAAACATCACACCAAGTTGGAACTTACTTTAAAATGTTTATTTTTACATGTAGAAACTTTTTATGTCACACTTTTTCGGCCGAGAACCCTCGAAATTCGGATTCAGCAGCCAAAAATACGTCTAGAAAACTTGGGTTCAGGCGGGGACCTAAAAGTACCCACGGAATGTATGGTCGGCGCCTAGACTAGTACCGTTACGGACCTAGTTCCTGATCAGGACCCAATTCCTGATCATTTTCTTACATAAAACATTACTTTAAACTTGTTGCTGCAAAAACTTTTTTAAAGATTGCAGATATAATTATCTAGTATTTAGACTTTCTTGTTCAAAGTCTAAAAAGTTTAATTGTAATTTGCTTTTATGGAAATCAGAGTTGATCAGGAATTGCTCTTAGCTGATCAGGAACTGGGTCCGTGACGGTATGCAGAGAGCGAAGTGTACCGCGCGTGCGCGTGGCTGTGCGACCTGTACGGGTTCGTGACGCGGCGATTGGTTGTATGTGTCTGTATATGAGTGCGGGGGCCCTTTCTTTTAAGAGAAGCCGCGCCGAGATGCGATGGAGTTTGCAGGTTTATTGTTGGATATTGGGAAATTTGCAAATTGATGAGGGGCGGCGAGTTGCGCGCGCGAGGTGGGACGGGGGAGACGCGTGATGCTTTGCGAAATTGAATTATTGAGGGATATCGATTCGGTGGATTGATGGGTTGTGTTGCTGCGTGTGATGGTAGATTGTTGAGATTCGTGGTGATTGGATTATTTTGCTTTTTGGGTGTGGATTTTTTGTTTTGTTGGGAGTTTTGATAGAGTCGACTTATTATCGGACTGATAAATATTATTGATAATGGTTTGCAACATAAAAGGAATACATGTATTTAGGTAATTCTTGTATGCAGACAATTAGTGTGCGGGCCTAGAAGCGGGTTTTCTAGTATGGTACTATAATTTTTTTAGGTTTTTAATTGTATGAAAGGATAAATGAAAACTTCATATATGTAATTTTATATAATTTATCGCAACAAATAAAGATTTACGAACAATTAAAAGACTTTAAAATTTGTTGCAAGTTTTCGAAATCCCATGTCTTTGCGTCAATTTTAATTTTAATCTTTATAGAGGGCCCAGTGATCGCTACTTTGTGTATACGATGAATGTACGATACGACGTACATTTTCTTACAAAGTACCCAGCACAGGGACCACTACTTAAGGGGTTAAACCGCTGTAGAATTTTCAAAATATCTAAAAAGTTTTGTTTTGCTTAAAAGGTGTTTTAGGGTCTTAAAAATGATAGAACAAAATATGGAGGGCGGTAAAAATTTCTAAATGTCCAAATTTTCAGCTTTGCCGCAACACCTCTCAGGTATGCCTCGAGGGCCTTTTGTGATCACTGCGCGCGCTGTAATTTTGTAGTACGAAAGCAGGTATAACCGCAGTCGATAGAGAAGGGACTGTCCCCCGAATAGTCTAGAATATTAAGAATTTACCTGGATGACTATAGGGGTCAGTATTTTTATTAATGATATACATGTGAACATATAATATGATTTTACAGTACTTAAAACTTTAAACGTTTTTTTCTTAAAACCACTATTTTTGAACTGGCCGGAAACATAACTCGAACAAATCTTCAGCGATCGATCTGAAATTTTGAAAGTATATTCAACATTGCTTTCTTCAGCGACGTACGTATATTTTTTTATATTGCATAGTTTTTTTTTATACACAATTTTGTGACGATTTTTTTCATGAAATTTTAAGCTTTTATTTCAAATGTGCACCATGTCGCTAAAAATTTATTATATCCTAAAATATATAAAAAAAATCATACGTACGTCTCTTGCTGTTGTTCTATAGAACTTTGTTTTTTTGTTCCAAAATGTCTTATGTTATCTAACAGTGAAGTCCAGTACCTATAGTATGCTTATTAGTTCTAAGAATCTAATTTATAAATAAAAACATTCGCATTGCTCATAAAATAAATCCAATGCTAACAATATAGTTGTATGCAGATATAATATTCCTATAATGATAATGAAATTCGACGCTATACCTATTATCTACTCAACAAGGATATTGGAACCAAACTACGAGAAAAGGTGTATGTACTATTTTATAATTAATAAGGTAGTAATCTATCGTAAATCTGCCGAAAAATCTAATTTTCAAATTAAAATAGAAATTTTGCAGAGTTATATATTATATATTATATAGTTATATAGATATTCATGAAACTGCGTGCAAGAACTACATTAATGAAATTTACAAGGAAAAAGCTTGTTTCAATCGCTTAATGGAAATCTCGAATGCAATTTATTCCGTGATAAAACTACTAAAAGAGACCAAAAACTCGAAAACTCCAAGATTTATTGCTCACCCCACAAAAAAGAACTTCCTTATCCGTCACTTCGGTAGTTTCACGTTCGCGTGCGCCTCACACGACGCACGAGCATCGCGCCGTGCTGCCGATCCTCTCGCGACCCGTGCGCGCGCGCTCGATTCACGCACGAGCTCATACTCCGCGTGCACAACGCCGTATTCCAAGACGCGCGGCACTGGTTTTTTACCTCTCGCGGAACACTCGCGCCGTCATTACATCGGCTTGTAATCGTGAACGGCGAGAGACTCTTCCGCTGGCGCGTGCATAGTGCAGAGCCGCGGACGTGGAATTAGCCGGGCAACTAGCCATTATATCCGCAAATTGATTTCTTAGCGCGTGATGTTGCTGCCGTAAGAGAAGTTTTATAACGTCGTTTTTTTCTTTCTATTTTTGAGGTAGGAGCGCTCGAACTTGGTGTTTTGTGTGCGCTTTTCCCGAGAGATCGAGGAGAGATATGCTCGCTGATCAATCATTTTTATTGATGAGAATTTATACGCCTGGGTTCGAGGAAACAGGAAGCTGGGACGAGATTCTGCGAGTGGAGAAAAAAGAAATTTTGGTTATTATCGTCGTTTGATTAAGTGGTAGAGAGCCTAGGGCGATTTATGGAATATTAATATGATTTTTATTAGAATAATTTACAGCGTCTTTACACGCTCGCTGAATATTTTTAAATTCTCAAAATAATGAGCCTAAGTCGAGATCTTTCTAAGTCGACGTGCATTTCTTGTTGTATTTTGAAAAGCAACTACACTTACAAAAGTTGTTTAATCTTCTTAAATGTCCTTTGATTGACGTCACATCGTTGAAAGATCAAAAGGTTCCGACCGAAGTCACGTCACATCGTACTTAAAGGTTTGGTTAAATCCTCTTCAATTCTAAACATATCATAAAAATGTCAAAAGTTTCCAAAGATACTATGTTCTAGAGACTACAAGAATACAGTTTACAGTTTACACTGTTAACTGAATACCGGTATCTTCTCTGTTTTGCGTTGTCTCCTTGTTTAGCAACAAAGTCACTTAACTGCAAATATTCATCTAAAATCGATTATTTTTCACTTCTAACGGCAGCTAATAAAAGCAATGCCTAATTCTATGGTTTATGACAAGATTAAAACTTCAAATGACGTCAGCGTTATCTTCGAGGCGTGGCAATAATTTTAAAGTGCTATACCTTCATTGATTTAAATGATGTTTGAATAATATTCCAAAATTCATATAGAAGGTATCGTCTAATCTATCAAGTATCACATTTTTCAATAAGATTTGCTAGTGCAGTGCTATACCGTAATCGACATAATCGTTATAGACTCAACGAAGCAATAAAGACACCCAATAAAACTGAGATTTTCACTTCCTAAAATTAAAATCCATCTATACGATCCGTCGATTCGTATTAACGATTTCCAAAGTCCAGCCATAACTTCCAACTCCCCGGCAAGCCGCACTTTTGACTAATTACACCTCGAATTACACTCCTAATCTAATAATTGCCCTCCCGGAACGTGCGGCGGCAACGCTTGTATATATACCGCGGTGCGCGCGAAAATGACAGCCGATATCCGGTGCAGCGCCGGTGCGGCCCCGCAAGTGTTGTTATCGCGGCCGTTTGCTTTAAATACGAATTGATTCGAATTAGAGATGCTTATCCCCGCGGCTCTCGAATTTAGCGCGCGCACGCGGTCGCGCTTTCGATATGTTGATTCAACGTGATTTCCGGCTTATCTCGGGGCGGTATCTCTGGTGTACAGCTGTATGCGCGCGTGAGCTTCGGTTTGTTGCCTGGCGCTTCTTGTTGGCGCGAACGTGCAGATGCGCGTGCAATTTGCGCGAGCGCGAGCCGCGCCCGAATCTAATCCGCTTTCGATTCGTCGGTTGCGCTACGTGCGGAAGTATGTGCGTGTGTGGATTTGGATTTTATTGCGATTTAGGGGATAAATTGAGAGCTGTAGACTATAAAAGATTCTATGAATAATGGAAAGGAAATTAATAGATAAATCGTTCAAAGTATAATTATCTTCAGAAAGCCACGAACCACTCGATAACTCGGTAGCTGTCTTGTACTGTATAGGTATAAGATATATCGAGAAAGAAGGAGAGGAATTGTCGTTTAATTTGGTAGATTTCGGATGAGTAATCTGAAGACGATAAGAATTTCTTGAACAGAATCCTAATGTATCCTAGTAAGCAATTTATTACTGTTTCTGAATAAATTGAAAAGTATCTATGTATTATTATACAGTTTGATTTATTGTAAATGCTATATGTGTATTCACATTTTGTTAATGTAACATAAAATCATAAAGAAGTCCTAGATATTGAAGTCATATGAAATTGTATTAATTGCCTGAGAGCTGAATACTGAACCTTAACCTGCAAGCTACTGACACACTTTTAAAGTGTAAAATCCATTAACATAACTTCTTGGTTCCTTTGTATACTTATATGTGTCGCTTCGAGGCATAAGGACTTAAATCACATTTTTATGAAAATCGATATTTTTATGAAATTTGTATGTTTAATTGATCTTCTTTACAGCAGGTAATAAAACTTCCTCAATTGTCCATACCAGCTATGTAAATAATGACTTATGTCCACATTTTTATAGTTGTAAGCTTCATAACAACTTAAGTCCAGTTTTTTTCGATTGTTTCGAGGCATAAGGACTTAAGTTGACTTTCTTGCGATTTTCTCGCGGCAAAGCTTAAGTCCACATTGTCCACAATATTGATATTTCACTAAAAATAACAACTTTAGCTATCTTTATATGTTGGAAACCAAAATGTATGTTATTCTTAAATAGTTGCCTACAGCATATATTAACTTCATTTCGTAAGATGCAACGTAGATGCTTAAGTTCCCGTAACTCGTGTTAGAGGCATAACAGCTTAAGGGGACGCCGAAGATCTCTGTCCTTGTCTAATTGAGTTTTCATTCATAATTTTAAGAGAACTCATTTTTTTGAATAAAAATAGTTGTTCCGGCTTCATTTTATAGTAATCTAAATATATGTCCAAGCTGGGTTTATATGATTGTTTTGTTTTCGAGAAAACTGTGACACAATTTGACGAACGTACGCACATTCTTAGTGATAAATAGATTATGCATACGTTCGCGAAATTTGAAAATCTCATTTATTCATTGAATAATACGAAAAACTGCAATATCGATATTCGGCATCCCCTTGATTGCGTTGTTACACCAATTTACGAAAACACCAAAAAGAAATTCTTATGTTTAAATGTTATTATATTGATATTTAGTGTCCACCTAGCTCAGCAGAAAAATCATTTTTATTTTTAACTGTGTAGTATATACTTTGCAAAAATAAGTACCTTAAAGTGCGATTTACTCGAAATCGCGCAAAATGGACTTAAGTTGTTGTGCCTCGAAGCCACACACACATATATATATATATATATACACATACAGATATCGAACATTCGAATTCCAGACTCGTTCATAGCCGGGCGATACATACTTTTGCCCCGGGAAAAGCCCTTACGCGAAATTGGACGGCTCTTAAAGAGCGCGAGCGAGAGACTTTCCCGTTGAACGAGAGACTTGGCCGTACGTAGCTGCCCCGGCGTTTATAAATTCGCCGGTCGTGGCCAGAGTTGCCGCCGGGGTAAAGTCCCCTTTAAACTAAGACAAGATAAGACGCCGGGAGAATGTAAAAATTGGCAAGTGCGCTGCCGCTCGGCAACTGTACGTGCAAGTTTCGCGCGACGACCGACGCGTCGGGAAACGCACGAGATTCGGCCCGTAGCCGTGTAAAATGTTAATTGAATTGGATGGAATCCAGAGTTTTTCGGCTTCTTTATTCGTCTGTTTTTGGCGATGGGCGATCCTTAGCGGAGGGCCGAAGGTTCGGTTGCTTATGATAAGGCTACGATCTTTAATTAAACATTTAATATAACCTTGGTAGAAAATAAAAATAAGACGGTTTCACTTAGCGGTTTCGAGCCAAATTTGCTAAATTTTGTTATTTTTTAATAAAGCACGCCGAAAATGGTTTTTAATGCTAGATAACTTTGCGCGAAATAATATAAGTAAATGTGTTAAGCGTTCGTTAGTTGATTACATATGTTAACGTAAGCACTTAACTGGTTATTTTAAAAAATACGATTAGTCCACAAATATAAGTATTACTTTATTAATTTAGCCTTATAACTTTAAACTAAGAAGGAGAACACCAACCCTGTGGAACTCGGATTTTAATGGGACGCTGCTTTCTGATACCTGAAAATAAAGCCTACTCCGAATCCTATTTTACTCCGAATATACGTTATTTTAGTGAAAAAAGGTACCTCTTTTAGTGATTATAAATATGCAAGTATTGGCACTAGAAAAAATAGCTTGATAGATAATAAACGTGGACAGAAAGAGATTTAATTTGAGAACTGTAGCGTAAAACGATAAGATATAAATGTTTAAAAAATCAACGAAATTACAACAGTTTAATTTCTACAAATATTCATGCATTTTTAGTCATCTTTTTCAATTGTTAATAACTTTGGCTCCGATTAATATTTATTAACGTTACAGGTCTCAAATTAAAGCTCTTTCTGTCTACTTTTATTATCTTTAAGCCATTTTTTCTAGTATCAATACATGTATATTTATTTATAATCAATAGAAAATGTACCGTTTTTCAGAGTAAAATAGCTTATATATTAATTTAGCCTTACATATTATATATATAAATTTGGGAGATGCTTTCTGGTACCTAAAAATAAAGCCTAACACCCTTACTTGGGCCGTTGTATTATATTTTATATATATAAAATATAATGCAACGGCCCATTAGAACCAAGTAAGGGTGTTAGGCTTTATTTTTAGGTACCAGAAAGCATCTCCCAAAGCATCATCCAAATCTGAGTGTTCTCGTTGTAATAGAAATGAATTAATTTCAAGAAAAAAGTATAAGCTTGAACAAGTTGCTAAGGTGCACATATTTGACACAATGTTCAATAAATAATTAATTGAAGAAAATTTATCTTACTAGGTCACAACAATTAACGATTGTGGTGAAAATAAAAGAGGTATTTTTCTGTACCTAAAAATGAAATATCGAGCCTGTTCTTTGATTGAATAGGGTATTGTATTCAAACTACAAACTTTCTTACCCAAAAAGTGCAATTTCTTTAGTAAATAATGTATCTTTTAGTTGTATTGTAAATTTAAAAATTTTTCAAAAAATTAGGTATAAGAACGAGGAAAGAAATTTAAATTCAGCTTTATTTGATATAAAATCAAAACTTAATTTCAAAATTAATGAAGAATTTTCAAATCTCTGGAATTTGCGATTTTTTATCATCATATTCGATTCTTTTCAAATTTGGAATAAATGAATAATGAATTTTATACGAAACAAAGCTTGACCTTTAGCTTTTATATCTGCTTATATTTTAATTTCGTATCTTTTTTCTATCGTTAACACTTGCATGGTTATACTATTATAAGTAAAAGTTGAGATACCATTTCTTATAAAAGATAATAATACGCTTTGGATACAATAGTTTATATCTTAGAAACAATGGAGTATTCAATCAAACTGCGGGTGTTGGTTGTCATTTACCACCCTAATGTTAATCTACAAAAGTCCTTAGAATCAATAAAAAAAATTTAAGTTCGTAAATAATTTTCTATAAAATTACTCAGTCAAGATTATTCTTTTTTGGCTGACTAAGAAACCATTTTTTCAGAATGTAATTTTATTTTTCAAAACACATTATATATATAATATTTCAAAAAAACATCGTCATATCATTATATCGTCTATCTTCACACTTGTCTCATTAAAAAATAAAAATCACACACACACACATACATACACTCAGGTATCCATAGAACGGTGTCCACCTTTATGCCTCCCGCGAGCCGTAACGACGCATAAATGATTCGCAGCCACGTACTTCTCGTTCGCACACTGCTATACATGCGTGCGCGGCACAGCCACGGGTAACCATAAAGTCGCGCTCCTTTAAGCGCGCGTTAAACGGCCCGCGATAATAAACACATGAACGTCGATGTTTAATTGAATAAAGGCTTTACGAGCCTCGCGGGCCCACCGTCGTTAATTTTCACGAGGCAATTTCTTACGATTGTCGAAATTCAAGATATATCGCGCGCCGTTAGATTCGCGTCGATAGCGATTGTGCGAAAAATCGTTCGTTGAATATTAAAGTGTGTGCGTGCACTCGCGCCCGTATGCGCGCGATGTGTAAAGCTTGTACGAGGTGACGGTAATAAGTTTGTTGTTTGCCAAGTGCCTCTTGCGGCAATATGGATAAGTATGAAAATGCGTTTATGCATTATGCATCGATACATGCAACTGAGGAGGTTTTAGTGTTTTGTTTTCTTGTTTTATTGCGTGAATGCCGGAAAAAAATTGCACGCGGCTGTTCGGTAAGAAGTAAAATAAAATTTAACGACAATAAATCAATTATATTGTTTACCGAAAAACTTCAATTAATATTAGAATACACTTATATTGCGAAAGTTTTTCTTCGCAGTGTGAGTATGTGTGTGTATGTGAACATTGGGTGAGTGTATGTGTGTGCGTGCATATGTAGCTGTGAGAATGACAGTAATCATATTTTTATCGTTTCAAGACATTTTAGATCAAATGAAGATACTTTTCTAAAGCTTTACCAAAATATTATTTCTTTATAAAGGTTTATAATAGCAAAATAAGTGGTGCTAAAAAAGTTTCCAAAACACTGGCAGGAGTTATTAACAAATAGTTTAACATAGTTTTAATCGACCAATTTAAACATAGTAAGAAAATATATTTTAAAATAAAAATGTCATTTCATATTAAAAATTATTGTAGTAGCAATACTATATATTTCATTGAATAATTTAAGTTTTAATTATTAAAATATAATTTTTAACTATAAAAGGATAAGGTATTAACTATTGGTTTTCAAGAATAAAGAGTCAAGTTTATTATTTATACAATACAAATATATTTATTATAATTTTCAGTATAATGATATTTTACAAAATCTTACTCAATACAGTACAATATATATTTTGATGAATAATATATAGATAATAATAATTCATTTCACTGTCTTAATTCTACTGAGCAATTGAGAGTGCTTCTCATTACAATTTTAAGGTATCTGTGCTTGTTCAATCAACTTTCTTTTGAGTACAGCACTTCGAAATTGAGCTCTGATAATATTACCTACAGTTGGATACTGTACTTGAAACTTTTCGGACTCTAACATGTCCCGCAACACTTTGTTCTGCGTGTGAATTATCATTTTATCCATATTCATCAATACGCTGTACATTGTTGTATGCTTGTCAAGCACAAAATCCTTCATCCTCTTAACTTCAACCACATCCAACCGTAAATATCGAATCGGAGTAAAGCCTTTTTTGTTTTTAATGTCAATTCTCGCCCCAAACTCTAGCAGCTTGTTTATGCTGCTTAAATCTCCAAACATACAGGCCCAATGAATTGCTGTATTACCAAATTTGTCCTGCAAATCAACGTCGACATTTTTAGCGTGCTTCAAAAAGCAGAAGATCATGTCGAAGCTCTTATAGCGGTCTGCTATGGCAATTGCCGTCATGAGTGGTGACACTCCGTCAGCATCTGGAGCGTTCGGATCCATCCCTGCCTGCAAAAGGATCGTTACCATCTGCACATCTTTGCTGGTGGTCGCGATGTGAAGTAACGTTCTTGGTTCTTCATCTACAAGACCACAGTTGATACAGTCCGGTGCATACTCCAGTAGGAGCTTCACTTGATCGTATTTCCCAAGGCGGCAGGCCAACACGATGGGCGTAAATCCACATTTGATCCTGGTATTGGGGTCCGCACCTCTTTCCAATAGCATTCTAGCTATGTTGTTATTTGACCTGTAGAGTGCGTGATGTAACGGGGTGAACAGATTCTCATCTTTCACATTCACATGTGCATCGTGTTGTATTAAAATTCTGACGACGCTCTCGCTATCATTTTTGCAAGCCAGATGCAATGCTGTATTACCGTCGATTGATTGCACATTGACACAGGTTCCTGCACGTAGTAAACATTTGACCAATTCTTCCAATTCTATTAACTTCATCTTATCATCGGTGCGAAAATTATCCAGTAAATAATGCAAAGGTGTTTTTTTTTCAAATGTATTCAGTTGCAAGTTAGCTCCGTATTCAATAAGAGTCTTAATAATGTCCTTGTTTCCTGAACTGGCAGCCAAATGAAGCGGCGTTTCTCCACTATGGTTTCGGGCATTAACGTTAGCGCCTCTTGATAGTAGTCTCTTTATTCTTTTAAGGTCCATCATCGGGAAAACAGCTTTATGCAGAGTAGTATTAGATAAGTCGGTTTTCTTTCCAATATTTTTAAATCTTAATTTTGATCGAGCAGCGACGTATTTTCCACGAATATTTTTTGATGATTGCAACGGCGAGACTGAGAGCGGCACTTCTGTTGCTAGTTTTTCCATTGTGATTTATACTTTGACTATTTTTTAGTAAACAACACTGAAATCTGTTAATTGATGCAGAAATCTCGTTTAAATATTGTAATGAAATTGTGTGTTCGCATACACAACACGACTGATACTGAGGTGAAAACCATCGATGCTCTTATTTATACATGTGCTAAAAGTAGAGGAGCTGTTGCAGTGTTCGTAGACAGGTAAGAAACTCATTAGAGTTAAAATGGGTTTTCCATGAAAGCTTATAAATCGTCGGGTGGGAGGTAGACCCAGACTCCTCCCATGCTTATACACAGCATATGTCTGGGTCTACCTCTCACCCGACGAAATACTTACAGTTAATTGCATTGGCACAATACCAATTAAATTTATCTAATGCTTCGTAGATTATATTCGACGAATATTGAGTAAGATGAATGTACCAAGAATGGTCCACCTAATCTTTGATCATCTATCATAATTTATGAATATCCGTACAGGGTAATTTTACAGAGAATTGAAAATAAAGTGCTAAGGGGATTAGTTGGGTTTCCCATATTCACGTCATTATTTGTCTTTCTTGAATCACTAATAGAATACAAATGCATGTATCGTAAGGAGCTAAAAATAATGAGAAAATAAAGGTAAATGTTACAAATAATATATTTTATTAATTTTGTTGGTTCCAGACGTAGTGACATAAGTTCACTTTTTTTGAATGATTTTTAACATTTATCTAAATGGAAAATAGCAACTTTAAACCTTAATATCTCAAATACATAAATAGTGGACTTATGCCAATTAACTTATGTTAAAATACACCGGAGGGGTACTCCTTTTGATTCTATGAGAAAATGTTCAGACGAGAAAGCTTCTACTTACTGATATCATTTAGGCTATCTATATTCATCAGCTATTTACGTACTAAATCGCGTAATAACTAAACAGAGAGAATTTTATAAAAGAATTACTGTCAAAATCATTGAAAACGTGGGACATTCTGACTTCAAGGGGAAAAATTACTTTAAATTACTTATTTTTACAAATTTTTACTGAAAATGGCCCCGATTCACGGTAAAACTTATCGTACTGAATGGTAAAAAGTTATAATCAATAATGTTAATTATTACCATTCATCAGGGCAATTTATCCCCTGAAGTTATGATGTCTCGCCTTTACGATTATTTTTACGGTAATTTTTATCAGAAAATTTTCTCTGTGTATAATAACCATATTAAGTATATAATAGAGACTATATTGGGTACAGTCACGTTATCAAAGAATACCTTCTTCTTTATTATATCATGACCATAAAGAGTTCAAAAGATTTCATCGTAAGATTGCAACGACAGAAGAAACTTAGGACATTTCGAGATATTGTTAAATTTTTTTTAATTTAAAAAGCAAATATACCATAACATATTAAAATATGCTAATAGACAAATTTGCCTTATACTCAATTATTGAATATATTTTTTCATATTTTTAAATTATTCATTACATATTATTCGAATACATTTTCAATTTAATGTGTATACACGGAGAGAAACGATGTTATAATTCTTATTAATATAGAATGAATTTTTACTATTTTCTGTTGTAATGTTTGGACATACTTGTATATTATCAATTTTTACTATTTAATATAGCAATTTTCTAACATATTAAATAGTAATTTTAAAATTCACATTTATAAAATTTTTTTTTAATTTAATGTTTTTCCGATTGTCATTTATTCTAGATTTTTTATTTTTGTACACTTTAATTTAAAATAAAATTATTTTAACGAAAAAACCGACCTCTTGAAGATTTGAAGCAACGACCCTCAGCTCCTGGAACGGACACTCTGCCTACTGCGCTATCATATCCTTGTTTACTATACTTAGAATCATCCTTATAAGTTACACTAGGCTTTGTTTTCGTTTACGCTTATCTTGTCAACATTAATTATATAATGATATATTTATTCATTATTGAAGTTCTTATTAACTTACATGCATTGATATAATGAAAAAGATCTTGCATCCTGGAATTAAAAGTATCGTGATCAGTTGCAAAAGATTACGTATAAGTTTTAGAAGTTAGATTTTTTGAGTCAAGACGATTTACTAAAATATTTACAAGAATTTAATACGTAAGTACGTAAAATCTACTAAAACATATAATATTCGGAAAATATAACAAATAGTACTATAATTTGAAGTACTTTTTGTTATAATATTCAGCGCAAATTACTACACTTTTTTGTAAATTCTATAAATCACAGTTTTTACTACAGCAGATAGTAAAATTTCATATGCTTTAACTGCAGAATATCATATACGTTTAACAATAACTGCTACAAAATACAGTAAAAGGCATTATAATGCAAGTAAATCCTACCATTCTGTCATAAAATAGTAATTTTCACACAGTAAATAGTAATTTTTAATACATCTCTTCTCTCCGTCAATTGTGGATGAAATTTTCTATTTTATAATATGTATAAACTTTAAACTCAAATTGCTAGTCTCAGATGATTTTAAAAGTTATGCACGGAAAATCATGATAATTCATAACGATAAAACAAAATATGATACTTACTCATCGGCTAATTGTAAATTATATTTAATATAAAATACATGCATATTAATGGTTTCAATCAATACATATTTGCAAATTCTTAACATCACCTACATAATTCCAAAGTGTTTAGATGCTTTACGAAAACGTATATCTTTAAGCTTCTCCCCAAACAATATACAGCATTAAATTTCACGCGCATAACGTATAATAACCAATTGAGACAAGCAAACATCAAAACTGTTAAGATACCACACAACCCGAAAACAAATCTCCGAACCTCTACCGATTATACACCAGCAAAGCAAGCAAAGCAAGCAAAGCAAGCAAAGCCAGCCACCCATCATCGAACCAGCCAGATAAATAATTTCCCAATCCAGTAACAAGCCAGATAATCTCCTCCTCGAATGCATCAACACAGTCCATTCATCCCCCATTGTCCTCGCATTATCCGACGGACGGGCGCATCCCCCAAACACTGGAGCATCACAAAGCCGGCACCACACCTCCCCGGCAGTACCCGATCTGTTGTACACCGAGCACACCTATACACGTGCACACTCGGTAGCGTCGATTTTTCACGGGCCAGAAAAGACGAGGCGTGGCGCAACCGACGACGACAATACCTCCGGATGGCCCTCGTCGCCCCTTTCGCGCATCGGACGGACGCACAATCGAAGAAGGAGCATCTCCTCGTGTTTTTTTTTTCCCTTCTTCTCGCCTATTCATCGCTCGCTGCGGTCATGATTCGCCGTAGAATCGGCGGAAAACGAGGACGACACGCCCATCTCTCTCCGGTGTGTAGCGAGAGAGCGATTGTCGAGTCCGAGTTTGCTGGCTGCGGCTCGCTCACCTGTTGTCGGGAGCGGAGCAGCGACGAGGTGTGACCTCGCCCCCTCTCTAGCTCTCTTCTCTGGAGGCCTTGCTCCCTTCCTTCCCTTGTATCGCTCCTTGCGCTCGAGGCTCGAGCTCTGCGAGGAAGAAGCGTCAGGAGGAATAGGCAGCATGTTAGACGATGAGAATAGGGAGGAGAGAGAGAGAGAGAGAGAGAGAAATGCATGTAAGGAGCCTAACGCGCCGTGAAGTTGGCCGTGAAAGGACCGTTTGCTGCTGATGTTGCCTGGCTCTTCTTGGTCTATGCTTCTTCTTCTTCTTCTTCTTTACGTGGAGGTCCTTTCGGGAAAATTTATCTTCCCGGAATTTTCTTCACGTCGACACGGTGCTCAGCGGCCAATTAACACAGTTTGGGAAAACTGACTGCCTGTCGTCTCACTTCGGGGAAGGTCAGTTGTAGAGGGTTTTGATATTCAGAGAGGATCTTGGAAAGAACGTTGCGATTGTGTATAGATGCAATTTATTGACTTTGGCGAACGAACAATATGCCCAATGAGTATTGTGTTTCAACAATGTTTTGAATTTTTATGTGAAAGTCTGTTATATGCTTATAGTTAACAAAGTTTTTTGTTTTAAACAAACTTATAAGTAACAAACACATTGCAGACGCTGAAATTGTTAGCTATAGTATTTGTAGTATTAGAATAAATTTTTAACTTTTTATAAAATGCCAATACATCTGCTAGATTACAATAGTTTTTGTCCATTCTATGAGCCTGAATCAACAACTGAACCTATTTTATTTATGCAATGCTTACTTTACTCGTGAAGAACTGTTGTAACGAACAACTGCTTTAACATGGTTTATAGAACTTAAAAATTCTGCACAGCTTTACGAATGTCTAATTTTTGTAAAATTATTTGACGTTCAAAGCGAGGAATTACCATGTTAAACAAAAGTTAATTTTCAGTCAACAAATTACTAAATAAGTTTCACCAATTAACTGATTTTTAATAAGCAATTCAGAATGTTGAAAAAAATTTTCCAATTAAAACTATTAACTATAAAGATAATATCAATTAACGAGAAGCGAAAGAAGCACTCGAAGGCAAGTATACGTTTCTAAATTTTATCCAAAGTAAAACATAGAAAAAGGTTTTGATTGTTCATTAAATTAAGTCATTGCAGTAAATGTAAAAGAAACTTATTCGAAGTTAAAAACAGACAAAGTGGCCAATTTTTGGAAAAAGAATAATTTTTATAAATCTTAAATCGTATTGTAGTTGTCAAATAGTGTATTGTGCACTGATTTCGCACCATTTTTGATTTTTCATTCTGCGCCCGACGTAGAAGCAACCGTCGATTTGATTTTAATATTCCAGTCATTGTTTTTTTCACCAATAAATTTCGATCAAATACTTTTGTTGACATTTATAATTAAAGGTTCAAATTTTGTGAAAGGCTCTAAAATAGGCGGATTACTCAAAATATATCTTCGTGTTAAAGAAATCATATTGATTTTCTGATATTTATCTTTTAACCCTCCTGTGTAGTAATTAATTTTTTGATATTTTGATTTGATCGAATGTAAATCTGCACCGATGTGTGCTGCATTGTGTTGCAATCATCTGTAATCTCTCAAATTGTAGATGTGATATTAATCCTTCATTTAAGAGGTTAAAGATGATTATTTAACCAAGGATTTTAATTTGATCATACAAAATATATACAAAATTGACGAGTATTTTGAACGAGTATACTCATCCTAATGCACAGGAGAATTGAAACGTAGCACATTCCTGTACAACGAAACAAGCCTTTCGTTACATTCACCAAAACCACACGAATTGACTTCATAAAGATGCTGTCAAAATATTGAACATTCATCGCCACCATCGTCAACTGCGATTCTCATTTTTCCACGTCAACACCGCAAAGCCATTCCACAAAATTCAAACGCACGCGCTCCACCCCATCCCCCCCATTCCCTAAACTACACAATATACATTCATACGAAACCTCAATCCACACAATAGCTCAGTCCCGAAACAATAATCGCTTCCTCGCTTAACGCACACGATAAATCATAACTCTCCGGGGACAGTCTATTTCTCATGCCAGCGTACATCCCGAGCCTCAACCCTTTTCCCTACAATAATAGCCCCGCGAAAAAAGAGATCACGCCTCGCCAGAAGCGACGAAGCGAGAAACGCTGCACGCGCATCTGTAAAAATCACGACGCGTCGCAGCATCATCCAGGGAATACAACAATAAACAAGCACGTTCTACGTCCCCTATACGCGACGTCCTTCCTCCCCATTTAACGTCGAGTTAACGGTTCGTTACTGAATGGAGCCCGGCTCGTTTATACACTGAAAAGGATGTGTTTGGCCTCGGCGGACAGGAGAGAAATCCAACTATCCCCGTCTCTGCATTTCCGTGTCACGAGAAGCAAGAAGAAGAACAAGGAAGAAGAGGAAGAAGAAGAAGAAAACGCAGGAGAGAGCAGTAGAGTTTTGAGGGGCGCATGACGGATCGAGGGGTTGGTTTTTGTCGGGGCCCGACCGCAGTCGCGGGCCATCCAAACATCGGCCGGTCGACATTTTCGTTGCTCAGCGGGCGCCCGGGGGCCTCGACTCGCCGTGTGCGCCTCTTCTCGACAATGCGAGTCAGTCAGTCAGTCAGTCAGTCGAGGCCCCCGAGGCGCGAGAGAGAGACAGAGAGAGAGTCTGGTATGGTCCCCCTCTGTTTTTCTCCGTGCGGTGTATAGGTAGGTATACACTCAGACTGGGTCGAATCGAGTCGACGACTCGAGATGGATAGCGCGGGATTATCTCTCTCCCCGTGTAGGCTTCGCCGGGCCTCCTCCGGCGTTAAAATACGCTTAATGACAGGAAAATTGCGGAATTTTCGCCGGCTCGAGTGGAGTTTAGAGTCTAAGAGCCTGGGTTTTAGCGGATGAGAGAGGTGCGCGCCGCTTTCTTTGGGATTACGGGTCCAAAGTAATTGTCGTTAATCGCGGGCGGAAGAGTTTAGCAACGGCGGTAAGCGGCCAAAGGACGATACTTAGCTCGCAAGAGCGGGCTTTCACTTTGCTGGGAGTTTGTGTGTTTTCTTGGCTTCATTAGGGCATTTTTGCCGGTGTCCAAGTGCTCAAATTTTGTACGAGAGATTTGCGTCCATTTTGTGGAAGAAGGGAATTTAATGGGAAACGTGTTATTTAGATCGGAGTTTAACGTGTAATTTTATTCCTGATGGTTTTAAGGCGTAAAATAATGTTTTACAAAGACGTTGTCTTGTTTATTCGCAGTTTTCTCTTTTGTAAGTCTCTGGGTTATAGGCATAACAACTTATTAAGTGCACTTTTTATGTATTTGAGATATTAAAGTTTAAAGATGTTATGTTCTATTTGAACTAATGTTAAAAAAATCATTAATAAAATAATAGATATATTATAGTCACTTATTATCACACATTTTTTGTATCTTTATTTTAAAATATACTATGTATAGTGGTGTCCTCGAATTTAAGACACTGTCAAATTTTACATGTAAAAATCGTATAATAACTGTTAAATAAGCAAACTGACGGTGTTTTCATCTTTATTAAAATACTGATTGAATTTTCTTTATTTATTTATTATAAAATGACAGTTGCAAAATTGTATAGTTTAGGATAAGAATTGCTATTTAAATCAATGTAATTTTATGACTGTATTTTAAAGAAGATGAGAACACCTTCAGTCAGCGTTTTTTTAAATTATCCTATGATTTACTTCCAAAGTTGTAAGTTCTCAAAGATAATGGTAAATACACGCCTTTAAATGTAGTTTGATAGTGTCCTTAAATTCATAAGCACCACTTGTCAGCATACCAAAAAACTCAAAACAGAATTTTCAAAAAAGTGGACTTATGACATTATGTCGGGAACCCAAAGTAGTAAAATTTTCTGTTTTATTATTTTCACCAATATATTCAGTAATTCAGTAATTCAGTATTCAGTAATAAAGAATAAATTGCACCTAAGCACTTGATTGTAACCAATATGTTAAAAATTATGAGAGAAAAATTATGTTAGATTATGCTAAAAATTATTTAGTGCATTGATAATTTTTGTTAAAAATTCAGTTATTCACAATATTATAGTTTTAAAGGGAGAGGCCTGGGTTAAACGCAAAAAAAGATTTTTTTTTATGAGTCCAGAAAACTTTTTATGATTAAAAGCAATCATTCTAAAGATATTTATTCTATCACTGTTTAATAATTTTTTTAATTTTACCGTTGTAAAACCTCAAAATCTTGATCCCACACGTCACAATAAATCACTATTTTCAATATCATATTTGTTAAAGAAACTTTGTTCCTCACACGATTCTAGATGACATGATAAATAAAAAAAAAATTTCGACAGTTATTGGACTCCTTTTAACAAATATTACAAAACGAGCGGAGCACTTTTTCATTAAATTTTTTTTATTATTCTTTTTCCTAGATCCAATCAATTTTGTAAAAAATTAAAATAAAATTTTCATAAAATTGTTGGATCTCCGAAAAAAATAATAAAAAAAATTTTAACGAAAAAGTGCTTCGCTTATAATACATGTCAAAAGGAGTCCAATAACCATCGAAAAAAAATTTCGTCCATCATGTCACCTAGAATCGTGTGAGAAACAAAGTTCCTTTAATAAATATGGTATTAAATAATAAAATAATGATTTATTATGACGTATAGGATCAAGATTTTGAGGCTTTACAACGGTAAAATTTAAGATATTATTGTGTATTGATAGCACACACATTTTCAGAATGATTACTTTTAAACATGAAAGGTTTTCTGGACTTGCAAAAAAATTCTTCTTTTGGGTTTAGCCCAGGCCTGCTCCCTTAATACCTGACAATTAATTACAAAATTCGAATGAAATACTGTTCAACAGCACGTACATTTTGATTGTTATGAATATAATAATTGATAAGATTAAATATCTCCTGAATCGATCTTATTTCCGGCATCACCTTGTGACCTATTAACCACGTTAATATTTATAGAATATTTATTTATAAAGCAGGAAATCTGTTCATTATATATATATATATATATATATATATATATATATATATATATATATATATATATATAAAAGCTAGCATCGAGAATCAAAGGATCAAGACTCATGTTTATTTATCATAAAAATGTAAAGATCCAAGCTTAGCCAACCCATCTCCAAACCTCCGTATATCCAAACCCGTTTCCCAGTAAACGGAATCGCCGCATTTCCCGGTAAACATTTTCCCCCCAAAAAAATGAAATATACAGCTCATAAATACCGCTCGACAAAGAGCTCCCCCGGAACAAAAAAAACCGAAGTCACACAACAATAAAAAATGTTTCTCCAACAAACCCAGCCGCACGCGTTTTCTTCTCCATCCTCCCAAGGTCAAGAACCCGGAAAAAAAGGGTTGCACCACATCCCTTCCTTTAAAAAATCCCTCGGGGCCAAAATTCGTTCCGCTATTCCGGAACGACCACCACCGAAGGCTGCACTCTCTCGGCACGCTCTCCTCCAGGTATACACACGCAGATACGCATGATGCGCCTTGAACTACCACGACGGGGGTGTGGATTAGGTCACGAAGCGACTGTAAATAAAGCTTCCCTCGGCGGTGGGTAAAAAGCCCCTCCACGGGTGAAAATATTTGTGCCACACGGCCGTGAGAGGCAAGGGCATCGCGAGAGCGCAAGAAGATTCCCATGTATATATAGCTGCACGATGCACAGGTCCCGAAGGAGAGCGTACGCGCGCGCAAGAGAGAGAGAGAGAGTGGGGGTGGCTCCATTGACGGTTTTGTTGAGAGTTGCCGGGGTCATAAATCCAGGGTGTAGGTGCCTGTGGCCATTGTCCGCGCAACCCGCAACACTCCGCGTTCTCTCCGCGTGACACGCCTACGTACGCGCATAAAGCGAGTGCGAGTGCTGTGAATGTAATTTTTGAGGAAAGGGGGTTGGGTGGAGGACGTCCTCTCTCGCGAGATTATCCACTGTTGTTCGAGTGTATAGGGTGACTTCTTGGTTTGGTCTTTGGATGGTCGGTGGGTGGGTGTGCGTAATGGTTGGGTTCGGGTGCGCTGTTAGCGACGATGATGTGCCGGGCTTTGTTGGGGCTTTTGATACCTCGTGCGATGGGCGTGGATGTGATTCTCGGCTGCGTGTAAATATTGGCGGAGCGCGCGTGAAGTGCGAGTCATTTTTCAGGAGATTGGTGCGAGAGTTTTGGAATGTTGTTTGCTCTCTTCCTGGTGCTTTTGGGGTGAAAGTTGAAGAATTAATTGGGAAATTATTTAAATTTTGAATGTTACAAGGCATTATTCGAAGTAATTTTATTCTAATAAGTATTAATATTAAAAGGTCTGATATTAAAAGTTAAATTAAGTGGGTGATGAGCCCAGCCCATGAAATAATTTACAAATTTATAAAATTCCAAGTATATTTTTCAATCCTTTGGGATTAGATCCTATATAAATTAAAATTTAATACATATAGGACGCCTGGTGCAATTATAAGGAACAAAAATAAATCTGTTATTCCGATAACTCGTTTAATCGTTTGGGTTCAAATACTACTCAAATATGAATGACCTTTTAAGAAGACATGAAATAATGATTAAAGGTGTGGTTGAAATATGCACTTGAAACGTTGTATAATGTTAAATTATTCCAATATCGAGCAAAACTGAGTTTGGATTTTACCTAAGTATAAGCATTTTTTAAATTATTGTCGATTATTCATTTGTCGATGGATAAATTTCAAGGCGAGAAATTTGCTTTTTAATGAACATTTACACTGTTTTAAAAGTATAATTATACAAGGTTTAAAATACTGTTATTCTCGTATATTTAGTAAATAACATTAAACTTATCGCTAATAATATAATTACAAAATGAGTCATCAAAAAAGTATCTTCCCATCACATACATACATCGCCTCAGATAGATATAAATTGAATAAACCCCATCTTAAGAAATTAAAAAATATATCTCTGCTCAAGAAATAAGCGCCCCATAAATAACGCCTTATTTTCTCGAAAGCGCGGGTCCTCTCACATTTTTTAATTCGTTTTACACCTCCCCTGCACTGGCACCACCACCAGCGTATCGTATATCCCCGAGTAAATATTTGAGGACATGCTTCGAGTCCTAGACAAATACAGAGTCGTAGATCATCAGCCACTGAGACCTCAAGAAGAAAGCTCCCCAGCCTCCCAAGTAAAACCGATTTTCACGTGTGTGTCTTTTTCTCACCTCGGCCATACCTGCGAGATTCATCCCGAGATATCCAAATATTTTTTGTCCGCGCGCTCTCCCACCTCGTAATAACCCAAACACACACACACACACACACACACACACACACACACACACACACACACACACACACACACACACACACACACGCTCACGCTCACGCTCGTACGAAAAGAAAAAAGAGAGAAACGAGGGAAAGAAAAATAATCGCTCGCAGCAGCTCGCTCGCGCTCAACCTGTTGAGTTTAAATCCCTTAAGCAGCCATAAATCTGTCTATCACGTTAATCGCATTATTCCCGCGCGCGCAGGTAACTCTCGGTTGCGTCACGAGTCGGCGCTGGTGGAGTCCCCGAGGATATAGCGTCGTCGTCGCGAGGCAAGGAGTCAGATATACCGGGGAAAGAAGTTATGCTCGGTTATATTAAGGGCCCACCGCGATGAAAATATGCCGAGCCTGGCGATCGGCTTGTCGGGAGAGTTTACGAGTCGATGACTGGTGTTAGGTGTATAGTTGTAAAGGAGAGGAATCTTTGGGTTGTTTTGGTCGGTGTTGGTTTTTGGGAACCGTTCGCTGATTTGCTTTCTGGTTTTATTGGGCGTTGGATGGCTGCGTTAATATTTTTTACGAGGACGGCCGGAGTGTATTGGCACCGGGGCTGTGATGTGAAAGGGGCATAGTTGACATCTCTTTGACGAAAGGTGAGCTGCAATTTAATGTTTTTGAGAAAATGATGAATTTTATCACTTCGATAAATTTAAGAAACAAATTCATTTAGAAAATGATATTGTAATATCTCGTACCTGCAGAGCATAGCTGTGACGCATCATCGTTTATGTTAGTGCTAAAAGTATCGCATAAGAAAATAAAAGGTATAGTATCTCTTACCTTGAAAAGCAATAGGATAGATTGAACACCTATAATGTAATAATAAAATTCAAATAGAAGCATATTCGTTTCGTAGTCAGTTATATAAAAATCCAAAATTTTGAGTGATCAAATGCAATTCCGAAATCATAAAAAATCGCATGTTCAATAATAACTTTTTAATACTTTACGAGTTACATACCATAAAATTTGGGATATGATGTTGCGTGAGTTACGATACAGAGCGCGTCAGTTACGATATTGTTTTCTCACTAAAGCATGCAGATCAAAATACACTTCGAACGAAGACATTAAAATTCGAAAGCATGAATAATCGGCGCAAATCGACCGATCAATCGAAATTCACGAAACGCACAAAAACCCAAGCTACCGCCACCTCGTGCATTACCGATTCGCCAGACCAGCCACTTAAACAATATAACCATATTCAACAGATACACACAAAGCACTAAAAGCCGCCCGTATTTAGTTTACGATCCCCGAAGAGTATAATTTCAGATCGACGTCTACAGTACCCGTACAGTCGAGCAGGTGCCGAAAAATGATCCCAGCTGACGAGCGAGAGGAATACAAGAAAGCTGCGCGCGCGCGCGCGGGGAAAGAAGCGAAGGTATAAGGTGCCTTGATATAATTATTACGAGTATCGTATATATAATAATAATAAGTCGATTCGAAACGGTGCGGTTGCGGAGCGATAGGCACACCGCCACCACTCGCATTATACTCGAAAAGTGAAGGCGCGCGGCGGCGGGAGCTATAAAATCATATAGCGGCTGTTGTGGGCCGGCGGCAGTGCCGAAATGGTCGAAATAACCCTCAATTAGCCCGTAATTAGTATCGTGGACCGTAATTGATTTCGATCGATCAGTAACACGTGAAAGTCCCTTCTTCCTCGTCTTCTTCCTTATTGCTCGTTTCTTGCGCACGCTTGGTGTATATACATTTTTGAGTGAAAGGTAATGAAAAAAAAAAGTCAATCATGATAAATGCAGGCGGTGGGTAGTCATATACGGAATTGTGTTGGAAAAAATTTAATTTCGATCTTTATAAAGCACTGTTAACTCTTTTAAGTTGGAAATTAATTGATTTCGGCTTCTTTATGGCGAGGTAGGTAATTGTTTCATTTATAAGCAATTCTTAAATTTGACACGTGGTTTTAGTAAAAAAAAGCTTTTAGATTAAGAGCCCTTTTCCAATCAATAAGTGTACAATATACATGTTTCTGTGTCGTTTTTATAAAAATGATCTAAATAAGCATGTTTTTCTGTAAGTATATAGTACCAAAATTACATTTGCACTTTTGAAGTCGAATGTGGGATAGACAAAAATATAGGGGTAATGTGCATATACAGCTGAACACTTCCTAATACTGGATAGTTGGGAGTTATTCTCCGATAGTTGGGCAACACTAGTGCATAAATATTCGAAACTTTGTCGAAAAAGATGCATATACACGTGATTTTAGTATTTTTAAGGACAACTAGAAATGAGAATAGGACCTTTTTCATTAAAACTCATAATTCAGCGTTGAGGTGTGTCTGCACCGGACACCTAAGCCATCGTGTGCGTAACACTTTGTATATAAGTAACATTTGGTCCGAACGTGAACTTAACAAGTTTTTTCAATACTACTATCTAATAGTATGCAAATACTCAATCCAATTGAATAATCTCAGAATATATAATAATTAGATGTTGAAAACATCTGTCCGAAATTATGCACACATTTTTGAAACCACCAAACTGTTAGATAATGGTGAAATCTACCAAAAAAAAATTTGTCCGCTTACTTTCGCTTAAAATTTGTACATACGAAAAATCTTAATTTTATTTTAAAATGTGTTCTTGCCTATCGCCGACAATGACTTAATCTTATTATAAATTATGAAGTACTAAACGCTAATAAAGCTATCGATTATTGATGTTTTGTGTAACATCCTTATAATGTTTGTAAGTAACTATAAGCCACAAACGGTTAATTAAAATTATATGGAGAATCAAAATAAATGATATTATGAGAATAAAAAAGATATTTTTTTTTAATTCTTTCGTACCAGAAAGTTTATAATTAACTATAAATAGAGAGAATACATCTGTACAGGTCAAATTATCAAGCTTACGGGTAAATATAAATTTCGTAAGCAAAAGTGAGCGTACGCCTTTTTCCAGCTAGTTTTCACTACAATGCCCAATAATATACTGCAAAAAACCATCTGAGCGACTACAGTACATTCAGCCAAATTTAGAAATAGACATATATTTCGATTTCAAAATGACTAATAAAGCAACCCACCAACAATCATGTAACCTTATAAACAATTTCCATTACAACCGCAAAAACCCAGAAACCAAAAACCACCCATAACACAGGCGTCCGCGCACCCGTCACTACTCGTCCGGCAAGCTTCAGCAATCCCGCGACAAAAAGCATAATTGGGATTTATATACGAAATTTCTCGATAAGGCGCTCGTCCGCTCGGCAGGCGTCAGCGCGCTCGGAGCAAAAAGGACACATCGCGTAGCTGGAAAGGGGATCGGCACAAGTCCCAACTCCCAGGCTCTCGCTGCTGCTGCTGCTGCTGGCACGGCAGCCACCCACGGCGCGCTGCAGCTATCGCATGTACGACGTCCCGTTTCGTTTCGCTTCGTTTCGCTCCTTTTCCCTCCCTCCGCGCACACACACACACACATACGTACCATTTCATTTCATTTCATTTCATTCCCGGCGTCATCGTCGCGTGTATACGTACACGTACACGTACACGTAGCGTCCTTTTTTATACCCTCGCAGCGAGCGCGTGTATTACCACTTTATTCGTTCCCACTTCTTGCGTACACTGCACTTAATACAGACTCATCTTATGCCGCAGCAGCTCTCGCTCGCTTGTGTCTTCTTCATGCGCGTGTGTGCGTGGACTCGCGCAGCTTCACGGCCAAGGCGCGCGCGCGCGCGGCTGCTGCCGGCGCGTCGCTACTTACTGATATTTATTGCGCCTAGAAATGTGCTACGGGCCGTCATAAATCTCCGCATTCACACGGAGCTTCTAATTTACATATTCCGCTCCTCCGTATCTCTCTTTCTCTCTCTCTCTTTCTCTCGTTCTTGCGTGTGTGTGTGTGTGTGTGTGTATGTGTGTGTGTATGCATTCTCGAAGGTCTCCCGCTCGCTCTTTCGCGAAGCGCGACGACTTTTATTTTCTTTCTTAACTGAGCCGCTGCTGCTGCTGCTGCTCTTGAGGCTCTCGCGGTGTGGCCCACGCTAGCTACTTCTCGCTCCTTGTACGCTATTTCTCCATATCGCGCTGTGTGCGTGAGATGTGCGAGGCTGCTGGAGTGGGGTTCCGATGGAGAGGGGCGATCGGTGGAGGTGAGAGGAAAGTGTTTGGAATTATTGGACTGTGGATTTCATCTAATAGTGTTTGTGCGAGGAGCGGTGGAATCTTTAATTTACGTAATATATAGGGCTTTAAATTTAAATGGACGACGGAAAAGTGTGTGTGATTAATTTGGATAGTGTCTGTCGAACTGTGCTTGTGTATTGGTAGCATTTCCCTAAACTAGTCAATTTTGGACACTTTGTCAAATTATGGTTCAAGTTTGGTAAAGTTAAGCAAATTAACGCAATATTTGACAGAGTAAAGCAAAATCAAGTAGTATTTTATCAAGAATATTTTAAGAAATTTGACTTGGTCGTTAGTTACTTTTGGTAAAGATTGGTAAACCATAAAAAGGTTAGGCAAATACTCAAGTTGGCCAAATTTATGTCAAATATATGAAAATTAGAGTAAAATTTAGTAACATCTGTTAAAGAACGCCTACTTACACAAAATAACTTATACTTAATACTTACGCAAATAACATAAAATAGACTTGAGCAAAAATTAAATAAATTTAACATAAATACACAAAATTAAGCAATTTGTAAAAAAAACCGAAAGTATATTAAAGATAAGCATCATCACCCAATAACTCAATATACTCAAAAGTTAGCATCATATTTTTTCCATATACAATTTAAAATTCGTACATCACTATTATTTCTAATCACTGTCTAAGTTTGCTCGACATTTGAAGGCTTTTGCACAGTCTCTGACATTGACTACTTTAATCAGAATTTGGCAGATTACAAAGGTTTTAAAAGATTCAGCAAAGGGTTGTATGGTTTAACAACATTTCCCACAGATTATCAATCAAATTATTTTGGCTCCAGTGGATAATAAAAACACCGTGCACTTATACACCAAGTTTTCGTTCTAATTACCCATTCTTCTACACTTGAAAATTCATCAAGCAATAAGAGAACAAATGATAGGCTTTCATCTCCACGATTATGAAAAATTAAAATAAACATGTAACGCTAAACATTCGCAGGAAGCGCGCGCTTTGCCGTGCACTTTGTTTACTCGCTTCGCAGACTCTCGGACGCGCGCATATAAAAATTTGCCTCCGGGTGTAAATTAAAGACTAATGAATAACTCATGCAAATTCATAATTATTGCAGTGCGAAAAATTCGCAAGCCACGGTACAAAAAGAAGGAGCAAGCATAAAAAAAAGTCGCGCGACGTCTTGGTGGGTCTCACGGGTATTCGGAAAAAGCGACCACTTTAAAGGGCTCTCTCTCTCGACTTTTTTTCGGCTACCGTCGTTCGTCTCTCTTCGTTACATATTCATTCATTTGTCCGGAATATCCTTGTAATAATAATCCTCGGCGCGGCTCCCTTACATATTCATTCAGCGCGTCGCGCCACCGTACGCGCATGCACATACACACGCGCGTATGCGTGCACGTATAAAGCGAGAGAGAGAGGGAGAGTCTCTCGAGATGGGCGTCGCGGGCGTGCATAATTTGATTATGGCGCGAGGTGGTGGTGGCCTTCTGCAGCGCGCGCGCATCCTTTCATATTTATGACCCTCCGCAGGTGCTAATTTTTATTGCTTCCTCGCGCGAGCGAGCGAGCGAGGAGAAAGTTTTGCTTTCGCAAAAAAATAAGGCCCGAGTTCTCGGATGTTGCGTGCGGTGTGTAGTGGCGCGAGAGCTTGCCGAGCTTTTTACATATCTCGTACGTGCAGTTGCTGTTTGTACAAGGAAGCGCACATATATTAGGCTGAGATCCCAAAAATACGGCATTAATTTATTTACTTTGAAAATAAATGAGTACATGAGTAAGTACTTTGTTAGGTTCCGATGGGTTTTGTAAAGGTGAGAGTTACCCACTTTGCAGTGATTTTGAAGAAAATTTTAATGACCCTACTTTGACCTAGTCCCGCAATAAAGAATATGTCATGTTATTGAGAACACGCAGTCCCTTAATTTTTAACTATCGACATCGATATCTAATAAATATAAAAGATATTTAGTATATAATAGCTATAGGCGTAGATTGTAGAACTATTTGTTATAAATAATAACGCACAATTTGCAAGAGCATAGAAAATATCTATAGTGATTGAATTCTTGTCATTGCCTATTCAGAACGCAACGGTAACATCGAGTACATGACACGATATACCCTCTATACGCATTCTTACTCTCAGTTCGCCTCAGTCGGTGTATTTGACTTAAAGAGTGAAGGTAGTTCTCCCAATGTTCATGTGCGTGACTATTTTAATTATAATAGTGTTTGTTATGTTTATACCTGAATTTCATTGATGATGATTTCATGAGTACGTATAAGATGTAGTACTCTTTTATCACATGCAATCGAGCTTGACTTCAAGAAGTAATAAGAAACATTTTTAAAATGAAACGTAATAAATCATCAACGCAAAATTAAAATTAAAATAATAAATTATGTCTGCCACGGAATCCATATTATCAAGGTTTTCAGAATCGTTGAACACGAAATCTAGAGTCGAAGCTATAGAGGAATCATATATAATACATCCAAATGTTTGCGATTTGACAATTACGCATGCAGTGCGCATATTAATAGCAATTGAGCGATTTTCCTTTGACGTTTCGAGGCTATCAGGAGTATAGACTGCGACCTTTGGTGCTGCCACCCATGCCTTTTAATTTCCCGACGATTCATTCGTGTCGAGGAGCTGAGCCAGTAGACTTGTGATACGCGACGCGCCTCTGCTGCAGACATCATGAGCGTGTATACCAGTGACTACTGGAAAATGCCAGTGCTCGCCCAAAAATTCATGGGTGTCTGGCCATTCAACAATCATATTTACGATAAGTGTATGCGCGTGATAGTGTATGTCTCCTTATACTTGTTGATAATTCCATTAGTGAGTGTCGAAATTGAAAGTAAAATTAGTGTGATAGTTCAGTAGTATTAACAGTGATACGTACATATTTTCAGGGAATCCGTATGGTTGCAGAAATTGGCGTTAATGTGGATATTGTGATAGAAAATTTAGTTGGCCAAATGTACCTCAATGCTGCAGTTATCAAATTCTCAATGACCATTTTTTATAAAGAAAAAGTATGTATTAGTTTTTATTTTATTGTGTATACATATTTACAAAAAAAATCATTATATTAAATGTTTTATATTAATATATTTAGCATAAGCAAATTTACGAACTAATTGCTAGAGACTGGGAAATGACGACCGACAAAGAAGAATTAGAAATAATGGATAAGCATGCAGCTACAGGCCGAACTATTTCCTTGGCTTACGGAAGTAATGTTATATGTTACATTTATCAAATTTATAAATTTTGAGCTTTTATTTTTAAAGCAAATTACAATTTCTGAAATTTAATACTATTATAATTTGAACGAAAAGTTTGTTGTTGTAGCACTGCTGGTTGTTTTTTAAGTATTCCGACATTTATACCACTGCTAGACTATATAATTCCATTAGAAAATGCTAGCAGACCAGTAGTTCTTCCTTATTATGCAGAATATTACATTGATCAAAGGAAGTATTATATTCCACTGATGATTAAAGCTTTTATTGCGGGTGTTCTATCTATGACAGTATTTATTACATACGATATGGCTTTTGCCATGTGTGTTCAACACGTTTGTAGTTTATTCGATATTATCAAGTAAGTCTTTTTTTAACAATTTTGATCTTATATTTCCATGAAAAGAATAAAATATAATACACTTTAATGTCATACCTAGTCTTCGTTTAAAGAGAGCATCAAAGCTCGAAATTGAAATGGGCAAATCTGTGAATGGGATGAATAATGATGGTAAAGTATTTCATCTCATTGAAAAAGCAATTAATTTGCATCAAATTGTTATAGAGTAAGACATCTTTTAATATTTAATAACGATTGATAAAAGTTTTAAGATAATTTATAGAAATATTATGATTTTGAAATACAGGAACGTTACTTCCCTTGAAAATACTTATAACTTAAATTGGTTTTTTATACTTCTTCTGAATACAACAGCGATCGGCGGCGCGTTACTTGTTGTAATTAACATTTAAATTAATAATTTCGATCAAATATTGTTATAATTGTTATTTATTATTTAATAGCTTATTTTTATTTATTTGCTTATAGTTTTTATTGAAACTTGGCCAACCTGGAGATATGTTAAGATATGGAATGTTTTTTGTAGCGATATTCGTCCATAAATATTTTATTTTCCTACCTGGACAGAAAATTATTAATTACAGCTTAGAAGTTTTCGATAACAGGTATTACAAGTATTTTATTATAAATCTACTATAAATTATCTTAGTAAAAAATTTTAAATTCAGAACTTTTCTAGCTATTCTTGCGAGTGGTATAATTTTTCACCGAAATGCAAAATGTTAGTAAGAATAATGATGTTGAGAAGTATTGCACCTTTAAGTTTGACTGGTGGGAAAATGTTTCTCTTGTGCATGGAAACTTACTCCTCTGTAAGTGAAATTTAAAAATATTTTACAATTTTCACAATAAATAAAGTAACAATGAAATGATATACAAATTTATTTTTAAGATGCTCAAAGCAGGAATGTCATACTTTACTGTTTTTGCGAGTACACAGTCATTCTAAAGCAATACCAAAGAAATGAAACATACGAAAGATCTCCGTAGCTACTAATATAACTTGTATTTTAAATGAATTTTTTATAATTCTTCAACTATTGTTAAATCAGAATATATTTTTTGTAATATGTACATTATATGAACATTAAAGTTAAAATATCAAATCATATTTTAAATATTTTCTTTTTGTCTTGTTTTCCTAATTCTAGTTAGGAACAATCTTCTCTTGGGAACTTTTAAAATTAGTAGTGACTCTAAATTTTGTGACTCTGAAGGATGTTGATCGGCTTGCTTAGTGTTAGCTACACTTATATACCAGAGCAACGTTGATTTATTTAAGTAGTTTTAAAAAATGCGTTACAAGTTTGTTTTAATTATAATCAATGCTTCTGACGTAGTTTCGACAAAACTAACAAAACTGAATTCTTGTTAACTTTTGTTCATATTAAAGCCATATTACTATAGTTGTAGCAGACGTAACGAGTTTTCTATCGTTACGAAAAATATTATAGCATATTATTTATACCGAAAACAATTTAAGCCCTGATTCAATTCTGTGCTATCTTAGACTGTCAAGCTAGCAGGTAGTTCTTTTAAGCTACGTCGTAAGCGTTGATTATAGTTAATGGAACAAACCACTGCTAAACCCTAATAAATCCTTTTCTTACATGAGTTCATAAAACTTTTTATATTTAAAAGCTATCACTCTGAAAATTTTTTGCAAGTCGTATAAATTACCATTGTAAATACCAATTCTAAGTGACATGACGAACGAATTTCTTTTCCAATTGTTATTCCACTCCTTTTGATATGTACTAAACTTCAAAAATCAATTAATCTTTTTTAATTTAGTAATACAAATTTTTAGAGCAATGGAACTACGCATTGCCATTACGCATGCACGTCATTCTGAAGAAATCGTGCGATTTTTTCTTGACATTCCAGGGACAGCAGAAGTATATACTGTGACCTTTGATGCAGTCTGTCTAGGGCTATTTTGACATTCTGACAGATTTTAATGCAGCACCTGTTTGTCTGGGAATCTTAAACTTTCTGGCAATTCACTCTTGCGTATCTGCATCGGGATCCAGATGCTCACGGTTCGCGCCCGAGTCTCGCACTTTTTTCATACGTAATAGTTAATTCTCTTGAAAATACTAATAATTTAATTTGGTTTTTCATACTCAATCTCAATACAACAGCGGTTAGAGGTGGATCGCTCATTGTAACTGACTTTTAAATTTACGGTACAATAATTTTATTTATAACGATTATTTGTGATATTATTATTTATATACTCCTTTGTAGGTTTTGTTAAAACTTGGTCGACTTGAAAATTGACTTATAGATACGAAATGTTTTTCATAGCAATATTTATTCATAAGTACTTCATTGTCTTACCAGGGCAAACAAATTATTAACTATATATCTTGCACGTTTTTTATTACTGGTAACGTTTATTTTTAAAATTATTAAAATTATAGGTGATAATATTTTAATTCACAACTGTTTCAGCTATTTATGCGCATGGTATCATTTTTCACACATGTCCAAAATGTTAATAAGAATAATTATGCTGAGAAGTAATCGGCCATTAAAGGAAGATGCCCAATATAGATGGTCTATGTCGGTCCCGTGTAAACCATTGATAGGGGACCTATAAAATTTAAATTATCATGAAGAATCCATAAAATCTTAAGCATTTAAACAAAAATTTCCTCCTGAATGAAGTGAAAAACATAAAAATACATTAATTATCTTAATTTAATATTGAATGTCGGATAAAATCTTGATCTTTTCCTTATTTTATTAGATTTGATCCCATTTTATGAAATATTCCCTTAACTTTCTCGGATTAAATTGTTCCATAATATTCATATTTTGACAAACTCTAAACGATACAGTAAGTTTTGTACGTTCCCCTGCGTGCCTTTACTTTCTATGTATCCGCGGGCATCCTCCTTTGACTGGTGGAAAAATGTTTCTCTTGTGTATGGAAACATACACATCTGTAAGTATAGACTTCTGATACAGTTTATACATTTTTCTACAAATCGGCAGATGGTACGCTACTAAAGAATCAATTTTAAGATGCTCACGGCAGAGATATCGAATTTTATTATGTTCGAGAATGCAAACATTAGAAACCGATATTAGAAACCTTTTTTTCAAGTTCATTGATGTCCATTTTGTTTAAATGTTAACAAAGTAAGATTGTACATTAAAATATATTTTTAGATCATTAAATGACATTCTAGATTACTCTTTCTACTCATTTCGTTCTTCCTCGTAAATTAAATAAATTTCTAGAATATCAAAAAAAAAATAAAAATTCGAAAGCCATCATCACGCACGAATTTCTTTTCAGTTATCCACCGATTCCCACACGCGTCGCCGTCAACTCCTCCAAAATCGCCCATCACATCTTCCCGCGTGCATCAGCATCACCGTCACCATCTCTTTTTTGTCATCTCGGCCTCTCATACCCCGCATAACACGCATCGCACGCGTTATTACCCCCCTCCTAAAAAATCGAGCAACACAATCACCTCCACCACAGCGTCCTCACTTTTAACGCGCATTAATTTGCGTCCGGTCTCCCATATTCCGCGTTCCCTCGAAGAAACCGACCTGCGAGCGCGAGTAAAAGAGGGCGTGAAGGGGGACAGGTATACACTATATACGCGCACTCGTGCACCGCCGCATCTCCCGTATATACACGCGCGCGCGGGGGTGAGAGAAAGAGAGAGAGAGAGAAGCGGGCCGAAGAGACGACGAGCCGCGTGCTCGTAAAATGGAAATCAATTACATCTGCACTTAACCACTTAAACTGGTTTCGCCACGCTCGCGAGCCCGCGCGCGCGCTAAAGGACCGACGAAGGTGCGCGCGAAAGCTGGGCCGGGATATGCTGTAGCTGAATATAAGCCAGCTCCTGCGCTCTCTGTCTCTTTCTCTCTTGTCCAGACGCACCGGTGAGCAGCAGCGCTGGAGGCGCTCGTCTCTCTCACTCTCTCTCTCTCTCTCTCTCTCTCTGTGGCGAGCCGCAGATCATTCGTATCAACATAATTACAAGCTCGGAAGCCGCCTCTCCGTTTCTCTCACCTCGCTCCACCCATCACAACATCACACACGGTGCGAGTACGAGAGCGAGAGAGAGAGAGGAGTCTCGTGCCTCCTTCTTTATCCGCTCGTCGCCGCTGCTGTCGGCTTTTTTCTTACGGTGTCTGTAGGTACCCACTCGACGAGAGAGCGCGCCGACAATCTCGTACCTACTCGCGCAAGCGCGCGTTTCGAGGTGCTTGCGGACGGTGGGCGATAGTTTTCGGGGGAGATTTGGAAAGTTTTTGGGGAGATTTGTAAGGATGATGCACGTGGATGAATGGAATTTGAATGGGTTGTACGTAAGCCGAGCTGTGATATTCGGGTTTGAAGTCACGGTGTTTAACGCGCAAGGACTATAGCAGGGATGCGTGAATGAAGCATTTTTCTCAATAACCGTTAGAATATTCTCAGGATTTTGTTGAAAAACTGGTATCTTATAGTAAATATATGTATATATCATATAAAACATGAAGGGCATTCGTTAACCATTTAATTATAAAAACAAAGCCGTCAAAAGTGTGTACCTAATATCTTCGGTATATCTGTATAGTGGTATAATACCATTCAAAAGTTTACATCTTACCTCGATTTCAGCAACTTTTTAAGATTTTTGCATTATTTTTACAGGCTGCACCCTGCAATAGAGCACAAAGCTTATTTGTATAACTCAAAGCAGAAATAGCGCAATAACAAGCTGATTTAGAATAAAATTAACTTTTGAACCGGCCTGTAACACTACCAAGTACCTTAAACTGTTCGACGCAGCTATATGCGCGGGTACTCGCTCGATGTATATGTATGATGATGGCGTGCGTGTGTTGAGGCTTCGGGAATCGAATCTTATACACCTCCTCCTTCCCCCTCCCCCCTTCTGTATATGCCCTCATCTTTTGCGTCTGATGCGCTGCCGCAATTCGCCTGCTTCTTCCTCTTTGAAGCATGCCGGCATGTAAGTAAGCTGCTGCCGAGATGGGTGTATATGTATGAGTGCACGAGGAAGGAAGGAAAGATCGAGAACATCGAGAGAGCTGCGAGTCGAGTGCAGCACTTTTGCGCTTTAAACGCGCGGATTCGCTCGTCGATGGGTTATTATTGCTCGGGCGCTGTGTATTGGGATGAGGATGGCTGTGGGAAAAGAGGGGGGCTTTTCGCTGGAAAGCTTGGCGAGAGATTGAAAAGTCTGTTGTAATTTTTCTAAGATGCGGGATACAATGTAATTTTAGAAAGCGTGTGTTCCGGAGGTGTACGGTTCTTTCGAAGAGCAATGCATTCTGCGTTAAGTTGCACTGTTTGGTATTTCAGATTTTGTGTTAAATTGAAATCGTATCGTGTTCAATCTTGGTAACATTATGTATCAGAAGAGAGAGAGAGAGAGAGAGAGAGAGTATTGAAAAAATAATTTAATATATTTTTATTTTAGCTGTGTTACTGGAACGATTTGAATAACATTTTGTATAATAGTTTCATCAACGATTGCTAAAAGGGAAGGAAAAATTTATCATATAATAACTTGCATAAAAATTTGCATCTAATCTCTAATACTTATGGATAAATCGAACAAAGTAATGCCAAGAAAAGAAAACTACGTAGATATTGTGGGCAACTGGAAATTTGATAAACATATCTCTATACCTTACGAAAAAGTGCGTTGTTTGGCTATGCTTTCATAAAAATTTGAATGTACTCCCTCTTCAACTGTACGTTTTTCTACGCAGTTATGTATTGCGCGGATACTTTATAGTATCTAGTCTCTATAATTTGTATCAGCTTCCTTATTTTAAAATACAAAAAGATAAATGATAACTTCATTTGTGAACTTCCATACCAAATTATCATATAACATCAAGATTTACGAATAATTAAATAAGCTTTTAAAGCTGATGAAATTTTTCATATTCGCATTTTACGTCAATTTTCTGCTTTATGGTAAAAAATACTCTTTTAACCTACCGTGAATTATATTTTTTGCAAACACATGTGTATTATTTAAATAAATAAAGTAAAGTAGCAATTTGCAGTGAATCTGCTGAAAAACTCGATTTTCGAAGCTAATTATTATCTTGCAGATTTGGTCAGTGAACTCAACTAAAATTTAACGGTCTCTTCATTTTCACTTTCGTGCAAGAACTTTCCCTTAATGAATCATACTTAATAGACATAAGAGAGCTTTTAAAATGAAAATACAAATGACTTGATGACAGTGAATACATTATCATATATAATAAAGATATATACTCCAGGAAAGAAATTAAAAATTATCGGTATAAAATATTGATAGCCCCAACTCTCTTAATCTAAAAGAAAGTCCAACAGTAAAATAACAACGCCCATCAATGAAATTCAAATAGCTCCGATAACAAAATAAGGCTAATTCTCGCGCTCACTCTCGCCTCTCGATTTTACATACGCAGAACACAATTCACCTCGGCCAGTATTGGAACTCGTAATTTAATTACCCGATAGGCGTATCGCTTGTTCACGAGTACACACGTACTACACCTCCATACGAAAATGAACAAGAAAACGATCGCGTAAAAGCCAGACGAGAGGCCCCGTAATCTCGTCGAAACGCATTCTCGCGCAGCGCGAGAGAATCGAGATATACGCATTATTATCTAAATTGATTTCCTCCGAGAAGAATAACAAGAACGAGAAGAAAGCCCAGACGAGAGAGAGAGAGAGAGAGAGAGAGAAACGCGACACGGCCGGGGATTTATTTCAATCCTTTCGCTCGCGCGCGTAGCTTTCAGCGACTCGACTGCAGTCGGCTTCGGGAATCGGACGTCCGCGTCGGCTCTCGTGTCGAAAGACGTCGCTCAGGAAATTACGCGCGCGCGCGCATGCGAGAGAGAGAGAGAGAGAGAGAGGAAGCCGAGCGTGAACCTTGGCCCTATACGAGATTAACGTCGTCCTCTCTGCTCGTTGTCTTCTCGTCTCTTCGCTCCTGCACTTTTTTTACTTTCGCCGCTGCCGGCGCACATCCGCCGCGGGGCTCGGGGGACGCGTCTTTTCTATATATTCGTGCACGCGCGCGGGAGGATGAGAGAAAATCACCGCTCTGGAGGATAAAAATACAAACGCGGCTCGCTCGTGTGCGGCGGAATCTGAAATTCCATCCTACGAGCTTTGCGTAATCGCGAGAGGCGAACGCTGAGTTGACGACGCGAAAATGCATGTATATGCGCTTGCGTTTTGCTCTTCGTTTTCCTGCGACGTGCCGTTAAATGTATTTTTATATGCGCTCTTTTTGACGTACTTTGAGAAATGAAAAATGCAGTTCGGAGGGTCGAAATATATATTATTTGAGTCGACGACAGTAGATTTTTCATACGTTTTTACATTGAACGAATGTAAATATTTCATTAAAATACTTAATAGTCAAAATAAAGTAGGAAATGAAATAAGGAAAATATTATCAAAAGGAAAATAAATCAAAATTCTGGTTATACTAGTAATTTGAAAATGATAGTATTGATAAAATAATAATGTTTATAGTGATTTTAAGTACATAATGGATGCAAAATATTAAAGAAAAGAAGTACCGATTATTTGCAAAAGAAGTTCATAAGAAAATATTTCCAGAAAAATCAAACTAGAACAGCAGGAAATACGATCGGATATCGGGAATTGATAAGAATAAAAACCAGATATTAATACATTTGCCATTTTAATTTTCTGCTCATAAACATGTAAAGGTGTTCTTTTAAAAAATGTTGTTGCTGCCTACAAAGGTATACTTTCAAAAAGGTACTGGTGATCGAATCAGATTGGTCGACATATAGAAAATAGTCAATATAAAAATACTCATGAAATATAAAAACTTTATGAGTCACTTAATATTACCAGAAAGATTATAAGCCTCGAGACTAAGATGGGCTGGGTAAGTAGTTACAATGGAAAACGAAAGAGCCCCACATAGGGTCTTAGCAAAAAAAAAACAAAAAGTAAAAGATCCCTATAGGTATATCACGCTGAAGTCCAAAGGATAATATATTATTATCCTTAAACCATAAAGAAGTTAAATTGAAACAAACATTCTTATGTTGACGAGGTAATGAACTTTCGAATTTCAAATAGGACTAATAAAAAAAGACGTCAGTGAACAAATAAGAGTTAATGGTAAGAGGACAATGTTAATGATACAAGGAACATCTGTTTTCTACACTGAAAAAAAAAATTTGTTAAATCTAAGTAAACGTTTCCTTGAATTGTACTAAGAAAAGATTTATTTGATAATAGTAAATATTTAATTATGTTTAGACTGGTATTCATCCATTCAATAAATATTTACTAAATTTAAGAAATATTTACTTTATTTAAGTAAATCTTTTCTTAGTACGATTTAAGGAAACGTTTATTTAGATTTAACAAATTTTTTTTCAGTGTATAATTTTGATCCTTGAAAAATTAAGAATTAACACTTCCATTGAAATTTAAGATATAACGGTATAAATTAATTAATCAAGTAGAATAAGTCGAGTACGACCAGCTGCGTACAATTAAAAATCCGCCCCAAAATTAAATTCCCTGCTACCTACAATTTAATATTATTAAACCTCCAAAATGATCACTCTCCCCAATACCCTCCTCCCCCTCCCATACCACCCATCCAAGCCATCAGCGTCAATCCCGAATTGAAATCCTCGCCTCTCGCCCGCGCCGATATAATAACTCCACGCGACGTTGACGCTGTACCCTATACCTCCTCTCGACGTGACCGCAAAACGCGCACGCGTGCACGTATATATCCCCCTGCACGCTCTTACCACCGACAACTACACAGTCCTCACGTCCTCCTCTCGGTCGTCGCTTACCAACGCGAAAGATCGCTAATGACCCGTCGGCGTGCGTTTATCCGTCGAAATTGCGCGTTTGATCTGCGGTAGGTGCACCGCGCCGATATCCCATGCCGAAGCAACAGCGGAAGAGAGAAGAAGAAGAAGAAGAAGGCGATCGTTCAATTTCGCTCGCAGCGTCCTTCTATTCTGCCGCTGCCGCTGCTTCTGGCGTGAAACTGCGGAGGCAGTTTCGGCACCTCGGGGCCCGAGAGCCGAGTCAGTCGAAAAGTACGACGGCGGTGCTTTTAAAATGGCCGCGCACATGCGAGCAAAATAATTGCGCGCTGACAAGGTGTGAAATGAATTTATTTAATTTCAGACGGGTATAACAGAATTACACGGCAGTTGTGGGCTGACTTAAGGATGGACGAGAGAGAGAGATGCCCGTGAGAGATGCGTTTCGCGCGGGAGCGAGGGGAATAAAGAGAAACGATGCCGAGCTCTCGTGAGACTTCTGGTGGTGAGTAATTAAAGGCATTTGTCATGGTCCGTTTCGTTCTTCCGTTTGTAGTTACGTTTTCTTTATTGTTTCGGGTTCGTATTGTGTTTTTTTTGGGGGGGGGGGGGGGGCGCGAGCTCGTTTCGTGGCTGATTTCATTGATTTCTATTCATAAGCTTTTTGCGCGAGGCTATAGCTGCTACTGCGAGGAATGGAGAGTCGATGAATTATACAGGGTTTTTTTTGGTGGCGATATTCCGTTTGTAATTAATTTGTCGAGTTTATTAATTATTTAAGTGAAATGGTGAGTATCGATAGGACTCTAAGTGGAGGGCTTACAATTTTCTGCCTCAAGAACAATTTTCCCATTATTTTCCAGACGGGACTCTGTAATTTACAGTGTAGCCGCTCTTGAAAAGAGAAATATATAAGAGATATATGCATGGGAAAGTTGTTAAAAGCGCCATTAAAGTTTATGAAATGAGAGGAAAGTATATCCGCATTTGTACAACTCTTTCATGTATTAAATTAGTAGATACAGTATTGGATATCGTAAGATATCTTAATTTATACTGTGTAATTGCTTTCCTATTTAATTTGTAACTTTTTAACTGAATTTTTCTTAATTTTTTAGTTCATTACAGATCGACTGTTTTTTACTATTTTTGACTATCCTGTTTGCTTCTTTGTATACTCGACGTTATAAATTTCTGGTTGAATTTATTTAAATTTTTGCTTCCTCCTAAAGGAAGCTTTGTCGTAATAAAAGAAAAGTTCTCTTAAAAACATGTTAGGAACATGTTTCGGGTCAAATGGAATCTAAATACACTATTATTAGAAAATGTCCTTATGGATGTGTGTGTGAGTGTGTATGTATGTATGTGTCGCTCTATATCTCGAGTAATCCACGGTTAAATTTAATATTTCAGGGCTCATTATTTTTTTTTAAGGAAAGGGATTCAAATATAATTTTTTTAATACCTTAGAAATAATATCATCGATTGAGTAATAATATATTTGATAGAGCTTAAAATTACCTATCTTTCCGACCTGAATTTTTTTATAAGCTATTTCCCTTTCTCTGTTATATACGGAAACGTCATGTTTTTTTGAAATGTTATACCACGAAAATATATCACGGAAATATATTTTAAAAAATTGAGATGATCAGTAACAAGAGGAAGCTTTGTGATAATAAAAAAAAAGTTTTGCTAAAAACATGTTAGAAATTTGTTTTGAGACTTAAGAAATCAAAATACACTATTTTTATAAAATGTCTGTATGTATGTGGATATGTATGTGTGTATGTGTGTGTGTGTGTGTGTGTGTATGTGTGTTTGTGTGTATAAGCGTGGATCAGCATTACTCTGCATATACACGGTGAAATTTAATGTTGCAGGATCATTTTTTTTGTTTTTCTTAATGGAAGGCGGAACAAAATTTTTCTTTTATTTTCAATGTTTTTTTTTATAGCAGTTTTTGATTTTTGGATTTTAGTTTATCGGATTTTAATACATTAGAAAAAATATCATCGATCCAGCGAAAATGCATTTGAAAGAGCATTATATTAACCAACTTCTCCGACCTGAGAATTTAGATAAGGATGTTGTTTTGATATACACGAAAACGTCATTTTTGTTTAAATCTCGAGAACATATAACGGAAATTTTTTTAAAAAATTTGAGATGATTATTAGCTTACACATAAGAATTATACACGTAATTATTGTACACAATTTAGCATTGGTCAATTTATGTATAGATATATTTGACCAATGCTAAATTGGGCACAATAATTACTTGTACAATTTTTATGTGTAAGAAACGCACTATGCCATTATAAATATGGAGAAGAATGTTCCGGCAAATTTTTGAGACTTGACCTTCTATTTTTGTTGAGAAAAACATAATATTGCAATTTAATTGGTTGATCGAATGCGCGTTCTCGCTAACCTCATTAGATGACTTCAAATAATTCAAACATTCGATCAGATATATAACTCAACATATTTTTAATGTCGACTGTACATAGAGACAGTTTCTATTTAAAATTACTCTGGAGTAAAGATCTTATTCCTAAATTTATATTTACAATATTTAGATTTGTATAATATTTTTTTTAAATAAAAAAAATTATAATTTGAAATGAAAAAATAGAATTTTTAAAATTTTAATTTTTTATTTATCAGAGAATAATAACATAATGCGACCATGCACAGATCAAAGTTAAAAAGGGTACAGAGTAATGTACTTAAATAAAAATATTACGTTTTCCTGTATAACGAGAGAAGGTAATGAGGTTCTCCATAATTTCGGGTCGGAAAATTTTTATGATCTTGTATTTATGTCATTTTATGATCTTTCAAATGGTTAACAACAGAACAATTATACTATTTCTAACGTACCAAAAACACGACTAAAATCCAACAATCAAAAAACCCCTATAAAACAAAAACGAATCCAACACGAATAAAAATTTTTCGTAAGAATACGTAAAAAATATTTTTCTATAATGTTATAAATTATCACTTATTTAAAATGTTGCAAGTTTTCTAGATTTTTCAGATTCGGTTTCCTACAAAAAATTAAATGCAGCTTCATCATTTATTACATAAATTTTCATAATACTGAAATTTTGAGTATCAGTTATCTAAAGCATATTTTATTTTATCTATAAACTTTTTGTGTTAATTTTTTTTGTACAGATAAAGAACTAGAAAATCTCGGAATTTTTAAAGGTAATAATTATTTCCAAGCACCTCAACAAATATTTAACTTTTATAATATCACACCTAACATGGTAAAGCCAGCATATGAAGTAAAAAATCAAACTTTTAAAATACCTGATATTCCGTCCAATGGGTTAAATCCAGCATATGAAGAAAAAAATCAAACTATTAAAATGCCCAATGACTACATAATTACTCATTGATTCGGTGCACATAAATTGTTTACCTGTACATCAAAAGAACATTGGAACTAGGTTAGAAACTATTTTATTTCAGAAGGGGGTAAATAATAAAAAATATACAATATTTAAAAAAAGGTATGTAACTCAAAATACTTCTAAATTGGAAAATAACAAAATTTGCATATGCTGATAAACATGTAGAACATTTCATACTGATATAAATACAACTAAGGGAGGTGTAGGTAATGTGGCCACCTTAAGGAACTTTCGACTCCCATTATATGGTTTTGGGGCTTCGGAAACTATTCAGACATATTATTTGAACCTTTAACTCTAATAACTCGAGAATTGTTTTGCAAAAAAAATTACTTTCTGAATTTCAAAGAAGTTCTAAGTAGTTAAAAATTTGCCATTTTAATAACAGTGTTGGTAAACTGGCCATCTATCAATTCTTACGGTAAAGACGCATAGTAAGTGCTTCAAAAGTCAAGACAAGCCTAGCAGAGAATTCCTTTATGTGTTATTTAACTGATATTTTGGAATTAGTAGGCCTAGAAAATTTGCAGAAGCCTTTTGCCTTGCAATGCATTCGTATGGCCACTTTACCAACCGATAAACGTCAACGAAAGTTGCAAAAATAAACTCTACGGTAAAAACTGGCACATGCATCTTAATTTACGTAAAAAAGCTACAATTTTATGTACCGTATTATTTCTTTCTCCCATATCACGCTGACAAAAATGGTTTCTTTATACGCACGCACTGCTAATAAACCAGAGTTTTGATGTTTTCGCGCGTAAACACCTCTGCGGAGGAATTAGATGAATTAGTTCAGATACTGCTGGAACAGGTTCATTTCGACTCCTTTCGACTCGGTGTTCATGAACAGTTCCAGAAGGATGACTGGGTCGCGACGCTCGATACTTCGCTGAGTGCTGTCGGCTACGTAAACTGAAGTTCAGGCCAGCCGGACAATAACAGGGGTAACGAGCATTGCGTTTGTTACCACATAAACGGCATGAATGATGCGGTTTGCTACGTAGAAGTCCCTTTCCTTTGCAAGATTGTTCTTCGAGCCAAAGCTGATTGCTTTTATGACAAAATTGTATGACAAAACTGGTCTTATCAATAATACGCAAATGTACTTAATAAAGCAAATCGTTATCAATAAAGTGATGTATGATTATATATTTTGTATTCATATTTAATTTTAATAACATGTTAAAATTGTTATTATTATGTAATAATCAACTACCATTATAAAATTTTACAAAATTTGAAACTTCCTACAGAGATCTATCATATTATAATTTGGCTGCTTTAATTATATTACCATTTATTAAATTATTACGTATTCTAATTAAATTACTCAAATTACTTTCTGATTTATGTCATGAATGTTAAAATGACTTTATCATTTGCGAGAAAAAATATATATAGTTTAAATAGGAACAATTACATTTTAATAAATTAAAAAATGTGTGAATTTTATTTATAATTAAAAATTAAATTGAAATAAATTAATTGCTAAGAAATAGAGATTCAATTAATTTACTAGAACAATGAATTACATATTAAAACAACTAATTAACTTTGAGGGAAATGTTCCAATAAATTTGTAGTGTCTTTTTATTGTTGTCTTATTCAATTTTTAGAAGACTTGAATAGTTGAATTAAGATTAATAAAAGGCATGCATTAACCTCTTACTGCATTTAAGCTTAATGTATTACCATCATAAAGAATATAAGTAACACATATTATACAGCTTAAATAATTATAATAGAGATTTTTTATGATACAAGGTTTTATAGGTAATATCATGAATTTTGTATAAGACCATAAGGTACTAAATTTTTCTCATGCGTGTAAAGGCTAATAATTTATGAAAAAATGTACTACGAAGCTGACTCTCTTCTTGCGTTGGCTAAGGCCTTCGCATCTTCGTGAATAATGAACATGATCAGCAAATATACAACATTTTTTGATAATACTTTTTGATACTATAATATTGCAAAAAAAATATTTGTTAGGATAATATAAGGATGAGGAAATAAGAATAAATATGGCACTGGCTTAGTTGATGAAAATCCATTTATTTTATCCCTGGCGCTACACGCAGAGTAATTTTTTTTTCTTTTTCATTAAATCTACACGACTTCGTAGGACGATATTCTTTACTTTTATATACAAATCTCACCGCGCCTCTTGCGAGAGAGGCTGGAATAATACTATTACGGTATGGTACAGCTATCACAACTCTTCTCGCTCTCTCTCACTCATCGTCTCACTCGCTTTTATATCGAATCGCTCGCGCTCTAAGTACATTAACGATATATTTATATATAACATGTATCATACACATTGCTCACTCGTAATCGCAGCTACACACGCACACGCACAATATTCACTGGTTCGCATCTCACGAATAGTTTTATACTATACAACAATTGATCGTCGATATTCACAACTAAAATAAGGCTTTGTACTATATTTACAATGATAAAAGTGTATATAATTGAGAACGAAGAAGAAAAACAGAACTGGGCGGTAGAATTCCAAGCCCCTTCGTTGACGCTAGCCACGAAATCTCGAGGAGCACCGTCAACAAGAAAAAACGAGAAGATAGGTGACGTGACGATAGCCAAGTCGGTTTTCAGACCTACAGAAAACGCTCTACACGCTGGCTGTGTATGTATGTATGTATATTTTGAGAGAGAGAGAGAGAGAGAGACTCGCCTCGGCTCCCGAAAAGCTCGAGAGACAAAGAGATTCTTTCAGCCCAGCTCCGCTCTCCCCATATTACACATTAGTTCGATCATCCTTCATCCTCGTCTCGAGTGCCATGCGAGCACTTGCACGGCACCCGGTTTTGAAAATGCGCGAGCGCGGCCTTTTCCACGAGTCATCGACTCGAGTGGCTCGCGCATGTGTACACACACACACACGCACACTTTTATTATCCCCTCCGTGATGCGCAGCCGCGAAAGAGCGTAGTATCGAGTACCTAACTGGCTTCCGGCGAACGCCTTATAAATACTTGACGAGGCCGAAGCTCCCGTGGAACTGTATTTCACTTCTTCGCGATGATTCGCACCTTTGAGCTTCGTTTGTATATAGTTTTTTCTTTTTCTTACTGGGCATTATAAATACGTAGCTAGAGACTACACGACGCCACGGTCCATGTCGCACTGGGAGGAGGGAGGATTTTTTTTTCTTTTTTTTTGTGGGGGAGGAGGGGTGATGTTTTTCTTTGGCTCCGTGTGGGGTATCTATCCAGAGGATCGCCGTCGTCGTCGACGCGACGGAGAAACAATGTCGGTCGACGGTGTTTGCTCTTTCACTTTGACGATTGTAGAAAGAAGACTTTCAGTCGAATCGCGTCGGTTTTAGGTGCAATGAGAGGAGGATGCTGATTATACTTTTTTACGACGTGTTTTTTTTTTAATTTTATTTATTTATTATTTTTTTTTAGCAATTCGATAATTCAACATCGTCCTAACATTCGATAACAATTTATCCTGTACATTCGCAAATTAGTTTAAAATTTAAAAATAATCAAAACAAGCAATGTTTCTTTTAATAGCCTCGTATATCCAAAATGAACAAAAATTATCTTCTTTTTCAAGAAAAGAGATCTCAAGTACCTAAGGTAAACGAATAAGTACGATAACAAACAAAAAACAGTATATTACGCTCGGAGAGTCTTTGCTTTAATAATTACTATCCTAAAATTACGACTAAAACTCTTTTAGCCAACTTATTTAGATGATACAGTCGTGCAGACGTCGCTTCCAAATTAAATTTTGTCATTTCATAATTTAGAGGAGTCCAATGCCCAAACGAAAACTCGAATTATTTTTCTCGTCACCCCTGTAACGATCAATAAATCCCGATAAAAAAAAACTCAATCCCACTGCAAAACAAAACAAACCTCCATCCAATTCCGAACCCTCGGAAAAAAAATCCAATCAACCAATTTCTCATCTACGCATCAGCCCTCTCCCTCTCCGAGCGTAACCTCTCCTATCTATACACAACAATACATCCCTACGCACACGTATACAGACACTCATACACGTGTCTACTCTCCTATAAAACCAAGCTTCAGCGATTCGCTGTTTACGCCGAGAGAATTATATCGTAACGTATAATACGATGCCGATATCGTAAACATTTCCTAATGAAAAGTTTCTCTTTCGAGTCAGCTTAAATTTGTATGTATCGTGCATTGCATTATGACTTGTTAATTTAGTCAACTATACACTTTTATACTATACAGTCGGACCTCGGTAATTCGAAATTCAAGAATCTGAACTTTAATTTCGAGTTATCGAATATCTCGAACTCCCCAGGTAATTTAGCATTTGAATCAAAAAGTATCTCATCTCCGACATTGCATTACCAAGATCCGCCTGTATTTGAATTTCGCGCTCAAATTCCTAACCAATCCAATCGACGCGTATCGCGCAAACAAAATGTCCGTCATCGCTTCCTCGGCTAGAATTCAAATTTCACGCTCGAATTTCTACCCACTCGAACGTCCGTGTCTCTTACCAACAATACGACCCTACAATCACTTCATTAACCAGAATTTGAATTTCGCGCTCAAATTCCAAACCAATCAAATCGACGAGTATCCCGCCGACAAGGAAACGTTCACATCTCGCCAACATTCCTCCCTACATACTCCCCGTCTATTCCATCTATACACTCGCCTCTTCGTCCTCGTCCTCCATCCGCTAATTGGGACTGGCCGGGGATCTCGGCTGCGGCCTGAGGACCGGCGGCGTCGTCGCGCCCCCGCCCCCGCTCGGATACGGGGCGAACCTGAGCCCGGCGGTGGCCCCCACTCCGTTGCTGGCGTTCGGTGGCGAGGCGCGTCGGGGCGACACCGTGGCCGGTTGCCAGGGCCACGAGGCCGCCGTCGTCCCCGGGTAGGGGTAGCTGCCCGGGAAGGGGCCGCCACCGTTGCTTCCCCCTCCGGCGCCTCCGCCGTTGTGAGCCGGATTGCCGCCACCGCCACCCCCGTTGTTGGGTGGGGCGCCGCGAGCCGCCGCGGCGTAGAGGAGAGCGGCGGAGGGCGAGGCGAGCCAGGACTGCTGCTGGGCAGCGATGGCAGCGGCGGCCGCGGCGGCCGCGGCGGGGTGGTGGGCCGGGTGGTGGTGCGGGTGGCCGTGGTGCTGGTGGAGGCCGGAGGGGGAGGTCATAGCCAGGTGCTCGTACAGGCGGACGGGGGGCACGCCGCAGCGGACCAGTTGCTGCTCCATCAGTTCCATCGGGTCGCTGTGAACAGAAGATCGGAGATGGCCTTGAGTATTGAGGGTGTGAGGCTGCTTTTTGGGGGTTATAGTGTGTGTGTGTGTGTGTGTGTGTGTGTGTGTGTGTATGAAGTGTTGGGTGGGGAAGAATTTTGAAGAAATTAAATATATTCATTTGAGAGATAGACATTTCTATCGACGTGATGTACCTGTGAGACTTAAGGGGAGGTCGAAGCCAATTACAGATTTCTACATTGAATTTTATATTATTCTAATTTAATTGTTCATAAAAGTTAAAAACTTTAGTTGCCCAGTGTTCTCAGTCTACTAAAGAACACCGGACAACTGAGATAATTGAAGAAAATTAAAAATTGAATAAGAATACTGAAAAATACTAAATTGTCGGTAACTTCGTAACTGCATGTAAGCTCCGACCTCCTCTTAAGAGGTCTCGCTTGGAACGTTTATTTTAAAATTATAATAAAGAACTCCATGTAATTTCATGAAATGAACATATACTTTTTGTATGACAACAGTGAACGAGAATCTGAAAATATGTAGAACACTGCGTGTATCGTGAAGTAGTCGGTGTTTATGTGCCTTACAAACGCTAGTTCGTCTACACGAGAGGTTAAAAGTGGTATCGCAATTCTTTTTTAATTAGAGACACAGTTTTGCAGCATTATTGAAGCTCAAATTTGGAATTGTCACTTTCAAATAAATCTGGAATATATTAATAAACATGTTGTTTTTGTATCAGATAATTCAACACTATTTTTTTCGAATTATTGTTGTTTTTTCTTTTGAACATTAATTTTTCTAAACCACTAGGCATCATGACTACTTAGAAATATTATTTTATTGAATGAAAAACGTGATTTATTTACGAATATTACACAAATATTAGATCAATATAATAAAAAGTTAAACGTTTATGTTTGAATACTTATTTTAGTTACTACTATAGTCAAAAGCATTTAAATGCCATTAAAGCTTTTAAACTTCTAAGTAAATTAATTCTCGCAATGAAATGGATTGTGGTATAACATGAAAGGCCCCGCGTGCACGTCGCATCCGCGGCGCTTGTTCGTAAACACGAGCGAGATAGACAGACGTGCATGAACTGTCGTGGAAAATTGTGAATGCAAAATATAACGGCCTGTAATTAAAGTCACTTATTCGAGGTGTCAAAAAGATTGTCGTCATCGTGATTGTCGCGCGATTCGATGACGCCTTTGATATCGCGCGCGCGGCCTTTGTCACTTATGAGCGCCCAGTTAACGATCTTATGTTTATTAATTGCACCTTGAAACGGAAGCCACCACGAGGGGCACTAATTTTCGTATTATAATTACTACGGTAAACATCTCCGAAGGCAAATTTATAAATCCACGTCAAAAGCTAGTTATTCACCTGATTCTCTATAATATACCAGTTTATCCTCACTCGAATCGCACTAAAATTATATAATCCTCCATTTGTCCGAGCACATTTTCACTTACAGCATTACACGAAACACTCTTATCGCCGCGCGCATCTCCAGAATTCCACCTATTTTTCTTTTTTTCAATCCAACTCCCATCGTTCACACCCATCACCTCCGCACCAACACGCAACGCGCGTTACAGCGTTAAAAGAACCAAGTAATCCAGCGCGTGAAAGTCTCGCGCAAGTGCAAATGCCCGTTACAATAGAAACTGGCCTCTACCGCACACAGCCAACCGTCTGCATAACAATATGTAACGCAGCGCGGCAACGAAACGCACGAAAAATAAGGAGGTATCGAAAACTACCTCCAAAGCAGGAACACAATGGCCTCGGTGTGTGTGTGTAGGTATACGTGTGAGGCGAGAGTCTCGGTTACCGCTGGTGTACGCGGCCGCCGCTGCTTAGCGCGTAACACGATACGCGCTCGCGCGTATAATACGCGGAGCGAGCCGCGACTGCGCTTGCATGCTTATTTTTTTTTTGCGAGCGGGCGAGCCGCTCAGTAGCGGCTATAGGAGTGTGAAGGAGATGTGCGGAGGTATGGGATGTGGATTGGGTGGGGAGTGAGTATTTTTTGCGGAATTCTTGCGTAGCGGTTTGTTGTGGAGGGGATGAGCTTGGGAATTGGATTTTATTTGAATGAAATTGAGAATTGGGGGCAGAAGCGAGGATCGAATTTTGATGTGCACGGGGTGAAATTGCGACTGAGGCCAGGCGTGCGCGCGGCTACGGCTTTATACGTACTAGGTGGTCTCGTTTAATCTGGATATCTCTAAGGATTATTTTAAAGATTCGGTTTTTTTTTGCTTCTTTTTATTTCGAGACGCGGACAGCGCTTGTTATAAGAACACTCGTATACCTATATCGTTTCAATTATTAATCATATTTTTTTTACGAAATTCCTGCGTTATTATTCACTCAACGGTATAGTAGGTAAGTAGCGATTCGCTCCTGAAAAAAAGGCCCGAGTCTTATTTGATTTCTAAATATTTTAAGCAAAGAGCAGCCTCGGCACTCCCGGTCTACACAGGCGTATCTAACCGGAATTAAATTGATTGATGTGCTTTTTATGGGATTACGTCAAACTGTGCATTAATCATTTTTTACGATTTACTTCGTCGAGACTTTCTTTTTTGAGACTCTATATACCGGTCGCGAGTGTAGCCAACGACTTTTTCCTTCTAATAAAGGCTAAGTGTGGTATGTCGTTGCCAACATCTATAACTATAAATTAACAGAACCACTTGGATAATTTATCATACTAAATGATTAATTTTTTAATCAAGTAAACTGTATACTTAATAAAGTAATATTCTCTGAAACGTTTAATAAGACTAATAAAATGTTTATCTGTTGCTAAAAAGTATTCGATTTTCTAGTATAAAATCGATATACACTGAAAAAAAAATTTGTAAACGTTTCCTTGAATCGTACTAAGAAAAGATTTACTTAAATAAAGTAAATATTTCTTAAATTTAGTAAATATTTATTGAATTGATGAATACCAGTCTAAACATAATTAAATATTTACTATTATCATATAAATCTCTTCTTAGTACGATTCAAGAAAACGTTTACTTAGATTTAACAATTTTTTTTTTCAGTAAAATTAAATATGCCCAGTTAGATTTTCTTCAAAATGAAAACAGTAGAAATTAAAAGTTTAAAATAAGAATCATAAAAAGTTATATCTATTTTAAAGTATTGCGTTTAACCATATTTAGTAAAATCCGAGGAAAGATTCAAACTCAACAAAACACATACAAAACTTTTAAAAAATTCCCACCCGCGCCTCTTCGTACACTCCACGTAAAACTCCCAACCTCTCGCACCCCGCGGACTTGCAAATCGCATCCCCACACACTTCCACATTCTCGCCCATACACACACACACACACACACCTACACATCACCGCGCACACCAGAGGATTAGCCTCGAGCGCATTCGCCGGGTCGAGAGAGAGACAGCGCGCGCGGCTATAATCGCCGTCGCCGTCGGACGTGCCGGACCACACACGGCCCTGCTACCATGCACCCCGTCTCCCTCTGAAATATCGCCGTCCGGGACACTCTCGCGCAATATATGCGCTCGATGTACAATGTGCGCTATGCGCGGCCGATCGACGAAAGCCAGCGTCGTTCTCGGAAAAACTCGCGAGATCTTCCGCGTGAAATGCGAGCGCGGGTGCTTTGCATCAGGCCGAGCTCGAGGGATTGATTTAGCGATGGAGTTTATCGGCGCGGGGTCGAGTGCCTTTTCCTAGGAGGAGTATAATATACTTTCTACGTGGGTAGCCGCGGATGGAAATGTATTTTTGCGCGAAGGATGGGTATTATGTGGGGAGAGGAGTGGTTATTCGCGGAAAGGCACGACGAGTGGTTAATCGTATGCGTTTAGACGTGATGTATGTCATTGAGAGTTGCGAGAGCTCGGAGATGTGGTTTGATTTATCGGGGTTTTCTGCTTTCGGATCGAGTAGGCTTGGATGGGAATTTGTTGAGGAAACGGACGATTAGGAATTGAGATGGTTTAATGCGTGGTTGACTGGCTTTAATGAATAGTGATTAAAATTTGTAGCGCGTGAAGTAACGTATGAGAAAAAGTAGTGTTGAATTTAAAATTTTAATTCAATTACTTTTACTTTAATTAAGATTTCTTTATAAAAGTGTGCTTTGTCGCTTATTTTTATCCCAAAATGATATACGCACTCTTTTGCAAACGCGCAATATATCATTTCATCGCGCACCGATCCACTATTTTTAGCGATCCCCTTTGTCATTACGAAACCTCGCACGCTCGCGAAATCATCGCAAAAGCCGCGAGGGCGATTAAAGCCTCCCCTCCTTCCCAAAAATAAGAAGCCCGTTGAAACCGTGTTTTGGCACCCGATGCGCGCATCGCGCAACTCACATCAAAGCTCCTCTCCAACGATACATAACTTTGTCGCGTCTCCGACGGATTATTTCCTCGCCTCTCGCGACTACGCGGACAAACGAGCGCTCTCCTTTCCTCTCAACCCTTTTATCTCGATTTCTTTTTTTCCTTCGGAGCTCGCTCCACCCGTGAGGCGCACGCAAATCGATGCGTGACACAGAAACGCCGCGCAGCGGAGGAAGGTAATTGCCCGTCGTCATTTGCGGGTATATTAACGCTTTCGCGGCGCGCGCGCGCGCGTCCGGGTTAACTGTATTATGCGCGCGAGGTGCTCTCTTTTTTTTTCTCTGATGGGCGAGGAGGAAGGAGGAGGGAGCGGCGCACGAGCGCGAGCATTATCGGCTGCCGCGAGGCTGAGTGCGAGTTGTCGATGTTTTTTCGTCTTTTCTTTGTAAAGGGGTTCGCGGATCTTGTAGTTGGAGGAGATGGGACGAGTGGAAAATAGAAAGATTTCGCGATATCGAGTCGTGTGATATAATGATATTTTTCTATTTAAAACATAGTTTGTAGGTAACTATATTTTATTATTAAGACAATTAATATAGTGTTCGTTGTATATATTTAGTATTAAAATTTGTAGAATTTTAGTGTAGTGTTTTGCCATTCTATTCCTATATTTTCAACATTAATTTAAGGCTTTTGAGGAATTTTTAAGAAATTTTTCTAAAATTTGCGTAGTTTTTTATAAGATTCTGATAATCTTAATAATTTAGTTTGTGGAGACCAATCGATACTACGAATTTTAATGAAACTATTTATTTTTAATAGATATATCCAGTCTCGGTAATTTTATACTCCAAAAAACAATTTAAGTGATTCGATTAATTTATTTGACTGACACATAGCTTTTAGACTAAAAAATTTACTTATTCAGAAGTTTTATATCGATATTATTAAAGAATCGCTTATAAATGTATTTTTTATTGATAAAGAAAGAGACAGGCGATTTATTCGAAAATAAATAAAAAAAAAGTCACAAACTATTATTTAACTAAGAGTGCATTATGTCGCTAAGGTAGGATGCGATAGAACCGTTTCTAGTGACCTCAATAAATTGCAAAACATATGATGGACTACGTCATATACATTCAACTCATTATTATTCAGTAACGCAAAATTGAATACCCTGAAAACACCGAGACTCAAGAAGAACAAAAAGTACAACCTGCCCATATAACAACCACCGTGAAATTTTCTCCTACCTGCCCTTCCTCTCTTCCACCTTCTCAAGCCTACACGCAGAATCAAGCGAATATAAAGAACCCCGGCGCGCACGTGCGTACGTACACGAGAGCGTGGCCCGAAAATTGCTTCATCGTGACGCGAACGAAAATTTCCGAATTAAATTACACAGTATGCGCGCGCCTGACCCGCTCTCGCGCAATATTGCACCTGTGCTCCGGCTCCGGAAATGACGGTGCGCTGCTCGCTCCTGCGCGCTTGTTAAGAAATAGAGGAATTCGCGCGGACACGCGGCGCAGATAAGCCCGAGTTTAATAAACGAGCGATGTACAATAACGATGCGCGGAAATATGATTAGGGGAGAGCTGGAAGAAAGGCCCATTATCGAGAGGGAAAGTTGGGGCGTATGAATGGATTGCGAAAGGGAGGAGTGCAGACGGCTGAATTTTGGACGTGTAGAGTAATAATTTTGAGTGGTGCTCTATATAGGAGGAGAAATTATTTTCAATGTGCATTTCGGTTATGGGCAATGTGGACAATGAGGAAGCCTGTAATGATAATGTTTGCGCATGTGGATAATAGTATTCAATATCTATATTGCTGCTGATCGTTACGTCGCAATAAATATTCACTCGGTCTAATTAGCTACGTATATATCGCCAGAGTAATAATTCGTATACCTGCGTCCTCTTTAATAGTATTACTTTTATATATACTGTTATTTTGCTAAATTATGTTATCAAGAATGTAAGTTACCCAAGAAGTTTTCATAGCATGCGCTCTTTTCGGTTATATTTGAATTTTTCTCTTACTACCAATCAAATATCATTGGTGTATTTAATCGTTTACTGAGCTGACAAGACGTTACGTTGTATTCTTTTCAAAAAGACTATGAAATTGGAACTAAAAATGTGCTACTCAGAAGTTGAATTAGATTAGATTAGATGTTTATTATGTGCAAGACATAAACAATGAAACTACATTCAATAATAATACATATTTACAGAGATCATTAGTATAGTCAATCATATCACAGCTCGACATTACTCGTCATTACCTTACATATATTGCACAATATTATATCTGTCGTACATCAATCACGCCATTCACATATTCTTATCATTACGAATAATACATTTGTTTGTGCCTATCAAACTTCAATTTCTATTACAGTCAACATTCGTATGATTAGCGTCATTCTACATTAGATATACATGCACGTGAAACTTTATACACACGACCGAAGAAGCTACAGACGCAAATACTCATCTATACTGTTTCATGCACCAGTTACGCGCGCATTCCACTCTCCCGTAACTTCACGCTTCCTATCCATCCACCCAAAACGACCACCAAAACCCCAACAAAGCCGGAAAACACCCGTGCACAACCGTTACACCTCAACGTTCACACTCACACACACACACACACACACACGTCCCGATGAACCGTCAGCCGCGTTCTCGTCACTCCCTCCAGCTCGTCCTACCATTATCTATCGCAAATCTGCTCCGCTCACGCGAGAGGCAAGCTTCCACGATCGCGCGAAGCCACTCCGCGGGTGTATAATCGCCGCCGTAGAAAGCCAGGAATTCGCTCGTTTTCCCCGACGTCCGAGAGCGCGCGCGTCGGGATGCGATAAACGCGCGCGCGTGTGCGATCCGGCCGAGCGAGCGCGCGCGCGCGTTTAAAGCCTGGAGGGCGCGAGAGAGCGAGCGCGCGACAACAAAATCGCCGGCTAATTTACGCGGAACTCGGCGCGCGAGCTTAGCTTTTCCGCTGGGATGGTGGTGGGTTTCGTTTTTTTGGTTGGTTGGTTGGAGTTTGCCCGGAGGTGTTGCGGGGCTTCTTTTCGCTAGGATTTCTCACGCGATCCGTCGCTCGCTGTCTCCGGGAGAGGCGAGGATGTCGGAGATGCAGGTCTGGCGGGATTTTCACTCGGCGCTCGGGGCGATTTGCGGGAAGTTTCTTCTTTGTTGGGAGGATGGATTGGTGAATGGATGGGGAGTGTTTTATGGATGGTTGGGTGTATATGGTGCTTTGGCGTTATTGTCAGGGAGTCACTATGTTTCATTTGCTTAGGCTTTGGTGGAAAAAAGATGAATGATGTTTGGACTACTGTCTTGCCATTTCTTAACGATTCTTATAAAAATAATACGTTTCCTGTTCCGCTTTTGTTATCATAAAAGTAAATTTTAATCTTAAAACAGTTTTTAAGCGATAATTTATGTAAAAGGATGTATCATCATGAATTGAGTCGTAATCAAGAACTGTGACGGTTATGGTATTAAAATCCGCAACATATTAAGAATTTAATAAAAAAAATACTAAGTAAGTAATTTGAAAAATATATTTATGAATGTAAATGGAGAAATACATTTAATTTATAAAATGTGTACACTGTATACCAGGAAAAGTTTAGAAACTTGCGGTTTAGAATTTCAAATACAGTAGTAAAATGCTACGAATAACGGTATTCCGCAACTTCGAACGCACAAGAAAAAGATAATGTTTATCATACACGCGTTGAAATTCTTTAAGCAATCTCGAGAAAAGTGGCGCCAAAGCGCGATGAATTAAATTCCATCGAGCAATAAATCAAGGCTAATTAAATGTAATGTATCACCTCGTCCGTCAAAATCCTTATAAATTGCACTTTAATGCCACGCATCGCGATTATTATTCATTAATTCCCCGCGCTCGCGCGCAGAAACAATTATTGCTCGCGCGCTAATTTATCTTCCTCTCTCGAAGCTGCAAATATGTATATCTCGCGTCTCGCGCAAAAAATATTCATTTCGTAATTGCGCGGAAGGCAGGGAAAGAGCGTCGACTCTTAAACGCCCCTGTTCTCGACAATCTTTTAATTCCTTCTGCGCGAGCTTAAACAACGCTTCCGATCTGCTCTTGGCGAATGAAATTGCCTCCACCGCTGTCCCTTTTAAAATGCAAAAGCGCGGCCGCGCCCCGAGATAAAGTGGCGTTTCACTGCGAAATTGGACAGCTTCGCGAAAAGATTTGGGCCCTAAGTAGTCACGCGACGTCCTGCTCTGCTCTCCTCATCTTTCAAATATACAACAATGACGAAAAGAAAGCCTCTTTGCATATACACCGCATCCTCGAGCGCGCACCTGCTTCTCGCGAAGAATCCATTTCGAGCGAAACCACCGTTTACGCGGACGATGATCGATGCGCTCTTTGTCTAATCAGAGTCCCTAAAGAGTCTCGCAAAATCTCCTCGCCCTCGGCGCAGCCAGGATTTATGAACCCTCAATTAATGCAGAACTGTGAGGAATGCGAGTCTCGCGCGCGTTCTCGAAAATCCGCGTAATACACGAAGAGAAGCGCGTGAATTCGCAGCTTAGAGATTCATTTTTATTCGCGAATCGATCTGCCCGCGCTCTGTTATTCGCTGCTGGATCGGGCCCTTTCAACCCTTCGGGCCTGACGCGCGGGGCATTAGGTAAGTGGTGGATAATGATAGGTTACACCCCCCCTTCCCCTGTTACCTTCTAGCGTATATGGCTCTGATGCCGCCGCGTAGAACACGCGCGCGCGCGCGCACGCTCGACTTTACCCTTCGGCGGGTCTTCTCGTCTAACCCCCTCTCCCCCCACTCTTTAACCCCTCAAGCTAATTCTTTCTCTGTTTTTTTGTAGAATAGGTTAGTTTGCAATTGTGAAGGAATTTTATAAACAATTTGAATGAGTGTTATAAGGACACTTAAAGGTGGGGAGACTTGATTACTTGGTGTAAAACACATCAGTTTGGCTCTGGGGTATGCTCTCTGATTTAATATCTAAATCTTGTATCGAATATTTAAAAACTGTAATTAATTATTTTGCTAATTCATACTGTTATAATTTTGATGGTTAATTATTAAAAACTTATTTTTGTCAAAATATAAAATAACATAGATAATGAATTTTAATTCATTTCATTTTATTTGAATTTATTTTGACAATATGCACTGTACATATTTCAACCATGATAATGGAGGTATTCACGATGTCTAGGAAACGTAGGCATTTTTAATAAAGAAATCAATTCGTATCGATCAACAATCTAGTGTGATAATTAACTTAAACAAATAATGAATAATAAATGTAATTTACTTATTATAAAAATCACAATAAAGTAACTTTTTAAACATTAAAACATTTAAGTATCAATCGATCATTTCACACAGACAATTAATAACATTTTAAAAATAACATTTATAATAATGGGTTTAAATTAATGTTTCCCATCACAAAAATGTTCTCTCTCGCCTCGCACGCCAGCCACATACAAGAGTTCGAGAGCTCGAGCATCCAACGCACAGCTTGAGAGACAACATAATGCGAATGACATGCGTGAATACCATATAGCGTCTACAGATTCAAACGCGCGGCGAGAGCGAGACAGCGGAAAATGTGCTTTACACTTTGTCGGCACGCGCACGTGCGCGAGCGCATATAATGTAACGAGGAATCCCGATGGCATGATGAATATTATTACCTGGCAACGAAAAAAAAAAAAGAAAGAAAAGAATCGCGCACAGAAAGACACAGATTTTTACTCGCTACAAAGGCAGAATTCGCCGCGCCACACCGTAGAATTTCCTGCACGAGCGCAGCTACTTGGCGCGTATAGCCGAGGTATTACCCACGAATCATACGCGGATTTTCTAAGAGCGTTTCTGCGAATCGAATTTTCGCGCGCGTAATGACGATAATGATGACGATGAAGAGCCGGCGGACGAAGGTGTTGAACGGGCTCCCTCGCGAGAAATAATATATTTGCGTGCGATGGCGCCTTTATATGCTGGCCTGCTGTTAACTTTTTATACGTGTATGGGTACGCGCACGCGAGAAGCTTATAATGTATCTCGGAAAAAGTTGCCTAATTGAGACGCGCGCGCGCGAGCGCCAGCAAGTGGAGAATAATGAAGATAAAAAGGCGCGCAAGTACGAATGTCGATGATGACTGCGGGGGATTTTTTTGCGCACGGTGCGCGAGAGACTTTGTAAAGTGCTTGCTTTGCGAGCTTACGCGCCGACAAAGGTGGATCGATGTATTATTTCACTTTTAGAGCGGCGGAAAAACACTTTGCGCAGATTAAACGTTTCCGCGGCCTTATGCTATATACGTGCGAGCGATTTTTCTCAAGGCAGTCTTCCTTATTACTGGGAAATGTTACGTTTTCACCGGCATTTATGTTTCCTTTGAAAAAAACGCTTGTTTCTAAATACCGAGTAATATTATATAATTTAATCGAGCAAAGCTACACAATATATATTGCTTTTAGAATAAAATCCAAAAATTCAATATTCCCTATAAAACAAAACTCATTGATCAATCAAAAAAATTGTTTTTGCCCTTACACGAGTAGAAAAAACAGAAAAGATTATCCTTAAGAAATTAAAGACATGCACACATAAATACACATACACACACAAGCACACAAGCACACACGCACACACGCACACACGCACACACACACACACACACACACGCGTTTTCCAAAAATGTGAATTTTAACTTCTGAGGTTCTAACTAAAATTATACAAATATATCAAAATATGATTCTGCAATGTTTTTAACAAAACTTTTTCTACTATAACAAAATATTCCTCCATTGTGAAAGCAAAAGACCGGCAGACAGTCGATAATGCAGACACCTATACCAAGTAACAACGGAGACAGATAATAAAATCGTAGTGTAGCCCTTCGCAAGAGTGAATAAAATGCGTGTAGCAGCAGCGAAGAAGAAGCACCCGCAGAAGAAGCAGTACAGATAGAGAAGAAGAAGAGGAGGCGAAGAGAAGAAGCAGAAGAAGTGTGGGGGGGGGGGGGGCGGGGGAGGGGGAGAAAGAAAAGGCGCGAGGCGTAAGAGCAAAGAAATTAATAGCCATAAAATATGAATAGAAATTAGCAGGTTCGGGGTGGCGTGACGCGTTTGCTCGCTCATTTCCTTTCGGCGGCGGCGGCGCGTTGAAAAACAACGCAAAATACCCCGGCGCGCCCGAGCCTGTAATTTACCCGGCTGCCGCCGCGCGCTTCTCCTTCTCTCCTCTCTCGTGCTCTCCTTCGTCTCTTCACCTTCTTCGCGGTGTATACGTGTGTGTGTGTGTGTGTGTGTGTATGTGAGTGTGTGAGCGCGCGCTTGCATATCGGCGAGGTGCACTTTCGAAAAATCGTGTATGTAGGTACGTACGTGTATGCGTATATATATACATATCTATAATCGGCCTTCGGAGTGTATATGAAGCATTTCGAAGTCGGACAGATAAGCTGTACATTTCAGCGAATTTAAAGGTAATGCACGAGCGGAGATGCGCTTTTGAAGTTTTTTTTTAGATCGGCGCTTTTGTAATTGGGAAGGTATTAGAGCTGATGGTTCGAGAGAAGGAACAGTGTAAGAGTTTTCAGTAGATATCGACCGTATGGGTAGGACAGATTTGTTTTAGATTGATTTATATAGTATAGAAAATTAGTAAATTGAAAAAGCTTTTAAACTAAATGATTACTAAAATAAACTAAATGTAATTTATTCCGAATACACGTTTTTCCATCAGTATTGTAAAAAACGACCGTTTACCTGAATTACCAACTATTTTCAATATGCGTAATCCCGCAGAAATCTAATAGTTTCTTAGTAACAAATCAACTCGTCAATACCAGTTCTCACCACACACATCCACACTTCCACGAACCGCTCCGAAAAAGAAATCCCTATCTAAAAACTCCCGTACAAACATTTTCCCTCGGTACACACCTATAGGCTTCCCATGCCCCAACGCATCCCCACCCCAATTACCTCCTTTTTTACCCTAATGAAAATACCCCTTATCAGCTCGCGCTCGCGTAATAATCCGCCATTATTTAATTAAACGCGATCCCTGCCTTTCCACACACACACGCCAATACCCGCCACTATCGCGAATTTTTAACACCCAAGCGTGCAGCCTCGCACACGCAGGCTCCTTCTCGGAAAGCTTTCAACGAGCGATTTTCCCTTTCACGCGACGCGAAAAGCGTCCACCCGTACATACAGCCATATATATATATATTCAAAATCATTCGCATTCCCCGCACGCAACGCGTCCCCGTCGCTCGCGTGCTCGGGGCGCTTTTCGCGCTTCTCTCACGTGTACGTGTATATATATATATATATATATATATATATATATATATATATATATCCGTGTGCGGAGAGAGAGCTCCAGGCCACAGCCCCATCATCATCATCATCATCGTCGCTCGTCGCTCGGCTCGGCTCGCACGGTAGGGTATGGTAGGTAATGATCCGGTAATGACCCTGACGCCTCTCTCTCTCTCTCTCTCTCTCTTTCTCTCTCTCGCTCGCGAGGATATTGAAGCTGAAGCTGAAGCTGAAGCCGAAGCCCCCGATTCTCCTCCTCCTCCTCCTTCTGCGGCGGCGGCGAGGCCTTTGTTTTTGCGTTTTAAACGGCAGTTATTAGCTCTCATCTCCCTTTCGCCCGTCTTCCCCCCCTCTCGCGGAGCCTCTTTCTTGCTGCTGCTGGTTCTTCTTGGTCTTCTTCTTGTTCCTGCGAACGCGGACTCCTCGCACCCGTGAGGCGCGGGCGCGCGCTGCGTATATGCACGATAATGCGTCTCGCTAATGGGGCCGGCCCGCCGAAGAGCGACGAAGGAGAAAGAGGCCGCGCGCGGTGTCTATACGCCGGGGAAAAGGAAGAGCGCGAGGGGCGCGCGGAGTCGGGTAATGTCCCGAGATTGAAAATCCAGGCGCGCTCGCGCGAATAGAGAAATTACAAGCTGGGAAGCTCGGTGCTTCCTGGCTTGTTCGAGGTAGACTTTTGCTTTTGCTTTGGGGGTAGAGTCTTGGGTGGAGGGGGTGATAGGTACGACGTAGAAAGTGGATGTTTTAACACTAGTGTGAGAAATCTATTAAATCCTATTCATCAATACAAAAATTGCATATACGTCCTATTCACAAATAGGATCATTTTATATTTGGAAAAAGGAATTAATAGGATTTAATAGATTTCTTACATTAGGGAAGGGAGGTTCTGGTAAAGTAGTGTAAGTAGTAACAGACGAGTTTTTTAAAGGTGCACTCGATTTTTTATCAATGATTGATACACTTTGTACGCATTAATTTATTAATTGATTTTGTTAGCTGAAAAGCATTATACTTATTTTTAAGTTGTTAGTAATAAGAAAATGAATGATAACTAGTAACTACACAATGTACTGAATTTTCAATTTAGAAATATATAAAAATATAAAGATCAACGAGTAAATTTTTAAAAATGAATAAAAGAACAGTACTGTAAAGATTCATAAAAAGTAATTTTAAAACTATAATTTAATTAAGTTTCCTTTCTACAGGTTTACCTAAATGTTAGAATTTTTATAACCGTATAGCTGTCATGTTTACACTTTTATGAACTGCGTAAAATTTAATTAATGTTCGTGTACCTGACTTAAGTCAAGCATAACTTAGCAACTAGTTACGACATTATCTTTTATAATTTTTACTAACTAGATTCAATGTAAAAGATTGAAATTGCTCTTAGGTTGATTACTCTTGAAATTACTTTAAAAAGTGCAAGACAAATTGACAAATTTTACCCGGAGTTGATCTCGAGTTAATACATTAAGAGTTAAACAGACAATCAAGTCGTGTTTTAAGATACATCGCTTCCTCTCCTCATCAATTTTTTATCAATACCAATACTTCATCGATGATAAAAAGCCAGCGTTAAAATCGTTAAAAATTCCCCACGCGCAAACTCACGGCATCGACACGAAAGCCACGGAGAAAGCTAAGAGCCAAAGTTCACATCCTGAAGACAAGAAAGAAAAAACCCCACCGCCCGGTCAAAGCTACACAAGCGGTCGGTCGGGAAAGAAAGCAGCCAGCGAGAGTTGATTAGCCGCTCTACTCCGAAAAAAAGACGGAAGCCCGCACGGTGGAAGCATCAGCAGCAGCGGCAACGAAAGGTGTTATACAGCGAAGCGAAGAAAAACAGAGAGAGAGAAGAAGATAGAAGCTATAACACGCGGGGGGTGAGAGAGGAGAAGAGAAGAGAAGAGGAGAGAATCGACGCGACGAAGAGCAAGAGCAAGAGAGAGAACTCGAAGTCGAAAGAGCGGCAGCGGTAATGACAGGCCGCCCGCTCTCGAAGCTAATATAGATGAATGCCCTGCCCTCCTCCTCCTCCTCCTCCTCCCTCTTCTTCTTCTTGCCCCGAAGCCGTATAGCTGGAGCATCAGCAGAAGCAGCAGCATCAGGAGCAGCACCAGCAGCGAAAAAGAGAGCAACCCGAGGGAAGAGCGAATAAAAAAGAAAGGGAGAGAGAACGTGCGAGCGCGCGCGGCAGTTGGTTACAAAAAAAGACCACGTATATATATACGCAAGAGAGAGACTAAAAGGAGAGTGGGGTATACGGCTGTACGGCTACACACAGCTATACCTCCCTAAAGAGGGTGAAAGAAAAGGGCTGGCGGGGCATGCAGCGCGCACAGCCACATCTATCTATCAGCGCCGCGGCGCGAAGTGGGCGTTGCGCATGCGCGCGCGCGAGGCTATGAGTGCCGCTCTCTCATTAACTCGGCGCGCCGCCGCCGTTCTGTGAGGTGCAGAAAGAGTGAGAGAGAGTGAGCGTATATTCGCACAGGCGTTACATTGGAGCTGGGGCTGGAGGCCGCGATGGGCGCATTAGCCGCGCGACGTGTACGTGTGCGCGTGTGCGAGGATGGTTTATACGGACGGGGTGGGATAATGCATGCGAGGTGCGAGGTGCGAGGAGGAGAGCTGCGCACCGATAATTTGGAGCGAGGAGTGCAGAGCGGGATCCTGTGGCTTTTTTTGGGTGTTTTGGAGCTTGGGGAGGTGGGTTCGTTGATGGTGTTTCGATCGCTGCTCAATGGTAGACACGATAAAATCGAAAGCATTCTTTTTGTATGGTACTTGATTCTGGGTTTTTTTTTCTAACTAGTTTTTGTAGGAATTGAGAGAAACAGGAAATTACATAATTAGAGCAAAAGTATATGAAAAATCACGTTTTTTCAGGTGGACATTTTGTTGCGTACCGTTATGACGTATCGATATATTGTAAAATTACTTTGAGTTCAAATATATTTCTGCCCAAAGGAAATGGGCAGTAAAAAGCTAGGTACATCTACTAAATAGAGTGTTAAAAATGTATATCCAACCAGAGAATGATAAGTTATTAATCATTAAATAATTGTAATTATATACAATTTTATCAACAAGAGCTTCATAATTTATTTTTTCCTGATATTCAAAATTTAAAAGTACACCCTATTAAGAAATGCCTATGCACCCTATTAATGACTTTGCAATCAAAAACTACCTTAAACATCTCTTTAATCCAGATTACTGAGGAATTCCGTCATTTCCTATCTTCAATCAAAGCCAAATTCTAAATAAACCCCCACGCCTCCATCCAGTATTTTATTGTCCGAAGTGCATATCCGCCATCCAGCACACAACTCTCTCCATTCATTATACACCCAGTCGATTTTATCGCGAAAAAAAGAAATCCCCCTGTAAACGTCGACTTACAAGCTCAAAAGCCCGAGCACGGCAAACACTTCACCCTAGACGAAAGAAAAAAAAAGAACCGAGAACCAAGCATCACGAAACGCACGAATTATGCGAGCGTGCAGATGTTATCTCATAGGTTTTCCTAAGTGAAAAACCACGTTCTACGTGCGAGCAGGTCTCGTGCGATGAATCGGCAGAATTTCGCTCGGCGCTGCACTGCCCGCGTGCAGTGTTATAAGGCAGGTGTTGATTTGAGGTGGTCCCGAAAATCAAGACTTTGAAAGGCTGTGAAGGCTGTGTGAGAAAGTTTTCGGGGTGGCGCGCGCGCGCGCGTTCGGTTGTGTAGCATGCTTTGGCGTTTAATATTGACGCAGGTGATTGACGCTTTCGAGCTTTTGGCTCCTTTGACTTTTAAATTCGGCTTTCAGCCTGCCTTTCGTGCGACTGGTTTGAATTTTTAAAAAGGTGGATAATCTCCTTGTATTAGAATTTTTGAATATTAGGTTTCGATGAGAAGAGGTTTTCGTGGATATTGTAAAGAAAATATGAATTCATTTGATATGATATTAACTGTCTACGAACAGTTATACTAATCATTTTCACGCTTACAATAAAGTGATGAAATGGTCACTCGTTTCAGAAAAATATGGAACCATACTTTTTGAATATATAATAACTATAAGTTTAAATAAATAAAATGTCAAATTACTGACTATTCACTATTCACAGATGAAAATTCACTCAGCGTAAAACGTTCACTCCATTAATAAGAGTGTTAACTTTAATTTCTTAATACAATTAAGATTTTAAACAATAAAGTTCATCAAACCATTTCGAGTCCATTAAATAATCAATCAGCACATTGATTATAACAGAAAATGTTCCACTGTACGTTTCTTCATCCATAATAAAGAACAATACGATCAACAGTTACTACCTTCATCGCAATTAACAATCTTCCTCCTCTACTCTCTCTCTCTCTCTCTCTCACACACAAGAACACCTTATTAAACATCTCTCCGCTTCACACGCGCGAAAATCAATTTTCTCAGCTCGCAACCTCACAGCGTCGAGAAAAAAAATTGATTGCGTTTTAATAGCGCATTTTATGCGATTCTCGCCCGAACGCCGCGCACCGCGCGTGCAGCGAACAAAACGGAGCCCGCCAAGTCGGAAGAAGAAGTAGCCGGAGAGTCGAAGGCGTCGAAAAAGGCCGATGCAAACTTACACCTATACACTCTCTCCGCGCGTCGATGCCGCAATTCAAACGAGCCGGATCGAATGGCACTTTGCACGCTCTCTCCCCAGAGTTTTATGAATCTTCGAAAATAGAGCCGCGCGAACATTAGCTCGGCACGGGGTAAAAAAATGAAAGAAACCTCGAGAACAGGGGGGGCCTTTAATTTTTAACAGGGGGCCCCGGAAGAATAAGAAACACACGATAACAAAGCGCTCGCGAGAGAACAAGCCTGCCCCGCAGTGGATCGTGTTTCGCCAATTTCGCGCGAGCTATACATACACCTTCTCTGTCTTCTACACACACACAGCAGACTTTTCGCGTGGCTCGTCTGAAATTTTCGAGGATATTGTATCCCCGCGCGGCGCTCGCGTATTGATTATGCCGTCAGCCGCGGCTGTCGGACACGCAGCTCGCTCGAGAAAACTCGCGCGGGCATGTAGCTATCGCGAAAGTGAGATATCCGCCGGGAGCAGCAGCAGCGCTGGTATATAGGTGCGAGTCGTCGCGTGAGAAAGCGGATCGGTAGTGACGCGAAGCATTTTTTTGTCAAAGTTGCGATGCGATGCTTCGGTTATGTATAACTGGCGGTGCTAGGCTGCGCGATGAAGTTTTTTCTCTCGCGCGCGATGTCGATTGGATTGATATTATATGGGTTTTTTTGGTTGGGCATTTTGCATTTGCGTGCTTGGTTGGGGGGGTTTGATGTCTTGATCGAGTTTTACGTTGGAAGGTTTGGGGAGTCGTTATAGGTTCATTTTTGTGTGTAAAACAGATCAGTTAAAGTGTACGAAACGCGGTAAGTTATTGCATTGTTTACCGCTATGAATAATTGAATAGATGCTCATTCCCACGTTGGGATAATCTAATTTAGCATATCATTTGATATTCAAATGTAGTTTGTGCATTTACCGAAACGCATTATTACAAGTGAAACGGAAAAGTAATACGATCCTATTATTATTTTTTCTTTCACATTTGAATGTACGCGTAAACTCGACATTCTTAAATATAAAAGATATAGCTTTGGCAGGTTTATAGTACAGCTTTATATTCATTCTCAATGTTTCGCTAATCGCGTACAAAGATCGCTCACTACATGTATAACGAACGAAAAAGAAGAAACAAGCGCACAAATCATCTCAACCGTAAAACTGTTCGCTTTGCGCATCTGCGCAGCCAAGCCAAGAGGAAAAAAAAAAGGAAAAAACAAACACTCCGCGCGACTGCCATCGAATCGTATTGTAAAATCGCTCGCCCCGACAAATTACCTCGTGCACGAGTACATGCGAACAGCTAATTAACCCCTAATTAACAAAACTCCTCTCCGCAAAGTCCGTACGTATACGCGCAACAACCTCATAGAACCAGATAACGTTGTATTCCTCGCATTTCCGATGCTCGCCGCGGTTGGAGTTTCGGCACGGAAAAAGGTACGCGCATAATGCACACGCGTTATTCGCAGAAGACAGCTGATGCAGGTGCGCAGCCCTTCGAATTCGCGGCGCATGATGCCCATTTAGCACGTTACGCAAACTCTATATTTGCTGCCTTCCCTTCTTGCGAGCCAGCGAGAGATGCGATTTAATCGTGCATAATTTAGTGGACACCTCGCGCTTCGTATATATACGTGCGTTTCGTATAATATGCACTTTTATATGTGTAATTCGCGCGCGTGTTCTCGATACGCCGGGGCCCCGATGCGTGTGTATAAAGTTTCGTTTAAGGACTCGTCGAAACTTGTTATCGGGAATTATGCTGCGTGTGTGTTGAGCGTAAAGATACGCTTGTGTTGATGTGGATTGTTTCTTTTTATGGTTTTTGGAGGTTGGTAGGTATAGGCGTATATAAGAAACTCACCGGTCGAAGTCCGTTAGCCGAGACGAGTCCCTGAAGCCTTTGGCGAATGGATTGCTGTCGATTTTCAGCCTCGTTATCTGCAAAGTCATTTGCACATAGCGGAATTATAATGCTTGCTTCGCTTTTTGTATTTATGCTTGGGATTATACATTTTAATTGAATGGTAGGATGGAGATATCTTATAGATATTAACTTGTTGAAAATTTAATACAGCTCAAAAATTGTTTGTACTTCTAGTCCAAGCTTAATAGAAAGAAAAATTATAGATATATTTTTAAAATCATTTAAAATATATAATAATGAACTTTAAGCAGAATCGATTCATCTCTCAAGCAATACGTAAATTGTCAATTGTCTTGTTCTGGAGATGCTATGTGCTTGTCTATAGAAAATTCTTAAATAACTCTATATCTCAATGCAGTCATTTAATTTTAAGTACCCGCTGTATTATAAATAAAACAGTGCACGTTAAGCATATACTGACCAGCTGATTTTGGTAAGCGGTGACTGCCGTGAAAATCGACTCGGGGAATATGAAGGTCTTGTGCTCCTCCTTGTCGAGATCCGTAATTGGTGCGTTTCCGTTGTTTCTGCACCTCACTAAGTGTATCCTCGGCTGGTATCGATGCATCGAGTTCAGTATAATCTGCGAAACAGAGGCAAAAAGGCGGCATTCCGTTAAACAAGTTGCAAAAAAAGAGCTGAATCGCCGGAAATTCCAGGAAAACTGCCGACGTGTAATATGCGATTCTCGTTTTTCTTTATTATGTGTTTATCGATTTACGCGAGAGATTACTCTATTATTTTGCGCTATTCTTCCATTTGCTTCCAGAGTTTTTTAATCGAAATATAACAACGACGCTATTCATTAATAATTTATGAAAGAGTATATTTTTGTTCGTATTTTGTATGCATGGATGTTTTACTTATTTTTACCTATTATAATTCTAGCATGCAACCCGCCGTACAAGAAAAAGGTTAATATCGAACTTCTATTCAAAACATATGAATATTATGTCATTCGGTATGAATGCCGATGCTAGGCAATAAAAACACGACTTTAAATGTTATAAATTTTGTATCGGAGTTGCAATGAGCTCTACAGAACAAGTTTCACTGCCCAGCCAATCGTTACATCCTGTGTCAATATTTATTCAATATCCGTAACTTCATAAATAAATGCAAGTAGAATGTACAAACAAAGTGCCTGACACTTTACTACCTCGACTAACTTACACTACTTATTGGCAAACCAAAACATAATCAGTTCTTTCTCGAAAGTACTGAAACACGAAAACCAACAAATAATTATGTTTAACATAATAGCACAATATCTTTGTGAAAACTAGACTGCCCTTCCCTTTAACCATTACGCATATCTCGAAGGACGCCACGCGTTATACGCGAGTCCGCGTCGATAATGACCAGGTAAGCAGCTCGAAGAGTCCTTCATTACGCCTATACAACGCGTCGACGACGCTCTCGTTCCCGTATATTTTCGCTTCCGCGACTCCTCAAAGCAGTACGCAAAAATATAAAAAAGAAAAACAAAAAATAATACTCCAGAAGAGAAAACACGAAGAAGGTCGAGAATCGTCTTTCGTCTCCGTGCGCAAGTATCTCAAGTTCATTTCGAATTTATGGTAATAAGAGCCTGCACTCGCGAATCGCCTTCGAACGATAATTACGACCAAGCTCCAGCGAGACACACACACACACACACACACACACACACTCCAGATATATAGAGAGTATATATATATATACCACTCTCCTACTGCACCACCTCAGCCTCTCGTAAATGCTATGCATGTATATATATTTTTCAGCTGAAAACGCGTCTCGTGACTATCTCTCTCTCTCTCTCTCTCTCTCTCTCTCTCTCTCTCCTCGGGAAGAAGCGACGACGAGCGTAATTACACAGCGTACAGCCGAGTATATACGGACGCGCGCATGCATGCGATGGGCTCGAAGGACGAGAGAGCACATGTATAGCGCTGCGCGCGTCCGTCGATTAGGTAAACAGGAAAGACAAGAGTCACGTTATTACACTTGTCATCTCCGCGAGCCTCGCCGAGGCGATGATGATTTCTCGTTTTCTCGAGCGCTGGCTATGGCTGAGTAGGCCGATGCTGCTTGTTTGTACTGCGCGAGAGCAGCGCGGGTAAATTTGTACTGTGTTTGAGCATTCTTTTTAGGAGTTGGTAGTTTGTTGAATTATTCAAATAAGGATGGAAAGTTATGAAGGTGCGTGGAAGAGACGGGATAACAAATTGAGGCTTAAACGATTGCGCGGAAATAATCGTCGCTCGTAAATTATTAGTTTATTAAATGTTTAGACACTGCAGGGATGTAAAGTATAACTAGGTAGAAGTATGCTGGAAAATCGTGATATAAATTAAGAAACTCGATTATATATATGTATATATATTTGTTACGAGAGCAGAGCGAATCGAAACTTTCTTCATAGCCGCCGCCGACGCGTCTAAAAGCTCTCAATAATAATCGAGCATGAAAAAAAGGTCTAAAATTATAAAATCATTTTGGACAGAAATCGCCGGTATTTTACCTCCGCTCTCGCGCCTCTCTCTGCTTCCTCTCTTAATAATTTCGTAATAACACCTTCCTGTCCGCGGTATAACTCTTCAACTCTCTCTCTTTCTCGCTCTTTCTCGCGCGCGCGCGCCTTTAAATAATTCTTCCGACCGCCGAGCGCGAGGCTATAATTAGAAAATTTCGGGTTATACGCGCTAAACCGCTGCTCATGCGCGCTCCCGACCCGACGCTCACACGTGTATTAATGAAATAAAAAAAAGTGTAAAGGTGGAGGGCCGCGTGTGCGTGTGTCCGTGTGAGTTTGGGCGATAAACTCGAGTAAGAAATGGCTGATCTACACGCGAGGTGTGGTTGCAGTACAGCACAGCATTCGTCACCGGCGCGTGATATATATATATATATACGAGGAATGAGAAACTCCCTTTTTACGTGTGGTCATAACCAACCCCCGTCGTCGCGTTTGCTTGGAGTACATCCGGAACAAGCGTTGTAATACGTATAGGGGAGATTGGGGAAAAGGGTTGTTTTAGTCTTCGTCAAGAGTTTTCAATAATTTATGTGGAGAAAAATTTTAAATTATGGATAATAAGAATCTCCAACTCTGCGATCTTAAAACATTATCTACGTCTGTGTTTATTTAAATTGTTTGTGCATTTTGGAGAATCTCAAAATCGTTCAATAAGATAGTTTTGCCGTTAAGTATACATAGAAGATAAGCATTAATAATGTTCATACTTGATAAATATACACTACAAAAAGAAAATCTTATTTTAAGATTGACCGATCTTAAATTTGTTGCATCTTAAAATTTCAAATGCTTGAAAAACATAAAAATAATATTAATATTATTTTAATAATAATATTAATTATTAATTATTTTTATTTTAATACTAATATTATCTTTATGTTTTTCAAGCATTTGAAATTTTAAGATGCAACAAATTTAAGATCGGTCAATCTTAAAATAAGATTTTCTTTTTGTAGTGTAACTTTGAGAATGTATTAGAAAAAGCTCTATCTAATTTCATAATAAATTACAAACTTTTAACCCCTTTACACGACCCACTACGCTATTATCGAAACCACCGATATGAAATACCACTGCATCCAAATACCGCTGCAGGTGCCGCGCACGCAGCTCGCGCAGTCTCGGAAATCCTCTCTCCTCCTTATACCTCTCTTTCTCACGAAAAAAGAACGGAGCTGGCGAGAGAGAGAGATGCGCGCGCACGCAGCCGGCGCGCTGATCTGATAAACCTGTCAGGCATCTCCAGTTCGGATAACTTACTTCGATGCGCCCCGAAAAACTAAAGGCGAGAGCGAGCGCAGGATAATTTGCATTTTTCCTTTTTGGAGAGGGGATCGGATCGCGGCTGTACACCTACGAGCGCAGAGGTTCTAGCTGCAGCGGCCAGCGGCAAGTTGGATTAGACGGATGACTCTGGAGAAAAGACAATGCCGCGCGCGCGCGATGGGCTAAGTAAGGTGCGAGAGGATGTAAATGCCTGAGATTAATCGCGGCGATTGCGTAAGGAGGTAGAGAGGCACGCGAGTGACCGATTAGAAGATCGAAGAGTGACGAGCTCTAACGTTCTTTTTTGTTGCTACCTGGTTTTTTTTTATAAAAGTTTGATGAGGATTGATACGAGCGTCAACATCGTCGATTTACACGCTCGATTATTCATAATTCATGCGGCTAATTGTTGTTGTTGAAAAGACGACAGCTCTATACATTTTTTTGCTGATTTGTTGGAATTGTTTTTTGTTATTTCGTGTTCGAGGAAAGAGATGGATATTTTTTCTCCGGGGGAATTAAATTCAATGTCGGATGATAAGATGTGTGCTAGAGCTGCCGGCGGATAATTAAGCGAAATCAACGACGTTTGCATAAATTATTGATAATGCGCCATCCCCCATATAGCCACGCGTGCGCACGATTGCTCAACACGAGCGTTTACGTCGTGTACGAGGATAAAATTATAACACATTCTTCTGACTAGTGCTTTTTGCGAGCGTTATTTACGAGTACTCGAATATAAAAGTGGCACGGTAAAAGATATGTAGATGTACGTATTATGACCTGGTAAAAAATGTTTTCGCGTTGCGTGGCTCTTTTTCACGCCGGCTTGATGAACCAATCATTTTTAATTTACGTGAACCTTTGAGCGCACTTATTACAGAAATTACGCGAAGAAGTGAGCAGTTTAGATTCTAATATGTTAAGGTTAACTTATACTCGCGCAAGTGTATAGGAGATACATTGAACGAAAATTATTAAGACCATATTTATCATAAAAATGATATATTCAAAGTAAAAATTGCTAAACGAACATTCTTTTACTATATAGATATTATAATTTGTACTATAAGATAATAGATATGGTCATACCATCAAATTACCATATAATTTTTCTCAAACTACAAAAAAGCAATAAAAAGCCCGTATTAAAAAGAAGTGTCGACAAATCTCGAGGATCTTATTAGCGGCGCATTAACTCTCTCTTAATTTCCCTCGGCGCATCTTGAACACGCGCGCGCGAGGCACAGTCACGCGTTAGACACGCTCTTGCACCCGCGAGCCAAGCGAAGAAGAGGAACAAGAAGACCAAGACACACGAGCCGCAAGTCAGAAATCGACTGGTGCACGCCTATATAATACACCAAGGTGCGAGACACGATCACTTCACTACGCCGCCGCTATATACAGAGCGAGAGAACCGCTCGATTTGCATGTGGCGATTTATCAAACAACGCGCCAGCCATGTAATACACGTTGATAGCGGCATTAAGCGGCCCGATTTATGCCAGCCTTTTTTTGCCCCTCTCTCTCTCTCTCTCTCCCGCGCGCGCACATAATAGTGCCGGTGTATATAAGTGCGCATAAAACGCAGAGACCGCCACACGCACCTTCAAAGGAATTTCTTTTCTTCGCGGCGATTTTTGCCTTCTCTCCATCCTTCTTTTTTCTCTCCTTTTCGTGCTCCCGCTGCTCTACAAAAGCGGTTATTAAAGCATTACCCCCGTTTAACATCGACGACGACGACGCGTTTACGTGCTCGCTCGCGGTACGGTATAATTACGCAATGTTCCGCGCCGCGGCTAATTAAGCAGGCGCTCGATCGAGCGAGACCTCGCGCGCATTAGCATTTCTCTCTTTTATGTGTAGGATATCGGAGTAGGTATGGAGGAGTGTGTCGACGCGCGGGGCGACGAGTTTTTGCGCGCCGAGTGATGGATGGATTGATCGAGAGCGCAAGACTGCGCAGTGATTTGATCTTGGGAGAGTTTGCGGTACGGTTACGAGCATGTGTGTTTGAGCGACGCGAACGAATTCCAGAGGACTACTGTGCTACTTGCTGAAGAGGCTGATTCTCGAGCTACTGGGTATAGATGTAAATTGAGAGCTAGGATACAGTGGAGTGCTTTTTTTTTGTGTGGAATCGTGACATTGAAATGGAAAAGTTTATCCAAGAGAGAAAAAAAGGTATAGCCGAAGATCGCGAAGTAATGATATGTGCATTTAAATCAGTGGTAATAGGCAATGACGATAGATCTGTATGGTTTATAATCTATTATTTAAATCCTGAATAATCTCTGTCCAATTTCTCAGTGGAATATACGAGAATTAGCGATTAAGTCATACGCACGAAATATAAAAGAATTTGTCAACGCCAGATTATGCTCGTACGCGCTTTCTAAAAAGACGTTATTTGACGAATCCGATGACTTTCGCGTTTTACGCGCTCGTTTCGAGAATCCCGAAAAAAGCAACCACGGATAACAATAAACAAAAAAAAGAAACCCACGAATTTATACCTCGCCGGATTAGCGCGAGAACTGTTATGTCCTCTCATCGCGGCTAAAACCGCAGCGGGCGCACCGAAAAATAACAATAATGACCGATAATTCACGCGTGAGTTTTTTTTTCTGCCTCTCTATCTCTCTCTTTTTCGTGCCTTCTCGCGCACATAAGCGTCCCAATCGCGGATTATTTATCGCGCGCGTATAGGCTCGCTATTTATCGGCCGTATAACCTTACGCCTTGGCGCGCGCGCGCGACGCCATCTGCATAATTTTCTAATATCGAGAGAAGAGCGCGAGAGAAGGAGATAATATTCGCTGGATTAGCGAGCGAGAGGATTTAGTGAAACAAAAAGGAAACAGAAACGCGCTGATAAAGGAAATTAAAGAAAGAGGAAAACGTACACATACATATTTAACAACACTCTGTGAATGAAATTTAATTTTAAAACTTTATTTAAATTTGATTATGCTGTACGCCCGAAGGATTCGAACACAATCGTCAACGCTAACGATTCGCCAGGCACTTTATCGCGCATCATTTATCACAAGACTATCAACGTTCAGCCGCATATATACGTGGTATTATACGCACGTGTGCGCGCGCACATCTCTGAAATCGCTATCGAAAGATGATGTTTTACGTCGGTTTTAGCAGCTCGTATAATAAAGTGTATTCCGATGAATATTAGCCATCCGCTCGTCGCCGAGAAGGAATGAAAAAAACGAATCGTGTAGATTAGCGCGCAATTTATAGCCTTCCTGCTTAACATATGTAAATATATGTACCGAAGAAACGCGCCTCGGAAGGAAAGAGAGAGACGGAGAGCGGACAATAAAAAAAGCGACGAGCTCAAATCTCTATTTTAATCCTCGAAAATTATGAAAAATACACACATCCACGAGGCTCGAGCGAGAATCCAGCGCGATCAGCTTAGACACTTATCACTCGTCGTTCGTGCGTATTATATATACGTCGCGACTCGAGGCAAAAGAGCGCAGCATCGCTGAAAGCCAATGTCGGTATATTAAGGGAGTGTTAAAACGCGCGCGAGTCCGGCCACTTAGAGAAACGCGTCGCTTGAAATTTTCTGCGTCTCGCTGAGCAGCGGACTCTAATAAAGATATCTTAACGACGTGTGTCTGACGATAACGGCCGCGAACGCGTTTCCGAGTCCAAGAGAGAACGAGAGATAGAGAGATGGTAAATGTATAGAGTGGCGAGGATCGTATATACACGGACACCCGGAAATGGACGTCGAATTGATGTTCGGGGAAATTTATTCCCGTGTTGCGGCCGTCGCACTTAAAGAGCCACGTTCGAAATTCCTCGGGCGTGGATGATCCCCTCCCCGGTCGAGAGAATTTATCGTCTTTTTTATTTTATGGATGCTAAAGCACGCGTATGATGGAATAAGGATATATTATAGTGTCCACGAGCGAGAGTATTCAAATTTTATGGATGTAGGCAAGAGGCGCGAGTTGACGAATTCCGCTAATTAGGATTAACGCGTGGCACGATTACCTATATTACCCCTGTAATTAAATGTAAATAAATAAATATCGCGAGACTGTAATTTAGGAGATTTCGTGGATGTATATTTTACGCGGCTGTTTCGATTTGCATTTTTCCTACACAATGCATTTTCGATTTGAATGTAATATATATAAATTCTCGAGATAAGCGCGTATAGAAATTTATTCCGCTTCGATTGTAACTGTCAACTGCACGTCATCGACAGCCTAGAATTTATAATCTCGCATTAAAGCGTATGGTAATACGTACACGTGCTCGTGTCGCTATATCCGCTCCTTTTTGCATCCTTTCAGAGGAGAAATTTCATACGCGCGCCTCGTCATTTTCACTCTTCTCAAAACGCACAATACGCTCGCTCCAACAAGTGCAAACCACGGTACACGCACAATGCCGATTTCCATTCTTTTCACGACCTTCGACGCGAACTCCCGTTTTTTTTTTCTCCCAGAAACTCTCTCGCCGCGTAACGCGTCGAGTCGCGCAGCGGAAATTAGCATTCGAGCAATATACGAATTATGCACGCGTGCAGCGCAGCGTTTTTCTCCCTCTCCCGTGTATCTCGATTTCACTGCTCACCGAGCGAATCAAAGGACATTCCTCGTGAGATCGTGAGAACGGCGTTATATATGAGAGAGAAGGCTATGTTTTCTAGCTGGCTCGAGCTCCCATGCACCTAATTTCATTAAGTCACCGCGCGGCGTAACACGACACTCGAGCTAGGCGCGAGTATGGCGCATATGCGTGTACGTTCCTTTCTTCTTCGTGTGTGCGTAATCGACTCGTTTGTGCGCGAGTGCCGAGCGTTTGTTGCATGGGCGCAGGGAATGGAAGTTCGTGTGTGTGTGTGTGTGTGAGAAGAGGAAACGCGGATAGAGTGTAGGAGGAAATAAGTGAAGAGCGAAGTGCAGTTATGAAATGCGTGTGTCTTTTCTTAATTTGTGCAGCGTTACTTTATTTTGATAACGTTGGTGAAGGTATCGGAGAAATGGTTTCTTTTACTAAGAAAACTAATTTTGAATTATTTGTTGAGAGGAAAATTATTGTGAACCGAACTTTTTTCCGTTAGTTCGAAATGTTATAATATTTTCCTTGATTTAAAATGATTTAATCTATAGTTTCTTATAGGAAAAGTATTGGTTCAATTCATAAATTTGGTTTATAGTAGACTTCATTTCATAAAATATTGGAAAAATTGGAACATTTTTCACTCATCTGCTTTTTCTAATATTTCATTAATACTACTTATATTTATATCAAGTGGCCTTAGAACAAGTTTCTTAAAACTTTTGGTGTGAATGAAAGAGACTAGACTCCGTTTGATCCCAATCCATGAGTATCACGTGATAATGTACTACACGTTACCCACCTAGCAACTTATCAAGATTACACTTCTCACTTTAAAAAGCCACTTCTCGTCTAAACCAATTTCTCTCAACAATCAATCAAGACCATTAATTTCCCAAAAACCTGAAAAACAACCATTACCAAAATCTCTCCTCCGAAATCCAATTCCTCAATATCCACGCCTCTCTCTCTCTCTCTCTCTCTCTCTCTCTCTCTCTCTCTCTCTCTCTCTCTCTCTCTCTCTCTCTCTCTCTCTCTATTTATTTAATTTATTTTAAGTATTAAGTGTTAAGTGTTAAGTATGAATGTATTTATTAGCGTGAATTGTAAGAATGTCAGATGAATGAGTGTATTTTTATTTTTTGACGTAATAGATCTACGTTCAATTTTGGAGAAGTGTGTGTATGTATTCTTTTTATATTTATTGCACTTTGTTATCTTTACTATATTTATTTTATTATGTACTGACGACGTGTATTCAGTGATGTACCATTTGACTATAACTAGATCATTATATTTAGATTTTATAAATTGACTAAATGTTATTTTCTATATAAGAAACACAATAATGAATGTTAAATGTAAGATAACGAATGTACAAACTGACTGATATTTTAATTATTTTGACTATACATGTACGTGCAATTGTAAGAATTTCGTCATTGATGAATACTCGCACCGCAAACCCTCCGCACCATCATCCCCAATCCCAAAGCAAAAAAGAGTACCTCGCGTAATCCACGCTGCGCTCTCCTCCGCGCGCATACCCACACGCTATAATTGACTTCGCGTCAATCGAGCCCGAGCTGCTGCCGTAACACACCGACTCCCCAGCTCTCCTGCGTGCACCTCCCGCTGCAGGCGCGCGCGCGTTTTACATCGCACCTCGCCTGCGCGCAGCAGCGTTTTGGACCACCGTGGGCACCGTGCAAGTGTGTATATAGGTAAGCCGCGGCGGGGGTCTCGGCTCGCTCGCTCGCTCTTATAATATCGCGTCATACGAAACGATGAAATAGTGGCCGTGCGCGCCGCACGCAGGAATGCGCTCGAGAAGGAGAGAGAGAGAGAGGTGGTTGGAGAGGTTGACTGGCGTTGCGTGGACACTGTGTGCGCGTGTGTGTGTGTGTAAGAGAGCGTAAGAGCAAGCCGGGGAGCCGAGGAGGCTCTTGACTATACGTGTACTCGCTTCAACCGGAACTTCTTCGTGTGTGAGAGAGTGCGTGTGTGTGTGTGTATGGGTAACGGGTGTGAGGTTGGATGAATGTGTACTTGTGGGGATTGGAGGTTTTTGAAGGCTAATTTTTTGAGTTTGGTAGAAATGTGGTAGGTTTAAGGTTGGGTGCGAACGGTTTTTAGGTTAGTAGTTAGCTGTTTCTTAGCGATGTTTAGAAAAACAGCTTGCTTTTAGTAGAACAAGCGTTTCGTAGATGGTGTGGTTTGGTTTCTACCACGAGATCCCTCTTATAGTAGTAAATTAACTTATTTATGCAAAGATTTTTTAACTATAAGTGCAAGCGATTTTTACAGAAATCGGTAAAAAAGAGTGCTATCTAGCCTTGAAATACTGGTCACTTTTCACCAGAAAAACGTATAGAAATAAAAATAAAAATAGAAATTTATACATGAAAAGAATATACTGAAAAACATATACTCATAAATTATGGTCAAAGTGGAACATTCTAACTTTACGGGAAAGTTATTACGAATTATCGTTGATATTTATTTGATACTAGTAAAATTTGTACGATGAAGTAAAAATATACTTCGCACGATAATTTTTAAATAAATTATTTTTCTTTGTATTTTCTCTCAGAATATAAATTTATGAAGAAAGCACAAAGTAAAAAATTGTTATACACGAGTAAAGATTCAAAAAATCTTTGATACTACATTCATTCCGTATGGTAAAAGTAGTTACAAGCATCGAAGCTATACGAAGAGCGTGCGGTCAAATCATTCGAGAAGGAAGAGAAGGAGGAGAAGGAGGAGTAGAGAGAGGAAGAATTTCTTAAATCATACCGTCGCCTCGAAATTACACCCGGTATACGATACGAGCTGCGGCGCGCGGCGCGCGATCGTTCCTCCTTTTTTTCTCTCGCTCGTTCGCGCCCGTTTTCATTGGAAACTATTAATTTTTTTCTCCTCCTCGCTCGCTCGCTCGCTCGCTGGCTCCCACGTATAGATATATTTCACTTTTCATGTGTTAATGCGCGCCTCGATAATTCACTCTTTCACAAACTGTTTTGTCACTTGGCTTTATGTGTTAAGCTCTTGAATTATTATATCTCTCCCTCTATGTTTCTCTCTCTCTCTCTCTCTCGCTCTCCTCCATTCGCCTCGCACCCGTGTGGCTAAATAAACGACTTTAAATCAAAACTAAACTACCTTAAACTTTATTAAATTTTGAACTCGTAAATTTCGAGGCAACTCTGCGGATTTATGCTCGTGAAACTCGATACCACGAATGTGGAAAAAGAGTTCTTTAAAAATCTAAACTTAACATGATTTTAAATATTCAAAAACAACTTGATTAGTACGATCGTTAATTCTTTTTTATTCATTTTCTTGTTATATATCGCAGCTTCAAGAAATCGACGAGTGCACACACCCGTATCTCTCTTTATTTTATAAAAAGTAACCTAAAAATTTTACAAGATTTTACATATTCAAAAACAACTTGATTAGCGCGATCATTAATTCCTTTTATTTGTCGTTATTTTCATAATTTGCAGCTTCGAGAAATCGTCGAGTTCACTCTTGCATCTCCCTTTTTCATTAATTTTACGAAAAACGTTCCACACACTTTGCGAGATTTCACACATTCAAGAACAACTTTATCAGCTTGACCGTCGATTCTCTTTATTTATCGTCATTTTCATAATTTGTAGCTTCAAGAAAATCGCCGACCACTCTCTCACACCCTTCCTCCACTTATTTTACCAAGAAAAAAAAAACCCTCTAATATTCCACCTTTGCGCATCCACACACTCGCACGAGCAACAAGCGCCTCGGGCGTATCACACCGGTACAGTACACGCGTAACGCGGCTGCTCTCTCCTGATTACACGCTCTCTCTCTCTCTCTCTCTCCTACTCTCTTATCCACATACTCTTCCCCATCTCCCAACAGTGCACATAACACCGAGGCACAATACCACAGTAGAAGACACTATCTACTACTACCGCTGCTGCACACCTCCTATTTACACAGGGTGCAACGCCTCGCACCTTCGCCATTGTGATGCCGACATAAATACACACACACGTATACACACCACAGAGAAGGAGAGAGAGAAACGCGCGTGAAACGAGGAAAAAAGACACGCACAGCAGCCAGCAGTCTTTGTGAAGAGCAAGAGAGAGGAGGCGTGGGCCTTGGGCGCGCGAGCGATCATCATGACAAAGGCCCCCGCGGGCAAACACAGCGTCCATTCAATTTATTAGCTTATAGGCATACGCGCGACACCTCGGCTCTCGCTGTACGACGTGTATATACGTATACGTGGAAGAAAGAGTGAGAGAGACACGCGGAGGAGAGGAGAGAGACCTACCGGGCGGCTCAGCATGCGCCCCGGCACCTATATACCGCGCGCATACCCATATCCCAGTCGAGGCGTTTGTATCGCGCATTATATGCCCTGCACGATTCTCTCTCGTAAAGTCGATGGTCTATCGCGACGATAAGCCGGGCGAGCTTGACGTTCTTTTTTTGGCATTTTTTCGCCGTGGGGAGGCTCGCGGAGAAGACACTAGAGCCGAGTCATTGTCGCTTTAATTGTCATTAGGTGAGGTGATGGCGCGGGACTGTAAAGTCGGGGTGTTTATTGGAGTGGGATGGAAGCGAGGATGATTCGCAATTATGGGGGAGGGGAGTGAGTTGCCGGGCGCCAATAATCGTAATTGGGAATTTGTGGGGATTTTTCTGCGCTTCGTCGACGAGTGAGTCGTAAAGTCGTGGATGTAATTGGTGTGTGTTTTATGGCTTGAGTTTTACTTATTAAATTGGGAATACGGTTTAGGTAAAAGAATATTGGTAGTAATGTTTGATTTGGAAAATTGCTCTATACGATGAATACCTAAAGGAGGCGCAAACATACTAAAATATTATATACATTGTTATTATAAAGTCAATTTAAAGCAGATATTTACAGTTTGAATAAATATTTTAGTACAGGTAGTTAATTGCGTATGTGTTAGCAGTGGTTTCAATTGTGGAATGATTTATACCAAATGAAGTTACTACTTGCAATATCCACTCTAACTACTTAAAATATTAGTTAAAAAGCTTTCATTTGGCGTGTCTAATATTATTAAGACATATATTACATACGCATACTAATTTACCGTCTATAACTTTATACTTATGAAATTATTATTATTCTTACACTATTGTTACACAATTTCATACTTAAGCCAACAAGCCTCCATTTCATAACAAACAAGCAAATAAAAAACATAATTTCCAAAATCGACGATCGATCAATCCCCAGCCCACGATAAATCCGTGTTTGTTAAGGAAAACTCCGGGCAGCGCCGCGGCTTCCGGCCGGAAAGTCCTAGGAAAACGTATAATTTCCCGCGGCCACCGCTTTACACTGCGGTAGGCTCGCACTCGCGGCTTATCGCCGGCGTTAAATCGAAATGGTAAAGCGAGTGATATATGGGAACGCCATTAACGAGTATAACGGCGACGCGTGAGCCCGCACGCGCGTATTACACACCGTGTATACACGTACACGCTCTCGCGTGCGTGTGCGTGTATATAGGTGTGCGCGGGCAGCACGAGCGCGCGTGCGAACAGATTGCTTCGTCATCGATCCAGTTTAAGTCCAGTTTATACGTTTGGGCTCTTGGCTGTATGAAGGCTTTCCTTTTTTTTGCACTTTGGCTGTGGTGAATGAATGATTATTAATTTGAAAGAGCGTGTTTTGGGTGTTCTTTGATAGTACTTTAATTCTATTAAATTTGTTCATAAACATTGCAAAATTAAAATAATTCATCGTATGAAATGAAACTATATTATAGATATTGATATTAACTGTATATGCCACAGGCAGATTTACACGGCAGGAGATATTAGAAACTCAAACACTTTTAACATTAACTTCACTTTATTTTGTCGAATCGCGAAAACTACAACATGCTTACGTAGCTGTGTCTAAAACAATACTGAATTGCATTTTATTGAATAGCAGACCAAGCTGCTTCGTAATATATTAACGATATATTAACATAAGTCGAAACTCGAAAAATATTCTAATTGATATTTGAATCTTCAAGATTCGTGAAATTTTGGACCATAAATATTTTTACAATTATTATTGAACCAGGTTATTCATTTATTAAAAAATACATTATATCTGTCCGTAACATTAACATTAGATTTTAAATAATTTAGGAATATAATAAGTGCAGTGTTGAAAATATCTTTTCTCATGTTTAATGCAGATCAAATTACTATACGAAATATTATAATTTATGCTAAAATGTATTAAATAAAACCCTAATTATCTATTCTTGCATTTAAAATCATTAAAAATTGTAAAAGTTTGTATAAATTTTATAAATGGACTATGTGGTCTACGCGAAGTATCCGCACAAAACACGTCCTTTTCCAAAGGACCAATATACGAATCCCTCGCCGAACAATCTACAGGAAACTCCAACAAAAATCACTAGCGATCAAAACACAATAACGATCCCCATAATAGTCAAATCCCCCCGAAGAACGGCAAACAAACTCTGCCCCATAAGCTCATACCTTCGAAGCATCAACGGTCACGCGCGCGCACAAAACTATGCACATCGACTCCTCTCAATGCTCTCCTTCGCGCGAGCGTCACAATGCAAGAAATAAGACAACAACTGCACACAAAAACGCTCTCCTTGGCCTTCTGACTCCGGGCGCCCATTATGTCGCCTAGTCGGCCGTGAAAAATCCGATTTCCACGCTCTCCGGCGCTCAGCCGGTCAGTCAGTCAAGAGTCGCACGACCTTCGCAGCGCGTGCCATCGCATTTTCCGGATCACCCACCGCGCGAGCGAGAACCTTGGAGACGAGGGGGGGGAGTTCTGCGAGATTTTTCTCGCTGAGTGCGTCTCGTTTTCGGGAAAAGAATGTTAATTGTTCGCGCGCGTTTTCTCTTCCGTGTTGTGTAGAATCTTTGGGGACTCTTGTCGCAGGGGTGGATCTTAAATGCAGGTGGTTTGTCCTTTCATGGTCGATGAATGTTTAGTGCAAACAAGGTCGTATAGGTATACTACAGTGATGTATACCCGCAGAGAGGGTAAAATAAGGAAGAGACATGATTTTTCTCTTATTTTTTAAATTACATTTTAGGTAAAATTATACAAATGAGTGAAAGAAAGAAGTCAATATTACAGGAATATAAATGTAAAAAGAAAATTAATTTATAAGTCCATATGGATCATAAAATAATGTAAATGATACACTACTGAAAGTTATTTCCAATTGATATTTATGAATTATAAATATGCAAGCATTTAATCGTCAAAAACTCAGTTTTACAGCATAAAAAATGTAACTGTATTTTCGAAAGCATATCTCTTCCCTAGTGCAAAAAGATAAATATAGTATACATAGTTCGAAATGCGTTCTCCAGAAATGGAAAGGTAATCTATACAGTAATCTTCCATAGTTAAAAGCTATATTAGCCAATGACGGAGCGGTTTTTGAGAGATCTCCATTTTGACTTGAACCCCCAATCACCCTAATCGGGAGATTAAACCGCTCATTAGCATTCCCTCTCTAAGACAAAGTGCAGATGGAAGAACGTGAAATGCCTGCCCTTAAAAAATCGGCAGTTAAAACTAGACAGTAATCAAATTCCATAACCTTTCCTCCCCGAGATGGATTCTTAAAATATTCCAGGCTACGCCTAAAAACAATGATATCCAAATTTTTAAGTACACACTTCCCAACATTTATCTGTCTCGAATCTACGACCGATTCCATCCGATCCTTTTCCATTGCCACCTTTTTCTTCATATCTAAATCTTTCTGAAACACTTTCGACCCCTGCACTAAAAGAAGCATATATACTACCTCCTACTAAAGAAGTACTAGAGTTTAAAATAAAAATCCGCATAACTTGGTAAAAGTTACTAAACGAATTTAGAAAAACGATATACTAATAGAAAGAATTATTATTTACTGTTTTCTTAAATTAATAATCATAAGCAAGGAATAAAATAAAAAACATTCTTCTTTCACATTATTAAATTTCCCTAATCAACACCTCCTTCCATTCCCTACTTGCATTTACTTCACACCAACAAGAATCGCATATTTCACTACACTGCTCGGCAACTATCTCGACCACCTACCTGTCCGTGCTTGTCCATCTCGTTGTTGGTCAGCTTGACCTTCTCGAAGGAGACGACCTGTTTCCTCAGCTGCTCGCCCTTGAACGGCGAATCCGGGTGCATGTAGAGTCGCGCGGGGGCGGGCGGATCGGCCTTGCCCGCGACCAGCCACGAGCTCTTGTGATAGGCGTAGCGGTAGCGCTTGTTGTCCACGGGCACGATGTCCATCAGGACGGCGTACTGGTGGTCCGGCTTCAGGCCGCTGAACGATACGCGACACGTTGGGAACATTCGCCTGGAACATCGAATGGGAAGAAGAAGGTTTAAATATCGTTGTACGTTAAGAGTAAAGATATTGAATTGAAAATCGAGGGAATAAAGTGATCTAGGGAGTAATGTATATTGCCGAGAAATGTAAGATTTCGAAAGTAATTGCGAAAATAAAGGTTAGAGGTGGATATACGGGAAATTGCTACTTTAAGGTGCCAATTTGTAAATGTAAGAGAAAACTGAGATATATTGTAACGATTTTAATAGGACACTTTCATTTATTTTGAAAAATGCTAATCACGTAAGGTTCGAAGAAGCTATTTGACCGAAATTAGATCAAAGCATGCGAATATTACAAATTTCTATAGTTTTAAATTGTTTGTAAATATTAATTTTGTATGATAATTTGTAAGGAATAAGTTTATAAATTATGTCATCATTTAACTTTGTATATTAGTTTATGATTCACTAAAAGCCACACACAAATTACAATACGCGTTCGCGTGCAAGAACGACTTTAACTCTTTTTTATCGTAGTAGATATTAATAGAAACTTTACATTGCAATTGCGTGCACGTTTCAAATGTGTAAACAGAATGTATACACGACATTTAATCCTCGATATGAAAAAATCGTCGCCTTATTTACGCGCCAATGTTCACACTGTCCAATGACTACAAAGAAAATTCAAAGTTCTCATTAAAGCCACACACACACAACTATGGCAAGATAAATGCCTTGGAAATACCATTGCACTATGAGCAGAAATTGTACAGGTACGGCGTCAAATCTCCTTACTTAAATCGATTAATCTCCCCAAAGAAATCATCCACCAAACAGGCAATTTGGAGGTTACCCACGTCCCCGAGTCACCTAACCATGAAAAAATTCCCGTGCGACGGAAAGCCGCGCGTCTGCCCAGGCGAGTGCAACCCCCGCAACCAACGCAACAAGGCCCAACAGTCCTGCAAGGAAGCCCCTGGCAAGCAGGTCAAAATTCGACCCTACCACCAGGAGAACGTCGTCAACCGCAACGTCTACTACAGGCACGAGTTCTCCCTCTTCTCGCGCAAGACGCAAACCGACGAGACCCAGGAACAGCTGCAAAGACTCCAGCGGCAGCGGCCCGAGTCCTCGGGACTCAGTCCCGAGGAGCGAGATTTCGTGGAGGGACTGACCAGGAGGATAGAGACGAGAAGGAGGGAGCGGGGATACAGTCGAGGTCGCGTCGTTCGTAGGTTCATCGCGTTTCTCCTGTTCTTCTTTCTGCAGGGATGCATCGCCGCGGTCGCGAGGAATCACCAGCAGTATCAGGCGTTCCTGGCCACGCAGTTCTGTGGCTTCATCACCATCATGTTCTGGGACGCGACGTGAGAATCGTAGTTTTAAATTGTGTCGTCCCTGTTTTGTTCGTTTGTAAAAAGTGAGTGTCTTGGTGCCTTGAAATCTGATCTGTTTAATGTTTCGTTGCAAAGTATTAGTGAACTGTGACGGTTTTAACGTGTATCGAATATGTATCCTCAACTAAAATTTAGTTACATTAAAATTTAACCTACGCTCTGCTAAAGTGCTTTTTTAAACATACACTAGCCACCGAAATCTGTATTACATCACGCAAACTCCAAACGACGATATAAATTTCCATACCCCCGTTGCCCCGTACTTAAATTTGCTTGAAAAGCACACATCTTTATCAATACGATCGACTCGGCGGATCACGCGTCGATGATCGTGGCGCGTCGCGACGAAACCGTAAATTTCAGCGAGCCCATCAATCAATTATGAGACGTGGTGTGTGTGCGCGGCGGGGCAAACGAATTCGCCGGCAATTAATACGAGCGAAAGCGATATTTGCCCGAGTTCAAAAGGTGCCGCCGACGCTGCCGACGACGAGGCGCGCGTGTGCGCACGGGTTATTTGCTCAGCTAACGACCAGCTATAGCGGAGCAAGCCGCCAGGTGTTGTCACTGTTGTAATTACAAAACCCGGGGCCGTCTCACGTGCGCGTTTATTCTCCGTGTGTGTGCGTGTGTGTGTGCGTGTGTACGTAGGTAATTTTTCCATGCCTCGTAAGTATGCGAGGTGGTTCGCAGTCAACACGCGTTATTTCGTAATTTTTTCGAAAATACGTTCTTAATATTGTGGCGTACTTGTAATAGGTGCCAATTCGGGGAGCGAGTAATTCTGCAAAAGAGGAGAGAAAAATTGGCTTTCAGCGAGTAATTTAATAAATTGCTTTAAATGCAAATTAGCAGCTCCCGAGTCTCCGCAAAACATTGTAGGGATAATATATGAGAATTATACCTTTCATTATTTTTGAATGCAAAGCTTTTTTTCGTTTGAATTTTAACAGCATATTCACGGCAAGAACATACTGAAACTTTATCCGCGATTGCGAGTATTTTTCAAAGACCACCATAACATATGTTTGTACTTTTTTGTAATATTTGTATCAGCAAGTTTGCACAATTAAAAAAGTAGTCACTATCTTTAATTAAAAAGTACCATAAAACAAGCATTTAGTGATTTCACGAAAACGCATGTTTACCCTTTCTCAAAAATTTTAAAACCAAACGAATGCACCACCGACTATCCCAAGTGCAGTGCATCGCATGCTCACGTTTTCATGCTTTGTACAGTCCAGTGGTATACAAGTGCGAGAGACGCACGCGTGTGCGCATGCACGTAGGTATAAGGTTGATGAAGGGTTCGCGTGCATACGCGAGTTTTGTTCGCCTTCCGCGATGTGTGCGCGCGCGCTGTCTCCGCGAGGTGGAGCTGAACAATTTTACCGAGCGCATTGTGCAATTGTCTGCAGCAGTTTTTTCTTTCCTGCGAAACTTTTTCTATACGCGCGTGAAAGTTCGCGACTGACTGTACGAAAGTGTGACTGCGCGCTTGTTGTATAAAAGCTAATCAGCAGTAGGATTTGATACTAAATTTATTTTGTGAGGGGTGATATATATGAAAAATTAGTAGTATTTGTTTTCGAATTTTTGAAAGTAAAATATGTTTGGAAAAGTTGTAGCTTGATATAGGTTCTTTTCAAGTTGAAGGAATACTGCGGTAACTACATGAATTCACAAATATTTTATAAATTACCTTATCTGACTTAACTTTTAAGATATCATGTAAATTATAAAAGTTTACAAAGAAGGTATTCTGTGAGATATGAAAATACGCCGTAAGCTAAAAATGAGTAGTCAACGCAATTGTAAATTAATGTATTTCTTTCGTCTCCTCACTGTTAAAGTTCCGCCAACTTCAATATTCCATACAAAGTATCACCGCGTTACGTTTCCTGTCTCATCCGCGTGAAAAACGAGCTCGAGAACGCGCGTTACGCAAAGCCATCGATGCGACTTTACATACGAATACCCCTCATTCTTCTCGCTCAAGTACAAAATAACCGCGTCCACAAGCTCTCCTCAACATGTTTGTAAAAGAAGCACACACACAATCGACGCACAATACCGCGAAGCCAGTCTCTCGCTCCACAAAAGGCGACTTTTATTTGCTCGCTTCTCACACGTCGCGCGGTGCAAAATTGGCCCTCTCTCTCTCTCTTTCTCTCTCTCTCTCTCTCTCTCTCTCGAGAGAGAGAGTAAATCGCATGCACGCTGCGAGCGCATTACACGGCGTTATACCACCGCGAAGGGCGTATAATGGCGATAATGACGGTAATAACAGAGTGACGTCTTTATTGTCGGCGCGAGCGCGAAGAGGGAGAGTGAGAGGATCGCGCGACAATGCGACAAAGCCTTTTATAACCTACTCGAAAACTTGTCGGTAATGATGATAGTCGTAACGATAGCGCGATAATAACACGCTGACACTGCAGCGGCGCGCGTGTGTGTGCGACGTCGGCATTCGGTCGGTGTGCGGTGGTACACATCCGCGAGAGGAGCAATTTAAATGAGAAAGTTCGTTATAGGTGCGCGGTGTGCGCGCGCGAGTTTCAAAGGGTGAGCGCGGCAATTTCGGGATCACGCGAGTGCGGAGTTTGCTTTGCGTTCGTGGCGCTGACGCCGGTTTCGCGGAAAGGGAATTTCGAAGAGGTACGTCGTTACTTGAAATTGAGAGTGATGCGTGTGAGAGTTTTATTGGTGGACGGTGGAATACATTTGCATGTGATTTTCAGATGAAAGATGCGTTAATTGTGTCGTCATACTTTCGTTTACGTAATTTTTCTGATGGTAATGTATGTGAATTCGACGGAAACGTCCAATAGTACTTTTATTAAAAAGAGCTCACAACATTTTGTAAGCATTCGTTTGATAAATAGGATACAACGTGAAATTCAAATTTAATATGAAAAGTCCAATGGGTATAACAGAAAAGGAATTTCTTTAAGTCAATGTAGCTTCAAATTGAACAAAGGAAATGTAAAGTATGATCATTAGTAATACAAACGACATTGCCAAATAAACTTTTGAACGTAAAAAGTTATTAACGACACGACCATTTTCATTAATAATCGAGAAATATTTTGTAACCAAACACTAGGAATAAAAAAGAAATGTCAGCAATTACCTGAATCAAGCCTCTCAATCACTCGCGCACACTGTCGCGCGCAAATTTAGAAATTCCTCACCGATATACCCATAAACACCATCACCTCGCAGCACCGCAGAAAAAGTGAAACTGGAATCTCCACTCCACTGCTGCCGAAGCGAACGTGGGAAACATTCAAAAAGAAGGCGCGAAACGACGAGCGCAGCAGCAGCAGCAACAAAACCGGGTTCTCTCGATAGACCCCCCGTGGACTCGACCGCGCATATACACCACCAGGACACACAATTCCACCTGATTGGTCTTCGAAATCCGACATTGTCGGGCTCCTTCTCTCTCTCTCGATCGCTCCATTCCCAAGGTGCACGGATAGGAAGAAAAGGTAAAAAAAAGACAAAGCCCCCACGACAAAGTCGTCCGGTTCGAAGAATCGACGCGCGCAGATAAGCATCGCGTTGCCGATCGTACGAGATTTCACGCGCGGCTCCCGCGGAGCCCAGAATCTCCACGCACACACGCATCGAGGATGCACGCAAAGGAAGAAGAGGTGGGTAGAGAGAAGGAGAGGAAAGAAAAGAAGGCGCGTTCGGCTGCAAATTGATATGTTCTCCTCGGTGGTCTTTGAGGCAGCTCGCTCGCTGCACTAACGACGAGCATCAGAAGCACCGAGAGAATGCATTCTTATATGTATAGAGGTGTGAGTATTCTCTAGAAACGCATGCGAGCGGAGGCAACCGGAAAATTTCATTACCGGCCCCTCTCTCTCTCTCTCTCTCGGTTGGTAATTAATCATTGTAATTGGCTCCCGAGGAGAGCAGCGGCGCAAAAGACACTCGTACGCGCGGGGAAGTTAATTATCTTTCTGATCGGCCAGTGCAGCAGCGGCTTCTTCCTTTTTTCTCTCTCTCTCTCTCGACTCGCGGCGACTTGACGTGACGCTAAATGGAATACAAATGAAATATTAAACGCGGGAGAGGTATATATATATATACGAGGAATATCGCGTTATTTAATTCGTTTTATTCGGGGAAGGCAGTACGACATTTTTTTCTCGGCCCGAAGTCCTTCCAGGAAGAGGAGCGATTTATTCGGGGTGTGTGTATATGTGTGTAAGAGAGAGAAGGAGAGGCGCCAGGAGAATCGCCGTGCTTATTTGAATTTTAATGCTTCTGTCGCCGCGGCTTCGGCTAATTTCTCCGTTGTAAAACGCAGTTGTAAAAATGCCGGAATGTGCCTTTTTGGGATTCCTTTTCCCCCCAGAGAGAGAGAGAGAGAGAGAGAGAGAGAGATCCTTGCGCATATACGGGTTTTCGGGATGGGAGATAAATTAGTCGTATACACGGTCGTTGAAACGCGCGTATCTTTTTTTTTGCGTCGCTGGTCAACAGCTCGTAAAAAGTTTATTTAACAATAAATTACGCTTTAACGCAGTCGAGCGATGAAAAAAATGCTTAACTTTCATTGTTATTTACGCGCGCTTTTAATACAGATACTCCGTGCGCGCGCGAATTAAAGGATAATTTATCCGGGCAAAGATCCGAGGTATCGATTTCGTCGCGCACAATTTGTCCGGACCCGGTGCTATCGGCCCCGCGAATCTGAATAAACAAGACGTTCAACCACTGTCCCGACGAAAAACTGCATCAATATTTTAATCCACAATAATAATAAATTTATTGCCGCATCGACTTCCACGAAGGGCCCACGTCTCAATCCACGCACCGATAACGTCGCAACCGTACAGAAACCTCTCCTCGGACATATGTTAATCGTCGCTTCCGCGCGCTCCATCATCGTAATCGAAACTGATCAAACTCGTAATAAAGAAAAAAGGAAAGAACTCGAAAGAAAACAAAAAACGAGAGGGCAATACTCGAAAAGGGCTTCGAAAGCAGCAGTCGTTCTTACTCGGTGAAAGTCCAAGGCCGCGTCGGTCCTTCCTTCCTCTCGTTCCTTTTTTTTCTCCTTCCTTCCTGCCCCTCGTGTGCGCGCGCGCGCTTACGCGGCCGATTATATTTACATCCCGCGTACACGAATATATCTCCTCATAATTCTGACGTGGTCACGCATACCGCCGCCGCTGCTCGTCGTCGCAGCTGCGAGCTCGAACTTTATTAGCATACCTATAAAAATGGACGCGCGAGCGCGATGTATACACACACACACACGCGTATACGTGCGTATATACAGAGAGAAAGAGAAAGAGCATATAATGGGAAACCATAAATTATATCTAGGACTCGCGAGCGAGCGAGCGAGCCTTAAATATCTCGTAAAGCGCGAGCGCGGAGAGTGGGGGAACTGTATATAGGTGTGTATATGTATAGAGAAAAAAAGAGTGAGAGAGAAGGCACCGGCTAGGGTTTTAATTGTCCGGCGAGCGGTCATTTATCAAAGGGAGGGCGTTACCCGTGTATAGGTAGCTTTCGACTGCCCTGCGTTATAACCCCGGCGCGGAGGGATAATTTCCACCTCACGCCCGCGTTATTAGTGCTCGGGTTCACGCTCGTATTAAGTCGTGCGCTCGCAGGCTGTGGGGGCGATAGATAACGAATTATGGCTTTTTGTTGGTTCTGTTTTGTTTCCCTTTTTTTTTTCTTTTACGTGGACGCGCGTGAATCTAAGGTTCTATATATCAAATGCGTGGTGGCTGAGAGAATTGTCGGGATTGTGAGGTTTTGGGGCGGTGTGTGTGTCATAATCTGGATCGATTATCTTTTTAACCCCTTGTGGATAGTGGTTGGGTTTCACTAGTTTTTGATGGTTTTATTTGGTGTGTTTCCTTTTTGTAATTGATATTTTAGAAGCACGATATAAGCACGGGAAACATTCCTATTTGTAGGCTATAATATATGAATGACGATTGTAAAAAACATGATAATATAAAAGTTTTATAAAAATTGTGGCTTTTTGAGAATCATTAATGTTCCATTGATCGAATAAGTTGTGTTTAAACGTCTAAATTGTCATAGTGTTTTAATTTACTTAATTTTAAGGAAAACCAAAATATATAATCGAAGAATAATAGTTCATTAATATTATTTATATCATTAGCATTAATTGAAAAACTTAATTTCAGAACAATCACTCATATTACGTATGCATTAAAAAAAGTACTACTATATTTTCATTGTACCACAAATCACAAGTGAATTCTTTTGCAAACTGCAATTCAGGTCTTTAATAGATTAGGTCAATCCTTACATAAACCAACAATGCTTACAAGTCGTGGAAAAGGAACTTGCAGCATTACCCTACCCCTGCACACTGGCTCACAGCTCGTCCAAGACCTTTGGATTGATCGCGTGCCGCTCGCGCATTAATCATCCCTCTCGCCTCCTATCTCGAAATTTGTAACTTAACAGCCCGCTCACACACACACACACACACACACACTCTAATCTCCCAGTGAATCTCCCGAAAAGCAGGCCTGGACTCCTCACCTGCCGGTCTTGGTGATGATCATCTCCGTGCCGAGATCGTTGAACTTGTCCCAGAGCTCCTTGGTCTCCAAGTGGCACTCGACCTCTCTCAGCTCCTCCGAGTTGCACATGGGCGGGGCCGGCTGCTGTCGGCGCTTCTTCCTCGACGACACGTGCACCACCTCATCCCCGTCCTGATCCAGCTCCAGGCTGGACTTACGGCGCTTGAGGGGATTGTCGGAGGCGGGCGAGACGCAGGTGACCGGGCCCTCGTCCAGGCTGCTGCACTCCTCGACGTCAACGTCGATCTCCTCGTCGTCCGCGTCGTTGGTCGACTTGTCGTCCGTGGCGACGCTCTCGACGTCGATGCCGCCCACGCTGCCGTCGATCTCGTCCTCCTCGAGGAGGGCCTCGTCGGTGACGACCGTCGCCGTCGCGACTATGTTCACCGGGGATGAGCGCAGTCCTGGAATTTCAAAGGGATTTGGTGTTTAGTGTTGGGTTGGAAAGAGGCTTTTGGTTTCTTGTTTGGTAAACTTTGTACGCTCACTTTCGATAAAGGTGAAATAGTGGAGAATGCACTAATTGGAAATAGTTGCGGTTATAATTATTGTAGTTTATTGTTAACAAGGTATATTATTGTTTGGCTTTTACAAATCATTTGAAATATCAATGTTTCAACGTTATAATTTAAGAAAAAATAAAATTTTACAATTGCCGTTTTAGACACGGTAGAAAAGCGTTTCGAAAAAACACTGATTAAAAGACAAAAGGTAAAAGGATCTCCTTTTTTAAGAAGATCGTTAATATAATACTAAAGCAGGTGTTTTAATTTTAAATATAACTTTGATCTATAAATATAAAAACCTAAAACACACTTTTACTTTAGGATAGAATTAGCATGCTTTTCAGTAGATTTTAGATTATTAGTTCTGTCCGTGCACGCTAGAGCAGAGATTCAAAAACAGGTTATGATTACTTTTAAAAAAGTAACCTCCAACATTAAAATAGCTTCTTTATTTTTAGTAGAATTAGTAGATTCTATACTTTTTATTCATCTCCGTATTCTATTGTAATGTAAAAAAGTTAGATTAAGGTCAACTTATTGTTAGATGATGAAGTAGATACGTCATCTTTTTTATCTTAGAACAATCGGTAGCATCTTTTGAATGAAAGTACTATTGATTTCTATAAAACTTACGTAAACGTTTATCCTAGAAGTATAAATACCCATTATGTAAAAAAATCATAATCGCGCCAAATCGATGACAGTTTAAATATACTACTCGAGACTTATGCAATGCAAATTCATCTTGAAAAATAACGAGGCGCTTTTCGTCGGCGTTGCTATATTATAATCATGATTAATTGATTAATGAAACTTGATAATCCAGAAGATGATGACGCAAAAGCGAGTATGATTTGCATTTCATGAGTTTCATTTCAATGATCTTGGATACGTAGACATTGAGAAATTAGATTAATAGACTTTTTACTCATAAAATATTTCTGTTTGGAATGTGGATTCTGTGGAGAGTTGGATTTTATACACTGTACTAGTAAAACACAAAAATGGTATAAAACTCCTGTGTGCACCGCGCCAGTTATAAAAATCCACGTAAATGTCGCTTTACGCGTAAATAATATTTAATTGCTCGTTCAAAGTACACATTTCAAACAAATAGAGTGCTAATCGTTCGTTATCGGCAGAGAAGACAATTAATCAAGATGAATTGAAGATGTTTCCACCTGACAACAGCCTAGAATTAAAACATAAAACACATCTTTCCCACACACGCACTCCCACACGCACGCGCATACACACCGCCACTAATGACGTGAAAATCAATACACAAAACACAGGTCATTAAAAATCCATCCAACGATAAAAGACACCTCAACCACTCCGCGCGATCAAAAAAGTCCAACAAACGTACAAAATCACACGTCCAACGCTGATCCTCGAGTTTCTTCCGCTACTGCGTCGGCTTATCTAGCCGCTCTCCCGCTAAATCCTCACCGTGTACCAATTACCATATTAAACAATTAAAAAGACGAGAGAATCGCGCGAACACGAGCGATGGGAATCGAGGCAAAAACCAGCAGCAGCGCCGAGAAGAAAAAAAAAGGGAAAGCTCTCGGGGTCCCCGCCAGACGAAACAAGAAAAAAAAGGAACGATAGAACTGCAGCGCGGCCGAGCGCGAACTCAACATCATACATTGCATAACTTCGTACGTGTGGATCTTTTGATCCAATTTGAGATTATACGCGTGTGTGTGTGTGTGTGCATGTATGTATGCAGCGATTCTTATCTGCGCAGGCGCGGTAATTAACGCTAAACACACTCTTGAAATCTGTCTTGCTTTAATTAGCCTCGCGCGCCCTGCCGGAGATCAATTAATTATCCCTGCCATCGGCTATACGCGCGCTACATTCTTCCTGGACTCGCCGTTTGAAATTATCACGTATATGCGAGTAGGCCGCGCGCAGATGCGCAGCGACGATATATAATAATAAGAACAATATATAACGAGCTGCGCGCCGTGTACGCGATGCTCCGCGATGTGCAGCGAACAATGGCCGCGGCGCTGCTGTCAGCAGACGGCAATAAACATATATATATCGCCGCGGTGTGCGCCGTCGGAGTTTTTTTGAGGACGCGCGTGCCACTCGCTGAGCACCGCGAAAACGAAGCTGGACACGTTGACGAGGGAATATGGATTTTCGAAAACGGGACTCGTGATTAGAATGCTAATTGGCGAGTGTCGAGGCAAGGTGACGGAAGAGATCCGTGCGTCGTATTCTGCTTGAGGGATGGGTAAACAAGAGTTTTCTTCTTGTTCTCGGAGTAATGTTTCCATTATATTTCGCGCGTTCTTCTCGCGGTGTCATTTTGAGAGACGGAGTGATATATATGTTGCACGGTAGATTGAGAAATTATATAGTTATTAAGGAATGCTTTTATTAATAATTCATCGGAGTCTAGAGCTCCCGAGTCGCGAGCGATGCTAGAGCTAAATATGCAATGCGAAAATTGTCTAGTACTGAACAATCGGCAAGATTATTCTATAGCATTGTTAAATGCGTTATGAAGTGTACGGCTGAACGTGCCGCTGTAATTTTCGACCGTTGATTTATTCACGTAATGAGACAATTTCTTTAATGTATAGTTGAGTTCTTGAAATTCTAATGCCTAATCTTCATAAAATTATATAATTAAATTGTATGTATGGGTGTTATCACGTCAAGTCGGCCGATTTCTGACGTAATCTATCGTTCTTTTCAAAGTGGACGAAAAAAGCAGATAGTTCCACTATTATTAATTGTGAGAAAATTCAATATACTAAAACTGTATTTTTTTTTCTATTAGTCTAAATGGAATAACGTATTTAAGATCATATAATACCTCGTAAAATCAGATAATCGCGATGGTCAGAAAATATCCTACCATACGTAAACTTGCCCGTGCATTCATACGCTTTTTACTGCTACATTATATCCGCAAAAGCATCGCACATATCAATCTTACTCACGATCATCAGCATCATTCATATCCATAAATTCATAAATCCCACAGCTCGGCGCGAATCGCTGGGAGCTGTAACTCACGCATCTCGTCACCGCGCAACTAGGAAGACACAAACACACACACACGCACATTCCATACCGCATACTTCCAGTGTGCGTCAAACCTCGCGCTTGCGAATCATATAATAATATGCGCTCTACGCTCCAACTCGTCGCGGGCATAAATTCGATAATTTACGCGGCCTCCCCTGCAGCAGCAGCTAGCGCTGATTCAGCGACGACTAATGTTTGTACAACCGTGGCGGAGGAGAGAGAGTGAGAGAGAGGCAACCGGTATAATTCGACACTTCTTCTGGCACGCGCGTTGAATATGCATATTCGTTGAGTGAAAGAAAAAATGGAAGGAGAGAGAGGATCGGGAGTTAGAGTTGAGTTATGATAGCGGGGTTTTTTTTAACCGGATTCGGTCAACGCGAATTCGATACTCGTATAGGTGGGATTTGAAATTTGGATGCGGCCGAGTTCTTGGAGTGTGGAGGTATAATGTAGGAGAGTGTGAATTGGAAGATTGGATTTGGGATGTTGTGAAATTGATACATACAAGAGAACATTTGATGTAAGGTGCAGCTTTACCGATTTTTGATCGAAGAAACGATTTTTTTTTTACTTTTCATAAATATTAGTTTTATATATTTCTTCAAGTAAAATAATTATTTTGAGTTTTGGGTGGATTTTCTTCTGTAAATTGATTGATTTTAAATTCGAAAAAAATTATAGTGTTTTGAACTTAATGAAGTTTTGAATATCGTTGATAGTAACTTCGTAAATTATTATATTTGTAAAAAGAAAACAATTTAATACTGGATTCAGAACAAAATTTATAAAAAAGAATTAAAATAATTCCTGAATAAGTATTATAATTTACTGCTGCAATACAAAAATTAGAGATTTTTCTGAAAAATCCTCCGACCTACATAAATTTTATTCATTCTGCCCGTAATCTTCTCCTTAGCATTCACAACCCAAAATACCAAAAAAGAAAAACCGTATCAAAGATCATCTTATTTTTCCACACACTTATTTAGGCATCAAGGATACTCTCCCATCACTCCCGCATAAATCCCCGAGCATATAAAGCCAGTTTTCCGTATCACGCAACGCGCGACTTATCGATCACCTGCGATTTATCTCTCGCGAGATGCAACATCGCGATATCACACATACACACACATCCGATCCTCGCCCCTTTTGCACAATAAAAGACCCCCATAGCGCAGCAATGAAAAAAACTAGACAAAACTGCGTCTATCAAAAAAAAGAACGAACCAAAAACTTCCACTATCCTTTCGTTATCCTACAATATAGAAAGGACTAAGGAGGAACGACACGGGCTCGTTGATATTAATTAATGACACACGAGAGGCGAAACCTGTTTTCTCCACGGCAGCAGCTGCTACACTCGGAGCGAGAGAATGAGAGAGAGAGAGAGAGAAGAGCCTCGCGTTGTCGCCGCGCGCCACGCGATTATCTAAGGATTATTATATTATGAACGCCCGCGCGGTAGCTGAAGTTGCAGCTTCTGCTAATGGGCACTCGATGTATGTGTGTATATATTTAGCCTGCGGGCGAAGGTGCGCGCGGATTCAGATTCATAAATTTGGATTCGAGCGCGCGTGGGAGTGCACGAGGTGGGTAAGGCTGAATAAGGAGATAAATTAGCGGGAGGTGCGAGGGAGCGGATGGTGGGCTGTGCATAGTAGTCTATGGTGTAATGAACGTCGATTAAGGTTAATTTGTGCAAGGATCGCGCGCAGTGAATCTGCTGCTATGTTTAGCTGATTTTTAGATTTGGCGTGATAATTATGAAAGGTTGAATTTTACTGCTTTAACTCCGAAAATTCTTACAGGGTATATTCCTTATAGTAATAATTGCTGTAATCACATTAATATTCATATTACTATTTTTAGGGTGGGGGTAAAAATTTTGAAAAATAAAAATTGGAAAAGGTAAAATTACGAAAGTGAAAGTTTGGAAATTCAGATTAGGAAATAAAATAATACCTACAATGAAAATTTGGAATTTAAGATTTAACGAAAGGGAAAACATAGAAAAAATAAATGTATGAAAATAAATTATTTTGAAAAATAATTAATTGGATAGAATGTAATTTTGAAAAATTAAAATTGAAATTCTTTATTTTTATTGAATTCTTGACAATTTCTTTTAAAATAATAATTATCCTTATACTTAAAAAATTGTTATTTCAAAATTTATTTTTTCAAAATATATGGTTTATAAAGTGTTGTTTTCGTAATTTTATACTTTCATAGATTAAAATTAAAAAAAATTTTAATCAAATATTTTATTTTTCCAATAATTTTGTTTTCATAAACTAACCTTTCCATAAATTTAAATTCAAAATTTTTTTATTCATAATATTTTTCAAAAATTTTACCCCCACCCCTATTTTTACTATAAAATTTGTATAAAAAATCTAGTACGAAATAGTAATTTGTACTATATTATTTTGTTGAAACTAATACTGCAAAAATATAATCTTAAATAAGTAATTATAGAAATCTATGTTCAAATTGTAACATTTGTTCTTAACAAGCAGAAGAGCAAAGATAATTATGCTTACGACGTAAGTAAAAAGTAACGAGTCAATCATGGCAAATTTCTAATGCAGGTAGCGTCTCCGCAATCACTCTAAACAATGCAGCCAATACCTCCACATCCTCGCATTAAGAAGCATACATTTATACCCCGCTTCTCAACAGCGCAATTAAAAACTCTCTAACGCAGCTGAAAATCGCACTTAACGCTCCTCTCTCCCCCCGTGCATCCACCTTGCATCCCCGGCATTATATTTTCCGTTCTCCAGTCCGATCCTCTCCGATCTCCGCTCGCTCCGCGCTGTGTGTGTTTCTCGGCCTCGTATAAAGCCAGCGAGTATCGGCGATTACGCGCACATATATTTGCAGCTGCTGCGCCTCGTAGCCATTACGGCGCGCCACCGGTGCGGCTACTACACCTCGGCTCCGTTAAAGGGGGGCATTGTAGGCAATTTGTATCTCCTTACGGGAGCTACCGAGGCCTTGTCGCAATCATTTTCTCCGCGGAGGAAAACCGCGCGCTTTGTGTATAGGAACACGCACGCGCACGCGCGACTGCGGGAATTAATCGGTGGTATTAATAATAAATGCGATTTAATGACGTCGCGCGGGAAGCTGGAGTTGGGAATATATATAACGCGCGAAGCGTACAATTAGGAGAAAAAAATCCGTGGAATAGACGGGATTCTGCACGGGAATGTACGCGTGTGTGTGTTTATAGATATAGACCGTGGAGTTCGTTCTAAATGACTTCGGCCTCGAGAATAATATTTCAATTTGCAGCTGTCGAGCTGTGAGCGCGAAGTTCGCTTCGATGGAAAATTAATAATCTCGAATCTTTTTTCTTTCTCTCTTTCCTTTAAAACACACAAACGCGCGTCGAGCCGAGAGAAATATACGTATTTGCTTTGAAGAGCGTCATCGGGGTATCGATTTCTTGTATACACTTGGGTATTGAGGAATGTAGTTGGTACCTGGAAGATTTTAAGTGCACGCCTGCTTAATGGGGTGATTAACTACTGAAGTTGCTGTTTTTCTCGCAACATTAATGTCAGAGATGTAACTTGAGCACTTTTTTGAAAAGTAAAAAACATGATCCATTGGAGATATTATTTACATTTGAAAAGAGGAAAAGTATATCGCTTTTTCTATTTCCATTAGTTCGTGAAATGTCTCACTCTCGTGTCAAGTTCTTGTCGAAATTACTACGTGTCGTGATCGACTCTGATGTAAACCTCGTATAATATCATGGTCATGATCCATACGCAGTATAAACTGATGTTCTACTGATAATAATAAAATATAGAAATATTTCTTGGAACTAACAATGAAATAAACTAATAATACATCATAAGTTTACTATTCCTTCCATAATTATAGCAGAACTTACAAAATGACGACTTGTTAATTATACTAATTTATCAAGAATTAACTCTATAATTTCTACACCGTAGGGAAAATCAACGTTCAAAACGCCTTCATCAAGCTCCATTCAATCCTTCAAAATAATCAATTCTCCACCATCCATACATCAAAAGCTCAAGTAGTAAACAATCCTGGAACTATTTACGGCCCATTCGCTCTCATTCGCAATATAGAACGGAAACCGCACCCACACACACACACATTCGCCCATCCGAAATACACCTTCGACTAAATCAAACCATCATCCACCCAACAAACTCCTCGATCGCGCCAATTCCCCCGAAACGTCTCTATCGCGCGCGGCTGCTCCGAAAATAGAGTCTTTCCGCGCGGGGGCGCAATATCATCCGGCCATTAAATCGCGCGCGCGCTCGATAAAGGAAAAAAGATCCGGGGCAGAGGCACGAAATCGAAAGCTGCGCCGCCGGAACGTGACTCTCGGGCCGGAAGTTGGCGTGGGAGAAAGAGAGAGAGAGAGGGAGAGAGTTGGTGGGCACGCGCTCAAGAATTTTCGCGGATGTTGATGCGAGAGATCTATCGTGGGCTATTTGGATTTTTGGCAGAGTGGCGGTTAATTATAGATGCTTGAGATCGGTGCAATTGATTCATGAGGCTTGAGCGCTTTTAAATGAGGTGAATTTACGCGGAGGATTCGAGATTTCTATGAATGGAGATATTTATAATTTTATAAATGCAGTTGAATGAAGGCATTTTATTGTGTTTTTTAATTGTTGAAAATTAACACTTCTATAATAGCCGACTAATCATTCGAATTGCGTATAATTTACAGATAAACTGTAAGGAATTCGTTCGTGCACATATCAGCAAGATTTACTCGAGTTTAAATCAAAAGTATATTTGTACATTTCAAATCTTGTAAAATATTTTCATTTCCACAATGCCTTGTGATAATTCAAAACCAGAAAGAATAATTATTACGATGACGATCTATAATTTGTTATTAGAAAACAAACATAAAGTAATTTTAATAATGTCGAAATCAAAATGTAATAAAGTAATAAAAAGAGATCATAATATAAATTAAATATAAATGTAATATAGATATTTTTGTAATAATATTCATAATAAGTATCTTACAAGAACAACCAGAAATTAAGTTTATTGAAAAATCCTTCTAGCGATTATTATCTCGTTAGTATTTGACAAGATTCGAAGATAACTGCGAGCACTCCTGATTGAAACTTCACCCAAGCCCACCGTGCACACCCAAATTCCACATGCAACGCAAAATCCTCACAATCCCCAAATAAAACTCGAATCTCCATAACCCCCGTCGATCCACCGATAGCCTAAACGATCACTTCAAAGCCATTAATAAACCTCTCACTCTCACTCTCTCTCTTCCTCCCATAACCACATCAACACAGAGCTGCAGCACACGAGTGTCAAAAAAAGATCGCGGCAGATGGACCCGTCGATACTCTCCCGAATTCAGGCCTACATATACTCGCACTCAGCGCCTTTCGCGCGTGTGCCGCACGTTCGACGCGCTGCACGTGTGCATCTGCGATCGCCTCTAATAATACCCGGGCGTGCTCGTGAACGCAAAAAAGGGCTGTGTTTTGCGCGCGCGCGCGCGCCTTTAATCGAGGCCTTCGTGCGCCGATGATGAAATCGAAGAAAGTCTGCGGCCAGCAGCGGCTCGCGTGCAGCGCGGGATAAAGACGATGAGCGAGAGGGTTATTTTTATAAATGCGCGCAGACCGTCGATTTGGGCTTTTACGATTATGCGCGAGGCAGGAAAAAGTTACTTCAATTTTATTGTGATCGTAAATTTGGTGGCTCGAGTGCGCGAGGCGATGGAAAATTAGGCTTCTGGATGATATGGATTTATGGGGATGCGAGAGTAAGAAGCAATTACTCGTACGGTGGTCTATTTTTGTATATTGTAGGATCGGATGCGATCAAAACACTCTTTAAATGAAAGAAATATCAGCGCGACAAACTAGTAATCGAATGCTGTATTAAAACCCATAAATTACACTTCTGCGACCGGGTATCTGATTAGTAAATCCATTTCCAATAAACGAATCCAGTATCAAGGAAAAAGGAAGAATAAACAGCGATGCAGGCACTAATGCAACCATTAATTGCCTCGCACCGCAACCGGAAATAAGATCATTCCCGCTCTAAAAGCCCAGCCGGGGGGTAACCATATACAGACAAAAGCAAATAAAACGCGTTGTTAGCCACGGGAGAAAAAAGAGAAAATCCTAACGGTCCGGCACTCTTATACACCAGCGCTGTGTGGTCCACCTCGTCTCTATTCCTCCACCAACGTACACACACAGCTCCAGAAAAAGGCCCACAAAAGTCTCCCCATATCCCTCGCCGAGAAAAACATCGGAACCTCCTCCGTTCCCCTCACCACGCCAACGCCGAGGTAAAATCGAAGGATGGCGCAGTCGGTGGCCGCGGCGCAGGTAAATCGCCGCCATTCCGGTAAAAGCCAAGCCACTGTACAGCACCGAGCCGCCACCATGAACGCGGCAATATAACAAGCGCAATAAAATTTACACCGGCGCGCGAGCAATTATCTGTCGTAACGCGCCTGCGCTTTACTTTAATGGCTCTATTCTTTCATAATCCACCGGGCGATTCGATGCTGCACCGACTTTCTTGCTGGGATACATAGGCACGGTACATAAGCGGTTATGTGTGTGTGTGTGTGTGTGTGTGTGGCAGCCCCTTTTCCGCCTTATTGCCAAATTGGCCATTGTTTCCAGACGATAAAGCCGTTAGCGCGCGAGCCGCGCTGCAGTTTTCAGCGCTCGATCGATCGTAAATTTCTGTATCGGAGGATTGAGCGTGTGGGTGGGTTTGGGTTATATAGGAGGCTGCGAGAGGGCGATATTGGCTTTCAGCGCGCTTTGCATAATTTCGTTTTGGCTGGTGTAGTGGCCTAGTGCTGTCGCGGAATTTAGTCGAGGTCGTAGCGCTGGGGGATAATTAGGCGGATATTCTGCTTTATGGGAGTATTGCGGCGCTTCGAGTGCTCGTGGTTTTAAATTTTTATTGCTAGAGGCTGCAGTGTAAACAGAACTTTTATTATTATTAAAGGCTGTTATTTATTGTCTTTTTCCTGTTGAGAGGTGTTCGTTTGCGTTCCGAGAGTAGAGAAGGTGGCAGTGCAATCGTGGTCAATTGAGTAGAAAGCTTGAGAATTGTAAGTTGAACAAACTTTCTTGATCTTGAGATGTCTTTTTCAGAGTCATTAGTTTTGCTATCAAGACATGAGTCATTAAAATATTTAATATTATTTCAAAAGAATAATACAATAATAGTACAAAAAATCGGTACATTTCCATTGTTTAGTCGTTACTAAAATATTTGAATTAAACTGCATAGGAAAGTATAGTTACAGTTCATCGTTACAGTGAAAGACGACATGGCTATATATAAAATACGTCTTTCTTCAAGTTCTTTTACAATATAAAAACTTACACTTGATTCCCAATGAAGCTATATTAGATTAAAAACTTATTTACGCAGAAAATAAAGTTTCAAAAATAAAAATCGTTGCAATGATTGCTTCTAAATCATGCACAGAATAAAAAAGAGTAGTATAACCCCTACTCGATCATCAATTAATTTTCTTACAACGTGCATTACCCCACAGAGCTTCAACAAATTAAAAAGCAAACTAAACATTAATGAAAAAGCTGATTCACCCAACCTAACCTCAATCACCCCACACCAAATACAAAACTCACATCTTAATCCACGAAACCTCCAGAAAAAGCCCAACCACCTATCCCCTCATCCTCAATCCCCTTGCACCCACTCTCTCTCTCTCTCTCGAAAACCCCAACTCTCAGCGCTCACCACCAGCAGCACTTGTCAATTAAAAAGTATTTCGCGTATATATATCCGGACCGGGGGCGAGCGCGAGCTCGACGCGACGGGGTGGTCCGGGAGCGCGGTTCCCTCTCGCTGGCGCTCTTGGCGCGGCGCGGCGCGCGCTCTCGTTTCCGATTCGACAAGAAATACGAGCTGCGAGCGCAAGAGTCAGTTCCTCCTCTCCCGTGTCTCTCTTTCTCTCGGCGACGCGCGCGACCACCCAGAATATCCTGTCACCAGCCGCGAGGGCAGCAGCAGCGTGTGTGTGTGTATATGTGTGTGCGTTAGGAGGACCGCCGGGCCCCGCAATTTGTTACCCACCGAGGAGCCCTCTTTCTCGCTCCTTCCCTTTTTCTACGCTCTTCTTCTACCACCGAGTCTCTTCGTTTTCTTTCTTTCTTTTTTTCGGTTGGATTGCCACTTTTTGTGGCTGCGGGGAAGAGGATGCTGTGGCACACTGTGCTGCGTGTGTGTATAGTGGGAGAACGAGAGAGGGATTGTTAAGTGCGTGAATGCAGCGATGATGCAACGGGGGATTCGGGTGTATTGTGACAGTTCGGAGGAAATAGTTGTCAGATGGGGAAGCTGCTTGGGTTCTTGGGATTGCACTTGGCCGCTGCGGGTGTTTTGACTTTGTTTCAGGGGTTCTATTCACGCGCGAGGTGAACACATGTAGGCAGAGTTTTTGCGCGTGGTTGATTTTTTGCGGGCAAGTAGCTTTTATGGTTGCGAGAATTGGTGTAGCGTAGGATTGATCTTGCGGAAAGACACTCGATTAAGTGTGATTTGACACACGTACTCTGCTAAAATAGAGTATTCTTTAAGGTGTGCAACGTTAAAAGTGCCAAATTACTCTGAATTTGAGCGTAAGCATTCAATAAGTGAACATTTATTCTGAACGGATAGTTTTAATAATATTGGAAAAGCAATATGATAAGCTATTTGAATGATTATAAAAATACGTACATATCAGAATATAATAAGCTATTTCAATGATTATAAAAATATGTACATAGCAGAATATAATAAGCTATGTAAATGATTATAGAAATACGTACAAAGCAGAATATAATAAGCTATTTCAATAATTGTAGAAATCCGTAGATTACTAGAAGCTACCTATAAGTAGACATGTATTTTGTCTGAATAAATAAAGGATTGTTCTACTGATTTAATATACGGAGACAAGCCAACTTAGTTTAAAGCGATAAATTATGTTTTAGAAACATTAAAACAAACAGTGTTCGTTGGTATGATTGAAAGAGATGGTCGTTTATATTGTAAATATATTGGATTTATATAGTATCTACTTTACTTGCTACTGCATTGATCACTACAAAATGGCTAACGCCACGCCGGGCCGACGGCACCGCACTTGCATCGTAACGAAACTTCCAAGTTGCAAAAATAACGTACAAAATGTTCCTGCGCCTTTAAAATACTCATCTACTGAATATTTAAACAATCAAAAACTTAACATTTCTCAAATATTCAGTTTAATTTATATATTTTGTGTAAAAACGTCAATGCAATTGTCAACCGCTCTTCAAAATTCGATAAATTTAGTATGAATACGTTTTCTCAGTACATTTGTATCATGGATCTTATTAATTATTCGCAGTTATCAGATAGTCAATATTGAATCAACTAGAAATTCATTCGGTATCTAAGAAAAAACTAGTAGAACTTCTAGTAATATCTGACTAAAAGCAATCCTCGTCATATTTTGCAGAGAAAAACAAGTTTTATTGCAACTAATAAAGCATTGATTCAGAATTTGAAATAATTTGGTTAGATTTTAATACTAATGAACATTTACATCGTAAGATCCAGTATTACTTAATCTACTGTTTTATCCACTATCTATAAAGATTTTCCAAATTGTCTGCTTCAATAACTGATTGTTTGACAAATTCAGAACATTTTAAACTAGCAAGAATAATGATTGCTACTTAAATATGAACATTTAAAAAAAAAGTAATCAGCATGTACTGAACCCATCAAACAGAACACATATGCTTTTCGTTACACATTCAAACAAACCCAGCAGTGTAAAACAACAATTTAAAAATCAAATTCTTCAACAAAACTATTCTTAAACGAACATTCTCTCGCTCGAATATGACAAGCGTTCAAGTTATACCTGCAAAATTCTAACCATCAACCATCCAATCCACAGCCAGGATCATTCGCAGGAATATCTCACGCACAACTCCAATCGTTCAAACCCCGCAAAGAACTCCATCCGCGAATCAACAAAACCAAAACCAAAAAAACCCCCACACACAGATACACAAAGAGACGAAGCAGAAAACTCTACTCACTGTGATCGACGAGCGTCGGACTGGTGGCCTGGACGTACGATCCTCTGTTCCCTCCGCACTCCAAGGCCGTGCTCGCGGCCGCGGCCGCGTTACCGGCGGCCGCCGCCGCCGCGGTCAGACCCTGGTGCAGGTGGTATACGTGTCCGAAGGACGGGCCCCTCGGCGCCATGATCGCCGCGATGCTGAAGTCCGTGGCCTTGTTGCCGCGCTCGCCCTTCGTCGTCGGCATCCTCTCGCTCCTCTTTGTCAATTCGCCTTCCTTCTCCTTGTCCCCCCGCGAAGCGCGCGCCGCGCGATATATTCACCAGCTGCCGCGGCTGCTCCCGTCGAGGAGTAGGTGGCCACACCCGCGCACTCGTGCGGCGCCGGCTTCGGCGCGCATGTATATCAGGGCGCCCCTTTGCTTTTACGTAACGGCCCCCCGTGAGACGCGACGGACAAGATGGAGTATATATATATATCTTATACGCCCGCGAGTGTCTACAAGAACGTCACGCGAAGCGTACGCGTACAAGTATCGTAGTGAAAAGAGGATAAGCACACTGTGTATGTACCGTGAACGCGAAGCGCTGCGCAGCGGTAGAAAACTTATACAGCACCAGCAGCAGCGGCAACACACAACGCGTCTGCGCTGCCCGACTTCCCGAACTCCACTGGCCTCCTACTCCTCATCCTCCCACGATCCACCGACCCCCACTCTCTCTCTTTCTCTCTCTCTACGCGCGGTACATACCCAAGCGCCTCTTCTCTCTCTCTCGCTCTCGTGCTTCTCGATAAGCGCGATGCGCGCGCAGCCTCGCTCTCTCTCTCTCCCCTCCTCTCCGCGTAAGTAGTAAAAGGCGAGTTGGCAGCGAAGGAGGCGTGGCAAAGCGTAGCTCGAGAGAGAGAGTGGGATTGGAGCGGGTGTGGACGAGGGGGGGTGGGGCGGGAAGGCAGAGGGCGAGCGCCGGGCGCCCATGGAGACGCGCCGGCCCCGGAAAGAGGCCGGCCGTACGGAGCGCGGGTATAGGAGTGCGAGGGGACACGCCCACCCCGCGTGCCCCCCACTCGGCGGATACCCGAGCGAGCTTATCGAGTGGCGGATACGGGATGGTTGGATGTGCCGGGTGTTATCTCCGTTGTCTCGCGAGGCTGGTGGAGAGGAGTGTGCGTGGTCGTGGCTTTGAGAGAGCCTTTGTTTGAGTTTCGAAGGGGGGTGTAGTCGGGGGATGGGGGGTTGGGTGATTTTTGAGGAGCTGCGTGGGTGGAGAATTTTTTTCTGCGTTTTTACACACCGCGCGACGCGGGTTTGTAGGTAACGGGAGCGTTGTTATTTGGCAATGAAGGTGGAAGCGAGACTCCGCTGAAACATAGGTGTAGACACTGCATAGGTATTAGTGAACGAGTTTCAAAGAGAGAAAGAGAGAGAGAGAGAGACTTTGAAAGAGATCGATCGACGCGCTCTCGCCGCTGGCAATGTGCTAGCTCGCTCGCGGCGCTATGTAGCCCGTCGCTGCTGATGTCGCTGAGGGTTGAGAGAGAATGGAGGATAAGAAGACAGAGGGGACGAGGCGCTGGAGGGATGCGAGAGCTGACTCGGTGCTGGTGGTGTGATGTGATGGAAAGAAAAAGAAATGGGAGAGAAGAAAGGTTTTTTTCGCTCTGCTGTGGTGAGATGGTCGGATGGAAGAAATGGTGGAGACGAGGATGCTGGATGCCGTGGGGAGAGGTGTGAGAGGAGAAGGAAGAAGTAAGGATGGACTTGGGGGGAGGGGTGATGAGGGTATAGGGTGGAGTTGAGAGAGTGAAATGTTTACGGTTTGCAGAGAATATGTAGTAAGGCCTTTTTGAGTGAATAATCATTACATTTATTAATTGTTTACTCGAAAGAATACACTTTTATACTCTTTGTTTGAGTAAAAAGTTGACTTAAAATTTGGTAATTATTCAGAGAAGTTGATGTGATAAAGGTGGCTTTCACCTTCTATCAATAAGAGTGAATATTTCACTCGTTTAGATTTAGCGTGTAAAGGCGTAGTATAGAATTCAACTAACACTGCAGTTAAACACAATTTACTTTGATAAACCAGATGTTTTAGTACGATAATTATTTTTATGTAATGTTAAATAAATACTTTTAGTAAACACAAGTGTTTATAATAGCAACTTAATGACTTTAAAACAAGAATATTTTAAATTAATTTAATTTTTCATGATTTTCTTTTAATTCTTAATTTTTGTTATTTAACTTAAGAAAGTATAGTGAATAATAATTATTTTCAGTATACATATTACTGAAATCATCTTTGTCGTTGTTACTACATAATATATAAGTAATTTACTTGAAAAAACTCTAATTCTATACCGAATTCTATACTAAAAAAATAGTGCTTTCAAAGTAACAGACGCTTTTCTTATTTTTCTCAGTGAAGAGAGAAAGCAATAAGCATATAAAGTTTGAAACAAAACGCCAAATGTCCTTATGTGAAATATTTGAAAGGAAAAGCAATAAACCTTTTCTAGAACAATATTTCACTCCACGCTTCACTGTATAAATAATGTTACTAAACTTTAACCAAATTTTGTAATTACTCACCCAAATAGAGTGTGAATTTTACGCCAAAAAGGTTGTAAAGCATTTGCTCTCAAAAAGAACGAACGTTCCACTCCCCAACTTCCATCATCAATAAGTGAGTACAAAGAAAACGACGCCGATGTATAAAAAGCCAGGAAAAAAGCACCAAGAACAGTATGTAAATTACGGAAAATTTATATATCGAGCTCGGTTGCGCGAGAGGGAGCGAACACCTCGACCGACGGAGGGTGCAGGATCATACAGGGGGCGGTCGGCTGCTCGGAGCACGGCACGTGTATATATATAGCCTGGCTCTCCCGGGATTCTGCGCCGTATCGCCGCGGGCGCTAATAAAGGCATACATTCGCGCCCGTCGAGGGCTCGCCGCCACATCGCGCTCTCCGCTCGGTAATCGGGTGGTTACGGATCTCCCGAGCCATGGCTGACGGATACGTCTCGACACTTCGACGGCTGTGCAGCTGTACAGCCGCGAGGGGGGGGGGGGGGGGATGTATCGCCGAGGCTGCGCTGATCTGCGCACACGCGACGAGGGTAGACTGTATAGACGGGAGATGCGTGGAATGTGGCTTCTTTTTTAGTTAGCGTTGCGAACGAGTGAGAGGCTTTTTGAACACTGAAAAATGAGATGCTGCTGCTTGATGGTTCTTTTTCTATTTTAAGGATTTTGATGGATGCGTTGTAGCCAAATATTTAAATAACTTTCTTCAATGAGGGATAAATATTTGATTCTTTTTTAACGACTAGATTCATTGCTGAGCAGAAAGTTCGTCTTATACAATTTGTTTTAATTTTGAATTTAGTTAAGGAAACAACATTAAGAAAGAAGAAGAAATTGACGAACAGAATATATGTTATTGTTGTAATAAATCATGCTACACAACAGTATACGTTCTGAGGAAGGATAAGCAATTAATGTAATAAATATTGTTTTATTAAAAACTAATTAATTTATAACGAGCGAAGCTATGACGAATGCAGAAAATAATTATAAAATATATACAAGTAATGTAAGGCAGAGTGACATGAAGCTGGTAGTATGTATGAATACCACATTATTTATTGTAAATTAAATATGTAACATAATCAATTTTAAGGTGCTCAAACATCTTGTGGGTATTTTTTAGAAAATATCTTTTGCAAATATTCTATTTAATATTTAATTTTTACTGAGTATCCTATAACATTCTTATTAAATGAAATTTATCACGCGACCAGCTCAAAATTATCCTGCTTTACAGTACCGCAAAGCGGGGTAATTTTTAGCTGGTGAGGTAAGCCAAACAGTAAAATTGTTCCAACAGCTTCCTAAAAATCAAATTTCAAAAATATATCTGCAAACAGTATTTTTTTACAAATACAAGATATTCGAATATTTTAAAATTTGTTATGTTTTATACTTAATCAACAATGATTAAATAAAACATTATGAATACATAAACTATTTTAAAACAAAGAAGTATTATTAGCATTTATTAAAAGCACAAAATAAATCAGTCATAACAAAAATATCTCAATATTATGTAATAGTATAAAGTATTTATAGGATTTCTTACTGTTTACGGTATTAACAGCAATTTCCATCGTAAATACCACTCAGGAAAGTCGCATCTCAGCAGGTCCCACTTTGTCTCCTCTCAATCCCAAAAAATAAATCCCCTCAAAATCATCTCAAAGACGCTCGCTGCACCGTATAATTTACTCACCCGCGCGCACCTCAAGACCCAATCCCCCGTAATATCCCCGCCTCCGAGCAAAGCGTTCACGGTCAATTTACGCGACCATTTGTCAAACTCCGCGTCTAATCCCGCTCGGCCAGCGCCTCCAAAAAGCACACGAGAAGTGGATTACCGTGTCACGAACGAACGCCGCGCGTTAATTGGATTAACAAACGCTCCACGCACAAAAATCAGCTCCATCCACGTGAAAAAAAAAACATCCACACCGACTTTTCCGAACCTTCGTAGACCCAAATATTTGGCCGATCGCGCAGCTCCAGCTCCACAGACACAGAGACACAGCTCTATGCAGCTCTCGAAGAGCGTGAATAATCCGTTTTACGGCCCCCGGGCCCGGCAAGACAGGTAGCCGCCTTTCTGCCTTTGGGTCAGCAGCGCGCGGAGTCCTCGTGCCCCCCCAGCGAAGAGCACCGAAGAAGAAGAAGAAGAAGAGGAGTCTTGGGCCTTCTTCCCGCGTGTCCCGCTGACCCTGTCGCGGTCATAATTCAACGGAAATTTACAACTGCGCGAGCGAAAGTGCTCCGCTCCGCTGTGCTATACTCCGCTCTGCTCTGCTCCGCTATACAAATGCGTGTGTACAGTCGTCGTATCAGTGGTAGCCATGACTGCAGTTTCGAACACCATCATCGCTTGCGCCCGAGCTTTCGGCGAGGTTGCGGTGACGTCGGTGGGCCGCGGCGATTATAAATTCCGCTCGGATTTTGGGTTAAGGGAGACAGAGAGAAAGCTTTGACATTGTTGTCGAGGCAGCGGGGGGTTGTGTGTTGCGGTGTGGCGCGTTGCTCGCCGAGCGAAACCTGTGGGATTCTGTGTGGGGCGGCCAAAAAATCATCGACTGTCGTAAAAGGAGGTATCATCGAGCGCCGTAAATGCGGATTGCGGATGGGAGGTGCGACGGACTGGTTGCGAGGTGGTTGACAGTGGTTAGCTTGTGGGAGATCGTAGGGTGTTTATTGGAGGAGGTGGGATTTATGAGGATTGTGGGATACAGAAGTGCGGTGTGGTTGTAATAATGAAGCTAACGTGCCTTTTTATAATATATTGATTACCGAAGGTTCCTTTTATATATACATGAATAGTGAATTTTTTTTGTCTGCGATTTATAAATAATTGTTTTATAAAAGTGGTTAATGGGTTATATATGATACTTTTATAAGAAATATCATTTAAAGGATTTATAGAAAAATGTGTATAAAAATATCTGTGCAATTAAATTAAAGTATTTTCGTGCAATTCGATCACATTTATCTCTGAATCGATGGCTAAAATTAAATAGAATATGAAATATAAAATATTTATATATAATTGAAAAATATGTAGTTGTAATGGAGCAAATTTTCTTTCAAATGTCCATAAATACAAAATCTGAATTCACAGACTTTTTTCATTACCCATAAGTATTGGTAGAAATAATGTTCCAAAATACTTTTTGTACGTTTTTCTTAGAAATATGTTTGCAACAATGTGAACATAATAAATTTCTTATTATTTGCAAAAAGAAGAACTAGAGATTGAAGGATCCAATTTATTTTGTTGATATTAAATTGTATATTTTAAATGTAGATCAATAGCAATGAGTTATGTGGTTAATAAATATCAAATAAAACAAATATTCTGACTTAATAGAAAGAAGTGTAAAAAAGTCACACGAAGAATATCTTCACAGAAATACGAGTATTATGACTAACTAGTAATTTATTCAGGAAGTCATTCACGTGGACATAAGAAATTTCCTAATGCAAAGCAGCAGCACCTCACACTTTATCCAAGCCTCCGAGATAAATTTCATAATAACTCTATTTTTCCATCTCAGCTCATAAATACGCGCCTTATAAAACCGCCCATTTCCTCTTGGGATCCAAAAATCGACGCGCGCGCTCCCGGGAAAACGTCGACATTCCTTCGGCGACGTAATAAATAGGATGAAATATACACGGATAAACCGCATACAGAAAAAAAGTCGAGATCCTAGCGCTGGATTTCGAGTGTTTGATGTATTTAAGTTTATGGATGCGTCATCGCCGCGTCCGTTTTATACGAAGTGACAAATATTTAATAAATTTCGAAGCTCCTGTCGTCTATCCTTGATCAAAATTGAAAAGAGTGTATAATAATATGGACTTTTATGGGAACTACAAGAAGAAAGAAAAATAATGATTTATTTGTTTTACAGTTATATGTTTTGAGTGATTCTAAGTATATTAGTATATGTATTATTATTTAAAAATTTTAAAACCTATTCTTTGACACTGATATGTCGATGATCTATACTGTTTCTGCGTGTAGAATGTTGATCATATTATTCATGTTAATTTGAGATTAAATGCGAAAAGTTGCGCAAGTGATTATGAAAAGACTTCGAGAAATCGCATTCAAATCATATAACCAAAACACATACAAAATTTAGACTATACTACTACAAATAAGTAACAATGTTTCATTATATTATAGAATTTTAATTCCACCCCAAAAATCTGAAAAAGTAGTCACTGAAGTGAGATTTTTGCTCTGAAAATTTTAAAGAGTACAAATATAAAACTCATTCTCTTATAATGAATACAGTAGAACTATTTCGTGACACGCATACTTTATCATAATGTGACATCAAATCGTACACCCATAATACCCAGAAGAACCACCCATATAATAAGGCAATGAGGACCGTTAGAGTAGTATCTCGATCAATCAAACGATGCGCGCTCAAGAGAAAAGAAAGAACGAGAGAGAGAGAGAGAGAGAGAGAGAGAGAACGAAATAGAGCAAAGAAGAAGTCTCTCTCTCTCTCTCTCTCTCTCTCTCCCGGGTGCTTTAGTCAACGTTTAAGGACCCTCGGAGGTCCTCGATAGATTTACGGCGTGTGTTTAGGCACTGCTTCTCGAGCCCCCCTCCCTTCTCTCTTCTTCTCCCCCACCACGCAGCCTCCTTTATTATACTAATTTCTCTCGGGCACGTCAAAATACACCTCGAGACTTGACTTTCTCCCGACCATATATACTCCACCGCGTACCATCATGCGTACACCTCAGCACTCAACTGTGCTCCGCTGTGCTCCAAGATGCTCTGCGGTAAGAGAGACAACCGCAGTGAAAGACAGAGAGAGAGAGGATTTCCCATCTCGCTGCTTTCTTTTTCGAGCACGGCAGCAGCAGCGACGGAATTCTATTGGCCACGCCGCGGGTGCCCCCGTCGCATAAAAGGGCCACGCTCGGTTTTATAAAATGTATATATGAGAGAGACGCGACCGCTGGCTTCTTCTCCCCCCGCATGTGCTGTGTTCCCTGTGCGAGTGTGCAGGTATGGGTTATGGCGACGCGGGGCTAACGCGCGGAGTGCGCGGCACGATGGGTGCACGAGAGTGGAGAGACGTGTTGGGTAAAGTCGCGGTTGGCGAACAAAACACGATGCGGGAACGACGGGGCTGCGTGTAGGTATTGGAGGACGACGAGTGTTGCTGAATTGTGGAGAGAGACGGGTACACGAGTAGGTGTGGTTGATTTTATAGAGTTGACTCGGTTTCGTGTACGTACGGGGGGAGAAGTGTGTAGGGTTGAGGAGATGGATTGGAGCTTTGATTAGATGACTTTGTAATGTGCAGTGAATGTTTAGTTTCTTTAGTGGATTAAGAAAGATTTAGCTTTTGGAACCATTTTTCTGATTCGTACGATTCAGGAAGGTAAATGTACTTAAGGGAATATGATGATACACTGAAAAAAATTTTTGTTAAATCTAAGTAAACGTTTCCTTTAATCGTACTAAGAAAAGATTTACTTAAATAAAGTAAATATTTCTTAAATTTAGTAAATATTTATTGAATTGATGAATACCTGTCTAAACATAATTAAATATTTACTATTATCAAATAAATCTTTTCTTAGTATGATTCAAGGAAATGATTACTTAGATTTAACAAATTTTTTTTTCAGTGTATGGAATTAGAAAATTAATTTTATAAATGTTTGCAATTTTGCGAGTTGTTTATATATCGACGGCCCTTAGGAAGACTAGCTAGAACATTTCAAACTGCCTCGAAGAGTACCACATTTCAGCATTTGTCACGAAGAGTAGCACACTTGGAAATCTGCCACGAAGACTAGTACATTTCGTCATTCTGCCACGAAGACTAGTACATTTCACCATTCTTCCATTAGAACTAGCACAATTCACCGTTCTCTCGTATATGTAAATGAAGTTGTACTGATAAACTGTCGTCGAGACGAGTAGATTCTTTTTTATCGGGTTCGGGTCGGGTACTAGATCCTTTTGGTACTCAAAAAATTATCGGTTTACCCGAGAAATTCAGGCTAACCGAATAAGTAAAAGTATCCTGAAAAAATCAGGCGGCAGAAAATCGCCAAATGTGCTAGTCTTCGTGGCAAATTTTCAAATTTGCTAGTCTTCGAGGAATTATCCTGAAAAGCGCTAGTCTAAGTGGGAAAATTGCGAAATGTGCTAGTCTTCCTGGGAGGTTTCCAAATGATCTTCATGGCAAACGCCGCAAACGTGCTAGTCATCGTAAGGACCATCGATTAGGTTATTTACATAAATATTTAATAAAGATTAGTGATTTATAAAGTAAAAATATTTTTATTGATAAGAAAAATGTTGTTGTTTTACTAAATTTGTCTGACCCGTTAGTAGTCGATCACCGATTATTACTTTTCAGTTCATTTAAGGCACCGCACAAAAAGTAAACGTTCATCGATTTAATACTAAACAATGTGATTAATCGCAAAGTAAAACCAAATTTTACGTTTAAGTAGTAAAATATAACGGTGTCCGGCTACTTAATAGAGGATGGGCGACTATTTGTATCCTATCCCAGTTAGTAGCTTTCATGCAAGAAATTTTATAATTTCTTGAGTTTCCTGTATAATTGTTGTATTACTTGTGTTCTTTTTTAATTGTCACAAACTTATACTAAATTATTTTGAAATTATTATTTGAAAGAAGCAGAACGTGCTAAATGCATAAATAATCTATTTCTTTCATATTGCACCCCTAGAATAAGACTATGACAAATCAAAATTCTATTTACTTGATTTTTGTGTACAAAATAGCCGATACGAAAATAATAGTACATTATGCATCGAGGGAGTAAAGTGGGCAATGTACGCACTGTGTGACGTTGCCGACCGAGCGAAGCGAGGTCGGCATTTCACACAGTGCATGCTTGCCTACTGTACTCCAGAGGTGCGTATACTACTTTTCACCACACCCCCGTAAAGAAATGACTGTACGCATCTCAGCAGGCCGTACAGTACCCCATGCTCTGCCTAGAAGTAAAGTGACTTGTGTACGCGCGACGCGCTGTTTTACCGCTCGAGACGCAGTCGAGAGCGGAAAAAGGCGCATCGCGCATGCGCAAGTCACTTTATTCCCTAGGCAGTCCATGCGGTACTGTACGGCCTGCTGAGAGGGCGTACAGTCAGCACTTTACGCGCAGTGTGGTGAAAAAGCCCTTTATACACTGCGAAAATCGGTTCAAAAGGTTGAGAAAGTATAATACAATAATAAAATTCATGTAAGAATTTTTTATTTCATGAAAAGTTTAAGTCACTTGCTTGGACTTACAAAACATATAATTTTTAGTTACCATAGTCTTGTTCTATGGGTGCGATATCAATTACTCTAATTCAATTAATTGAACACCTTGAGAGTTGAGCGCCAATGGCGAATAATTTTTTATAAGAGATATTTTAGTACTTGTGCTTCGCAGGTAACTTCAACATATTTGATTTTGGATCAAAATATTTTAAACAAAAGTTTTAGAACTTACGAAAATGCATGATTTTTCAATTATAATTTTTTCAAACAATATTATTCATGAAACGCTAATAAATATGTAAGAAAAAAGGTCGCTGCCAATAATTTTTAATTTTTTTAAGCAAAAAGAACGCTTGTTACACTATAATTAACTTTATATCAAATAGAATAGTTTTTAATTCTTCGTAGTTTAAATAAATAAATAATAAAATATTTGAGCTGATAACAAAAATATAGTTATTTTATTTAAATTATAGTTGTTCAAAGACTATAAATATCTTTAGAATCTTCGTAAATGAGTAGAGAACTTTTAATTTTCAATAAAGAATTTGAAGATATCGAGCGTACAAAAGATATTTTTTACAAACTGCTAAATTTCAAAAGTGGTGTAACATTTATTATGTTTTGATTTGTGTTCTGTAAAGTATCTAGAAAACAGTGACAAAAACAGCAAAGAATAGACCATATATTTTTACTGGAGGCAGTAAATAATTTCTAAAATATTTTTACGATACGAAAAAAATACGCCTATAAACCACTGAATATCCAAACATTCTTTTCATCTTACAAGTTCCGAATCCTCCAAAACAAGAGAAAGCGAGACAGCGCGAGAACTAGCAGTCGAAATCGTAAATCAATTTTTTCAAACCACGAAAGACTCGCTCGCAGTAGCAGCATACAACCTCTCTCGATTTTTGCGGACTGCCACGACGTCCGCACGTATAGCTTCCCTCTACAACACCGCTTTCCGCTTTTTACGGCAACGGCCCGTGTTGAGACAACTGTGGTGAATTCTGACGTCTGATTTAGGATGCGAGCTGGTCGAGCTTTTTCCCTCTGTACACCGGAAAATTTACGAATATCGACCGGGACGCCTTTCAAACATTTATGATGGTTTTGACGGATGCTTGAAAGACGTTACGTGAAAATGCTTTTCTGCTGGTAGCCCGGCTCCATTCAGGAGTTTGCTCTCCGTGACCCCGAGCGAGTATAGGTATACCCTATATGAGTGCAGGCAAGGGACTCCGCGCAGCCGCAAGCGTGGTCGTAAATATCGGCGATATTGCGCTACCGAAATATGAAAGGCCGGGCGAGATTATTTTATTGGAGGTCGAAATTATTTTATTGGAAGGATGCAAACAAATGATCGGCCGAACTTTGTCCTCGAACTGCGGAAATTGGTGGGACTGAGCAGGTAGATTGCGGATGGTAAATCTTGGGGGACATCGCACTTTATGAGCTTCCTAATAAGTTTAGTAAAATATAATAAAATTATGTTTATAATATACTTAGTGCGGTGTATACTTGCGTTGATACCCGGGATTGACAACGCTATAAAGCATTTTTAACGAGATTCTTAATTTATATGGACACTAATTCCTACATGACTGTACAATTATCATTATATTTATGAAGACAACTAAATATACAACTATATAGAAATGTACAATTACAGTGAAATATCTCGTGCTGCGGTATATTTACGTCACATCTAAACTAATCATAAAGTGTATTTTACAACTATAATCAGATATTATACGTAATATAGTACGTAAAGTTTTTCTCGTTACTTTCCTACTCAAACATAAAACTGAAAAGCAATTATAATACAATAAGTGCAAAACACTCATAAATTATAAAAATTATAGACACATTTTAATTGATCTCATAGTGATTCCACGTTAGACCGATATGAAATTTAAATAGTTTTCTTTTCTTTTTAGAAAATAGCTTTTAGAAAAACTTAAAAGTAGCATTTGAAACATTTAATAACTACATCTGTGGTTAACCAGAAAGGCGACTTAACTCAAGGTTTTTAAATTACAAGATATTCAGGTTTGAATTTTTAAATTTCCATTTACACATATACAAGAAAAAAGCATAAATTATGGAAAAAGAGAACTAATAGTATTACCAAAATCACTAAAAAGTTAATTTTCGAGAAAAGTGAACTTAAGTTACTTTTCCGGTTAACCACATAAAGGTCACCAAATATATATTGGACTCTATTATTGCGCAAATACTTATTTATTAATTCTAAATCAGTAAAACTAATTTACTATGAATTGCAAGAAACTAAATCTGGTAAATACGAGTGACGCGATCGGGGTAGTACAAAATACACAGGCTCTAGTTATGCTCATATAATGAATTAATTTTTTATAAGTTTCTGACAATCTGTGTGATCTCAATTTTTTTTCTTCATTTGACATGTTTATGTATTATTAAAATAAATTATAAGGATATTTTCTGATTCATCGGCAATTAAAAAAAATATTATTTCATTGAATGTCCATAAGTGCCTGTGTATTTTGTACTACCCCGATCTCATCACTCGGCCTTAAGACGGCGCTATTCTTGAAAATAAGATGGCAGATACTATACCACATGCTCATAGCGAATAATAATTTGATAAGTACGTGCAGAAAATCTTCATTCACCATTTACACATTTTATAATATTACTGTTATACCTTGAAAATGGAAAAAAATAACCCAATAAACGGGACTCTCCCAATGAACGCAAAAATTCATTCAGCATTAAAAGGCCATAAATCAGTGCCGCATGAGGCCCAGGTCGAAAGGATCTCGTCGCCGCAGCCTCCCGAAGGATCAAACCGCACCTCGAGACCTCGAAACCACCGGCGTCCCCGTCTACGTGACGACGAGTAGACGTCGAAAAAGCGACCGGCGACACGGGGCCCCCCTACGAAGCCTTCGATACTCGTCGCACGCAGAGACGAAACCCAGGCGGCAACCGCATTTCGGACGCAGAGCGGCGAAAAACACTGGCGCAAGAGAAAGAAGATATTGGTGAAAGTTTTCAAGTAGGTGAGGAGAGTGCAGCCACAAGCAGCGACCGGGGGCTCCGCGCGATGGCATTTCTGCGCCGCAGTGCGGCCGCGTCGCAGCGGGACGCGGAGCGACCTGGAAAAGAGAGAGAGAGACAGAGAGAGAGACAGAGAGAGAGAGAGAGAGAGACAGAAGGAGAGACAGAGAGAGAGAGAGATTGAGAAGAGAGAGAGAAGAGAGAGAGAAGAGAGAGAGAAGAGAGAGAAGAGAGTGAGAAAGAGAGAGAGAGAAGAGAGAGAGAGAAGAGAGAGAGAGAAGAGAGAGAAGAGAGAGAGAGAGAAGAGAGAGAGAGAGAAGAGAGAGAAGAGAGAGAAGAGAGAGAAGAGAGAGAAGAGAGAGAAGAGAAAGAAGAGAGGGAAGAGAGAGAGAGAGAGAAGAGAGAGAAGAGAGAGAAGAGAGAGAGAGAAGAGAGAGAAGAGAGAGAGAGAGAGAGAGAGAAGAGAGAGAAGAGAGAGAAGAGAGAGAGAGAAGAGAGAGAAGAGAGAGAGAGAAGAGAGAGACACAGCGAGAGAGATAGATAGATAGATAGATAGATATTTATTTATTTGCATGAATATACAAAAAAACATGTACATTAAAAAATTTACATAGTTATACTAAATGTCATAATAATTTTCATTTCGTTTCGACATTATATTATAATAATATCACATCAATTTGTTTTGTAAAGGCATAGTAGTTCGTAAAATAAAAGCGCATTTGGATTCAATAAGAATAAAATCACGTCAAATACATTACTAGATAATCACAATTATGTTTGTCAGGTACATATATAATTTCTCTTTGGTAATATCTATCACGTCATGGTTTATTGTAAAAATAGACGCATACTCACAAATTTTCATACACGCATCAATAGCCGCACATCAAATACACAAATAAATACAATCACTCCGATAACATGAAATTAAAATAAATAAATAAATAAATAAATAAATATGACAATACAGTTATGCGCTTCATAGCCGCCAGTTTAATCTCGTATGTACTCACGTATCACAGTCTTAAATTTTAACAGTGATGGAAGGATTTTTAAACTGCTAGGGATGGAATAGAGAGAGAGAGAGAAGAGAGAGAAGGGATAAAGAGAGAGGAGATGGAGAAGAGAGAGACAGAGAGAGTGAAGAGATAGAGTTAAGAGAGAGGAGAAAGAGAAATATGGAAAAAATTAGAAAGAAACAAAGTAGAGAGAGAGAGAGAGAGAAGAGAGAGAGAGAGAGAGCGAGAGAAGAGAGAGACACAGCGAGAGAGATACAGAGAGAGAAGAGAGAGAGAAGAGATAGAGTTAAGAGAGAGGAGAAAGAAAAATATGGAAGAAAGTAGAAAGAAACAAAGTAGAGAGAGAGAGAAGAGAGAAAGAGAAGAGATGAGACAGAGAGAAGAGAAAGAGAGAAGAGAGAGGGCGAGGAGAGATGGAGAGAAGAGAGAGAAAAGAGAAAGAAGAGAAAGAAGAGAGGGAAGAGAGAAGAAGGGAGAGAAAAGAGAAAGAATATAGTGAGAGAAAGCAGAGAGATAGAAGAGAAGAAGAGAGAGAAGAGATGCAAATTATTGCATATGATGCGAGAGCCACCTAGTGTGTTCTATACGTGTGCATCAGGGGCGGGAGCGACAAGAGTGAGACGGAAAGAGTGAGAATCGAACGGTGGGGAGGTGCGCAACGGTGAGGTGTTGGGTGGATACGTGCATGCGGGTAAACACGTATGTAAGCGCGTGCGATGGAAGCTCGCTTTGCATATTAGTAAGAGAGAGAGAGAGAGAGAGAGAGAGAGATGGCGCAGAAGATGTACGAGGGAGAGGGAGAGAGACAGAAAGAGGTGGAGATGATGGCCGCGGGAGAAAATGAACGTAGGCACGATCTTGAGGAGAAAGAGGTGGGAAGTGCGTAACGAAGAAAACTGGTAGAATATGGAAAAGTGGATATGGGAGAGGAAACCACGATCTTGAGGAAAATGGAATGAAGAGAATACTCGAGCTCGCGATAAATAATAAGTAAAAATAACAGATGGCCGAGGAGATGGTGTTTTGCAGGTACAGGCATCTCTTGAAATTTTGGAATATGTATTATTGTCACAAACCATGGATGATGTACCTTAGCATTCATTATTAACAGGTACTTGTTCTTAAAATATCAATTGTTCTACTTCAACTTATGCTTTATGAAATGATACTTCTATAACTTTTGATCATAACTGTGTAAGTACCTATTCATGCTTGTAGAAACACGGATCACAAAAAAAAATAATAAATGCAAGGAATTTGAGTATTAATTCATATAAAATTATCAATTTATTCGAAAATTAAAAAAATTGAACATGGTGACGAAAAATATATAAAAAATACAAAATTTTAAAAGGTTAAAAATTCTTGAACTTGTATGGATTTTCCGTTATCATATTCGATTGTTCATAGTTTTGGAGTACAGTCATTAATATTGCTATATGAAATAGAATTCACAGCTTTTTATATCTACTTTTATTTTCTTTTGTATTTTTTCTAACGTAAAAACTGACAGAGTTACATGATCAAAAATATACTTTGAAGTAGAGAGTATAGCTCACATTTTAAGAAAAAGGGCGCCAAGACCAAAATGTTGAATACGGTGTCTATACGTCGTGACAATTTATTTTGAAGAATTTTCAAAATACATACCCATGATTAATCAGCATAAAAAATTTGCGTTTTTGTTAAAAAATTGCAAGTTGAGATTTTTTATTGACTCGAATTTTATAGATCTTTTGACAATGATTAAATCATCTCATAAATACTACATATATAAATCCAATCAGATTCGTTAGAAGACATACACACGCCAAAGTAAAAAAAAGATCTCGTAAGTACGTCACTAAACTCCTTCTGACGAGTATGAAAAAAAAAGATGAAGCGACAGATAGAGCCAAGAAATCCAAGCCTAACCCACCTTGTGTTTTCCTTCCTCTCAAGGAAAACGAAAGAAAAACAAGCCAATATACCACAGTCCTTCCCTTACATAAAAAGCGCGTGAACTCGGATAGAGAACGCGGAAGAAGAAATCAGAAGAGGGAGACTCCAGAGTCTCCGACCATCCCGTCCTATAAGATGGTAGATGTAATAATAAACTGGGAGGATACCGTACACACCGCAAGAGCACGATCATCCACGGCACAGCAGCCACATCGAAGCAGAAAGTAGAGAAGGAGGAGAGAGGAGAAAGAGAGAGAGAGAAAAGGAGCAACACAGCCAGTGACTCATTCATCATCGCGCTCATGCACGGACGCACGAGTGAGCAGTCGGTCGACTGGCGCGCAAGTCGCGCGCTCGTGGAGGTGGAAGAGAAAGAGAGAGAGAGAGAGAGAGAGAGAGAGGTAGTGCATATAAGGGAGAGATAGAGAGAGAAAGAGAGAAGCGATAGGCCACCCACGCAGAATATCCGCGCCGCTCGAGATCGGTGGCTGTGGGCTTCATCCGCGAAGTTGTACACGCGTATCGCAATGTAACGCAGTCACTCGCCTCCGTATTGGAACGCTGTATATTCCTAATTGAAAACTACATGTGTATATTGTACATATTGTGCATGCATGCGAGATATTCTTAATCACATTGATACTGCATCAAAATTTATAAAATGAAAGAGAACAGAACTTAAAGGTATAGTATCAAATGATAAACAAGCATAGGCACATGTGACAAGTTTATTTATTGAAATAACTACAAGTTTATAGCGCATTTATAGTTTATAAATTTGAATTACACGGTTGAATAAAGCGACCGATCGAACAAGGTTTAAAATGGAATGTGGCACAAGTACTTTTTCAATACTGCTATTAAGCAGAACAAAATAATAATTGGGTCATAATGTATTAATAAAAATTACGTAATATCGTTCAGTAATTTTGTAACCTTACGTAACTTTGTTACTTGACATGTAGCTTTGTTACTTGCCACGTAAATTTGGGCATAGTGCGCTTCTTACACATAAGAATTATACACGTAATTATTGTGCACAATTTAGCATTGGTCAAATATATCTATATATAATTTGACCAATCCTAAATTGTGTACAATAATTACGTGTACAATTCTTATGTGTAAGAAACGCACTATGCCTAAATTTGGTAATTGTCATGTACTTTTATACTTAACATGTAGCTTTGTTACTTGTGACGTAAATTTGGTACTAGTCACGTAACTTCATTACATATTTTACTACGTATCAATTTGGCACTTCTTATAATAACAAAGTTATGTATCATAATCACGTAATTTTCATCCATGTTAACTTTTATCGCGCAAAATTGAAGAAGACTTAAAAATCATTTTACGTACTAAGTTGATGTATAAGCTACAATGCGATTAAAAATGCATATACCCATACATCTTTCAATTAAAAACACATCCCAAGCCGTACAAATGCAAATTTGCATGTTTGCTAGCCATATAATATGTGAAAAATTACGCTCGCGCAACCTGTCGTCGGGCTCCTACCTACAGAAAATGGACTTCGCGGATCTCCTCCTTCCATACCGTAGAAATCGGAGAATGCGCGTTGTACACTCGTCGTGGGCGATGCGAGATGGAACAAAAGGGAGAAATATCCGCGAAATGAGCCTCGTGACGGATTGCCGATGATTAAATTACACTTTCGGAGAGTTGCTGCTCTCGCTGCACACGGCGCAGCGCCGAAGAAATATGCGTGGATACATTTGCTTCGGAGGAGAGGAGACGAGGAGAACAATAGGCATACGAAGCGAGGTAGCTGGGTATTTCTTGAAATATAGGTGGGTTTCAGCGTAGACGATGAAACTTTATACGCGTAGCGCGAGGTGTGCTTGGAGAATTGAGCTGTTTGTGGGAATCTCTGTTTCGTTCGTGTATAATCGCTGTTTATGTGTTTATTAATTTGAATACATTGATTTAATTCGGTGTGGTTAAAATAAAATGTAAACGAGAAAAAGTATTTTTAGATTGCTGAATTGTCTATCAGATCTAGACAATCTTTTCAGTCACAACTTTTCCATTTAATGTTGATACTTAGTTAATTTAGCACAATAAAAATATATATTATAACTACATTTTCCAGAGCAACAGACTTTCTGAGAAACTTATTATATAAAACTTAAGAATAAAACTATTACAATGAGTAGTTTCATACTATAGTATGAGTCATACGAGCTGACAAATTCTAATACTTATTTTTATATATTTTTACATACAGTATACGTGTAAAAGTATAGATTTACAATCCACTTATAATTTCTTCTGAAATTATATTCTTTGAAAACTGCAGCTTAAAATATTAGTACTTTGACTGTGATAACTTTCGCTAATAACTCAATAATATACCTAAAGTTGGACAGTTTAAATTAGTATTTAATTATTATTTAATTCCCTATTTATTTATCGATTATCAAAAAATATTTTTTGTAACACATGCACGATTTCCGATTTTTTTCGTGTATTTCAAGCGGACAAGAAGTGGCAGTTTACCGACCGGAGACAAAAATGTTCTTTACCGCCCGCCCGGGCGGGCGGTAAAGACTTTTGAGCTCACTACGGAGGTGTGCACCATGGTAGAGAGGCTTTATCCGCCATTGTGTGTTTGCAGTACTCGCCTCCGACTCTTACAGCAAACTCACGTGGGCGGTAAAAGCCTATTTCTCGCCCGCGGTACACAATATACTATTAAATGCTCTTTACGAGTCAAACAATCAATTTTCATCAGCATAAGAGACACCGTGTTTGTCAGTATTTCACAATATAAAAACTTTACCTTTTTCATTGATTCATAAACAAACTCCAAATTATAAATTATTATAGAAATACTTGAATAATTATCTTTCAGAATATTTTTAAATATAATAAACAATATCGAATCACACTAGAGACAGCCAACTGTCACGACGTCTCCTCCAGCAATAAAATAACCCAAAGTCTTCCTTTTCTTTCCGTAACGGAACCCCGGACTATCGTGTAAACTGCCTTATTATGTAAATAACGGTCCGGTCGTCCAACAATATAATTGGTATATCTCAAAAGTCGGGAAGGCTCATCCTCGTAAACGTCCCGCACCGCCGGCAGCAGCAGCCGAGCGGCAGCGGTTCACGGGTGGTCGCATGTGTGGCTAGAGAGTGTCTGGTGACATATTACTTTTGCTCGCCCCTTCCGGTGTTGTGTGAGCGCTCGCGCGGTTTTAATTCTCCATTTCCAAGCCGCGCGGTGTAGCACGTGTTCCTCTTTCCGTGTTCCGCCCGCCCCGTGAACGCGAACTTCGACATGAAAAAAAGCAAGAAGCGCCCGCGCGCTGGAGCACGCGGGACCTTCCTAATGAAGCTAAACTGCCGTCGTATTAATCAAAATGAAAGTCGAGTTTTGGAGGGAGGGAGCGCATTTCCCGGGTGTTGTACAGTGAACGACGTGATTTTTCACTTCTTTATGAAAGTTTAGTTTTGTTTTGTGCGGCGAGTTTGTGCTAATTTTTTTAATAGAAATTATTGTACATAAAAGCTTAATTGATGTATTATGTATACGTTAGAGTTAGTTATACTCGTACTGTTTGGTTTATTAACTAAAATATAGATTTTTAATCAACAGAATTATTGATCGATGTTACTTTCTAAAAATTCAATACCTTTCAGAATCCTTATATTTTATTATTTTTCTTTCGCTGGAATTAAATAATTGACCGCTCAAAATCAAATTATATTGAATTCAATATTTTATATTAATATTTGTAATGTAAATTTTTTACCTCAATTCTGCAAAAGTAGATATAAATCATTCGAAAAGTAACCCTTTCTCAATGATTTTATTATTGATTTGTAAGTTTTATTTGATATTCATTTTTAGTACATGCATGCTAATCGATTGGAAATGTAAGGTTAAGCATTACGATCATTTGCCAGAACTACTTTTCGTGTTACAGTCAATTTTCGTTATAATTTTCAAGTATCAGCCGGTTAGCTGTCTCATGCTTAGCGCAAAATTTATTCTCCCGTCTTGCTACTTAACATTCGAGTTTCGCCATATGCACGCAGTTGCCGAGGTAATATATACGATGCGTTTCTCCGCGAGCTCGCTTCTTTCGCTCGCGACGACAAACAATTTCCAGCGCCCGTATACCGCACATATGCGCGAGAGTTTTAATATATACATGCGATATGAAAAATGTAAAAGAAGAAATGCAGGAAAAGTGCGAATAAAGCAGCAAAAACTTAGAGGATAAGCATACCTCTGCTGCAATGGATTATTTCAAGAATCTTTTATATTCTTGATAGAATTTACATTGCAACAGCCCGTGCAGGAATTTCAGAGAGCATACCCGCGATTAGCCCCGATCCCGACCCGATTTTCGGACTAACGGAAGTCAGCCCCGATTCAGACCCGATTTCCCCGTCTTTTCCTCGTATTGATCGGGACTCATGGATTCCCTGCCTGAATCCTGTCCGATATTCTGAGATCCGCGCTTCTTTATTTTGAGGTTATGATTCTTACGTAAAACAAAGGATTTCCGTACCGAAATCACGTCTGAATTCCTAATTTTTAGTAAGCACAGAAAAGTGGGGGATAACACGTCGGAATCTAACTAGTATTTCCTATAATCTACTAAGTAATATTGACGTAACCTGTCGGCAATATAGATCTCTATATTGAAATTATCACTTATTTTTATTAACATTAAAGTATTTTCTTATTAATATTTTCATGTTCATATACTATTATTATTGCTTTGATAGTAATATAACAATAAAGCAAATGAACCAATTACTGTGCCCTTAGATATTTGCATCTAAAAAAATATGAAATCATAAAGTTATTCGGTAAAATAATCGATGCAGAGCACAGTAATTGGTTCAAATATCCTAGTTATAACAATTAATATGATAAATGGTACTATTATTTTCATTACTTTAGTTATTATTATTGTGATTATTATTATTGTTGTTATTATTATTATTATTATTATAAAAATAAATTTATGCGCGTGAATATTCTGTAAGGTAGGTATCCCGTGGATAATACATATCTCCTTATCTATTCTTCAACTATAAATAAATCATTCATATTTGTAAGGTTTCTAAATACCAACACATTTATACTGTGTTTAATTAAAATTATTTAGTGTCCGTCGACTATTGATGTCCTTGTTTAAGCACAGTTTCGACATTCGGAATTAGAAAGATTTCATCAAAAGTTATCTATATTCTAAAATCGGTAATTGTTTTTGCATTTCCTTAAAAAGAACGATAGGTACTATTTATTGTTCTCAAACGAATAAGGAAATGTGTCAGTATTTCTTATCTCCTTGATATGTATTCCATATTTTAATTGTATAAATCTTTTCGTAAATAGAATGGTATTAGATATTATATAAATAGCTACGGAAATAAAAATATAAATGTGAACTTCAACGTGTAACATTAATATATGCTTTGAAGTTATACAAGTAACAGCTCCGCGTCGTCAGGTCAATTGGTTAGAGCATCAACACAGCAGTCTCGAGGTCGCAAGTTCGATTTCGCGCATCAACCATATTTTTTTAAATTTATAATTCCTTCTATATTTTTGTTTCAAATACTCATATAATAACTACTGTAAATAAATCTAGTTTAAAAAAGGATTAATACCTGTAGCGTACGCGCGAAGGAAATGAATAATTTTTTCTTTACTGGTGATTAACATCCAAAAACCGGGTCGGAATCGGGCGTAGATTTCTAGGCCGAGTCGTATAAGAAATGGTATACTAATCGGAGTCCCCGGCTCTAGTGAGGTTTTCCCGTTCGATTCCTACCTGACCTACGGAAATCTGGTCTGAATCGGCTTTGCTTTACATGAGATTTGCTATATGATATATATTACGCCAAATTATTATAATGTACCCGTGCAGCAAATCTCATACTTAAACTAGACCCGATTCTGACCAGATCTCCGTAGGTCAGGTAGGAATCGAACGGGAAAACCTCACTCGATCTGGGCTATACCGATTTGTATACCATTTCTTATACGACTCGGCCTAGAAATCTACGCCCGATTCCGACCCGATTTTTGGATGTTAATCACCAGTAAAGAAAAAATTATTCATTTCCTTCGCGCGTACGCTACAGGTATTAATCCTTTTTTAAACTAAATTTATTTACCGTAGTTATTATATGAGTATTTGAAACAGAAATATAGAAGGAATTATAAATTTAAAAAAATATGGTTGATGCGTGAAATCGAACTTGCGATCTCGAGACTGCTGAGTTGATGCTCTAACCCCTTGACCTGACCACGCGGAGCTGTTACTTGTATAACTTCAAAGCATATATTAATGTTACACGTTGAAGTTCACATTTATATTTTTATTTCCGTAGGTATTTGTATAATGTCTAATACCATTCTATTTACGAAAAGATTTATACAATTAAAATATGGAATACATATCAAGGAGATAAGAAATACTGACACATTTACATTTCCTTTTTCGTTTGAGAACAATAAATAGTACCTATCGTTCTTTTTAAGGAAATGCAAAAACAACTACTGATTTTAGAATATAGATAACTTTTGGTGAAATCTTTCTAATTCCGAGTGTCGAAACCGTGCTTGGACAAGGACATCAATAGTCGACGGACACTCAATAATTTTAATTAAACACAGTATAAATGTGTTGGCATTTAGAAACCTTACAAATATGAATGATTTATTTATAGTTGAAGAATAGATAAGGAGATATGAATTATCCACGGGCACAGTAATTGGTTCTCTTGCTTTATTGTTATATTACTATCAAAGCAATAATAATAGTATATGAACATGAAAACATTAATAAAAAAAATACTTTAATGCTAATAAAAATAAGTGATAATTTCAATATAGAGATCTATATTGCCAACAGGTTACGCCAATATTACTTAGTAGATTATAGAAAATACTAGTTAGATTCCGACGTGTTATCCCCCACTTTTCTGTGCTTACTAAAAATTAGGAATTCAGACGAGATTTAGGTCGAAAATCCTTTGTTTTACGTAAGAATCATAACCTCAAAATAAATAAGAGTGGATCTCAGAATATCAGACAGGATTCAGGCAGGGAATCCGTGAGTCCCGCTCAATATGATGAGAAGACGGTAAAGCCGCGGGGACAATTTCTGAAATGTCTGCACGGGAAATTGTAGAAATATTTGCTTGTATTCTGCAGTGCAGATTCTGATGCATTTTCTTTAATTTTCTAAGTATGTTTCCAAATTTTTGTACGTATTTCAGCTAAATTTGTGAAGCAGATTACAATTATATAAAACATAAGAAAATAAAGAAATCTTTATTTTATATACTACATACGTAACATAAAATATTAGGTATCTCCATTTTAATTACTGAATTTAGATTAGGCAAATAGATAATGTGTTACAATTTTAAAGAAGTACTTACATGCTTTTACAATGACGTTCGTGTCAGTTCAAATACGAAAAAGGCGAGAGCACGCACAAAACGGCCGCATAAACAATATATATTTCAAAAGCAACGTGTTTTCGGGAGCTCCAGGTTGAAAACGCAACAGTTGCATTCGAAATTATCTTATACAAGAGTTCGAGAGCTAAGCTCCAAATTTACGCTCTTGCGATCCGTTTTTTACATCGACACCTGCGAAAGCATAAGGCGAATCGCAAAATTCCCATTTTATACTGTCGACGCTCGTAAACACCTCGACTGCAGGCGTGAAAAAATAAAAATAACCCTCGTATCCAGCCAAATAATTCCATTATCTCCCGACGCATGCAGTCCGGCCAAGCAATACTCCAGAAAAATAAAGATCTTGCCAGATATTCTCGCCTTTGTGCGAATTTCTCTCGCGGGCAACAAGTGCGGTCATTTCCACGTATATATATATATATATATATATATATATATATATATATATATATATATATATATATATATATATATATATATATATATATATATACATATATACGTATATATATATATACATATGCACAAGACTAATATGCATATATCATAAGATATGCTGGCGTATAATCTGCGAGCGTATAGAGGCGGATTCGTAAATTACATATTATGCTGATCCAGAAGCAAAGCAGCATCGCATTGTCGAACCTGGTATACACATGCGTGCACGAGCATCGATATAAATAAATATTAGGAGTGAAGAAAGGAGGAGGTGAAGAGAACCCCGTCGTGGCTCAGCAATTTTTCTGCGCCTTTCCGTCGACTGTTCCGAGAGTATTTCGAGAGTATAAAAAAAGTAAGTGGCGTGCCTTTTTTGGTGATTCATAATATAATGCAGATATCTGATTGAATTTGAAATATGGGACGACTGTGTGTGTGTGTGTGTGTGTGTGTGTGTGTGTGTGTGTGTGTGTGTGTGTGTGTGTGTGTGTCTGTATATATATATACATATATGCGATCAATTAGCATTGGATATCATTTTGTCTTATTTTTTCAGTGAGAGGGGTATTGACGTAAGTATTATGGAAAGTTGTCGCATACAAATTTAAATATCGCATGCTGTAATAATAAGTCAATAAGTGTCAAAATGTTTGAGAGAATATATAAGGCTTATGTGTTTATTGCGTATATATACGCGATGTTAACTATTAGTTGTACAACCTTAATTTTATCGCTGATATTTGTTTTGTATTTTCAATGAAAATGGTTAGTATTTTTTTTCTTTAAATTTGTACGTAACCTCATGCTATCGAAATGATTAAGCATCTTAAGTAATATCGTTTTGATATAGTTATAATTTAGGTTAAAGTACTGATAAATAAATGTGAAAAGTATCAAAGTGCACGTAGCACATATAATTTTGTGCTAATTAATTAAACAATCCTAGCCCTTATTAACCAATAATGTTTTTGTTGTGAACTATAAATGTACTATAACTATAATAGTTTTCGAAATTAAAATTTCTTTTCTACTTTATTGAATAAGAACCTGTATTGTTAATCCTCTTTCCTTAGGACCTTATACCACAATATTTAAGTGCGTGGAGTTTATGAAAATTTGATTCGTTATTACAAACACAAAACATACTTTTAAAAAGATATAATCTAATCTCACGCAAATACCACAAACTACAAAGAATTTTATAAATATCAAATGTACGACATACCCAGTTCCCAACAATCTCCCTGCAACACTCTAAGCCCTAAATTCCTCTACCACCCAATCATTCATCCCTGAACGCTACCGATCCCGATCAAAGATTCACGAAGAAAAAATCCTCCATTCCCCGCGGGACATTTGATCCAACAAGTCATTAACGTCGAATTCTCCACCTATCCCAAAACCTCGCTACTACCAGTTACACCTCGCCTCACCTCCAGCCCAAAGAATTCGAAAAATGCCTCGCACCTCGCCAAACAATGAGCCAAGCGCGCAGCAGAAGCCGCTCCTCCTCCCGGTAGCGTCGCGCCGCGATAAGATTACCAGTTACATTCCCGGGCGATCGGAACAAGACGCGCATTAGCCTAAGTACGCGAGCGCCCGAGTGCATGGTTTATTCATGCGCGGGAGGATGCGGCGCTGTACACGTGTTAGCTGCCACGCCAGGCCCTTTTACTGAATCGCGCGCGCGCGTGTTATTAGGCTCCTACGCGTGTAGAAGCGGCCCACGCATCCGCGGAAACGGTATGCGGGGAGTTGCACGCATGGCAGTTTGCGCATGGGGTGCTTCATTGTGAGCGAGCGAGTCGTTTTGTTAAGTGGGGATGTGTTTATCGTTGGAGGATGGCGTTGGACTTTTTTCTTGCTGCGTGAGATTGTATTTGAATGAGCTTTCGAGTGGAGATGCTAAGGTGAAAGGAAAGAGAACGAAGTGAAACCTGGTGTATTGTAATTTTGCGGTGCACTCTTTAAAGGCATTGACGCGTGAAAGACTGTGGAAATACTTATACCTGATTGAAATCAGATATATATGAATTAGGTTTATTATGAGGAACATTACTGCACATAGCTACCAGTGGAAATGAAAAGTATATATAAGTGTATATAAATATATAATAGTGTATATAAATGTACATTTCTGTTATAATTGGAACAGGGCTTACCACACGGAGAGAATTTTCTAATAAAAATTATAACGAAATTCAGGGTAAAAATTACCGTAAATAAATATAAAGCTGGGACAGTCCTACTTTCTGGCACTTTTTACTGATATTTTACGAAAAACTTTACCTGATTGACTACAAATTTTACTGCACAGACTATAAATTTTACCGCACTGAATGGTAAAATTTGCCTGATTTGAGAAAAAGAAGACAGCTGATAAAGGAAACAACTGTGCGTGTACATATTTTAGGTTAACTCAAATATAAATGTGTATAATGTACTATTTATTTAAGAATTAATGATACTGCTACAACAATTGGAAGATATTCCAGATTTTTAAAAAATATTTCGTACAAATTTTACCACAAATTTTGGCTTTATCTAAGATTCGTACAGGGGACTTTTACTCTACGGTAGGCAAATTTTACCCTTCAGTACGGTAAAATTTATTGTAAATATCGTAAAAATGATATAATAACGTTTCGTCTCCAGTACTTTTGCCTATTGTCGAGAAAGTCTAAAATGGAAATTTCTTTTCATAATAATTTGGCATTAGGACACAAATATGCCTTATAATTCCGGGTTTTATCACCAGATGGATGCAAGTTTTTTGTATCCATATACAAATTTATCATTTCTATTCCATATATATGACCAACTCTGGAGTATCTCTTGGCGTCTGTAATAGGTACTTGCCAGCATTGCATTGACGATGGCTCACTGGCAAAGTACTGGAGCCGAAACGTTATTATATAATTTTATAATTATTTCTCAATAAAAACTTGATTTGAGAAAAAGAAGACAGCTGATAAAGGAAACAACTGAGCGTATACACATTTTAGGTTAACTCAAATATAAATGTGTATAATGTACTATTTATTTAAGAATTAATGATACTGCTACAACAATTGGAAGTAAATCCAGATTTTTAAAAAATATTTCATACAAATTTTACCACAAATTTTGGATTTCTCTAAGATTCGTACAGGGAACTTTTACTCTGCGGCAGGCAAATTTTACCCATCAGTACGGTAAAATTTATCGTAAATATCAATAAAAACTGCCGGAAAGTTAGAGTGTCCCAGCTTTATAGTCATTCACGGTAATTTTTACTGCGAATTTCTTCATAATTTTTATTAGAAAATTCTCTCCGCGCATAGATATATGCAATTTTGTACACTTATATGTATTTTTGTACATTTTCTAAAAAAATACAGCTTGACTTTTCCACCGATACGTGGCAAGGCACATATAAAACAATTCAGATGTATAAAATTGAAACATTCAGTTACTTAAGAAACAGAGGCACACGGAGAGAAATAAAGTAAAAGAATGGCTGTTTCAGCCATGCCAATATAAGCTCTCAAAGAAAGGGTTGAAGCTCCTTTTAGAAAAGAGGAGTAGCTTCTTTTTATTACAATAGATGCTACCTTTTTCTGAAAGCTAAATTTACTTAACCTTGAAATCCAGAATTTCAAATTAAGAATGAAAGGAGTAGCTACTTTCTTTCTAAGCTGTTGTAGCTTGCCACATGGCACTAAGATAGACTTTTTGTTTCTCTCCGTGCACTTATTTTTCTAGATCATTTTACATTTTCGAAGTCTATCTTAAAAATAAATTCTTATATATTTCAAAATTTTATAATTTTTTCAAATATTTAAAATTTTTTTAACAACGTAAACCAGTGCTAATTTTTTACGTACGTGCACACGTTTACGTACTAAAAATGATTTTAAAAAGTACTTTACGCCCTAACTTTACGCCCAGAATCACAAAAGTTCATTACTCAACTAATATTTAAATTATTTATAAATTATACTTTTATAATAATTTTGATTATAAATGAATGAATGACATTGATATTCATGGTAAAATACAAAAAAAAACATTGATTTCAATGCTAAAATAGTAATATTTTTATTGATCTATTGTATTATATTAAATTATCATAGTTATTTTTATTCTGTACAAGTTGCAGTTTCACTGTCCATCTGGTCGTCTACGGTTTTGCAAGAGTCAGCAGCTGTCTCAGACTGTGAATCCTCGGATTACTTTTTTCGACTAGGATTGAAAAAATTCCTTATCTGTTCTGGAGTTTTACCCTTAATTAACCCTGCGATGTATTTACCAGTCAGTTCTAGCAGACCTTGTATATCAAGATAATCGGATGCTATCAGAAGTTGAAATAATGTTTCGTTATCAACCTGAAAACATATATAAAAATATAAGTGGTTAATAAACCCGTTCAGCAAATCTTATGCGATTCGGCCTAGAAATCTAAGCCCGATTCCGACCCGATTTTCGGATGTTAATTCTCAGCAAAGAAAAAATTATTTATCTCCTTCTCGTGTACTCTACTTAAATTAAAAAAATTTTTGGTTTATCCTGGAATCGAACTGGCGTCCTCGAGATTCGTAAGCTGATGCTCTATTCACTTGACCACACGTTAAAGTTTACCTTTATATTTTGGTTTTCGTAGGTATTTAATGTCTTTTATACCATTCTTTTTACGAAAAGATTAATATAATTAAAATATGGAATAGCTATTAAGGAGATAAGAAATACTGACACGTTTCCTAATATACCAATGCAACTTTTCGTATATCTTTTCAATCTTTTCTTCTCCTTTATATTGATAAAATAAAAAATATATTTATCAAAAACATGTATAGTACTAACTCATTCCTACCTTACAGGCTTTTTAGTTTTATAATTTTCTCTCGTTATTGAACTTCAAATTCATAACACAAATCTTAAGTTACATGTTTAAAGGTTTTTATATAAAATTTACAATAAAATTCATGAAAATTTAAAGAAAATTTAATTTTTCTATTAATTTAAAATTTACCAATAAGTTGTTAAATTTCATTTAAGAGCATGCCAGTTACCGACAGTAGATTCCTACTGTCTCACGTATATTTTAGTGAATTAAAAATCCCTACCTTACCGGCATCACACTTATATTTTTTTTTGTGCAATAAATAAATATTTATTTATTCAGAGAAAAAAATATAAATGTGATGCCGGTAAGGTAGGAATTTTTAGTTCACTTTCACATCTCATTAAATCATAATGATTTGATATACAATTAACACAAAACTAAACTTTTTCCTTTCCATTTGAGAACAATAAATATTAATAAATATTTTAAGTCACAAAAGAGTACCTATCTTTTTTTAGAGAAATACAAAAACAATTACTGATTTTAGTATATAGATAATATTTGGTGATTTGAAATCTACCTTATTCTGTCTCTCGAAAACTTGCTTAGACAAGGGCAGCAATATTGTTAGTACAGTTGGTATTTAAAAATCTTACAAGTATTAATGATTTATTTATAGTTGAAAAATAAATAAGGAGATGTGAATTATCCTTGGGTGACTATTCACACTTATAAATTTTTTTCTATAATAAATATGAACTTTGTAATTAAAATTGTAATAATAGCAACAAAATATTAATAAAAATAATATTACCATTTATCATATATCAATTATTAATATTAAGTTAATTGATTCACTTGCTCTACTGTTATATTATTTTTAAAACAATAATAATAGTATATGAACATGAAAACATTAATAAAAAATTACTTTAGTGTGAATAAAATAAGTGATAAATTCAATATAGAGATCTACCTTGCCGATATGTTACGTCAAGCAATAGTGCTTAGTAGATGATAGGAAATACTGGTTAGATTCCGACCTGTTATCCCCCAATTTTACTTGCTTTTAAATAATTAGGTGTTCAGACGAGATTCGGGCACGGAAATCCTTTGTTTAACGTTAGAATCATAACCTCAAAATAGAAAAGCGCGGACCTTAGAATATCAGACAGGATTCAGGCAGGGAATCCGTGAGTCCTGTTCAATGCGAGGAAAAGACGGGGAAATCGGGTCTGAATCGGGGCTGACTTCCGTCGGTCCGAAAATCTGGTCAGGATCGGGGCTAATCGCGGGGATGGCCTCTGAAATTCCTGCACGGGAAATGCTTTATGTTGATACAAGATTAAAAAAATGAGCCCTGGTTGATAAAAAATGACCGCACCGTTCTCGAGATATGAGTGATCAAAAATTTTTTTGAAAAAAGACTTAACCGTAAATATCATGAAAAACAAAAGTCCTCATGATCTGGGCAAAGAACTTAGCCAAGAGATTACTATACACGGAGGGAAAAATCATGCCTTTATCGCGTGGAGTTATCCATACTAATAAAGCATGAATGTAAGCATGCAAAATTTGCGTGAAATTCATGCATTAATTGCGAAGTTTCATGCGTAAAACGCATGGGACTATGCCATGGAACAATAGCACGATATACAAGTGTTTATCGTATTGTATTAATGCCTTTGGGCCATGAGGCGGTGGTAAAAACGCGTGAGCCCATGCCACGGACTTATAGCACCGAGCCTTGGTAAAATCGCATGGCACCCACGGTCGAATCCCGTGGGTCCCGTGGAACTATGCGTCGGCGTCTGACCTGTCGGCGGCGGCCGCCGCGCGAAAGGAAATAGACGGATCTGGGTTCAAATCCACTATACGGAGTTTTTTTTTTACTTTGTAGTTATTTTGTTTATCAGTTGAAAATTTAATGTTTATTAATTCTTATTAAATATAAAATAGTATTTATAAAAGCGTTCATATATTTCTTTTGCGTTCTTTTTTGGCTATAACATACTTCTTTAAATATAAAAATACGATTATTTAGACAGTTGTGTTTCTAAAAATTATTATTCAAATTTATACAATTTATGTATTTCGTTATAATCTATGCTATATTTTTGCGCAGGTTTAAATGACAATTGAACATTTTAAATCTATATATCGTACCCACGGAATAAGACTATGCCACCAATTTTAACTCAAGTTTTGTTTATGAAATAGCTTATACAAAAATAAAAATACATAATAGACTGCAACAATTAGTTAAAGGGGTTAAGGAGATGTTAAAGTGAACTAAAAATCCCTACCTTACCAGCATCACGTTTATATTTTTTTTCTGCAATAAATAAATATTTCTATAAAAATGTCATACTATGCCCTCCGTATTCTTACCAGGAACCTTCAGTTAAATTTTTAAAAAATCAAAGATTTAAAGATTTAAGCTTTTATTATTAATTCTCTGAGAAAAATGCATTTGAATATATACAACTATAGATAAATTTTTTAATGCATGTTTCTCAGAGAGTTAATAATGAAAGCTTTTGAAAATTTAACTGAAAGTTCCTGGAAAGAATACGGAGGGCATAGTATGACGATTTTCAGAAATATTTATTTATTACAGAAAAAAATATATAAATGGGATGCTGGTAAGGTAGGGATTTATAGTTCACTTTCACATGTCCCTAAGAAACTATAATAGAATAATAAAATTAATGTAAAAATTGTTATCTAATGACAAATTGATTCTAGTGGCTTGGTTTTAGAAAAATATCAAATTTTTAATTGGCATAGTCTTATTCGCAGATGCAAATTATAAGAGATTCTACAGGACTTTTGACTTTTACTTTAAAAGAGGACACTGATTTTTTTAGAGCACTTGACTTTTCAAAGCAGTTTTAAAAAAAATAGTCTTGTACAAGTCTAGCAAAAGTCTGTAGATTAGTAACCTAAATCTTTATCTCTTTTTACTTTCTCAAAAAGAAATCTTCGTAACGATGAAAATTTTCGAATAAAAGATTTTGACTTTGATAAATTTCTATTTTTTAGTTTTCTGGGTTAGACAAATATGTTTTTAAAAAATGTCTGTCTCATGTATGTTTAGATATTTTACAGAATAAAAAATATTTGGCTGTTTGTATTGAAGATATATAAAAGATAGACATAAATTCTTAAAAGCGCGTCATTTTCTATTGATCTGAACACTAAAATTATATTCTAGCTATTTGTAAGAAAAAAAGTTGTCATTCCTATTTATCCAGCTAATCATTTATTTCTAATATAGCTATTTTAGCAAATCGAAATTTATTGTTTAGCACTACTTACTAAAATATATATGGCAAGTTTTATACGAATTTTCTTTTACGACTATTATGAACCCTAAATCATAAATTAATATTAACATTTCCATTATAAAATTCATAAGTCGATCAATCAAGACCTTACTTTCAGAAAACATTCTGCTAAAGCAGTTATTAGGGATAAAGGTTTAAGATCTTATTATTTAAATGCATTTTATTGTAAAATGATTAGTTAGGGTTATTTGGGTCTAAAGTAAGCTACAAGTGTACGAATATTTAATTTAAATTAATACATTACAAATAGCTCAGTTTGAGAAAGTTGGATTTAAGGTTAAAGATTTAATATTTTACTATTTAAACTTTGTTTAAATTTACAATTTTATTATTAAAATTTGTATATAGCAAGGGGATCTGTTGCAACGCCGTTACCCTAAGCGGGCCCTGGGCGTAGTCGTCCAGAGCGGACGGGTGGGTGCCTATCACCACTACACAGCGCGTCCTCAGGTTGCGGATAGAGGAACGACCCCTGAGAAAGAGGTTAGCTGCGAATAAAGCGAATAAGCAGTCGCGGACAGCCGATAGGCCCAGGCGTGGGTGTGATGAGCCCGCACTGGCGAACGCATTCATCTAGAAACACTACGCAAGCACCGCAACAACTACAAACACTATACAAAATCTCCTATCTTACTTTCTTCTTCTACCTTAGTCTGTAATCTATCTCTTTTACCACACATTTCAAACGACAAATGGGCCAAAAATCCTGCTGTCGTGGAGGATACGGGAGCGATGACAACTGCCCTGAGAGGGGATGTGTAGAATGATTCGCCACCTGGTCTTACATGGCAACGAAGCCAGCGAAGGCACGCTGCCTTGCAGGGGGGCGTTAGGATATGAGAATGAAACCGAGTGTGTCTGACGACGAGTTGACTATGTCCTCGCCAAAGTCGGAAAGCTCTCATACTTAGTTCTAGGGAGGTATGAGGGTTATCACCCCTAGACGGATGGACTCACCTGCGATCGGAACAGGATCCAAAACGCGCGGGTTTAACTTACTATCATGGCTTAAAGAAAACAAAACCAAACCAAAACCAAAAGAAACTTAAGGGTGGGAACCTGGAATGTACCCAGTCTACACAGAGCGGGCGCGTTCCGGGAAATCATAAATGAAACTGAGAGGTACAATTTAGATTTGGTAGCAATACAAGAAACCCGATGGAAAGATAACGCGATGCTAGGATCCGGTAACTTCACCTTTTTATATGAGGGCGCGAGCGGGCATTTTCTAGGCACCGGATTTCTTGTTAACAAAAACATCATACATGCCGTTAAAAGTTGCAATTTCGTGAATGACCGACTCTCGTATATCATCATCGAAGGAGCGTGGTATAATTACGTGGTTATTAACGTCCACTGTCCCACGAAGGACAAATAGGAAGAAGTAAAAAATCTTTATTATGAAACTTTAGAGCAATTAATCGACCAATTCGCGTCTTACGACACCAAAATAGTAGTGGGGGATTTCAATGCTAAAATAGGGAGAGAGGAAATGTTTAGGCCCACCATAGGCAAAGAAAGTCTGCACAAAACCAGCAACGATAACGGTATTATGGTCATAAATTTCGCGGCCGCAAAAGATCTTATAGTCAAGACCACGTGCTTCAAGCACAAAAATATACACAAGGCAACGTGGACATCGCCGGATGGGGCCAGGCACAATCAAATCGATCATTTTCTTATTGATAAGAGGCGCCACACGAATGTACTCGACGTAAGGACCTATAGGGGGGCGGATTGCGATTCAGATCATTATCTAGTAGTGGCCAAATTAAGAGCCAGATTAGTAGCCGGTCAAAATAGTAAGCGAGCGAACAAAGTAGAAACCTTTGATATTGGAAAACTACGAAGCGGGGTAGAGCGAATCAAGTACCAAGTAGAAGTTAGCAAACGATTTCAGGCGCTCGAGGAAACGGATGAACAGACGGGAGTAGATGACGATCCAAACAGGTTGTGGGGGGCTATCGAAAAAACTATAAAAGGGTCCGCGAACAAAGTACTGGGTAAGAAAAAAAGGCCGAAGAGCAAACCATGGTTTGACGAAGAGTGCGAACTCTGGTTTGAAAGGCGCAAGAAGGCTAAATTAGATAGTGTACACAATGAAAGCGGTAGGGCCGTATAAGAATACCATGAAATAAGAAAGCAAGTGCGTGTGATTTACAGAAACAAGAAGCGCGAGTATCAGAAAAATGAAATTAGAAAAATGGAAACTAATAGTAGGGAAAATAACCCACGCGAGATGTACAAAGGAATAAACGCTATTAGGAAGGGTTTTCAGAGTAGATCGCAGTTAATGAAAGATAAGGACGGGAACCTCGTGACAAGCGAAAATGAACTCTTGAAATTATGGAAAGATTATTTCGATAAGTTATTAAACGTGCATGAAAACTCCGAGGAAATGGGAGACGAAATCCACACTGCTGAACTCCATATGGACGAAACGACCTACAAAGAAGTAGAGGCCGCGATCAAAAAGCTAAAAAACAATAAGGCCGCAGGAAACGATTCTATACCAGCTGAACTACTTAAATATGGAGGCAGCGCGCTTACATCTAAAATTTTTTATCTAGTATGTGCTATTTGGAGAAATGAAACAATACCAGAAAATTGGAAAGAATCCATCATCATACCCGTGTAAAAAAATTAGTCTGGCAATAGTCTGGCAATAGTCTGGCTCAATAAGTCTGGCGAAAGTCTTGCAGAAGTCTGGCTTTGGCCACTATGCCAGACTTTAGACAAAATGTGCAAAACAAAAGCATCGCGTCATGTCAAATTGCCAGTAACCTAAATTTTTGTCTCTTTTTTACAAATATTCATATTTTAAACAAGATTGCAATATGTAAAAAAACTTTTCTCCTATTTTATCGAAAAGTACGTATTTTCACTATTCTAGTCGATACTAATAATTGAAGGCATCGATTCCTAAACGTCCTTAGCGCTCGGCCCGGCTGCCGTTATATCAAAATTGACGTCATGGTGACCAAAATTTGCAATTTTACGGAAATAAATTTTAAAAAATAGTATCGTGCAGAGGATAAAAAATGGCAACTTTTTATATATATACTTTGTTTGTACAATGTTTAGTATTTGAAAAAAAAAAATAAAAACGGCAAAATTTGAAATCTTATTTGCACCACGTTTTTTTATTTGACACAGTGAAGTAGATTTGTCGAAAGTATCATTAGCTAAAAAGGTAGGAATAACGAAAGAAAAAGAAAAGGATTTTAAACATTTATTGCAATTTTGTACTACCCATTAGGGCAACATTTTGGTGAAAATTTTTTAAAAACAACTTCTATTAAAACTGTTGTTAGTAAAACAAAGAATGTGAAAGAAGAACATGGTAACAAAAAAGTTCGAAAAACGGAAGTTGTCTCAACAAAAAGAAGAAAAGTAAGCGACGAACAAAAGCAAAAATTAGAATTAAAAATTAATAAAAAAGAAAAGAAAACAAAAACAATAAAAGGAAAAAAAAAGTAATATGTTTTTGAAACGCGTTGTATGTATTGCGACTAAATTGTAAATAAATCTTAATGTAGAAATATAAATAAATATAAGTATTAGTTATTTGAAGTTTCTAATTTACTGAACAATGTCAAAAATCTGTGAAATTTATATGTTTCCCAGAAATTTATATTTTTAAAGATTGTAATTTACTATTCAATTCATTTACGCTGCAATATTCTTTTTAATGTGTGTGAATTTCATTTGAATGCTTTATTATAACCATTTATTATCTAGTATATATAACATTTAGAATTAACAATAATTTCTAAAACTTTCGTACAAAGATTTAAAAATTCAACAACTTTATGAATAACTGCCGTTTGATTTTGCCTTTGCTTTGTTTATTTAATTTCTTATTGTTTCATCAGATACTTATTTTTCTTAACTTCTACACTATAAATCGACAGTATTAAATAGTATGATTTGATTAAGTATGTATTTTTTAAATAAAAGGACAGCAAATCTTCAAGTAAACGGCATTATATGACTGACATACGCTGCGAGCGTCATGTATCGCGCAGACCCGCTAATGTTCGCGCGGAGCGTGCAAGTTTGGCAAAATCGCTCTATCTTTGCCACTTTTCATCCAATTGATCTGTAATTTTCTGAGAAACTTCTTCAAATATTAACAAACAAATGTCTCGTTGAAAGTTCACTGAGTCTTAAACTTCCCTCCATACTTTTTTTCGTTGAATATACTTAACCATATAAAAGGTAACTCACTGGTTTGCAATTAAATTGTTGAAAGAAAAATATTTAATATTTAACTATCTATGAGTTTATCAGCGGCGCTAGACCATTTTAGGAGATTATTCAAAAAATGAGCAAGATCCGTTCATATTTGTCGGAGCTGCAGCGAGCTAAGTTTAAAAAACGTGGTGCAAATAAGATTTAAAATTTTGCCGTTTTTATTTTTTTTTCAAATACTAAACATTGTACAAACAAAGTATATATATAAAATGTTGCCATTTTTTATCCTCTATACGATGCTATTTTTAAAAATTCATTTCCGCAAATTTAAAAATTGGTCACCATGACGTCAATTTGTATATAGCGGCAACCCGAGCCGAGCGCTAAGGACGTTTTAGAATCGATGCCTTCAATTAATGTACTACTCTAATTATTTACTTGTGAAAAATGAGTTTTCTTAACATAATTCCAAAAAAAGTCTGGCATAGTGGCCTCAGCCAGACTTCTACTAGACTTTTGCAAGACTTTCGCCAGACTTGTTAAGCCAGATTAATTCCAGACTAGTGTCAGACTAATTTTTTTACACGGGTACCGATCTTTAAAACGGGAGATAAAACAGACTGCAATAACTACCGGGGAATCTCACTTTTAGCTGCCTGCTACAAAGTTCTGTCAAACGTAATACAGGCCAGACTCACACCATTCGCGGAAGATATAATAGGAGATTATCAGTGTGGATTCCGGCGCAACAGGTCAACGAGCGATCAAATGTTTACCATAAGACAATTATTAGAGAAAAAGTGGGAATATTGCGAAACTATACACCAGCTATTTGTGGACTTTAAGAAAGCGTACGACTCTGTCAAACGAAGCAAAATGTATGAAATCCTAGTGCTCCTTGGCGTACCAAAAAAACTCGTAAAATTAATTCAAATATGTCTGAACGGAAGCACTGGAAAGGTCCGAGTAGGCGGTAATGTATCCGAATCGTTCATGATACGCGACGGTTTGAAGCAAGGTGACGGGCTTTAAACGGTACTCTTTAACTTGACGCTAGAGCATGTTGTTAGAAAAATGCAGGCTAGCGAGCTAGGCGCAATACTCAACGGAACAACGCAGATTTTAGGCTATGCGGATGACTTGGATATAGTGGGAGATAATGGTGAAACGGTGGCGAGAAATGTGGAAATCCTTATAAATGCGGCTAAAGACACGGGGTTAGAAGTGAGCGAATCGAAAACGAAATATATGATCATGGAGAAACTGGGCATTCGCGAAGCAGAGGGGGATCTCAGAGTCGGAAATTTCACTTTTGAAAAGGTTAGCGAATTCAGATATTTAGGTACAACTATAAATGATCGAAACAAAATTAAAGCCGAGATTAATAAGAGACTTCATTCGGGTAATGCCTGCTTCTACGCTGTGAACAGATTACTTAAGTCAAAGCTACCGTCGAAAAATATCAAAATAAGGATATATAGGACTATAATAATGCCGGTAATCTTGTATGGGTGCGAAACCTGGGCGCTCACTAAAGCGGAAGAAAATCGTTTCAGGGTATTTGAAAATAAGGTTCTGCGGAAAATATACGGGCCAAAGAAAGATGAGGAAACTGGGGAGTGGAGGAAACTGCACAATGACGAGCTACATAATTTGTACGCGTCACCAAATATTAACAGAATAATAAAATCACGGAGACTAAGATGGGCAGGGCACGTGGCAAGAATGGGCGATGATCGTACAGCAGCGCGCATAATGAAAGGAAATCCGAAAGCAACGCGACCTCTTGGTAGACCTAGACGCAGATGGGAGGATAACGTAAAATCAGACGTAACTGAAATTGGGCGGGAAGGCGCGAAATGGATGGGGTTGGCACAAAATAGGGAAACGTGGAAGGCTTGCGTAGAAGAGGCGATGAACTTTCGAGTTCGAAATGCCACTTAAAATAAAAAAAAATACAGCAAGGGGATGTCGGAGCTAAAATCGTGTTTTTTTATTTTAGTGATTACTTTTAAAATATAAAATGCAGAGAAACCCTGGAAGAAAATTGAGTATAAGTTATGATGAATGGTTATAATTATGACCATAATTTTAAGCATAATTATAAGCAGAAAATTAAGCATAATTATAAGCATATTATGCTGAACGATTGATAAACATCGACAACATAACCTTACTATGCCTAAAAATAAATTATTAATCTATTTTACATCTACATTAATTTAGTAAATTGATAATAATATTTAAATAATGTTAAAAAGAATTAGAAAATACAATTGCGTTTCTGTGAAGTTGAATACGGCGTTTTCCGGGCAAAACTCTGTCTGTGTGCGTGTATCTCTCTCTCTCTCTCTCTTTCTCTCTCTCTCTCTCTCTCTTTCTCTCTCTCTCTCTCTTTCTCTCTCTCTCTCTCTCTCTTTCTCTCTCTCTCTCTCTCTTTCTCTCTCTCTCTCTCTCTTTCTCTCTCTCTCTCTCTTTCTCTCTCTCTCTCTTTCTCTCTCTCTCTCTCTCTCTCTTTCTCTCTTTCTCTCTCTCTCTCTCTCTCTCTTTCTCTCTCTCTTTCTCTCTCTCTCTCTCTCTCTCTCTATCTCTCTCTCTCTCATGCTCTCTCACTGGTGGGCGCGTAATTGCGTATAGTTGCGACCGTTGCCTGCTTCTGCTTTATATCTTTATGCTAGGTTAGTTTTGATTTTTGATTTATAATGGAGCAAAATCGAAAAAAAGTTTATTCGAAAAAAGTGAAGCGTCAAAAATTAGATAAACTTGTTCAGGAGTGTAGTGAATTTCAAGATTCGAGAAATGTTCCAATAAATAGCAGTTTAAGTGATGATAATAATTTAGATGATTTGCAGATTTCTGACTCCAATACTATTTCAAGTGACAATAATAGTGATAATGAGTTTAATAAATTTTTTAATAAAAGTGATAATAATTCAAGCAGTGCCAGTACATGTAGGGAAGAATATTTTATGCTTCAAAATGAAGAATTTAGAGAGATAGAAGAGTTACAAGAAAGGTTATTGGGTATACCATTGAGCATAATCTACAGCATTTTATGGTCATAATTATGTCGCCAGGTAGCGGGATTTATTAGCATAATATGCAGCATAAAATGATCATCTAGCATAAAATTCAGCATATTATGATCATTTTATGCCCAACAGTTCTACCAGGGAACCTTAAGAGCAGAGCCCCGTAGTGCTTTTTATAATAAAGCTTTTGTATACAAGATAAAGTTGATCTGATGAGTTATTTTTCTAATTAATTGGAAATACGATAGGGTGTTTACGCATTGAAACCTAAGCTCAAAATTGTAATCATACCAAACTTTTGCTAATAACTTTTTTTAATGTAATTTTACAGTAAGATTCAGAGCTGAGCACCGTAGTGCTTACTATAATGAACCGATCTGAACAAGATAAAGTCAGTCGGGCTTGTAGTTTTTACAAACGATTGGAAATACAAAATAGGTCGGACAGCAGAAAGGGGGGCTTGGCTCCGACATCCCCTTAAGGATTTAAGATTTTGCAGTTTCATTTTTTTATTTAGGTGTAGGGTTTACAATTTTAAAAACCGCTGTCAATTCATTGGCACTTAGCTTCCTCAAACTAAATTAAATATTCCAATATGAAAATCTTTCTTTGTCATAATAAATTAATTTTAAATTACTACATATCTCTTTCTAAATAATACCTAAATAAGAGTGTGCTTTTTTATCATTGATGAATAAACAAAAGATAATTTTTTACTAAAATTACAGAAGGACATGTTATAATCCTTATCACAGCATTTTTTTCTCTACCTAATTTATTAAAATTATTTAAATATTTAAATTAACTGTATAATCAGAGTTTAGTACATAGAATCGCTGAATTGCGAATCATCTAAAATTAAATAGTATCTAAATTAATAGTAATAAATATCTAAAATTTGCGGTTCATAATATTCCTAACACACCAAAAAACTAGTAAAACTAAAAATTAAAAATCCAAAAATCGAATAATTATTATAATAAAAAACGAGTAAATGAATTTTTAAATTTCATTTTAATTTTAAATCTTTATTAAAAAACAAAAAAAAATGACCGTGCCATTCTCGAAATATACTCGATCAAATGAATTTAAAAAAAAAACATAACCTCAAATATCTCGAAATATAAAAGTTGTTCTGATCTGTTTAAAGTAGTTCTTTTATGAGAATCGACATTAAAATGACACATTTATACAATAATTTGTTTATGGGTTATAATATCAGAAACGTTATAGTCTAAAACAAGGGTGCTTTAAGTAACAAAAAAAAATTTTTATGAAAATTACAATATTTCAAAATTAGATATAGCGTAAATTAGATAATAATATGACAAATGGTCGGACTTACCCATATAAATATTGAGAAACGTCGAAAAACCTGCAAAGTTGCAGCCTATAGTTTATACTTGTACGCACTCTTGCAACCTTACAAAAACACGTGTATTTATTTATAAACAATAGGCTGTAACTTTGCAGGTTCTTCGATAGTATTTCATTTTTATATGGGTAAGTCTTCCTGAAATCTTTCAAGGAACAAAATAAGACCTTAAAAATTAAAATAGGATAACAATTAAAAAAATTGGGATCACTTGTCAAATTATTCTCTAATTTTTGCGATATCTAATTATGCAATATTGAAATTTTTATAAATTTTTTTTGTTACTCGAAGTACCCTTGTTTTATACTATAACGTTTCTTATATTCTAAAACATAAACAAATTATTGTATAACTGTTTTATTTTATGGTCGTTTCTCACGAAAGAACTACCTGAAAAGATACTAAAGAGTTACCGTTACCGTTGTGGAAAGTTTCAAAGCAAATGCTGGAGATATACTCCAGAATTCGCTACTGAATAAAAATCGATTTTTTAAAAAAAAAAAATCTATCTCTTCGAAAGAAGAAGATAAAGCCTAAAAAAATTACAGAATATTATTCTACAGATTCCTAATCATCGCAATTTTTTTCAAAAAATTTCCTTGTTATATTTCACAGATACAACCGATTGAAAAAAGACGATTTCGTGAATAACAAAACAAGGGAAATAGCCTATACAAAATTTCGGGTGAGAATAGGTAAGTACTTTTATGCTCTTTCAAATGCATTATCACTCAATTGATTATATTATTTCGAGGATATAAAAAAAAATAAAACTCAAAAATCGACATACCTATTAATGAATAAAAATTAAAACAAAAAAGAAATATTTATCTTCACCGCGTATATTGAGAGTAAAGTTGATCCACATCCACCCGTATATCCATCGTCATACTATATGCCCTCCGTATTCTTACCAGGAACTTTCAGTTAAATTTTCAAAAGCTTTCATTATTAACTCTCTGAGAAACATGCATTAAAAAAATTATCTATAGTTGTATATATTCAAATGCATTTTTCTCAGAGAATTAATAATAAAAGCTTAAATCTTTAAATCTTTAATTTTTTAAAAATTTAACTGAAGGTTCCTGGTAAGAATACGGAGGGCATAGTATGACATTTTTATAGAAATATTTATTTATTGCAGAAAAAAAATATAAACGTGATGCTGGTAAGGTACGGATGTTTAGTTCACTTTAACATCTCCTTAACCCCTTTAACTAATTGTTGCAGTCTATTATGTATTTTTATTTTTGTATAAGCTATTTCATAAACAAAACTTGAGTTAAAATTGGTGGCATAGTCTTATTCCGTGGGTACGATATATAGATTTAAAATGTTCAATTGTCATTTAAACCTGCGCAAAAATATAGCATAGATTATAACGAAATATATAAATTGTATAAATTTGAATAATAATTTTTAGAAACACAACTGTCTAAATAATCGTATATTTATATTTAAAGAAGTATGTTATAGCCAAAAAAGAACGCAAAAGAAATATATGAACGCTTTTATAAATACTATTTTATATTTAATAAGAATTAATAAACATTAAATTTTCAACTGATAAACAAAATAACTACAAAGTAAAAAAAAAACTCCGTATAGTGGATTTGAACCCAGATCCGTCTATTTCCTTTCGCGCGGCGGCCGCCGCCGACAGGTCAGACGCCAGCGCATAGTTCCACGGGACCCACGGGATTCGACCGTGGGTGCCTTGCGATTTTACCAAGGCTCGGTGCTATAAGTCCGTGGCATGGGCTCACGCGTTTTTACCACCGCCTCATGGCCCAAAGGCATTAATACAATACGATAAACACTTGTATATCGTGCTATTGTTCCATGGCATAGTCCCATGCGTTTTACGCATGAAACTTCGCAATTAATGCATGAATTTCACGCAAATTTTGCATGCTTACATTCATGCTTTATTAGTATGGATATCTATAATCTCTTGGCTAAGTTCTTTGCCCAGATCATGAGGACTTTTGTTTTTCATGATATTTACGGTTATGTCTTTTTTCAAAAATAACTGATAAACAAAATAACTACAAAGGCGTGATTTTTCCCTTCGTGTAAAAGCTACCTTTCTGGAAATTTTCAGACAAATTAAAGCCGTTTTACTCAAGTAAATAAACGACAAAAAATCGATTTTTTTCACAAAATGATTTTTTTCTCAGAAAAAGAAAAGAAAAAGAACTTGAAAATTTTATCGAACATTCTTTGGCATATTTCTAATCTCTTCAAAATTTTTAAAATATTTCCTTCATATTTTGCACAGATATAGCCGTTTAAATGTTATAAATATGAACTTGTTTATAATACATGGGGTAACTGATGGTACATTACTTTATGTTATCTTTACTTTTGATTGCAATACAATTATAGAACTAATCCTCAATCTACAAAATTACAAATTGGAAATAAAGCAACTATACTTATTTGTTAAAATAAAGAGAAAATTACCTGAAAAAATGCTTGGTCCCATTCGCTGATGCCATCCATACTTTTAAGCGTATTATGATCATTCTTGTGGTGTGTTGCCCATTCGAAAACTTTTTCTAAAATGCAGCCTGACACATTTGGAAGAGGGATAACTTCATCTTCAATTCCATCCGTGCCTAAGTTCTCAAACATATACTTTAGAGCGCATGATACTTTTCCAGCTTCAATGTCTACTTCCACAACTTTGCCATCGTTGCTTTTAAGCTTGATTATCGACATCTGTAAAACAAACAAATATTTGAATTAAATTATAGACATTTTTCAAGCCTATATAATATCTTAGGAGAACTAAACAGTCAGATTTTGTAAAAATGTATCTTTCTTTAGTAATTAATTACAAATCTTTGTTAATTTGACACTACAATTTCAAATTTAACTTCGAAATTCTCTATTTCAGACGTTATAATATATAATATCAATAAGTTTTACATTACTATAATATTAATAAACATTAATAAAATATATATTAACAATATTAACAAAAAAATTATAAAAAGTACACTATAAAATTGTTAGAGTTACTAAAAATAGAGTTCAATGTAATCTTTTTGAATTTTTCCGTTGCTATATAATGCATCTACAATTACTGATGATTTGTTAAATATAAGCTATGAAATCTTTTAATGAATTTACTAAGTATAATATATTAGAGTAAAAACAAAAATTTTAATCTAAAAATGTAATAAGTGTAACAAAGTATATGTATAACAAATGTAAATAATTAAAAATAAACTCATACCTTGTCAATTATATAAATGATATCTCCGGCAAATTCAAAACAGAAAGATATACGTATGATGAATAAGTTATCAGCTTGTGTAGTCACTTTCCCTGTCAGTCGCAGAATGACCAAACGGTTGAGCGAATGGTCCTATTTATACTCCAGCAATGCCGAAATTTCCACCATGATGTTGGTGACATGAAGAGACAAGGAGTCCGGTGCAATTGAGTCTGCGCAAACTAGAAGAGCCAAAGGTCATTATTTACGATGAATGGCTGAATCATAGACTGTACGTTTCTGTCCAAATTGCGGATATACTGCGGAGTGTATTGAAAAATATTTGCTGTAAGACGCATAAGAGCGTCTGTCTCAGATTTACAACTCAAGCTGTCCCCGAGATAATCCTCCTCCTCTCCCAAGACGAAGGGTCAGACTACCGACTATCTTTTCCATACACTCCGCAAGGTATTCGCAGATTAGACACGAACGCACCGTTTCTGTTTCTGTTTCTTCACTGTTACTGTAATAAAGTCTTACTTTAACTTTTATTATTCATATACTAGCATTTACCATGCGAATCGCATCGCATATAATGCATGTACACTTATTTAGTATGGAAAATGTAAAAAAATATGTTTTATAACACGTATGTAAAGTCCATAAAAAATCGAGAATTCCGAGCGTCTATGCGCAACGCGGAGAAAATATTTATTCCCCGCTCCGTCAGCAACAATCTTAAAACACTTGAAGTATTTCACACACACACACACACGCGCGCGCGCACGCACACACACGCACACACATGCACACACACGCACACACACATACAACACACACGCATACAAGGTTCGTCTAGACGAGGCATAACGATGTAGGATCTTATTCAATTAAAAAAAGTATGAGAAGTGATTTGTTATCTCTAAAATACTACCAATGGGGGAGACCATAGCTAAGTTGGACACTTTATGTTTTGAGACTTTTATTTTTTTTCATTTCTTACGAAGAACAGTGCCATAATAAGTTCAAAAGCAATTTCATCGATAGATTACATATAATATATTGCGGATTATAATTAAATCGAACATCAGACTTTTTAATTTAAAAAAATTATCTACTCAAATACTTCAGATAATGTTTTTCTTTTTATTTATTTGATTATTTCTTAAATCCTCCAATGAGATTAGTGAGAACAAATTTCGGGACAAAGCATTCAATCCAATGAAATTGCAGCATTTCAAATAATTCAAACAAATTCGATCGATATTTGTAACGTCGAGTGTATATGTATATGATTAAAATATTTTAAAAAATGTTTTAATAATAAAGTCGGATACTATAAATTCAATTACGCGTCGAATATCGATTATTTTCTATATATGATTCCAGTCAAAAAATTTTTTGAAACAATGACATTTGTTTATATAAAACACTTAACAATATAGATTATTTTTCTTTTCTATTTTCAAAGGACCATTCGGTACTTGCATAGTCGGCCGAGCATTAACGGGAATAAAAGTTGATTGAATTTAAACATTTTTTCATAATTTCTTTCATTCACACGAATCATCGCAACGGTGTACAAATACGCAGCTCGAGAATCTCGAATCTTGATTCTTGAGAGTGGCGCCAAGGAACTCTTGACTTTTCGAGCTCCGTATAATAGTAGCGTCGCGCGTAACACCAGCAGCCGCGTAAAGTGCATCTCTCTGGTTTCCCTCTTTATTTTTCCATGTCTTTGAATCCACTGTTTCTCGCGTGCGTTTCGCTCCTAGTGTTCTTCGCAGCTATTCGAGAGAGATAATTTTTGAGCCTCAACAGAGCCGCTTTTTTTTCTTCTTTCACTGAGTAGCTGCGAGCATGTACTTTGATGTACTTCAGGCTTATAGTAGCACTGGCGTTTCGGAAGTCTTTTGAACTTCTCTTGCCTTATCTAAGCTCTGTTGTCACTCTTAAACACTGACTATAATTTATTATGAAATCAAAATCATTAAAGTAATTTTTGCACGAACGTAAAAATCAGGGAAATCGTGTAAAATATGAATGTATTAATAAGCCAAGGTTAGACCAAATATAGATTTTTTATTTTTTATTTTCGATTTCTCATACTTTCCTTAACACAGAAACGCATCAAATTATTGATTTTCATCAAATTATCAATTTTAAAATGACATTTTAAAGTACGAACATTCAGTAAAGTAACGATGTTATTTTTAATAAAAACATAGCCTTTTCTATAGTTTACGTTTTTCTTTATTCAAAACGTTCTAGGTGAATTAGCTTTTGTCAAAACTTTTTGCAATTAATAAGACATATTCTTATCAGCATTATAAAGAAACATATGCATCGCCAAGACGCTGTGTGCGGACCTAGATCAAATGAAAAAAAGTTATAATTAAAAAAGCTATAAATTACATAAAAATGGTCTCACTTTTAATTATGGTTACCTGTATTACATTTTGATTAAAATAAAATATAAAATATAAGTTGGAGTTTTCCTAGACTATGTGTACAAACTACAAAAGATTATGTGTGCACTAAAAACGTTGACAAACCACTTCATTTTCACTAAAAAAATTATGAACTTTACATTGTAAATCAATATTTATTCCGTCAAATAAGCAGACAATTTAAAAAAAAACATTCATTTTTAGTTATATAGACATACGTAAAAATTTGAAAAATAATCATATTTAATTTTAAAAAATGGTTAGAATCCTCTTTAAGGAGGTTCATGCGATATATATAGTACGGATTTTAAAAGACCCCTGATTATATCCGTGACAATATATCTAGAAGATGGACACTTATAGTGACGAAGAAAAATTATTTCAACAAAATTTGCATATTGCAGAAATAGATATCGACAGTTAAAGAAAAATTCGACAAAACACTGGAATCTTTTTAATTTTGTATCCGATTTTAATTTACATGATCACATTTTGTTCCTTGAATAGTTTCAGGGGCACATACCGGTACAAAAATTAAAAAATAATCATAACCCAAAAAGTTACATCAAATTGTTTATGCTTATTCATGTACGATTCAGAAATAATGTGATATAACTTTTCAGATCGTGACTATTCTTTAAATTTTGTACTGTATCTCCCCCTGAAATTATTCAAGGAACAAAATGAGACCTTGTAAATTAATATCGGATAAAAATAAAAAAGATTCCAGTATTTTGTTGAATTTTTCTTTAACTGACGATATCTAGTTTTGCAATATGCAAATTTTGTTGAAATAATTTTTTTTCGTGTCCATCTTTTACATATATAGTCACTCAAATAACCAGATTGTAGTTAATTATAATAGGAGGTATTTTAAAAACATACTATATATATATATATATATATATATATATATATATATATATATATATATATATATATATATATATCTCATGAACCTCATTAAGTTAAAAAATCGTATATTTTTCGGAAAATTTATAGCAGTTTGACATTTTACTTTATATACAAGAATGTGTACAGGTGCGAAATTGTAGTCCTGAAAAGCATGAAGATAACACATGAAAAAAACTAGAACGCTGGAATCATTGTTTCAGACACGCTAAATAAACATTTTGGAAAAAAATTGAAACTATACTTGAAAAAAAGGAAACCTAGCAAAGAAAAACTTAAAAAAAATGAGTTTTAACATTTTTTTTAATAGTCTTTTATCGTAGATAGATTCATCGTATTTAATGCATTCCAATTATTACTTTCCTTGTAAAATTGAAGTGTTTGAAAATATAGTCCTGAGAAATATTCGGAAGTAGTCTGGAATGAGAATGCCAGGGAGTAGCAAATGTTAAGTACACAATGAAGAAATGTACCGAGTTGTCTGGAAAATGATTTACTATATTACTGACGTGCGATTAAGATTCGAAGACGAATGGGCGAGGCACGTTCCTTCCTAGACTGAGAAATAAAACTGCAGCGCCAAAGGTGCTTATAGAAAATCCAGAAATAAAGACTCTCAGGTAGACCGAGACGAAGATGGGAGGATAATAATAAAATGGATTCGAAGAAAATAGAGCACAATGAGAATGACTGGATGAGACAAGCTCAGAGTATAATGGCACTGACGCATGGACGTTTGGGTAGGGCTACGAGGCTGGAGCTGTCTAATGACTAGAGTAAATTTCGGCATTAATATACGATACATATTATGGCACTACAGTAATACAGTATTATTGCTGCTCGTTGCCTGTTGGCTTAGAGGAGCGTCGTACAGTACGGACATCCGTGCAGTATGAATAATTACGCGTTTTCTGTTTTTATCACTACATGACAAACATTTATCTAGTGAAATAGTATATTGGTGCTATATTTAACATAATTAACAGCCAGTAGTTAAAATTTACTGCTTCAAGTATTATTATACCAATAAGCGAAAAGTTGATTTTTTTTTGGCAAACTTTATTTTTTGAAACTGACTGCTTATTATAAGAATATTAAATTCGTAGTACTATGTGGGTGATGTTCCTGTAAAATTTTGCAAAGTCCAAAATACGAATTTATGCAACTTCATAGCTAATTAATTTAGCTGACTAAATTAGAGTAACGACAATTTTTTTTATTTCAAAACGGTGATTCAAGGCATTACCATTTTTTAGAACTTTAATTTTTATCAATTCCAATACATATATTTCTGCTGAATTGAATTTAAAAATAAATTCGGCATATTTCAACAGTTATTAGAAATTTATTTTCAAATTGAAAGTTTATGTAAAACGCGAATAGAACAAATTACAAACAGCTTTTCAAACTTTTGTAAATTGCACATAAGTTTTGATTGCATGTGACAATCCGTATAAAGATTAATTCTGTCAATAAAATGTGCTCCGTAATTCTTTTTTTCTCGTTGTTATAGGCAGCGATGGATCCGTAACTTACTCTGTGTAAAAACTAAATTTTTCATGCGCATCTCTCTACTTTTCCTCGCGGCTGATGCCGCCTGCGTAATTTGCAGCCCGAGCGAAGCGAAAGTAGAGGTTTCTAAAAATGAGGTTATGTGACGTTTTTGGCCCTTAAATCGGGAATTAAACTCAACTAACTTTCCGCCGGGCATAAGAAAAAGTTATATACTGCATTTGGGAGCAATGAGGGCTATTGACGCCCGCGAAATTGCTGCCCTCGCTTCGCTCGGGCAGCAAGTAATATGCTCTTTTTGCGTGGATAAAATCACGTAGAGAATTAGCCCAATTTCTACACATGTAAATTACGGTATGCAATTAGAGGTCAATATAATCATACGGAGATAAATAAAATATAAGAATAACAGTTGCAGGAATGCCAATATAACGTTTCGAAGAAAAAATTGAAATTCCTTTAAAAAAACGCTGCCAAATGCTTTGACACTATGCTTTCTCATAATGATACAAATTTCACCGTTATCAATATGTACATAATATAATATAAACTTCGGCCGCATGTGACTTGCCTTCGGCCGCATGTGACTTGCCTGCTCCGGAGCTTGCCTTACCAGTTCTCGCGGGAAGCGCTCGCTTGATTGCCTGACACTCGCGCGAAGCGCTAAACTAAAGCTTACATTTAACGCTGACACTATTATCTATTTATTTTTACAGAAATTAGTAAAAGAATAATGTTTTTTTTTGTATCTCTTTCGTTTGAACATATAAGTATTATATTATTGAATAATTGTTTAATTTTCAATGGTATATGATGTATTTAACATTAAGAAATTCAAGAATGCAATTTAAACTGATAAATGTTTCAATTTTAATAAAAAATCTAGGGAAAAAATGGCAGGATGTGTAATATTTTCAAGAGGAAGAAGGAAGAGGAAGGAATTTCGGTAGTAGAATTTAAATTAGAAAATGGATTGTGTAGGAATATATAGCCTAGTTTAGAGGGATGTAGTAGGCGTCTCCAGAGCCTTTCTTCAATCTGAGTTATTTACATTATTATTAAGATTAGGTTTTTCTAGTTCAGTATAATATACTTCAATTTTGAATGATCCATTTAAAAAAATATTCACAATTTGTGCGTATATTTTATTTACACTTTTGTGTGATGTCGAGTCTCTTGGGCTGGCTTAGTCGACCCTCGTACTCGGCAATCATACTCTGTTCTAAAATTTTATTTATTTAGTAAAAAAAAATACTATCGTGTTTAAGTGGTCGTACTTTGGATATAAAACTTTTATTGAAAAGGGACATCTTTAAAAAATTTTAAGATCGATTGGGCGTGTTGCACCGCATTTGTTATTAAATGATGTGTATGAAAAATCATTTTTTAGGCTGTTTCTTATGTAAAAGCATTTTCTAAAAATATTTGCTACCATAAAAAGTTGTGTTTTTTTGAGATTTACAACTTTTTCCTTAAATTTTTTTACGTAAAATGTATACCTGCAGAGTTTTATAGTAAAAAACTGCATTTTTCGATGTTAAAATTCGGTTTTGGCTTGTTAACTCGAGTTAAAAGTATTTTCATAAATAGATGTCAAAGGGAAAAAGTTGTACTTTTCAAAGATCTACAACTTTTCTCTGTAACTTCTTCTCGTACAATACTTAGTTTTCAAGTAATAGTCCAAAACCCGTTTTTAGCGATATTTTATAGTCGCCGTATTCAGCGTATATTTGCAGGATCAATTCCAAAATATATGTATGCACATAAAAATATATAAAATATATTACATTTTTGCTATAAGAAAAACACTAAAGAAAAACTTAATATGTACAATCATATTATCATGATAAAGCTGCAGATAGATAACGGGTTATCCAGAGTGAAAACAGTAGTTTTAGCAAATAGAACATAAAATTAAATTTTGCAATTACATTGGAGTGTAAATTCTATGCATTTTTTCGCATCTTTTCTCAGAAAACAAAGAGTCTTATGATTTCAAAATTTACAGAAATATACCTCTACATGAAACTAGTATTTAGTAAAAATTTCATTAGCTTTTATCATAAAGTTGTCAAATTAATGATGTTATAGGTAATATAGTTGTAATATAGTTATAGGTCATATATAACATGTAAAAAAATTCCGAGATGCAAAACAGACCATGTTATTTGTTTAAAACGCGCATCAATTTCTCTTATGGGAATTTAGCATGGAAATTATGGACTTAAAAGATTATCTGTCATATAACAATTACTTCACATTTGAAGAAGAGAGAAAAAAGTTTTAATTTGAGACGTGCCGCGTTAAAAAAGATTAACACTATCAAAAGTTATGAACGATTAAAGATAGTGAATAGACACAAAAGAACGCCAAAAAATGTTCAAAAATAAAAAATCATTCAATTTAGCGGTTTTTCCGTGTTTATTCACTATCTTTGATCACTCATAACTTTTGATATTGTTAATCTTTTTTAACGTGGCACGTAGGAAATTAAAACTTTATTTCTCTACTTTATATTCTATTACGAAAAAAAATTGTTTGCACCTTCAAAAGCCAAGTAATTGTTATATCACTGATGACCACTTTTAGTCCATATCTCCCATGTTAAATTTCCATACATTGCTGTATGTTTTAAATATGTAATATATAATCATAGAACGAGAAAAAAATAGTTGCAGAGGTGTGATGCGACATTTTTTATTATTTTTTGAACCGATTAAGGGTTAACACCACTCTAGCGGCCGAGAAAAGGCTTAACTTTGACGATTTATTTTGTGGGTATAATAAAAGAAATAGGCAATTCTTTTCAGAGGGTTTATCGGGCACATATTAAAGTATACAAACTTTTTTTATAATTTTTAATAAACAAAATGCCGGCGACAGACCCAATATCTCAGAACATCTTTCTTAATAGAGCTCTAGGAGCGGATCGATTTATTTTACAGAACGAGGCCTGAAATAAAAAAGCAACATTTTTTCGAGTCTGGATACTAGTGACTGCACAAGCACGTAGAGAATTATTTGTAAACTATATTTTGTAGTAATGGCGCACATTTGCAAAAAATGTTCGAATTTTGACAAAATAAAATAAGCAGTAAAATGTTTATAAAAAGTAGTATACATCCTTAACGTATCCCAAACCCGTACGTACTTTAATGGGTAATATTACCGTAAAGATACTCTTAAAACTTCAAACTAATACATGCAACCGTGTTGAAAAATTTCTCCGTTCAGGTTGAAAAAAGTGGTTTCGAGAAAAACGCGTTTTAAGTTTGAAATCATTGAAATTTTTGTTTACCTCTAATCTACAATTCCTGCATCATACATTATCCTTCCACACTTCTTTTCCCTTCTTCCTTCCTAGATGATTTCAGAGACAATCGAGCCTGTTTTGCAGCATCATTCAGCAATCGATCTGAAAACTTGATCCCATGAGTCATTGATCTAAAGTGCTCATTTCTCGTGGAATTCCTCATACACGGCTCACTATAGCTTCCGTAATTTATAAAAATATAAGACAAAAATAATTTTTTTAACGTTCCACGTCAAAGAACCATCTCGTCAAATTCTAAAATTCAAAAACCATTCCGTCAATAATAAAAGCTAGTTCATCCAAATCCTCTCCCATTCACACGCAGAAAAGTATCCACCACTCGGCACAAAAAAATCAATCCAAGCCTCCATCCATCATCCCCAACTATCCTCATTCAATTTGTCCGGCGCGAACTCACGCGAACTCCTTCCTCCCCATCAACATACCAGCACCGCACTCACCCACGTGCAAAGCCCACCAAAATATCAATTCACACGCGAGCCCGTCGCGCCGTCATCCAAAAAAAAAAGAGAGAACCCACCTCGCCGTGCGAAGAATCTCGCAAAAAAAGAGCGTCCCCCGCTAATTGGGATATATCTACGACTTCCAGCGTCCGCTGCGACGACCTTCCGCTCGCCGATTAATAAACCGCCGGGGCTGCTCCCCCCTCGCATAAGGTACACGAAATCCCACACCGCGTCGCCTTGTCGCGGGTTATTTAAGGTGTGCAGGAGACGGAGAAAAGGAAGAAGAAGGAGGAGGCGCCCCCCCGTGGCTCGCGGGCCCGGGCGTGGACGCGCGCGCGCGCGCCGGCTGCGCTATTTGTTATTCTAATGCGCGCGGGCATTATATATTTGTTTGGGCGTGGGCGCGAGCGCAGGGACCAGTCGGCCGAAGTGTGAAACACGCTGTAAGGTTGGAAAGAGCGTGTGTCAGTGTGTGTATATATAATGTGGAGTGGGCCTGACTTCGGTGGCCGTGCAGCGATACAGTTGCTCGAGGATGATTCTTGGTAATTCTGGGCGTTCTGAGCTTGCGTTTATGTGGGTTTAGAGTGTTTTTTGGTATGGCATGTATTTAGTGGTACTCTTTTTTTGGTGAAATAGCATTCATGTCGTATTGCGTTAGGTTGAATAAATGTGAAACCTGTATTGTTGTCATCGTAAGCATATTTTCAGATATAGAGTGGTTTCTTGATTGGGCAAATTAGTAGTTTAACCCTTTGATTCCCAATTTCACGTTTTGCAAGTAGAGAGAAATCTATTATATCTATATTACTAAAGCATGTTTAGTTATGTTTAAAAAATGTAAAAAATGACATTTTCTCTCATAGCTACCCTAATATATTAGATTACTAACATAAAAAATATGCCATACCAATTTTAAAAACTTTTAAATTATGATAATGAATAGTGTCCAAGTGCTTCATTATAACAACAGTATTTTTTAAGTAAACTAAAAATAATGCTGCTGCAACGATCGTTCTCAAAATTAATTATCTACTTATATAGGAACCGTACAAAGTAATTTTGAATTTTAAGAATATATTATTTAAAGGCACATATACTTTAATACTGACGTATATAAATTTACAAAATTATATATTGCTTCCTTATAAAGGAAGCATTGGATAGTAAAATTTTGTTTTGATAATAACATTTTAGAAACATGTTTTGAGACATTAAGAGTCAAAATACACTATTTTTAGAAACAGTCTGTGTGTGTATGTTGCGTGTGTGTATATGTGTGTGTGAGTGTGTGTGTGTGTGTATTTGTGTGTGTATGTGTATGTGTGCATGTGTGTGTATGTGTGCGTGTGTGTGGGAGTGTGTGAGTGTGTGCGTGTGTATAAGGTACTTCGATTATTGAGTTTTAGTATTTTGAGTCTTTTGGTATGTTTGAAATAATATCATCAATTCATTTTTATTGCATATGAAAGAGCATAAAGTTACCTATCTTTTCCGCCCAAAAATTTTATATAAACTATTTTATTTTTTCTGTTATACACAAAAATGTCGTGCTTTATTTAAAAGGTGATCAGGGAAATATAACACGGAAAATTTTTGAAAAAATTTGAGGTGATTAGGAATATGGATATAGTACATTGTATAACGAGTGCGGTATAGTAGCCAATAGCGCACGCGGGCCCAAGTGGCGCTATTGCACACTACACCGCACGAGTTTCACACACTTTTTGTTATCGAAGTGCTGGGAATATGGCATATATTGCGTGGGGGTTTTGTGTACGCTAAATGGTCAAAAGACACTACGGGTGTTATTTCCTATAATGCCCGCAATGAATTATTGAGCACAAAACCGTCACGAAATATGTTATTTTTCCAGCACGTATGATGAAAAGAATATTTTGTAAAATTTTCAAGCCTTTATACTTATCCTTTTTCGAGAAGAAAATCATTTTGTAAAGAAAATCGTCTTTTATGGTGAACGATAACTTAAGTAAAACGTCATTATCCGTTTTTGTGTTACAATGATTTCTTTATTTTCCGATATTTTACGATATTCTGAAATCGATAATGTTAATTATTTTTGTATTTTAGAAATAATATGTTTGTTTTATTCTTTCTTTTCTTGTATTTAACGGACAAAGCATATAATGCGTGGCGTAGCCGGAGATCTTTTCCAGACGAAAAAACTCGAAGAAAATATTCTCGAGAATTTTCACCGGGAATCGAACTCTTGACAGCTTGAGCGTCTTATATCGGTAAGCACCCACTGAGCTAAAAGGGGGCTCTATAATCGCTTCATTATGCATTTGAAAGAGTATAAAATTACTTATAGAGGGTGATATTTCTATTTTCTTTTAAAGCTTTTCCATTGATATTTTTAAATATTGATTGAAAAGGTATTTGAAGATTATTGAAATAATGTAACGATCTAATTATGTGATTTTAGATGTTGTTGAATTCAAATTCAAGGTGAAATGTATAAAATTAAAATTATTAATTTAAAAAAATAATGTTACCGAAAATTGCTTAAAAGAGATTTTATTTATATATAGATGCAAATTAAAAATATAAATGTATAATAAAAGTAATATTATGGCTACAGTTAGTTGAATTAACTGTTGTGAATTAAACCATCAATGATAAATCAGCACACATTTTTTGAGCTCCTAATTAAAAAGAGATATAGCAATTTAAAATTAATTTATTAGAACAATAAATTTTATATTATAACAATTAATTTAGTTTGAGAAAGCTAAGTGCCAATGAATTTGCAGCGGTTTTATTTCTTGCGTTGCTTTTATTTTGGCTGGTATACTTCTAAGATATTAACAACTTTTATACTCGTAGAATAATTATTTATAAAGCAATATAAAGCCGTCAATAACTCATGTATAGGTATAAAATATTTAAAATTATTTATTCATTTTAAATTCAGATTTTTATTTTTCAGTCAGGTTCTAATGATTTTGCTTTGAAATTTTCAATAGTATTTTCTCTATATATTCCAAACTAGGTATGCAAGCGAATAAAGTTTCTAAAACTTTTATAGATGATAAAATAGCTGTATTCGAGCAAATTCCTATAAACTACATTATTAAATTTGTAAAAATGGGCTAAATCCGCTGAATGCATGTGAAAGCTGATATCTTAAATTTACTATGTGGTACCGTATATTATTAGCGTATTTGCAGCAGCTGTATGTTTACGAACAACAGTTCTAAAAGCTACAATTTAATAAAGCTCGTAATACGTACACGAGCTAATCGTAAAATTAGATAACCCGCAATCTACGCGGTCTTTATTACACATTCAAAATTGCAACCATTGATTACTTATATCTCTACAATCAAATAAAAATAGTGTAAAATAAGACATCCATATACCGAATATGTATGTCATCGTTCTTTATTTTTTTAAACACTCGCAACCAAGAAAAACGAGTATATCGAGTGCCTACACCGACGACGACGACGCAAATAAACACACGACTGCAAAGGCACTACACGGAAAAAAGAGAGTCTAACGCTCTCAACCTCTTGCTCGCTACCATAATACACAAACGCCAGCATTATGCTCGCGGGAGCGACGTTCCCGAGGCGTAATTGAGCCCCTATACCGCCTCGTTTTCTCTTCCTCCTCGCTGAAGAAGATCCTCGCGCTCCCCTCCAGTTGCGGAGATAAAGAAGGCCAGTCGCCGTGTATATACAAAAAGAAACAGTCAAGCGTGAGTATCTCTGTCCCCGCTTGCCTTTTTTTTCCATTTCGAGGATTTCGCGAAGAAGCGCTCGCGAAATTTATCATGCCTCTTCACGCTGGCTTAATGTCTTTATTGCTCGATCTTCTAGGTATACACGCGGGCAGTCGTCGTCTGTCGTAGTTTCGGAATATCGTCCTTGTATTTTATATCGAGCTTTCGCTTCCAGTTATACGGGGGCGATGTTTTGTCCTTTTTTGTTACGCTCGGTCGCACGTATGAATTATTGTGCGCACAGCTCAGCGCAGCATTATGACGATGTTGCGGAAAAAATGCGGATTCCTCGGCAAGGGGGCACAAATTTTTTGGCCGTTGCGAGGATTTCGTGGCATTTTTCTTTTTCGCCTTTTTGTCTCGCGGTGTATAAGTATATAAGCGCGTGATTTAGTGCGTGGGCGCGAGTGGCTGATTTATTTCGATATGAGTTTTAAAATATATACGAGCTTTTGTTTGGCAAAAATTTATAATGAATTGTGGAGAGAAGAAAGATGTCGATTTATTTGAAATAGGATTTTATTTTTTTATAGTGAAAATGTTGAGTTGCATTTTCTATCAATTGAAAAATCGTATATTATAAGTAAAAGTAACTTATAAAATTTACTTAAGTATTTCTTACGTCTATGTATACATAATAGTATATGCAAAAGTGTAATTTAATTAAATATAATTTACAGAAGACATGATGAAATTTTGATTATTTAAGAAATATGTGCCCGGTAAGAATACCGGGCACGTTTATTAGAGATTTTTTCTCTTTAATTATAAACTCTCTAAACTTGGTTTATATTAAATTGTACGCTTTTATATGCAAAATATTTATCTTATTATCATAATTATATGAACTTTAAACCAATACATCAAAATTAATTATTAAATAATAAAATGTTTGTTATAAAAAGTACAATAATTTTTTAATCAAATTTTAGATCCCACGTTCGACGAATGAAATAAACTATGATTATGCACCTGGTAGAAATCTAAGCTGGTTTCTAGCCAGATATTAGCTAGATTTTGTAAAACTGCTTTATTTCTGGTTAAGGAGTTAGGTAGAAATCAGTTAAAAACTACATGCTTTTTAGCTAATTTCTAGTCTAATTCTGCTTAATATTCTAGTTAATATAAAGTTGATAAAATAAGTAATTTATATATATATTAATAATGGAAATAGTAACAGTTTTATAAAAATCGAAGTAATAGGCACTTCTAACCATATTACATTGGGTATTTTACTAAATTAAAGTATAAAATGTACCTTCAATGTCTAGTAGTATTGGAGGTTAGGTTATTTGTTTACGTAAGGACGCGTGCATTTAAAAAGTATTATTTATACAAAAAGTATCAAAGCCCCTGTAGTCATATAATTATTGTTACTTTAAAAACAATAGTAGAAACAAAATAATGTAAGTTTTGAATAATTTTTTGCAAAATTTAATTTTCGACATAAATAACAAAATTTTTGTTGATTAAGTTATGATTGACTAATTTTTGAAAGGTGAGTAATTCTAGTTATCAAATACTTTTAGTATTGCATATGTGTATGTCTATATGGTTGAAAGATGTTATTTGTTGATAAAAATATTTATATTAGCATCATACTATATTCAACATTCAATAAAGTATAATAATGTATATTTTTAAAATCTAATAAATCGAGAAACAAAATATAAATAGGTTAGATTTGCAGACAAAATACGTACTTGCTTAAAGCATACTCTTAAGCAGATTCTAGCCAGATATTATCTGGCTAATAATTAATAAGCTAACCAGATATTCTAGCTAATTTTATGGTACATATCGATAGTTGTAAAAACGGTATATGTATAAATTAAATTATACATAAATACTTCATGAATTTTACGAAAAAAATGAAGTGTAATGTATTTGACATTAGGTGAAATTTTAGCACTATATATTAGCACAACAGATGTCTCACATAACAAGCTTTGTTAAATTTCACACATAATTTAAAATAATACATAAAATATATCTTTAAAATAAATATATTTGTAATGTATATATGCAGGTATAAATACATTTATTGCTTAGCTCGTTATTTCTTCAATGCTTACTTAATCTCGAGATTGCTTTATTGTTCGGCTAAAATAAGCTGTCTCATTCATTCACCCAAACTACTGAAAATGCTGAAACCACGACATTATGCTTCTTTGCCAATGTATCTCAACACTGTAAAATAAGTCAGTGCTGCTATCTATCGGGAAACATTCAAAGACTATCCGGTATTTGTACATACCCTAACATCCTCGAATATTTCCCCTAATATATAAAATTTTAAATCCTCTATCCTCGATATAAATTTCTTCATATCCCATCGATGTGATCGATCATTATCCCACTCCCACCCAACGACACCAACTTTCGCCTGCAAAGTCGAGTAAATATCTCAGCCTCGCAACTCCAGCATCCCTGAAGAACAACGCTCACCTACACCCAGCCACCCTCCCAAGAGAGGGAGAAAACGGCCGAGAGCGGAAGTCGATAACCAGCTCGTCCACCCTCGCTCCCTCTCCTCCTCCTCCTTTTTCTTCTTCTTCTTCTTCTTCTTCTTCTTCTTCCTCCTTCTGCACGCTCGAGATGCGCCGCCGCTGTGCTTACAGCTATATACGCGCCGGGACTCGTCCTAATCGAAATTAGTTTTTTAATTGGGGAACGACTTATTTAGTCGTTAGCCGGGAGGGGGCCGCGGGCCGATGTCTTCCGCCCGGGCGAATGCGCGTGTGCGCGTATATAGGGAGAAGCTTTTCGAGGAGGAGCTTTTTTTGTAACGCGCGAGCCGCGCCACTCGAGTACGCGACTCGACTGCGCGCGCTCTCGTTCGCGTAACGATGATTGGCTCATTAAGGAATCGACTGGGAATCCCGGGGACGCTTTATCGTCCGAGAGCTAATTTCTCCTTCGCTCTTTTATTCAAATGAGGTTGGAGGGTGGAGGGTGGAGAATGAGGAGGGGTTGTGCTGAGTGCTTGCGAAGCGTTCTTAGTTATAAGTCGGGGTTTGAAAAGAATACGGGTTTGAAGAAAAAGGAAGGAAACGTTATGATGTTAAATGATTAACTATGCTAAAATATTCGATCTAGTTTATTTTGTAGCTACTACTTACAACTAATATTTAGTAGTCTGATTGAATTCAATGAAAGTGCAACCTAAATCTTATAACGTTTCTACAGTAGATTCTTATAAACTTACAGTTCAAAGAAAATGATTCTTCGAACTATAAAGAGTTTTAACAGACGCTATAAATGCTTTTATTTTAATATTTGCTTTTGATTGACTAAGATTTGTCATATCTCAGTCTTACAACATTATCACGAGCATCGTCGTCGTCGCGTCGTCTTCTTTCTTTTCTCTCTTGTAACTAATACTGTCACTTTCAAGTACATTGAAATCTAAAAGTTTTCCTTATAGCTTGAAGTTTATTGGTTATTTATCCATTTTAACGCAGCATCTTTAAAAAATAGATAATCGACGCAAGTGTTTATAAGTCTTTAAGAAAAACATAAATACTAGTTTACTTATAGCTTTCGAGAGTTGTTAATATTAATAAACTTTGAACCAGAGAGATTCGTATAGTTATTCAAATTAAGGAGATCTTTTAGTAAAAGAAACCTGAATTAGAGATAATAAATTTTACCATTGATTTTTTGAGTTAGGAAGGTTTTCTGCATGAACCAGAATTTTCAAGAATTTGTGTCAAGTTAGAGAAGCTATAATAATGTTACGAAAAGTGCTCCATCGCAATAGATTTAAAACACCGACTTCATTACTATAATTTCATCCCTGAAACCATCACAACCAAATAATTCTTCTCCTCAAACTCCCATCTCCCTCAACGAACCAACCCATCTCTCCCCGCACACACACCAGCACAACGCCAGGAAGCAGATAATAAGCGATACGGCCATAGGCAGCCAAGTTGTATAATGAACGGGACGAAGACAGTATATACAAGCCGAGCGTAATTCGCGCTGGGATATCTCCCTCGGGGATGCACTATACTACGGTGAGAGCGAGCGCGAGGAGAAGCGAAGCTCGCACCGGATAATTCCGCGATTATCGCGCGACACAAGAAGAAGTACAAAGGCGATCGCCGCCGCTCAAGTCACTACTCGTTTTTCACGCGCGAGCCTCGCCGCGGGAAAAACGAACTGCGAGCGCGCGGGTAGGTAGGTACTTATAATCGCGCGGAGAAATCAAAGAGTACCGCGCCGCAGCGGATGAATAAATTCCTGGGGGGGGAGGGAGGTTCGCGTTTTTGTTTACGAGTGCACAGTCAGATGGACGCGGCTTTTTTGTTGCGAGCACGCGTATCGTCGTCGTGCGGTTGCAATTTGCAGGCTATTAAGGTGTTTCGATGGTAGGAGTGGAGGGGGAGGGGGAGTTTCGAGGAATTTTCTTGCTGGATCGTCGATGATGAGTGTGTAAGTACTGTAAGTATAGTTGTAAGTGGTTGGGAATTACTGGGTCTTTGTAAATTAATATTCAAGTAATGATTACAATTGCATTCGATCTTTGTAATGTTACGTGTTATGATAGTTTTGAATAGATTGAATTACTTAATTAACATTCCCTTTTTTTGTGAATGAGAAAGGATTACTTGTGATATAAGTCAATCATAACAAATCTTTTGACCCTTTACCGTTAAATCAAACATTAATGAAATATAGAAATATAAAATTTCACCACGAGCTCGTATTATCAATCCTTAGCAGATCTAAAGTTTAGAAATACCCTGGTATACAATTATCTAGATTTATTGAGGCCCTTGATTATTTCCCATAGCAAACTAGATAGATTTACATTGTTCTCGATTATTATCCACCAAGGTAAAGGTAAATGTAAATTTAAAAAGTACATTCTGAAAAACTTTACAGTCCCTAACTTTAGATGAAAATAATAGAATCTAGGCAAATGAAAAAATACTCACTTTCACCCATTATATTCAAGTCTTTTATACAGGTGATCATATATGACACAAACATGATGCCGAATCTAAGAAAATTTTAGAAAAAATGCAAATATTATATGTAATAAATACCTATGCCAGAAATTGAGTCTTCAATACACACTTTTTATAGCCCCCATAATGCAATATTTAGGGGTTAAACCGCAAAATTAAGTTCGGGAATCGAAAGAGCATATTCAAAATCTTCGCGCAGTCGCATTTTCAAAGTAAATACTATATTTTTGGCTACTCAAGAGACGTTCGTATTAACATAATGGATTAATTTACCACCGACGCGGTAACGGCATGTTATCAACGACGTATTCATCAGTCTCTTAATTGAGTCTATAAAATATGAAATCTTTCGACGAGAATAGCATTCATGTTATTAAAATATCACTGATAAATTTAACGATTATAGTCTGCTGTCTGATTACAATTATAAAAACCAAGAAAAATTTCATAAATCTCTAATAACATTTTCCTTAAAAAACTCAAATTTGTCAAACCACGTTATTTCACCTGAAAAGCAGAAAAATAAAAAGAAAAACACGCAATCCTTAAAATCTACTCTAAAACCGAGAAAAGCACTCGGCGCGTACGGCAAGCAGCAGCTGTATAAACCGAGCGAGAGCACTGCCGAGCATTTGCCCTCATCGTAACCAAAGATGGTCGAACAAAGGCACGTAGTGTATAAGATGGCGCGCGTCCGCGACCTCCTCTCTCTCTCCCTCCCTCTTCTTTACTATTCGAACGAGGGGGTGGCTAAACGAGGGCTTCCGCCGAGCGCTCGCCCTTCTTCCTTCTTTCTCTCCCTTGTATTCTCTCATCTCGGGGCCAAGCTCCGGCCGGGCGCGAGCGTCTTTATATATATATACAAGCGGCCAGCGGAGAGGCAAGCGCGCCCCTTGTTTGTACGGTCGATAAAACAATTGCCGGGGGGATAATTGGCATTATTTACGCCGGATTCACCGAAAGACCTAGAGCTAGAGCGCTGTAGAGAGATTTCAGCCCCGGGGATTTAGACGTGTGTGTGTGTGTGTGTGTGTGGGGGGATGTGGGTGTATAAAGCGGTGGTCGCGAGAGCTTGCCTTTTCTCGGTTTCTAAATGCGTCTTTCGCGAGCGCGGAAAGTACTGCTTGTGGGAGCTTTCCAAGTTCCGAGTGTATAGTTGTATTTCGTTGCGCGTGTATAAGTAAAGTTCTTACTTTATTGTTAAAAGTGTTTATCAAAAAAGATACTGATTTTTTCAATGTTATGAGTAATAAAATTTGATGCACATTCTAACGTCAATAGCTGCTACTCTAAAGCAACCTTGATTCATTTAACAAGGGAAAATAAAAGAAGTTACATTAATTTAAATAGAAAGTAAAACAAAAGAATTATAAAAAAACATTATGTGATTTTTAATTCTTTCTAACTCAATTTCTAGTTTTTAATTTTTATTTTACATAATATAAAAAGAATTCCGGATTTTCAGAACTAGAAAATAATTTCATCTACAATTTGCTGTTAGAAGCAATCATTTAAAATTTATCAAAGTTAGACATTAGAGTAATTTTTTAATTAGCGAATGTTCGTATGAACATCTTACATACATTCCAATACTTAAATTAAAGTTTTTTCTTGTTTTCTTTACATCCGGGACTATAAAATAATTTACAGAGTGTTATTAAAAATCAGTGTCTCAGAGCTATTGAGGTAAGATATTGTTCTAATAAGTATATTTATTGCGTATAAATTGTTTCTCATGGCAAATCTAAATATTCTAACATATCTCTTTCGCTCATACATAAACAATACTTGAGCGCTTGTTTGTATATTTAAACGGTGCCATCTCTTTACACATGGGTTTAAGGTGACAGTTGGTGGCGTCAATTTCAGCACCCCCACAAAGACAAACAAAACTCCGAACTCGGCTTAGAACACGAGACTGTATAACTGTTTGCATTCGCTACTGGAAAGCCCCCAGTATGCACAGTGCAGAAAACAAAAAGAGAGAGAGAGAGAGAACAAGAGATCTTGCGAAATCAGGTCCAGAGCCCACTTGCGCTATCTCTACCTCCGTACTTTCTCTCTCTCTCTCTCTTTCTCCCACATAAGCCTCGGTTGATCTCTCGCAGTCCTGCTCTCGGCTTATCCCCTCTCTCTCTCTCTCTCTCTCTCTCTCAGTCACCCTGTGTACACGTACCTACTTGGCCCCCGTCGGCTATAGCGGGCAAGTGGCCCCAATTAGATACGTCACGGGATTTCGATGTCAAGCCAAGTCGCCGCTGCGCGAATTTCCCCCCTGGGAAAACTACGCAGAGGGGATGCGTATGTACACAAACCCCGTGTAAAAGTGCTGGCGCTCGTCGTGCGTAAAAACGACGATAGGCCCGCTACCCTCTGTGTCTCTCTCTCTTAATTTCTTATTCTATCAGGGAGGCTCTTGGCGAGCTCGCACGCGCCCGCGCGTCGCTGAGGATACATAGTAGCCAAGGATGCTTGCTTTGGCTCTGCGTGTAGCTCAAGGAGCCGGAGCTTGCGAGAGGACGATTTATGGATATGGTTTTTTTCTCTTCTGGAGGGGTTGCCGCTGCTACCGTTGCCGCTGCTACGAGTGGAGGAGGATTTACTCGGGCATTTATTCGGCGATTAATTCTTGAGAAGCTGGGGGACACTTTTTCGAGGAGGCAGGAGGTTTTAATTAAAAAGTATGCGTGTAGCGCGATTAGGTAAACGCTTTTCCGAAGATTTGTAGCGCGAGGGTCGTTTTATTTCTTAATTTTGTTTTCGCCGTACTTGGATTCGTAAGTTCTTTGTAATTGAGTAATGTTGTTGTTGCTTTTTTATTTTTTTTAAACGGATTGTTTTATTTAATTGTTTTATTTAGTGCTACTTAATAATGTTACATTTTAAATTATTCAATTAATCTTCTTCTTACGAATATATATTTTTTTAAATAAGAGTTCAAGTAATTCAGAATAAAAATTTATCTTGTAAAGTCGCCAACATTTTCATGGTACTGAAGTAGTAAAATTTATTAACAAATTGAAGTAGAGCACATTTTTCGTATACGTAATTCAAAAAACTTACATAATTGAATTAACTTTACACATTTTCAATTCAACTCTTTTACCTAATTTGATTCTAATGTCCCCTAAATTCGTTGCCAATGAAAGAAAAAACTCATATTTCTTAAATCATCATGCCGTCACGTCACTCAGTTCATATTTACTCATCTGCCGTAACGAAGTCGTTGCGCCGTGAATGCGCGCAAATTTTTCAACTCGAGTGAGATAGGGCATAATTTATTCAGACCAAAGGTCTGCCACTGCTGCACACCATCGCATCACTCTCTCTCTCTCTCTCTCACAAGGCGCGTCGTTGGGCGCATGCATAATGAAAAAACCCACAGACATTCGTCACGGATATATACTCACGTATACACATATTCACATGCATATATACTATACCCGCACACACAATAGAATATTTCTTCATCGATTCCGTAGAAAAACAGACATTAATCCTCGTCAGCATTTCTCTGTATACCTTATTACAGAGAGATTTTCCGCTAAATTTATGTTATACAGCCTTCTTTTCACGCATACCCGCATGCACACACACACACACACACTCACGCACACATGCACACAAACAAACAAACATATACACACACTTTTGCACAAACATACACTCACACAAACACATAGAAACATACACTGACACAAACACGTACACATATACCCGACCTTACACACTGTCACATAAACAAACACTCACGCACAAACACACAAGCTTACATACACATAAGGTACGCGCATACATACTTACATACATATTTACATACATACATACATACATATTTACATAAATACATACATACATATTTACATACATGCATACATATTTACATACATACATACATATTTACATACATACATACATATTTACATGCATACATACATATTTACATGCATACATATATATATATATATATATATATATATATATATATATATATATATATATATATATATATATATATATATATATATATATATATATATATATATATATATATATATATATACATACACACATGCGTATACAATGCATACATACCTTCATATATACATACACACATGCGTATACAATGCATATATACATACATACATACACCCATGCGTATACAATGCATACATACATACATACATACATACATACATACATACACACACGCGTATAGAATGCATACATACATACTTACAGACATATTTACATACATACATACTTGCAGACATATTTACAGACATACATATATACATACACACATGCGTATACAATGCATACATACATACACCCATGCGTATACAATGCATACATACATACATACATACATACACACATGCGTATAGAATGCATACATACATACATATATACATACTTACAGACATACGTACAGACATATTTACAGACATACATATATACTTATATATATATATACACAGATATGCGTATACAATACATACATACATACACCCATGCGTATACAAGGCATACATACATACATACATACATACATACATACATACATACATACATACATACACACATGCGTATAGAATGCATACATACATACATATATACATACTTACAGACATATTTACAGACATACATATATACTTATATATATATACACAGATATGCGTATACAATACATACATACATATATACATACTTACATACATATTTACATACATACATACATACATATTTACATTCATTCATACATACATACATACGTGCATATTCACATACATATATACATTCATACGTGCATACATACTTGCATACTCACATACATACACACATACACAACTTCCCTCCCTTTCTTTTTCGACCCAAGTAAAGGCTCGCCGATGAAACGCCTCTTACACACCTAATCGTGATATCATGCACCGCTCTCACGCGCGTGCCAATAGAACCAGCATATACACGAAGACAGAATAAGAAGATGAAGAAGAGCACGAGGACGCGTCGACGAGGCGAGCAGCAGCAGCAGCAGCGGCAGCATCATCAGCCCAGCCAAGCCGCTCTTCCTCCCTCCCTATCTCTCTCACCGCTCGAGAGGGAGAGAGAGAGAGAGAGATGCGCAGCGGTAGATTAGGCCTCGCCTCGAGCGTGAAAATCTGCGAAAGTCAAGAGAGATATAGACTGTAGCAAGCATGAAGCAGCGGCAGCAGCGGCGGCAGCAGCAGCTCTCCCCGAGCCCATTACTTTGGGAGATTACGGGGCTAAAGTGACTGGCTGCAGCCATGGGGTTGTCGCAATTAGGGTGGGTTTACACGAGGGGCGGGCGCTCGCTCTCTCTCTCTCTCTCTCTCTCGGCTGCTGCCCCCGCGGGACGGGAGCTATAGCTATACCACGGCAGTCGACCGTAGGAGAATACGGGGAGACGCGCGTGTATTGTATACATATATATGTGTGTGTGTGTATATACATATCGCGGAGAAAAATGGTCGATGTGTGCAAGGGCGGACGATTTTATTATTGCGGAGGATGGTATAAGGTAGTAATGCCGAGGATGATAAAGACGGATTATATCGTAAAAATATTAGTTCGATTAGTTGGAGGAGACGTTGGGTGGTTGTTGTATAGTGGAGGAGCGCGTGCGATTGCTTTGATTATCTGGTAGATATTTCAGCGATATTCGCGGTGTTTTTGTGTATTATGGATGGTACTGAGCGCTTATTTGAGGAGAGATTATGGGTTTGCATGATGGGGTAATAAAGTAGTAGGAGGAGATGGAGGTATGGCGGAAGTTGCGATTGCAGAGTCGGGAGTCGATAGAGAAGAAAAAGGTTAATACTGGCTTTTTTGTTATTAGTGTGGGTATAGTCTGTAATAGACCTGGATGATTATTATTAAACGATTTGTTTATAAATATGTTAAAAACAGTCTGTGTTAAGTTATGTATTCCTGCAACGATATGACATTTATACTACCGAATTAAATTAATTAATAAAATTATCATATCTAAGATATAGAGCCATTTGGCAAACGTTCTGAGACGAAACTCACACTTTTATACTTTATACTCAATTTGGATAAAATGTTTCAGTAGCGTTCTCTTCAATTCAATATTTCAATTATAAAGTCTAAACGAAATTTTCTTTCACTTGAGACCCATACACTACTTCTAAATATATTTAAAATTGAAATGTCCGAACAAAAGAGGTCCTTTCCATATAAAATATAACAAATTCAAAAAATACAGTTCCCACATTTAATACCTTTATTCCGACAACCTATAATTCTGAAATTCTAATACCCCTCGCTGCAACGTCCACGACCTCTATTCCCCCCCAAACGAATTCATACTTAATCGAAGAACAACATTATTTACCTCTCGCAACCTCTCCGGCGCGTACACACACTCATTCAATACCGCAAACCACGAAAAGAAGAGAAAAAAAAATAGACGAAAGAAAGCACGCACACGGAAAGAAAAAAAAAAGAGAAAGAATCAACACGAACGGCAAGTCAGACAGGAAGGGGAGGAGTGCCAGCGGCGGAAGGCTGCCTGTATATACATGTATAATACGCGTCTACTATATCCAGCAGCGAGTCAGCCACCTCCTCCTTACAATGGGGATTGATATACATATTTTGCCGTGGCGAGGCTCGGCGCGGCGCAGCCAGCGCGTATATGTATATACCAGCAGGCGTGTCACTCACTAAGTCAGTCAGTTAGAGGCTGCGCGTTGAAGGAGGGTGCATGCGTAATGAGTGAGTATGCCGAGCGCGAGCGCCATTCCTTCTCCTTTCCGCGAATCATCCCTCAGGAGATACCGAGAGAGATAGAGAACTCTACGTGTCTGTATCTCGGATGCCTGGGTGAGACTCGCCTGCAGCTTTCTCTATTTATCTGGATGCCCTTTTTATGTAGATGTAGATGTAGGGAGAGAGGGACGCGCGTGTTAGTGGAGAATTTCTGGTGAAGTTGTAGATACGCGCGCTAAATGCTTGGGTAAAAAGTTCTTGGTGGAATATGTAAAGTTGATGATGTACGTATAACTACGAATGAATACCGGTTTATGCAGGGTTTATTAAATTTTTTTAATATTAATTTTATTTTGTTGGTGAAGTGGTCGTTAAGAAGTGTAACTTGTGTAGGATTTACGTGGGATACAATAATATAAAAGTCATTTCCATCTGCTTATGCAAAGAAATAAGTTAGAAAATAGTACATGGTTGAATTATTATTTTATATGGGGTACCACGAATAGGAAAGTTTGCATCACTTGAATAGATATTTACGATGATTTTAGTGAAGCGAATGGTTTAAAATGTTTTCAAGTATATGATACTGCGGAGTTGACCAATTACCGTGGATAAAAAATGAAAAATAATTATAATTGTTTCTCAAGATTGTTAAATACATAGATGATTGGCTTTATACTGTGTACATACTGTTATATTATATATACTTTATGTATTTAAAGTTGCAAAATAATAAGATGACTTAAGGCTGAAATTTTGTATACTTTAATATTTTCTACTTTGAGATATCAATATATTTACATTTCATTTCATTCAAGTAATTGAATTTTTAGAAATCTGTATTTCTTTTAATTGAAATGTAAAACTACATAATAGTTATTACTTGTAAAATCCATAAAATGCAAGGATAATATACAAAATAACAGTAACGTGAAACTCAACCGTGTACACATCTATAAAAATCTAACATAAAACATTTCAACCGAAATAAAAATACAAAATTAAATCATATATATTCTCACGGCGTACACAACTCTCATCTTCATTTAATTCTGCATCTTTGTCCCTCTCTTCCCGAGACTCTTCCTCCCTTCTCTTTTTTCATCTTCCCTCGAGCACCGCAGAGAGAAAATCCGCACGTTCGCGCGCGCAGACTCCTCCACTTTCAAACCAACCCTCATCTCTCTCTCTCTCTCTCTCTCTCTCTCTCCTCTAAAAACACAAGGCGCGCGCTAGAGAACCGCCCCCTCGGTCAATACACCGACGACGCGAACAAGCGCGCCGACGACTGACTTTGCCAAACTGTTTGGACAAACTGTCACCCAAACTCATAGAGAGAAAAAAATTCCGCCCGACTCCCGGGATTCCCCGAGTAAATAACTCCTAATCCGGCCACACCGCACAACAGCCGCGGCATTGTACACACGCGCACGCACACCACGGCCTGCCGGCAAAAAGACCCACGAGGGTCTCGCTTCGCTTTATTGATAGTTTGCTTTTCCGTCTCCTCCGATTAGCATAACCAGAGAGTGGAGCGCGGCGCAGCTGCATTGTGCGCGACACCGCGTGTAACGCGCCGTGGCGACGCGCGCGTGCGGGGCCGCACACGCGGTATTTAAGAAGCTCCGTAAAAAAAATGTCGGTAATCCGATTAGAGAGAGAGAGAGATGGAGCGGGGGTGTAAAATGCAGATGAAAGGGCTGTAGTTGGGACGCTTATGGCCCGGCAAGCTGTTTCGGGTCTCTCGACGAGGCTTGGGTTAATAATGTATGCCGAGGAGAGAGAGGAGCCCCACGCGTGTTATTAATCTATTTGTCTTTGGCTTCGCGTACAAATGACGCGCGCGTCGTTCAGTTTGTAAATATGGTCATGGTGGAACGAAGCGCTAAGGATGATTTACAGGCGGCGATGGGGGGGGGGGGGGGGAAGAAGGGTGGATCGGTATCGTGGTGATTTAATTTTTAGATGTGAACTGATTTTAAATGTTCTTCTTTATGACGTAGGAATTTGAAATGGGGTACGAGGTTTGTAATGGTATCCTAAAATAAGCTATTTATTTATCAACAGTTAGGAGAGAACGAGACTTACTTGGACATTTTATGTTTTGAAACTACCATGTTTTATTAGTTTATAAAAAATAGTTATACTCGTGTAATAAAATTAGTGTATAATAATCAAACATACAACTATAGCTAATTATTTAAATGTTTTTAACCAACCAACCCAAACAGATATCATATTATGTATTTTTACGGGACAGTCCTACCACTTACGTGTAGGAGTATTTTAATCCTAAACCTAACATGTGTACCCCACTGAATTCCCGCATTCCCCCAGGGACATGCTCTATGACGTGGAGAAAACTTGACTGATCAGGGAAACCCACGCAGGAAACTCAAACTAAGGGTCTAAATTTTCATTTCCCACCTGCGGAACGATCATTGTCGTAACGAGGTTTCTGAGCGGTCACCCATCTAAGTACTAACTTCACCCAGCGCTGCTTAACTTGGATGATCGATCACTCGTGCACCCACGGATTCCTGCAATGATGCAGCTTATTTATATTCAATATATTTGTTTTCATAGTTTTAAGATTAGATATAAGTGTCCAAATTAGCTCTAGCTTTATTACCGATTTATAATAGAGAACCTCAAGAGCAAGACTAAAAAAATTAAATAAAAATAAAAAAACGTATAATACACTTCGAAAGTTTGTTGAAAAGAGTTAAGGAACTATATATATAATCGAATAATAAAATACAAGCAAAAGGATTTAACCTGTGAAAAATTGAATTTTCTTACTTGGTTTTAAAGAAACATAAATAATTCTTTTATATAATGTTGTATTGCGGCTTCGCGCAGAGAAATGCATAAGTGCTTCGCATGGAGCACGTATTTATTTTACATTATAATGTATCGATAATTAATGTTTAACTTCGTACATAATAAGTAGTAGGTATAAACATATTTGTATCCAACAAACAAACCGTTTGCAGTTATAAAACGTACATGATGTACGATAGAAAGATAAAAGACACGGACAAATTACCCTAATCAAGCCTCTAACTTGCGTATCTGTTCTATTACTGGAATGCAGTTTCTCTCACGTTTGAAAGCTATATTATAAACACACGTGCATATACCATTAAACTGGACGTTCCTTCGTCCTCCACTTACATTACACACTACTACACTACGCCAATTACCATTAATATATTTCCATAAGAAAAACACCAACCCCAGCAATAAACCAAAACTCCATATCAAAACGCAATATCCACATCCAAAAAGAAAAACAATCCTCATACCCCAGCTAAAAAGGAAGGCAAATATCCGCGCGATTCATCGATACGTACGGTTTCCCTCTTTCACTTTGCAATTTTCTTTCCGGGCACGAGCCGGCCGTCGGCGTGCCGCGCGGGGCACCACGTGTGCCCCGAAAGAAGAAGCAATATCCGTCCTATCGTAGATCTGCTGTCGCTGCTGGCCCCCGCGAGATCGTGCAGACGTTTTGTGCAAACGAGGTGGGCGGCCGTGGCGGGGGCGAGGAGGGATTTCGAGCGCGCGCGAGAGGAATAATGCATTTGAAGAGGCGAGCAGAGAGAGAGAGAGAGATAAAAAGAGGACGAGAGCGCGGCAAGCTGCTGCTGCTGTCTCTCGGCGCCCTTGCGCGAGACGGGCGTCGGGCTTATTTTATGCTGAGGAATTTCGCGACGTGCTTGGCGAGTAGTCGGCAGATCGATAAGGGTTGAAGGCTTTTATTGTTGAGGTGGAGTGAGGTTTGTTACGTAGAATATAGGTTGTAATTGCACTTTTTAGTAAATGTATGCATTTAAAAATACGTGGAAAGAGTGTTAGAAATTTAGAGCAATATCTTTTTTAGTGATGTATTTGAATACATTTTTGGTATGTTATGGTATGTTGAATTGTGTCGATCGGGTGGGATAGATAGATTCAGAAAAGATACACTAGCGCCATCTGGTGAATACTGGTGTTTCTTACGTATAGTGCTAGCACTTTACTCTGAAGGTAAAAGGAACTTGAGCGAGCAGAAGATATTTATAAATAAGAGAATATTAAAGACTATGTTGAGTCAACATAAACAAAATATGAATGATTTATATACATGAACTATACAACATATTTGGAAACAAATTTTTAATTCCTTTAAAATTTTTATTTTATTATTGTGTTTTTTTCATTTGCGCAAAATTAGTAAAAAATACGAAGAATCAAATAATAATTTTAATATTAATATATAGTTAAGGTTACACAAAATATTGCTTTGCAGATTGAATAAATATTATACAATTAAAAAACTAAATTAACAAATCAATTTATGTATAATCAATGAAAGTTTAATTAATTTGTTTAATTATCCAATACAACTAGTACAATTTTTATGAATATGCATTATCTACATTAATAACAACATAATTGCACTAATTATACAATAGATTATTGTTAAATATTTACTTGTTAATAAATATACAGCAGAGGCTTCTAATGTAATATATTTATTAGAACTAAACTTAAAAAGTTACAAGTATTTGCAGCAGAGCTAGTTTTTAGTGAGGCGTTCTACTTGACAACTGCTTACTTGCTCGATTCGTACACTTATCTATTGCTCTCCGCTGAGGGCATTTCATTACCTCGAAAGAGACGCTGATATCCAGGTATACGGGTAAGGGCAAAAATGCGCAGCACACTGACCATTTTAATTGCCCTGCCGCTACCCACCCGGATGCATTATTGGGCGCGCACTCTTTAACGGATAACACAACTCTAGAGGCCGAAAAAAAGGCCTAATTTTGACAATTTATTCTGGGATTATGGGAAAAGGAATAGTATTCATATTTAGATGGTTCATTTAACACATATTGATATATGAAAAAAAAAATTTTTATTATGGTTTTTGTACAAAATGGCGGCGCTACAGCAGATCTGCTAAAAAAGATTTTTTTGAAGGTGCTTCGCGGGCGCACCAATTCCTCGAAAACCGTGAGAGCTGGAACAAAAAACCAAAAAGTTTCTGAAGCTACATACTAATAGCTATCGAAGTACGTAGGATTTTTTTTATTCCAATTTTTGTAGAAACTGTGCACTTCTGAACAAAACGTATGAATTTTCGACTAAAAAAGAGTAGTAAATTGTTAATAAAACAAGTAATTTTCAAAACATCAAAAAACGGCTACGTACTCCGATGGAGAATATATTTGTGAAGCTACTGTAAAAATTGCAAGTCGATCCATGCAATGGTGTTGAAGCTATGAGTGCGCCCAGTTTGAAAAGGGCTTCTCACGAGATTCGCTGTATAGCCGCCATTTTGTATTTAAATGTAAAAAAAAATATATTTTTGTACACAATATATGTATAGTAAACCCTGAAAAAAGAAATTTGATCCCTTCTTTCCTACTCTTGTAAAAAATTGTACAAATCAGGCATTTTTTCGGGCGGCTAGTGTGGTGTTACCCCTTAAGTGCGCGTCTGTCTTTAATCCTTAATAGCCGTGTTTGTCGCACGTCATTGTAAGACAATTGCTACGTCTGAGAGGGGCTTATGACGATAAAGATCAGATGTTCTGCCAAGTTCGGCGACGAACTCGGCGGCACATCTGCTTTTTGGGTTTTTCTCGCTATAAAATAAAGCTATAAACTAACGGTATACATACATATTTCTAAATTATATACACAATTATGATCGTCTTTTATCATGAGATTTTATAATTACTTAAAAGAAACTTGTAAAATTGTTAAATATTCGGCATGTAACTCGTATATTAAACTTTAACAATATAAAACTTCGCCTTAAAGCTTTAATCATTTTGAAATGTGTTTTCAAAAGCAGCACTTCAAACACAACTGACAAAGGCTTGCATGCTCTATTGTGACGTCTCAGAGATCTATCACATTAACGACACTCCAAACTATATAATAAAGCCGACTCGCCCCAGTTCTCGCATTAACGTGAAAATTCGTTAAAAATGAACTTCAAACGAGCCATTGTGCCACACGATCTCTCGCGATGTATCTCCTCGCGGCGCCTCCCCACCTATAAGCACGGATCAGGCCCCAAAATCGCTTATTCAAAAGTGCCATCGACTCACCACAGTGCGACCTAGCATCATCGCCCAGCATCACGTCCCCGAAAATCACACGCATTTTATTACACGCATACGCCCCTCCCCTATACACCCAACAATCGAAATGCCACACAACGATGCATCTCGCCGTCGCATCGCGCGCCCATTTCCTCGAATCCGTGCACAACGCACAATACCACGATGAAACTCGGCCGTAAACACCGCGGGGATTTCTATAATGGTACGTACCTCTCGCGCCACATTCAACACGTGTGTGTGTGTATGTGTCTGTGGGCCCTCGAAAAAGGAGAAATAAATAGCTGGCAAAAGGTCACCTATAACGAGAGTCAGAGAAAGAGAGAGAGAGAGAGAGGGCGATAATTTTGATGAATACCGGGTCATTCCCGGTATACATCCACCTATGTGCTTCGGGCCCACTCGACAAAAAGAATGTTGGTTTTGCCCGGTGTGCATAAGGAGCTGTGTATGCTCGCAGGGCCCGGTGTTTGTTATTTTCGATGAGGTATAATGGGATGGCTCGTCGGGTGTTGATGCATAGCGCGTAGCGGGGGGGTGCTCTAACCTATACGGGGGGGGATATACGTTTCGTCCAGTGCGCGGGGGGAACCCCCCGTAGACACCGTCGGGCCCCGCTACGCGTCCATCACGCGTCACGGTTTTATGTATTTAGACGTATCCTCCGTGTATCCTCATTTCTCTTCTTCCTCGCTCGATCCTCTCGACGAGGAGGAGAGATATCTTGTATATTATATACGAGGAGTGTGCGCTCGCGCGAACCCCCTTCTTTTGAGATTCCTCTTTTTCTTTTATACGCGCTTCTTTTTCTTTATTCTTATTTATCGTCCGCTCGCGTCTATTTTATCTCTCGCTAGACGAAAGGCATATTTCAATCTTGGAGTGGATGGTCGTCAAGTTATATTATGTATTCTTCTTTTTTTTTAGGGGGTATATACAGTTCGTTGGTGATTTTAATTTAGAGATTAATTCGGGTGATTTTTGAGTGTGTGGTTTGTGGTGCGAGATGTTATCGGGCGCGTGTTTAATCGGATTTTTTTAGAGGAGAAAGGAATTCGAGGAGGGCGTCAATTAAGCTTTTATCGTTTCAACGTCTTATGAAGTTGCGGGACACGTGTAAGTGAACTAATGGACGTCCGAGGATGGACGTAAGATCATTTATTTTACCCGACGAGGAATACATTTTTTCTGAATGCTTGTAAGTTTAATAAATATTGATAGTTTACGAAATCTTATCATCGTATCATGCGCGTGAAATGTCAAATTTTACGTTGAATAATTATTTACAATCACATTTTTAGTTTTGAATGTAATATATGAAACCTACCATTGCAAAATTCAATGTCAAGTAATTTTAAGAAGAGGCACCGATAAAAATTGTTCTTATAATAATTAATGTTATGAATCCTCAAATCTACACAAGAAAGTGTCAAATCCATACAAGACGTTTTAAATAATCGTCTGAGAAATATATGAAAAAGTCCTCCTACTTGGCCAAAACAAAAAATCGTATAATAATATGTACTTAATACTAGTCCAAAACTACTTGAAAAGAAAAATTGTTGATGAAAACGTGACGTCACAAGGGTAAATATTGTCAGTTTATAAAATATTTAGTTAAACCCCATTTTTTTTTCTTTCTGAACCAATTTTAATGTTTCGGGGCTTATTCTTTTTCTTAAACATTTCTCTACAAAGTTAACGAAAGAAAATTTTAAAATAACACATCTATAAAGGTCATATACATAGGACTTTTATAAACTCTCATACGACTTTTTGTTTTATGCCCTACATCTAGCGAAAAACCCTCCATAAATCGTCACTAACTCATAAGTATCTTTTTCACATTGCCTTCTTTCAAAAACAACCCTTTCAAAATTCCAATACACAATCCTCCAAGTGCACGCGTCATCGCCCTAAAAAGTCCCACCTCTCTCGCAAAAAGTGCTACCTAAGTGCACCTAGCCGCAGCGAAACACACCCGTACCGTTACCCCCGGTACATCCCGGGTCGCTGCACTTACTCTTTGTCCCACTGGCGCTCCACGCCCATCATATGCAAACACCGCGCAGTACACACTGCGGCTTATCGCTGCGGCGGGAAGATGGAGAGCAGCTTGCATCGTAAAGCGCGCGCATGGCGAGCGATCGCCCGGAGGATCGCGCGTGTATATATCATGCGAGTGTACATGTGACGAGAGAGAGAGAGAGAGAGAAGATGGTTGACGATGATGATACATGGCGTGTATCAGCGTGCGGTCCCATCATCATCGTCGTCGTTGTCCTCCTCCTCCTCCTCCTCAACGCGCATACGAGCTCTCCGATGCCCCGTAGATCCTTTGAGTAATCGACGCAAGCGCGAGCACAGCTCGTATATATTTCAGAGGCCGAATACCGTATACGCGAGCGGGAGGACGACGAATGAATTCTTCTATTACGAGCGAGAGGCCGGCTATTAATCAGCGGCTGCTCGTTTGTGTGCAAGTGTGCGCGTGTGTATTCTTGTGTGCACGTGTATGAAATGATTCTCTTTTCTTTTTATTTTAACTGGGGTTCCTGGGATAACGACATGTCTATTTTTCTTTTGTATTTCGTGGTATCGAGGTTTTAATATTTGCACTGATACGGTAGATCGAAACATAAGAGAATCTATAAGTAAAGTCATATTTGTATCTTATCTACACCGAAACGAACGTCATTTTCTGGGTGTAAAACGTGCAGATAGGTGCCACTTTCCGTCCACTTTATGTGCACGAAATAACAAACTTTCGGTGCAAATTTGGGACAAAAATATTATGTGCACCGTAGCTGGACGATGATTAACGCTCATGCTGGCTGAATTATGTACAATTACAATTATGTACATTAAGGAAACTTTTGAGCTTTTCCAATAATGCACTTCATCTGTATACAGAATTAATCTTAGGCCATGATATCTCCATAATGCAATATATAAAACCTGCCATTGCAAAATTCAATGTCGAGTTATTTTAAGAAGAGGCACACATAAATATTGTTCTTATAGTAATTTATATTATTAATCCTTAAATCGCTTAAAATTAGCTATCTTTTCCGACCCTAAATTTTTTATAACGTAGTTCACTTTTACTGTTATACACGAAAACGTCATATTTATTTAAATGATTATATCTCAGAAATATATCATAAAAATTTATTGAAAAAATTTGAGGTGATTAGGAATATGGAGAAGCATATTCAATAAAATTTTTGAGTCTTAACCCTTTACTACCAACCTGGCGTCTGTGACCCCACTTCAAATCACAGTCATTTATAACTCTATAAATATATCATATTCCTAGCCCTTTGACCTTATGTCAAATCCGTTAAATATCATTACAGATATTGTGTAAAAGATTGATAACGTAAAATTAATTAAAATTAAAAAGTTGTAAATAATTCAAGCACGAAAAAAGTACGCTACTTTAGTGACTAAATGCCAGGTCGGTAGTAAAGGGTTAATACGTTTCTGCTGTCCAGAAAAAAATAATTTTGTAAAAAAAATCTGCTCTGTCGTACAATAACTTGAGTAAAACGGTATTATTCTCTTTGAAAAATTCCAGATAGGTAGCTTTTAACTATCACTTGGTTAAGTTGTTTGGTCAGATCATGAGGATTTTTATTTTTCAAGATATTTGAGGTTACGTTTTGAAAATAAATTCTTTTGACCGCCTATATCTCGAGAACGGCGCGATTATCTTTTACCAACTGGGGCTCATGTTTTTTATTTTTTAATGAAGATTATGAATTAAAAAGAAATTTTAAGATTCGTTGACTGGTTTTTATTTTACAACAATTTTTCTATTTTACGTTATTCTGAAATCAATGAGGTAAATTAATTTAGTATGTAGAAATAATATGATCGCTTCAGTGTAAATGAATTTGAACGAGAATAAAATTATCTATCTTCCCCGACACGAAATATTTTATAAGCAATTTTCCTGCTTTTGTTATATACGAAAACGACTGATGTCTCAAATCATGTTTCTAACATGTTTTTAGCAAAACTTTTTGTTTATCGTCATAAAGCTTCTCTATGCGGAAGTAAAAAAAGTAATAAACTTCAATAGAGGAAATAGAAAGCTAATCTCCTTCTAACGATACTAAGTGGAATTTGAGTCCAAGAGATTACGGCATATTTACAACATACCGTGAAAAAATTTGATGACATGAGGTCAATGATCTTCTTAAAGCAATGATTTTATCACTAAGGTCCGAATTTTTAGTCGCGCCTCAGGACATAAGATGCAGATATCTTTATGGGCAAGACAAAGACAGCTGCATCTCAAGATCTTACATACGACTGTAAATTCGGAGCTAATAAAATCAGCCATAGTCACCGATTTTTTAAAATCTATTTAAATTTCACTTGAAATCAGTATTTGCATAAATTCATCATTTTTAAACAAAATGAAGTTAATTCGTAAATTATGAAATCGATGAAATCAACGTAATACGGTATTAATGTTAAACAAAAACAGAATATAAAACGTAATGTATTTGTTTGTTATTCGCTTATTGATTTTAATATTTACCGACCCGTGTCTTCCTGAACCGTTATGCGCATCAACCGTTGAGCGTGTACAAGAGTATAAGTATATTACACGCTACCCCCACCATGGATTCATTGCGAAATTGCTTCGATACGTTCCGCAATATGCTAAACGATGTACGCAATGCTCACAGGTATGTATCAGTATGCGGGGTTTTTATTTATCTTTTGTGCTCCACAGCGATCGGGAATTGATGGGGCTGCACTGCAGTCGTGTACACGCGCTCTGGCTAATTGCTGATTTACGCGGAGTAATTAGTTTGATGTAACGAAGTTTATTCATGAGCCAATTATAGGTCGTCCGCGATGATGGTTTCGCTGCTTTCTTTCCAGCGATTCGTTATACGTGCGCGCGCGAGCATGTATAATGTTCTTCTTCTTATTTCTATGATTGAATGGCTTGTGGTACAGTTACGGGTGTATTTGAACTATATTATTTATTATCGCTATAATCGAACATTTATTATATACAAAAATTCATGTATTCGTACAATTTGCGTTAGTAGAAAAATACTTTGTAAATAAATAATACTTTTGATACATTGTGCGGCAAGCAACTAATAAATAATAAAGGCATTATTTAATGTTATACGATGTACAAGTTAGTATAAACAAACAATAGTGTCAATTTTTTCCGATGAATAAGAGTCGTCGATACCTATACAATAAAATTTTGCGTACGACATAGTTAAGTACTATATCTACAATATGTAAACATTTTCATTTAACATACATATATTTAATAAATCAAACGTAAAATTATATTCATTCTAAAATATTAATTAAATAGTATACTATAAATTCATAAACGTTCTAAATTTTACTAAAAATATTAGCAAAATTAATCATGTCATAAATTTTAATAGATATTGATAAATTTTAAAATTTGTCTTGTGAATTATCAATTTCAATTGTACACCAATAGAAGTACATACATATTGTTTTTAACAAGTTTCATCTTTACCCGATACGTCAGTAATGTTCTATCACGTAAGAGCAAATCTTCAAAACTTCGTATCCATCGCTTTGCGACCATGCCAAGAAAATACTTACCCAGCCTATAAATCAACGTACAAAAATACTCGACAATAAATACGTAACTCGATAAAACTCCCAATTTAAAAAAAAATAGAACTACACGCGATACATTAAAATTAAAATTTTGGCAGCATGTATAAGTACACAAACCTACTGTACATTCATATGTAAAATAATGTCATAACGCGGGGACTAGTTGCTCGCTTAACTGTAGGACCTGGGCTTGACCATGAAGTTGACGAAGCCGTCCACGTCGTCCAGATCCTTGGAGTAAAACTTGGCGGCGATGGTCGCGCGGCCCTCGAACTCCGGCGTCATGGAGAATCGGCAGATCGCCTCGCCGTCGACCTCGACGTTCTCGGAGAGCTTGAGCTTCAGTTGCTCTTTGAGGCCCGGGCCCTCGATCAGGAATTTGCCGCGTTTCAGGGCGATCGGCAGGGGATTCGTGAATCGGGCCGTGGCTTCCAGTAGCTCGCCGACAATTGGTTCGCTTTCCAGCTGAAAATTGAACAGGTGTATTTTTAATATAGTGTTATTGAAAATTACGATGCAAAGAATAATCAAGCGTGAATGTATTAAGCCAATGACTTCCTAATCCAGTGTTTACCCTCTTAATTTGAAATAGTGAAAATTCACTGTTTCGCAGTGAAAACTCAGTCACTACATGAATTAGTTGCTGAGTGCTTACTGCGAAATAGTGAGATTTCACTGCTTTATAGTGAAATTTCCGAGGTTTCACTATTTCAAATTAAGAGAGTAGGTAACGGTCGGTTTTTCGACTAAATAGGATACTGAAGTAACAAAATCATTGACTAGAAGTGCCTTCTTCTAAGATATATAAAAAAACTTTCAAAATTTCTTTAATTACAGCTCAAACTCAATTAAAAATGTCAAAAGAAATCATTTATAGCCTTTATTTGCTACTTCATAAATTATAACAAAATGATTTGTATTATACTTTAAAATAGAGCACTTGAAAATATATGTTAAAAACTATTTATAAATTTGTATTCGTATTTAATTTTAAACAGCCATGTCTAATTCGAGGAAGAGCACTCTCTAAATTTGTTGGAGAAATCTTACTTCAAATTTGTAAAATGATGTCGAATGACAAGTGTTTTAAAACTTTAGAAGTTAAATTTTATTCTAAATATGTAAAAATACGGTCACTCAACGAATTTAATAATTGAATTAGAAACTAATCAGCCCTTCATAGTCGATTATAAACAAATGGGCTATACCATAGAAATCAAACAGGCGATTTTTTTCTAAGGGCGATGATCGACTAGTCCACTCCCGATATTTAATAAATAAAAAATACAGTGGATCCTCGTTACATCTCTGAACAATATGTGAAAAATCTACTGTAAATATTCAATAAAAAATATTCATTTTCGCGTAACTTTTAGATCAATTAAAATCTGCTGATTCTCAAATACGTGTTTCAACTGAAAAAGAAAATTGTTTCTCTCTACTTATATTAATTATCACTAGTACACTTTATGACATCGCCCGTGATATTTCGAGGCTTCACTGTAGACACCATTTTCCATTACAAACCCATCAAACGCAATAGCCACGCAAGATACGCAATGCATTACCTCGATTACGATATCAGGCTTGCGCACGCGGAAATCGTCCTGCGCGAAGTACTCGAAGTTCGTGTCCTTGACGGTGGCCAGGCAGGAGATGTTGAAGGCGCACTGGTCCAGCAGTCGCGGACCGTACTCCTCCCAGGACGCCTCGAGCAACACCTCGTCCGTGGCCCCGGGTCTGATGAAGCGCTCGTTGTCCGAGCGCTTGATCGGACCGCCCTGGGTACCCGTGTACGTCACCGTCTCGACGCGCAGAATCACCGATACTTGGTACGTCTGCACGTAGCTGTGATTCTTTATCGTCAGCACGACGCTGAAACGTACGACAAATCACATTTTAGATTTATGATGGAATTGAAGGTTTGATGAATTTTAGAGATCGAGTCTTAGTTGAATTTGGTAAATAGATAGAAATCTGCGATGCTGAACTGCAATTAGTTCTCGAATTTTTCATTTTAAGTTGGAGACTTGATTCCGTCGGCATTTTTTAGGAAAAGAGAATGCTTCTGGAGTACTTGATAAATTATTATTAAAATTATATTTATTTTCGTTAAGTCTTTAGGCAATCTTCAGTTAATGAAGGTTAATTTGAACATTTCTTACAGAAGTTTTATGTGACTCACAAACTTTTTTATTTTAAGAGTAATTCTGAAGGAATTGTTGAGTCGACTTTATTTCTTCAAGTCTCATTTCTATCGTTGTTAAATTTGCTATCTAATAGTTTGTTTGAAAATTCCATTTGGATGAATAATATTGTGTAAAATCTTAAAAAACCATAAACTAGAGAGTTGAAATAAAGAATCAAAATTTTAAAATGTTAAATGCAAGAGTTTTTATAAGTGACACCCATACAAATCAATCAAAATATTATCTATGAATTCGAAAGAAACCATTTTATTTGCGAGTAATTATTTGAAATTGCGCTCTTTCATTTCAAGCGAGATTTCAAGCATAATCATATAGTGAAGAATTCTTGAAAGTTACAAGGCAATTCGTTGAAAATTGCACTTTCAAACACGTGATCTGTAAATTGGAATACTGAAATTTAAGTTTTAACAATTTGAAGTATGGGCTAACATAGGTAAAACATACAAATATTAGAGCATTTTAGAAGCGTTTATTATTTTTGTAATACCTGAAAGGTTGACCAATAATGATGTCGTCCCTCAACTCGAAGTTAAACATAATGTCGTTGAATTCCTCGTTGAGGTAGTACCGACTGAAAAGAGACTCGCTCTGGCGCAGCGCCTTCAGCATGGCAGCTCGCTCTTCGTCCGATTCTGCGGTAACACGAGGAAGTATTTGTTAGGCGTTCGAATTTTATGTAAACTTTTTTGCGACAGGAATATCGTAAATTTCTTGTACTCACTTTCTGCGTATTTATACGTATGCGTAATGTCCTCCCGCTCCCATCTTCCCACTGCTTTTGTGCTAATATTCTGACCAACTCTAAATGGAAAAAGGAAATTTTGCATCAAAATTATATAATTTTTCCAGTCACTGTTAAATTTTTTTTGAATATTCAGATTTTGGAGATATGACTTAAATTTCAATGAATGTAATAATATAAAAGAAAATAATTTACATCGTTTAGTAGAATGCATAATTCATACAAAACTAATTGAGAATTCAAGTATAAATGCTTTGAAATTGTTACTACTAAATAGTGTACCAAATAAATTAGAAGTAAAAATTAATGATAAAAATATAACAAGAGTCGAATACTATAAATATTTGGGTATAGTTTTTGACTTTAATTTAAGATGGGACAAATACTTTCAGTACATTGTAAATAAAACAAAGTATCTTATTTTTATATTTTACAAAATTGTGAAAACAATGTCAACAGAGACATTAAGAATGATTTATTATGCTTTTTTCCATAGTTTAATGAACTATATACTACTAGCTTGGGGAGGAGTTTATAAGAATAATGAGAGTTTTTTTCAAAATCTACAAAAAGTATTTTAAATATCATTAATAAACAAAATTTTATCATATAAGATAATCCTTGAAACATAGAACAAATATATACTTTCGAAGCTCTAAAGTATCATTATTCAGATCTCAAAATGCAACATACCAAATCAAGTAGTGTAACAAGGAAAAATAAATTAATTTTACCGAATAATAAGAAGAAAGTTGGTGATAAAAATTGTCATAAAAAGGCTATAGTAACTTTTAACAGTTTTCCTAATGAATTAAAAATTCTAAATATAGATAATGTGTCACATAAGAACATCATGAATAATTGGATTAAATTAAATTGTTAATGTTACTATTCTTTTTTTGTATTTTATTTACTCTTATAGTTTAACAGAAATCATTGTTATGACACAGCGTTATGTTAAAACTTAAACTTTTATGTAGTTTGTAGTTTAAGTAGTTTTTAAGTTTAGATCTAAGTTATAGTATGTAATTTTATTATATTCTCTTTTTTGTTTTTTGTAATGCTAGGCCTGTGCACGGATAACTTGTTTATCTCTACAGGACTTTTACAGGGCATACAATTACTCTGTAAATCTTTCTGGTTTAAATAAATAAATAAATAAATAAGTAGTTTAGTTTTCAAGATACATAAATGTGTGAAATTTTCAACTGAATTTTCAATGTCTATATTTGTTAGAATCATCAATCGCAGGGTAAATAAATATTCAATGATGTGCTCCGATACAAATTTCAGTTGCATAATTCAACCAGAAATTGTTAACAATATAATTCATTAATTTTCACTAGTACTCTCAATCAGTTGCCATTGGGCTTCAATTACTATCATTCTCTACCAACAAAAAAATTCAAAAAGGAAGACCCTCACCCGTAGATGTCCTTCCTCACTAGTTTCAAGGGCTGCGAGGGCCCGTTGTACCGCCAAAAGACTTTGTCCGCATTGACCTCGGCGAAGACGAAGTTATTGTCGTAGGGCCGGTGTATCTCGGCCCTCTTGACAGCCGCCACAGAAGCCGGACCGCAGCGATAAGCGTCCTCGCTTAATTCCTGGGGCGTGGCGTCGATCACCTGCCAGCCGTGAGAATCGGCCGTCAGGTCCAATCGCTTCATCCACACCTCGTTCCAAACGTGAAAGTTCCTGCGTACACACACACGCGCACACATCACACCCTTGTAATTCGATTATGAAACGAATCGCACAGTACGTTCGCTATAATGCGACTGGATTTCTTTCTCCGGTATGTTTCTCCTTTTCTCTTCTGTTCTTTTCGCGGCTTTATACTTTGTACTTTGCTTTTCATTCGATTTGTTAGACCGATGTCGAAAGTGGTTTTGTCAATGGATATTGGAGTAAGTTTTCAACTGCGATATTATAGTGATTTATGAGCGCTATAATTATGTTATATAGACTAGAATTATCGATTCTTACTATTACTAGATGAAATTTTACATCATTGTTAATATTTCAATTATCTATTTCTTTCCTTCGGCCTGGAAAATATTGTCTCTGAGACATCGATTGCTGTATTTTAACATTAACTATAATTTTATTATTAATATCATCACAATATTTTTAAATGATTACGCTCATGAAAAATTCTGACAGAAAATAACTATTATTCTCAATATAATTTGAAATTCACTATTTCGACGCAACATAACCGCCATATTGACTACGTCATTTTGTTTTTTTTTAATTTTGACTTCAGATTCAGAAAACCCCCTTGCTCATCATAATATCTGTATTAAGAATTGCTCTCCATTTTGTAAAGAACGCTTATTTTTCATAATATATATTGTCACCGATATTGCAATATCCTAGCGAACTATAGTAAAAATTTATTTCCACAAGGCCACTAATTCTTCATGAAAACTTCTTACAAGAATATAAAATGCAAATATTATCATACCATATCGAATCGCTGTTAAGTTCCTCCATTATCTTGCCATTTTCATCAACGAAGTAGTCAACCGTCAAACTATTTTGCGTGTCGTGCGCACTCGAGTAATTCGTGATGATGCGACAAGGTAAGCCGAGAGTTCGACAGACAGTCGCGAGCACACCCGCGAACACCCAACACTGTCCGTATTTCACGGGCTTCTTGGTACGGTAATACTGCTGGAGAATTTTTAGCGAGCCCATCCACTGGGATGGTGGTGTTCCACCGCCGAAGTCCTCCGACCAGTTGCCCATTACCACGCCGTAGTCGTCCGGGGAGTTGACCTTTCACAATTAAGAATAATTCGGTATAGGGGTATATGAACTTCAAAAAGTGAAAGCGCGGGGGGGTTAAAGTTAATTTAAAACTTTAATTTCCTGATTGAAATTTGATTGAGCGGAAAATAAATAATTGATTATAACTAAATATATAGACAAAAGTATGCAAAACCAGGACATAAATGTGCTTTCTTTATGTATTACTCTACCATGATACACAGTTTTAATCCAACCTACGCATTTTATTCTAATGCCATTCGTAGAAATATTGAAATATTTGATTGAAACTTTGAATAAATGGTGCATTATTATATAATAATGAAGGACAATAATGACTTGGTTTCTCGACAATACAACTAATTACAATTAATTATTTATCATTTAGTCAGTAATAGACTTGACGTTGTAATTTTGAATAATCAATTAAATTCAACACTTCACTAAGAAATAATGAGATTCGAACTTACAGCTGCTGACAGTACGCGAGATATAACAACAGGGTCGTTACGAGCGGAAACACGAACTTTTCCAACTTCGACCATCATGTACAAAGCGCAGTCCAAGATATCTTGCTCAAATTGAGCATACTTCCAAACGGATGGTCTCATGCGGTTGCTCGTACCACGCCATATCAACCCCGTGTCTGCCAGCACGTATTCCTGGCGCTCTGATTCATTTCCCATGTAAACCACGTCCTCTGAAACATGACAATTGCACTGATTAAAATTAAATCAATCGTATCGATTTAATCTTCGAGTTCGCGCAATTTTGTTGCACACAATGTAATAATATTTTACTTTTCATTGCAAGGAGTATCAATGAGACGTCGAACGTATGATCGTTGATATCTTAATACCGTCCGATTTGCATAATACCCGTGCTTCCGTCTAAATAGCTCGCTCTACATTCACAATGGGTATGCCAGCAACGGGACGGCCATAGACTTAGCAATAATTTTATTTCTGGAGGTGAGACAAGACTCGACACACGTATGATTGCTTATGATGAGGAATAAAGGAAGAATTTATTGGCACGACAGATTGTAACGATAGATTTATGCAAATATCGGAAAATTGCCCTATACTCTGTCATGCACTTCGATACTTTTCATTGTTTAGAAGCAGGTGTGTATACAAACCTTTGCCGTAATCATTAATTTCTCTCTTTTTTCTAATAAGTATTTCTTTGAAACGAGCACATGGTACGCACATTTTTTTAAACAATCAAATTGATGAAGCTCGTAATTGAAAAAATCATTTTTAAACGAAACGAAAATGAATATTCAAGTTAATTAGAATTCTATTTCCACTGCAATAATATATTTGTTATTAATACACTCTCCCAGTGGTTCTATTCATAACTTACCTCGACACCAAGGATTGAATATCACGTAGAACGGATTGTCTACAGTGAAACTGACAGCACCTTCGGAGTCCCTTCTTTTTGTATCGATGTCCATCCTCCACTTTCCAATAATAGCATCCGCAGCCGGGGTAACCTTAAATCATAAATGCATTATGCACTTGCAGTTCGCGGCACGCGGCTCTTCGTCGACGCGCTTCGTATGAGCGTAACGCGCGGCATTAATTTCTGTCGGTATGCGCGAGAGAAATTTATTTTTCTCTCCGTAAAGGTTGAATTGATGCCGCGCGATCGCTTGTATTTCGCATGAAATATTTTAAAGGATGCAATGAATTAAATAGTATACGGTATAAATGTTTTAGCGAATTCAAGGTGACGTGAGTCATCGATGATTCATCGAATTATTTACTATCAGACGTTCACATCCGCGTGTGCATTTGAAAACTGTATTATAAATAAATCGATTTTTAATTTAGTATACTGTAACGGATGTTTCGTCACAAGTATTTTTATAACCTTTCCACGTTTGAAAACTCCTTGAATAATAATTGTTTATTTAACAGCATGATCTGATTAACATGTATGCAAAAAAAAACTGTAAATATTAATGTAAAATTTTAAAAAACTACGAAATATTAATTTAAAAATAAAACTTCTTTAACAGCATTTCTGCTAGACCCTTAATACTTTTTTGAAAATGACAAAATAAATTATAACATAGGAGTGAAATCTCGTTCCATTTGTCTAATTCACATTTCATAGAATCATTTTCCTATTAATATTATAGAAGATATTGACAGCGTGACAGCAATGATGTGATAAAAGTTGCTCATCTGTAGAAGTAATATATCTCCTCGTAAATACGTCTTAAATAAAAGAAAACTACAAAGAGTCTGCGTATAAATTTGTGCTTTATACATGCCATATAGTATCGATAAAGTCTACGATAATTATAAATTTTTTCCAGATAAAGCAAAGAAAATAAAAGAAGAAAAGTAACTTCTTTTCACTTTTTTTCATGTATAAAATTTCGAAATATCAATTTCATACATTACTACTAGATCAATTCATACAGAAGCTCATAAACTTGGAAAAAATGGCTATTTCGGAAGTCTTTATGAGAAGTTATATCACTCCCGCAGATGAACATTTTTTCAAATGTTGCCGTAAGCCTCTTCAATAATGAATACTATAATATAGTATACGATATGAAAATTATGTTTACAATAGATTTTCAAAGATGTATCACAAAATAAGAAAAAAAATATGTAAAGAAACTTCGCACCAACTTCAGATAGTGCTAACTTTTAACATGGTTATGAAGCGCAGGAATAGTTCCCAACAGCCAAAAAGAGAAAGCCTTGCTACTGTTTTCTTTCTTATTTTGTGCATGTACTAAAATTATCCAATAAGTTTTATTAACGTATATTTCCTATTATCTTTTAAAATAAAATCTTAAAGATCACGTATTTTTTGTATATTTCTATAACAGGATGCTCTGAGATTATTTTATTTTTAAAAATTTGTTTTAAGAATTGATATATTCAAAATTTAATTAACTCGGAAATGTCACATCCTTTAGGTTCAGATTTTGATGCGAGTTTGAGATAGATTGTTTGCTACCTAAAAATGAATCCTAGCACCTGTTGTATATTAAAATATTAAAGGTCCGTTATTATCAAAATATTAGCTATTGTGCCCCAAATTCCCATCATTTTAATGAAAAATAGTGACTCTACTTTATAGATACCAGGAAACACCTCAAGAGGTTCATCCAAATTCAAGACCTGACGGATACTTTAAATTTACAAATGTAAGCAAATACACGGATAAACAATTTAAAAAGACAAAGAATAATTATTAAATCATCTATTGTGGATCAGTGTCTCTATTTGAATCATTTGTTTTTTCTTAAATTACATATACGGGTATTACTGCCCTTGACCAGATAACAGGTTGCAGGCACGATCTCCGCCACCGAAAAATCCGGAAAAACATTTTCTCAGAGCTGTCCCCGAAAAATTCGGACTGACGCGGGGATTCGAACTCTCGGCCCTTGAGCGGCCGCTGTCTTAAGAGATACGCATTTACCACTCGAGTCATCGACCACCTCATCAATTAAATTGGTTTTAAAACTAGATTTGACCACAAGATATTCCACGTTCACCATAATTGCCACGATAAATATACCACACAAATCTCTCAACACAACCCTGCATCTTCCCAAACACAAAACACAATCACAAATTCTACCCAGCACCCCTCTCCATACACCCACATACCTTGATCCTCAGCGAATTCTCCGCGTAGGCCTCGACGACTGTCTGCCAGGCTCCATCGGACACCTCGCCCGGATGCAGCACCGGCGAGGCAACGAGGGTACCGTGTCCGTACTGGGGCCTCTTCACCCCGTCCAGGGTGAAGACGATCGACATGCCGTCGATCGCCGGATCGTAGTTGCGCGACAGCGCGAGATCCACGACGAAGGTCTGACCGCGACGGACGACGAGCCGGGCGCCGCCATCCTCGCGATTCATGAGCTCGTAGCGCGAGGTCCGGTGGGCGTCGCCATTGTCGTCCACGCAGTAGTCCACGTGGACGATCGTCAGCACCGAGCTAGTGTAGTTCTCCCCTAGAGGCGTGGGAGAGAGAGGGTTGGATTAGATCGGTTTGGTTTTAGTTGGAAAAAGTGTGTGTAATATGTGGTGGTTTTGAATTTAGGTTGATTTGATGAAGTATAGATACGATGATGATATTTTAATAGTGCAAAAGTTGGTAGATGTCGCCGATAATAGCTGCGAGCGAATGGGCAGTCTTAAGTTCAGTTTAACTTAATGAATTTGGTAGTTCCGCGGGGGTACAATAGACAGCTTCATCGAATTGGACTATTGTTGTTGGCATCTACTTACTTTTAGGCAGTATTAAGGTGTTATATTCTATTCATATTTTCAGTTTGTCAAAGTATTCTAAATTATATAAATTATAACATTTTTTCAATGAATCCTAAATTGATATATAGTTAATTCTTTTCGATGCACCCTATCGTATATGTTTGTATATGATTCTCTTTGAAACATCTGTACTGATTTATGATACCTTTTATATTTAGCTTAAATATCATTTAACTAAGATCAAGAAATTAAAATTAATAAAAAAAGTAGTTTCGGAGTTCTAATAATCTGAAAACTACTGAACCGATTTCTATACAACTTATCCAGGAAGGGACCGCGAAAAATAAAAACTTAATACCTGTAGATTAATCCAATGGGCCCTAGTACCTGAGAAAAAGCTAATAACATTACTATTAGCCGCATATTATACTCAATGTTAAAGATAAAATATATATACATAAACTTTTAATTAATGTTAATGAAATACACTATATCATTGTACAAAGGGCCATTGGAACTACAGAAACCCAAAAAGAACTACAGGTATTGAGTTTTATTATTAAGTATCAAAAATAATCCCTAAAGTTTAATCAAAATCTTTCTATTAATTTGTGATTTAACTTAGGGCACAAAACAAAAGTTTTTCAAATCGGTTAAGCACAGTGTCGATCTTAAAGTTGGTGTTATTAAATGATTTTTTATTGTTTTCAGTTTGAGATTGAGTTAGTAGCTTGTTTCCGGAAGCTCAGGTCCATTTCGTATACACTTTTTTCATGCACAATAAATGTTCAATATGTTTTGTTGAGCGACACGCGTATATGTAAATTGCGTTTTAATATTCAATCCAAAGTAGTTTTTCCATTCAGGGTACAAAATAAATCGTGTGCTGATTTCAAATGTACAAACATATTTACAAAATGGACATGAGTGCTAACTTCTATTGTATATGTACTTCATCCAAGGTGAATGTTAAATTTCTATTCTCATAAGGTTAAACAAAAATACACAATTGACGATGTTAACGCAAACGAGTCTTTCAGCACTTAATAAAATTACACAATAACTGTCCGTCAAAACTGCACTTATGAAAGTAGAACTTTAACACACAAATTGTCTGCAAGAAAAACAAATTTTGAAATGAGAACACAAAGAGATTTACACTGCGGAAACATTGCCGATCGAATGAACATCTCAAACGCATTTTTGAGTATTTATATCTCTTTGCTCTGTACTGCTGACAATGAATTATTCAGGAAATACCTAGTCTGACTAAGAAAATATATTACAGTGATGCTAGAAGTCACTATTTTTATATCTCACATTGGGATTTTCATGAAATTACGGCTATTTAATGTGATAACAATAAAAAAAACTACTTGCAACTATATCGAACACGTATCTTGAAACAAACGTTTTGCGCAAATAATTTGAATAATTCTACAGTAATGAGCTTAGCGTAAGAGAAAGAAGAATCCGCGCTCAATATATTTAAACTAGACATGAGTTTATCTGTAAAGTTATCAGCGTAATTAAGTAGCATTTAAATAAAATTAACATTTTAATCCATTCAATTACAATCTTCTCTAATGACCCGATAAAAATCGACATCAAAGCGCAAACCGATCGAACATCTAACTATATACTCCTCTACTCCTACCATAAATCAACAAAACATTATAAAAAAAGTTTCCAGATAAACTCATTACAACAACCATCATTACGCAATCATCCTCGCGACAGTTCGCAAAAATGAACTCGCCTCACGCACAAACACACACAATCCTATATAATCCTCAACTCACAGGAGAACTTGTAGGGGAACGGCTTCCGCCTACGATCGTTAAAGACCCGATAACGATCGTAGAATCGGTAAAACATCCTTGCCGCGTCTCGAGTCTTTCGCCACCGACGAACAATCCAATCCCAACAACCGCCCACTTGTATATACACCGAATTATATTCGAAGTTCGCGCGGCACGTGCGCTTGCGCGCGCTCCCCGGTATAATATAGACCTGGCACTGCCGGCCGCACTCTGCCGCCTAGGAAAAGCCCGCGTGCATGCGCAGCTCGGTTGCGTGAGTGCGTGAGCGTGGCGGTGCGGTCTCGTCTCGCCTACTTTTTTCCCCCGCTGGTGCGGGGTGGAGGGGATCGGATAAAGACGCGCGGAGCGAGAGCGCGTTGGTGAATATATTACGCGATTCGTCTAGGCTGGTAGCTCGATAGAATCTGGCTTAGATTTTTAATAATAAATAAGATTTGTCTTGCTTTTACGAGCAACGTTTATTTAGTATGAAAAATAAAGGGAAAAACAGTTTCTTTGGAATAGAACTCTTTGAGATTACTCGTCGGTAATCATTAATTGTATTATTGTCATTCAGCGTTAAGAGTTATGAGGAGTCAGTATCTACTGTCCTTGTCTAATCACGTTTTTGCTATTTATTCAAATTGTAGTTTGTTAATTGAAAAACTAAAAGTTGGCCCCAATTGGTATTAAAATAAGGAATATTTTGAGATCTTAAAAAGTATCTAACATTATTTCCTTTTCGCGAAAACTTCGGAACGCGAAAATTGAGGTTAGTTTTTCCGCTCCTAAGTTTTCTCGAAAAGGAAATAATGTTAGATACTTTCTAAAGTCTCAAAATGTTACTTAGTTTAATACCAATTGGGGCCAACTTTTAGTTTTTCAATTAGCAAACTACAATTTGAATAAGTAGCAAAAACGTGATTAGACAAGGACAGAAGATACGGACTTCTCTTAAAATGATGCTAAACCCTTTGTCACCGTCAAATACGGGGAACCACTTATTTCATTCAATTTTCAATTTTGAGAAAATATCTCTCTGGAAAGTTGTTGTTTTTGATTAGAACAATAACGTTTCATAAAGATATTTGATAAAAATTGAAAATTAAATGAGAAAAGTGGTTCCTTGTATTTATCGGTGACAGGTGGCTTTAGCATCACCTTAAGGCGGGACTCAAAACGCTAATCTAGACAAAGCAATGATTTCTGTCTTCAATATACACTCTAACTTTTCTCATCAAACAACGTTTATCCATTTACAAAAAGAAAACTAACTTAACTACCCTTAAAAAATACAAAAAAGACGCTCTATCCACTCTACATACATTAAAAGTAGCCCGACAATCACCACGCGAGTATTATCCAACATCGAAAGTAAAAGCGAGACTCGCTTAAGGCGCCAATCCAGCCGAGACGATAGAGAAAGACAGTGCGCGCGCGCGCGTAGAGCGTGTAAAGTTCTCAAGGCCCTCCGCACCGGCAGATGGAACCATACATGGATTCCGCGTGATAGGTCAGCGGTGTATACGCGCGCGTGCAACACAGCGTAGCTGCAGGATGGTAGCGAGTGGGAGCACCTGTGTCACCCACTTCGCAGCGGGCGAGAGTCTGAAGATCTTTAGCGGGAACGATTAAATCATTGGACAATCCTGACTGACGATCGTCGCAGCCGCCAAGTCGTCATTTTTATATGCTGCGGACTTTTAAATGATTTTATGCGCGCGTGACGCGATCGACGCGTACGTGTCTTGTTTCTGCGACTCGAAGATGCATGAATGGTCGATTTGCGGAACTGTCGGCGAGGATTCGCACTCGGTTTGGGTTTTTGCGCGCGCGCGTTCGATCACTCGCGAAAAATAAGGATGAATAAGTGTGCGGGCGGAGAACACTTGAGTTTTTGTTGGGAATGAACGCGCGAAGAGTGGTATTGACTTAGGTGTGAAGACATGAATTTGAAAAAGAAGTGATTTGCTTGTTTTTATGTGAAAGCATTAATGCGGATGTTATGTACCTTCATTAGGTAGTTTTGGGAACGAGGTAATTTATTGGAAATAGTTCAATTTTATAAACGACAAAATAGTCCAAGGAAAATGAAACGGTCTTTCTTAATACTTCCTTTTACCAGTTTTGTAACAACACTCATATTTTAGATACACTATTTTTTAATGCTAAAAAATCTTGCGTCAAATAAAAGAAATATAATTCTGAGCATTCATTAAGCCGCAACGTACAAGATCGAATTTTAATTTTAAAAAAAGTGTAGTAGAATAAGATAAACAATTTTTTTAAATACTAACAACATGGTAAATTGAAATATGTTTTCTAGGTATTAAATAAAAATTCTTAACCATTTAACATGCCAATTTACCTTTCATTCTTAATTTTTACACGTGTATAGCATAACCAGCTATAATTGTTAAAAGCCGGAAATGTACATAAGTGCTATATCTTTTAAAACAAATCAATAAATTAGGCCTCAAATGTCAGTTCCGTAACATGTCTAAAACTCAAATTTCGATATAAAACGACACACTACACAGAAGTAAGGTAGGTAAAAAAATTTCTCCGTAAACATAGTGAACTATAGAGATAATAATATACATTTATATTAGTTTTAAATTCAAAATTCGCTAATTATCATTAAAGCATAAAATATTGTTGATAACAGTATCTACCCCAAACGCGCAGTAGTTTACTATAATAGACCATCCTGACGGTGCATTCGCAAACTGTATGTTATGACACATCAAACGTACATGACAATTAAAAATTTCTCAAATATAAACAGTTTTCTCACTTCGCAAAAAGTTCGTGTCTTAAGTCCATGAGTTGTGAGAGCAGTTTCAAAGTAAAATGTCAGTTCCGTAACACCCTACGAAAAGTAAGTAAGTTATCAAATAAAAGGCATTTTGAATCATTTTCATAAAAAACTAATAACACCACGTGATTCTACGGCTAAAAATACAAAAAAAAGTCATACGAAGTTAACTCTATTGTAAATTCAGGGAAATCAATGCAGGCTGGGTGTAAAAATCGGGAATTTTCACTCATCTGCCATTTTATGCTCATTTTCAGCAAGTTTCGGATAATCACCCATATATGTAAACTTTAATGTATAAACTTTCCAGTCAAATAGATGAAAATTACTCAACATACTTTACGGTAAGTAAATTAGATGCCATATAAATTTTGCCTGACTAAATAATGAAAAATCTTTATTTTATGCATAGAAAACAAATTTTAATTTACCAAGTTATTACAATTCAAAATAATATTTTCTTATTGTAATAATTTTTTTATCAAAGTTTTAAAATGTATGATGCGCCCTAATAAACTTTTTTTATAAAATAATTGTTTGGTCAATAGCTGCAGTGTTGGAGCATAATTTAAAATTTAATAACTGACTGCTTGAACCATAATATTAACAATGTGGTTCAGAAATATTCCAGCTTAAACAATTAATATTATATGTAAAGAACTTAATCTGCCATGCAAATGAAGAAAGTGGGTATCTACATTTAGTGAATCCCATACACTTGATAAACTCGAACTATAATCTAGTCATTTTTGCAAAAGAAAAATAATGTTTATGTGAAATTATTTATATGGTTCGAATCTTTCTGCGAAATGCAGATACCCACTTTCTTCATTTGCATGACAGTAATGGTCTGTCACTTTCTTCCAAGTCGATTTTTACAAAATAAACATACTTGCGGAACTTAAAAGTTTCTGAGAGAAACCTCACAAAATTCTATAACGGTTAACTCTGAGCTTATTAGAAAATCGACTATAGATATAATTTGTTAGTTAAGTGAAATTTTAAATAATAATAATTCTTAGAAACTGTACAGGAAAACTGGTTAATCTTTACGAGTACAAGGGTTGAAATGTTAAATACCGAGAGCTTTTTTTAATGTCGTTTAAGTAGAATAAGTCAGTATTGATAAGAATTAACGACAATAAGATTGTTATTTTTTCGATTAAAATGCCTGTAGCTATAAAATGAAATTGCCTATCAATTCTATTAATAGTTATCATTCAAATGCAGTGTTAACCATTTTAATGATAACGCTTGAATACTGCGAAATACGGATTTCCTGTACGATCCATGACAATTCATCATAAAATACAGAAAAATTTGACTAATCATACTTTTTAGAAAAAAACTTATATGTATAGATACAAATATGCATTATTATATATGCATTATTATAGCTAGAATAATGAATCAGTTCTATATTTTAAATGGTAATGATAACAATTACTATAATAGTTGTAGAATAAATAATCAGTTGGCGTGACGTTATAATAGATGACAAGTAATTCATTAAAAAGTCAGTTAATATTTCGTCTATGATGATACCATTATAATTTTACGTTGAATGACTCAATAGCATTTCTGCGAACATTTGATCAAATTACTAATGTGCAAACTACATTTATGGAAATACACCTACTATTTATAGGGAACAATTTATTTAAAAGTATTTAATGATAGTGAATCTATTACGAAATTTAATTACGAATAAGAATTAGGCATGATTATGGCCTTCATATAACTGTAATAAAGTACCTTTGTCTACAAAGTAAAATAATTGAGAAAATTAGCTTACAAAGACCTTAATTTTAAGCTATTAAATGTAAAATATACAATTTAAATCGACATCAATCAATGATTGCCCTTATTTTTTATTTGTGTAGTAGTATTTTACATTTTTTACAATATTTATCTTGAAATTTTCAAATATCGCATCATAAACTTGTGCACTTTGCATAACCGTAACTTACTTTTAATAAAAATGTCTCTATGTTGTATACGCTGACATAATCGTAACTCAGTAAAGATAGTGACCGCAATTAATTAGCGCCGTGCATTCCTCTCGCTATTCCAGAATAAGGCTGTTACCATATTTATACTGTCTCAAACAATAAATCTTGCGTTCAGATTATAATTGAATGTAGCTAAATAGTAATTAACAAAATAAGTAAAAGGAAATAAGGAAAAAGGAAATATTAAATAGAAGAAAACATAACCAATTTAGTACAATTATATATTTCAACATTTGTTTTAAGTCTATATATTTTTTATGTTATTGCAAAGGATTTCAAGTTAATATCTTAATAAATAGACTTTGAAGTAGTAAATCTTGTCATCCAAGTTCTCTAAGCATAACGAGTGCGCAGCACAACTATAAAAAGGCATCATAAAACACGTAAAGTGGCATGCATTTAAATCGTATCATATTAACAAGGCGTCTCTATACGCTTCATAATTAAAGAACGAATAAGTACCAATATGCATAATTTGACAATTTCAACATTACTTCCTTTTATGATCCCTCGATCGTAAAGTCTACAAACAAAAACGTACTCACTTCATAAAATAAAGGATTTCTATAGAACAGAGCAGTGTTCTATCCTATTCTTACGGATGAAAAAAAATACTTTACAATAAACTATCGAACATGTCAAGGTTTTTAAATGACCAGCATAGTACGTTTGCATGTATAATGTATCTAATTTAATTTCTACAAACTCGCACTTATGCAATTTTACAATAAAATTTTTTAAATGATTCATACGTTCAACAAAATCAATTATCTTTATTACGAATAAATTAAGTATCCCATGAAAACAATAATATGTAAATCACCACATAGTTCACTGTTCTTAATTTCATCATGTTTTATAGTGAACAATCGTTACGGTCATTCAAGTTACGATCCCATTGATTTTATTTCGGATGAGCCGGTATGATATCATCCAGTTGGACCACCTATTGCGTAATTGCACTTTCATTCACGGCATAGTCCACTAAGGTTTCTAAATATACACACGCACACGCGCGCGCATACACACACAGAGAAAAAAATAAATGTAAGTATGGTCGTGCATCGCTGACGCTGCGCCTTCTCAACGAAGTCAAGGTCCTCTGTGCACTACTGTGATGGCGCGGAAGCTCGCGGCTCAGTATGTTTTGATTCGTATTATCCCTTTGCACCTTTTTAGTCAGAGCAAGAAATGTACTTATATATAGTTCTTTTTACTAATATATTACTTCGAACGTCTTCAATAGAAAAAGTGTGTTTTAATAATAATTATAAATGTTTAATTTGTTTATAATACTTAACTTATAAAAGAATGTAATTTGTTTTATTAACTCATAGCTTACAATACAACTCGCTTCCTTATTGCTGAACAATACTAAGTTATCTCAATCGTATTAAGCAAGAATCAACAATGTAAATATCAATAGAATTAGTAGAAAATAAAAAATAATATTATTGATACCGCGTGCATATTTATAAATTAGCATATATTATTTCACAGTATGAGTATTTCAAAATTATCTTGTCTACCATTAAAATATTTTATATTTAATTATAAAGTGTATAATGTATTTACCCTTGTTATAACAGCAAATTCATAATTTTATTGATTTGATTCTGTGGTAAAAAGGCATAACGTTTTAAGTCCATTTATTATAAATGTTGAGATATTAAGGTAAATTAATTTTAATGTTAATTTTAAAATTGCCATTGAACCTATAAGGAAAGCATATATTATGAATAAAAAAAGTAATAAATTAAGTTTTGTAACTTCTAACTTTATTATATGAAAATACATATACCATGTAGATACCAAAATCACTAAAAACTCAATTATCAAAAATGTGAACTTGAGTTGTCATGCCTCGAAGCCACAGAATTATAAAAATTGTTCCTATTTATCAAAATCATTACTTAATATTTGTGTAAATTAATGTTATTTCTTCAATATTTAAAGTATAAAAAAGTATTATTTCGTTCATCAATATCTTCAGTGCACAAACAGGATGCACCTTTTGGCAAATATTAATCTTCGTTATAAATAGAGCATTAACAACATTCAATCTTTCCCTGAAGAATCGCTTATTAATAGCTCGATGATCATGACAAATATCGTACAACTACACCCCTCGTACCGTAAAAACTCGTATACAATCAGACATCCCGAAATTTATTTTCGTATAACGGGCCGTTCGTGCTTTCTTTCCAGCGAGAGTACAAGAAAACAGCGAACTATTTCCAGAATGTTGGCCAAGGGGTTCCGTATGCGCTCTACTCCATCGGCCACTGAGAGGGCACTTATTCTATTTTCGCTCCACGGGTAATAGTTTATAAACTTTCGGAGCTGAGAATTTCAAAACTTCTAATTTCGCGCAGCCGCCAAGACAATCGCGCGCCTATATCGCGAAAAGAGGCGCGCGCGCGCGATCGTAAACAATAAGAGGCGCCACGCACCGCGGAAAATCGTAACTTCCCGTCAAAGTGCCCGCGCATTTTTCAAAGTCCAAGTCTAATAATACGGAGCTTGTGTGATTGTGGACTAAAAGTGTAGCGGTGGATGCATTTTCGTGCGTGGCTCTAATTGAAAGCGCAGCAAAGTTTCGCTTTACGTGCATTCGTCAATTAGCCGGGTGGTGATAGATTAGGACGTGCGCGCGTGTTTTACACGCGTTGGAAGAGCGAATATTAATAGCTCAGGAGAGATGGTCCTATTTGTTTTATCAACGCGGCGATAAAAATGGGTGATGGGAGAAGCGTTTGCGTAAGCGATTTTTCTTAGTCTCTCGCCGTGAGCTCTTCCGTGTTTAAGTGTCAGTAAAGTTTCTTGATTGTGCTGTAATTAACGCTTTTAAGATTAATTAGAAGTATTATTTAATTTGTAAACCTTCTATTTAAAGACCCAAAGGCTTGATATTTTTACAGTATCCGAATGACATTACAAAACCAATCTAAGAAAAATATATCGACACCTCAGATACCTACAGTCGCATCACAGAGATGCAGCTTAAAAAGTTGCATCTCAAAAAGCACTTTAATAGGTGATCGTATCTAGAAAAGACGCGTTCTAAAAGGCCTACTTCAACTTATATAAACAGCAAAGAGATACGATTTAACTATTTAACTCATTATAATTTGTTCATTAAATAATTAATCTATTTTTTCATAATAAATAAGTGCTAACAATCTTTATAGTTATTATTATTAAATTAATATATCATATCTGTCATAGGTACAAACAATTTGTATCATTGATTCATTTAAAAACAAGTTGCAACTTTTATATAATACATTTTCGAAATACGAGAGATCACTTAGGTGCCGTCGACATACAAATATTTGTGTACTTATGCAGATACGAAATTTCTAATTCGTTTATTTTGAATATTCCTTTGGAATTATATTTTAACAATTATTAGGTATAAAGAATATCATTTTAGTATCTTATTGTGCATGAAATAAGTTTGTAGTTTTTAAAATTATTTGAGTTTTTGAAGCAAAATGATTTGAGCAATGCTTAAAATTAGCTAATTGGACAATACTTACATCTCGAAATTGCTCAATGCACCCTCTTTTTCCAGCCCTCAAATAAATTTTAAAAACAACATACTCCTACAACCTATTTATTTTATCAACGCATCAATAAAACCGGGCGATGGGGAAAACGTGTGTATAAACTTCTTTTCTCGGTCTCTCATCATAGGTTCTTTCATGTTAAGTGTCTCAATAAAGCTTTTTTTATTACTGTACTTAAATTTTTCATGATTGAGTAGAATAAGAAAAATCTTAGAATTTATATATTTAAGGTTTAATTTAATAGGAAACAATAAATTAAATTACCTATTAATAAAATGTATGCAAATATTTTTGTACTTGTGAATACAAAAATTAAATATATAATATTCATATATGCACATGCATTCTATATTAAAATTAATATAGAAACAGAAGTTCTCTTTATAATAAGCAACATACTCCCACAACAATGCCGTGTATACCTTGCATACCTACAGTTCAAGCCTACATACCTTCTTTTCTTTGAAACTGTTGTGTATAATGACGCGTAACGCGCATCGAACGTTGAAAAGTGGCTGGTCATTATTGCAACCACGTACATTATACGTATGATCAGAGGTGCGCGCTACACTAAAGGGACAAGAGTCCACATAATAACAGTCGAGCCATTAAAATATATAAGTTTTTCAGTATCTCATTTGCATTTTGCCTTGGCGTTAATCGCAGCAATTATTCGTAAGGGTGTGACACTTGTATTTGATAGTTTCGTTGTTATAGAAATGCGCGCCTGCTTTCAAAGAATTTTTATCATATAGTAAAACAGATCGACGAGCTAATCGAGATAAGATAATAAAAACCTTCTAAGACGGTATTTATAATTTGTAACTTTTTATTCTGGGACTGCTTTATCTCTTAATATTACTTAATTTTACTGTCGAATAAACTTTGTTGAAAAAAGAATAATGACCCACTTTTGATGAATGGCATAGCTGTGTTTTCATTAAAATGAATACAAACTATAATTTATGAAACTGAGCTTGAAAAAGAGTTCTTTAAAAAGTACTCAGAAAATATAGTTCTTTGTTTCGTCCATTCTCAAGTTTAAATTTAACATGTTTTACTCATTATAGATACATTATATTAGCTAAATACATTCAATACTGCATTTTCCATATGCATGAAGTTTTGTTTTTTAAACAATTTACATAAAATATAATTATAATAAACTATGACTCGTATTAGAGCACAATGTTGTTGGGTAAGAAATGTTTACAAGCTTTTCCACGTTACTTTTAATCGTGAAATATATACCAATAAAGAATGAATACAAGACACTTTATCAATTTAAATTTATAAAGTATAGGAAACATAAAATACTTTTCGATGAAATTAACATTATAGCTATCTATATACGAACCGTTTAGAACCTCAGTAAATCAACTCTATTTTGAAGGTTTATTTGCAAATACTAAAATTATTGTCACAATCATAACATATAAAACAGTAATTGAAGTAATTTAAACAGGGTAGTTGATTAATTTTTCAATAAATTATTAATGGCAATATTCAAAGTAACTAAACTTTAATGATATGAATTCTACATTCTGAAATATTCATGAACATTTGCAAAGCAGTCCACATGTATCCAAAAGAAAAAAGAATAAAATCTTTGAATCCACATAGATTCACTGGGGTTTAACCCATTTTCGCGCAACACTCGCACCTTACATCACTCATTTAACATACACAAATCAGCCGGAGAATCGGCCGCAACTCACCATAAATAGTCAGAACCGGCGGCTTTGGCAGGCACTCTGGTTTCGTGCACGAGGGCACGATATTCCGCGCTCGAGGACGCCCGAACAGTGCCTTCAGCTTCGCGCAGCACGCGCAGCAGCTACCCATCTTTTCCCATATACAGAAAAAAGGTAACAATCCAACTATACCGCACTCTATCTCACTTTGAAAATTAAAATTAAATTCCACCTATCCCTCCTCCTCGATAACCTTCTCATTTTCCTCCTGCCGCACCTCCAAAAGCAAGAAAACAAAATGAGAAAACGATCGATCCAGAGCACCTCGCGCAATCCGAGAAAGAAAAGCCAGTGCACGAGTTTACACCATGTCTACATGGTCCAACTGGCCGACTAGGCTGGCCGGTAGTAACTAGACGAGTGCGTGTGCGACTGCGGGCTCTCATCGGTATAAGTGTAGGCGAGAGCGAGCGCGGCGCAAGGCGAAAACTCCCGCCTGCAGGCAAGCGATGCGCGAGCCCGCCCCAGTGGCAGCATCTCGCTTATTTGGCGCAACCGTGACGCCTTTACCGCGAACTCACGGGCTTATCGAGCTCACGGAGTGGTATTAGTTGCTCGCAGAGCGAGTGTAATTAAAAGTGTCGCTCGACGAGATGCTTTTCTTTTCGATTGGGGAGAAGCGACGCGCCAGGAGATGGGTTTGGTGTCGCAATGATTGTTCTATTAAGTGGGAATTGAGGGGGTAATGTGAATTTGTGATTTAGATGGTTTGGGGCGTGTCATTTAGCTTTTTTTATTTTTAAATGAAGTTTAGTTACAATTTTCCTTAGAACGACTCGATCATAAATTTTAAATAGTCCTGCAATTAGTAAGTAAGTTAACAGAATGCAAGTTCGGAGAACCAAATAATTTTTTAATTTTTAGTACTTTTGAGTCACCAATTTCGAATGTTGTATACCTATGTATGCACTTTTTACGAATACGCAATATTAATATATTAAGTAAAACATGACTATACACCTATGACTACAGATTTATTTTAATTTTCTTCGAGAAAGACATATAACTATTATTAGACGTATATCTACGAAAGAAAGTACGAAGCATTGGCGCCAATCAGCTTCAATTTGTGTGATTATAATCGGGTGTCAAGAGAGTTCAAATGAGACTAACGCGACGATAGCGTAACATGATCATTATAGTTACGAATAAAAATTTGTTATTTTTCACATAAGAAATCGTTAATATTTATTTTCATTTGTGTCTTCTGTAAATAAAACGTAAAAATTTTTGTAATTCCAATTTTGCAATACTGATAAGTCAAGTCCATAGCCGTGTAGAAGAACTGCTCAATTATTTAGTGTTTACACTGAAGTGTGTGTTCCAAATTACAATCAATTAAGTATTTTTTCTGTAAAAGTAATAAACCTTTTGGGAAATAGATTCGTGCTTTCTGATTATTATCGCATTAAAGTATAAAGAAAGAGCTTTAATTTCAGCATTGTTTCGTACAAGAAAGTTAGTTTTTAAAATCTTATGATTTTATTATGATCTAAAGTTTTCATATTTATTAAACTATGTTCTATGCGGCAGCTATAATGGTTGCTGAATTCGAGTAAATTAACTCGCATAAGCACTACAAGAAATCTGAGACGTAATTCAATAAGGCGCCACATTTACAACAATGTTCCATTCTTTGGGTTAAAAACATAACAAAATAAGTCCACTTTTTATGTTATTGGGATTTTTGCATTTTTATATGAAAATACACTATGTCAGGATATAAAAAACGCTCAAAACCCAAATTTCATAAAAGAGGACTTACATATCCTTATACCGAGAACTTACAGTATTATACCCCAAACTACCCTATTCATTAAGCTTGAATAGTAAAACAACGATTTACGTCAAATTACACAAGTCAATCAATCTTAAATAACCAACGATCTTCTTTACAACAGATTCCGACGACTTCATTACTTTGCCAAAAACGTCGTCTCGGACATCTTCGCCAATTCCTCGTTTCTAACGTAAACGACGACCTTATCAACGCTCTCCGCCAGACCGTTTGACAACCGAACTCTACCGAAGATCCTCACATTATTTAAGTCCGATTTATGAATTGATGCAAAATCTTATTCTCAGAAAAGCACACTTTCGTATAAGTACACTTTTTTAACAAATACACGGTTTAGTACACCCAGCAGCACATGTTCAATAAAAGAACGGTGAGTTCGATTAATTTCATGTTAAAAAACACAAAATAATAAATATTGGGTTCAACGACTAAAATCGGACCGATCAAAACGTTTTTTGATGCAAAAAGGTATGAACCTGGTAGAAATTTAATTATGTGATTCAGTAATCGGTCGTTAATAGGCTATAAATGACCATTAATGTCCGATTACTATCTCGGAACGGGACTTATTTCTATCAGAGAAAAATCGACAAAAAACGTAAAAAAAATTAATTTTTTGACAAAAATTCACTATATGAGGAATTCTACAAGAAATCTGCACTTTATCTAGATCTATATGTATATATATATATATATAATATATGAGAAAAACGTCGAACACGCAAACAGACAATGTCATTTTTTTAAACGTATATCAATTTCTCTTATGGGAATTTAACATGGGAATTATGGGCTAAAAACGGTCATCATTGACATAACAACTACTTGGCTTTTAAGGGTGCAAACAATCTTACTTGCAATTCTACAATAATACCGCGAAGACTAACACTTTTATAAATTCCCCACGAAGACTAGCGAATATATAAAGTAGAGTATATAGTATCAATAAACTAGGGTCGGGTCTGATATTTCTTTTTAGTTTGGGTTGTATACCTAACTCTTTTGGGACTCGAAAATGATCAGGTTAACCGAGAAAAATAGGTGGCGAAAAATCGTGAAATGTACTATAGTCTACCTGGAAAACTAATGGAAAGTGCTAGTCTTCGTGCAGGTGAATATCCAAATCTGTTACTTTTCGTAATAAACTCAAAAAGTGTGCAAGACGCCGTATAAGGGCGATCAATATGAAAAAGGCCAGGTTCTTTGAATTTCTACAGTAGTTCGATAATTTTTAATAATGCGTTTTTTTAGTTACCTTATTTATTTGTACAACCCAATTTTTGCTGGTTATTCGATATTTTTGGGTACTCCATGTTACACCTATATAGTAGAACCTCGTTTTTTTCAGCTACTGTGCTCAGCGGAAAACACCACCTTTTGATTCTTGCATTTCTGACAGTAATTTGAATTTTCCAAAATCCATTTAAAAATATTTTCGATTCCAAATTACAATAAGAAAATGTAAAGAAACGAAATTGATTTTTTTAAGTTTCTACAGCTCAGTACTCTTTTACGTACTCTAGAAATTATATTACGTATACAATTTTAGTAGCTGTTAAATCATAAAGCATTACTGACTATACAGAAGATGTATTAAATGCAGACCCCTACTATGACGGACATTGACGGAATATTCAGTGAAAATCAAGCCAATTACCTCATCATTATACATATAAATCAACTGAAACAGACTCTTCCTTTTATATCTCGTGATATGCACTCGTTATAATTAGAAGATTTATGAATTGTAATGTTAGTATCTAAAGTGACTTACCGTTGACTCACGCGTCATGCTTGCTCAATTTCCTCTGACCTTAGCCGTCTGTGCGGGAACCACAAACTTATAGGCAGCGATTCTTGAACGGTCAAGTCTAACCGGACGACGCACCCACGTTGACAAGCAAACTAGAATTTAACTTTATTTTAAATTACTTTGATTTACTACGCTTTATTGTTTTGATTTTTATGATTTTTGTTTAGTTTTATATTACTTTCTAAACGTATAAAATTATCAGATTATGAGAGATCAGGGCGAAAATGAACATTTGTTGATCTTTCTTGAATTTTAGTTTCTACATTAAACATTTTTTCTCAGAACATAGTTAATTGTCAAGAGAAAGGTTTCAAATATATGCTCAATTTTCTTTTAACCCACAACTTCTTTATTAATTTTCGTAATACAAACTTTCATGAGATAATTAACTAATTTTGCGATAAGTTTGACTCCATACGAGAATTAAGTTGATAAATTTTCAAAATCTAGCTTAATTTTTCTTGGTCAAAATATTGTTTTTGTCCTGAAATATCTATGTAAGTATACATCAGAACTGTTTTTGAGTTTCGAAATGACAAAGAAAAAAAAATTTTAAAATTATTTAATAAATAAATAATAAATAAATAAAAATAAATGATTGGAATGTTTGTATGATGTTAATACGAACACTCGTTTCTTAAAAATGATTTGAACGTCTATCTTTGATAAAATTTCGATGATTGCTTCTAACAGCAAATTGTAGACGAGATTTTTGTCTCATACACTCTTTAACAAAAAATCTACTATATTTATTAGAACAACAGAAACAACTACTCTGCGGGCAAATACCTCTCCCAGCATTGAATTAAACTATTAATTCATAAAATATGTAAATGTAATTAGTATTAAAAATTCAAATATTTTTCGTATTTATCCTGCAAGTTTCTCGTAAACTTGTTAAACAGATAAAACATGTTACGTATTTAGAGTGTTTCATATACTCTTTAATAAAAAATCTACTATATTCATTTGAACAACAGAAACAACTACTCTGCGGGCAAATACCCCTCCCAGCATTGAATTAAACTGTTAATTCATAAAATATGTAGATATATTTTAAAATTATAAACAGAAACCTACTTTAAAATGGTTTTCCCTATATTGCTATAAAATAGGGGGAAAAAAAACTTCAATTTGCAGAATAAATACAAAAAATGTTTGGATTTTGAATACTAATTACATTTACATATTTTATGAATTAACAGTTTAATTCAATGCTGGGAGGGATATTTGCCCGCAGAGTAGTTGTTTCTGTTGTTCTAATAAATATAGTAGATTTTTTGTTAAAGAGTGTAGAGACAAAAATCTCGTCTACAATTTGCTGTTAGAAGCAATCATCGAAATAAAAATAAAGTTTTGAACGGTCAAAAATTACCGCATAATACTCAAGAAAAAAGCTATGTATTATAAATTTTTTGAAAAAAAAAATGAATATCAAAATGAAAAAAGTTATAAAAAAAATGAATCGATAAATCTAAAAAATTCTTCTTCATTTTTAATCTTCATCAAAAACGTAAACAATGATCTTAGAATGGCCAATAATTACCGCATAATACTCAAGGAAAAAACTATAAAAATTTTTTGAAGAAAAATGAATATCATAAAAATGAAAAAAATTATAAAATAAAGTCGAATCAATAAATCTTAAAAAATTTTCTTGATTTTAAATCTTCATAAAAAAACGTACAAAATGAGCTTTGTTTGGTCAAACATTACTGCGTTATTACAAGAAATCTACGATCAAAAATTTATGAAAAAGAAAATATCATAATAAATGAAAAAACGTTATTAAACAGAAACGATTCGATGAATCTTGAAAATTCTTTTTGATTTAAATTTTTTATCAAAATACGAAAAAAATAAGTGTTTATTGATGAAAAATTACCGTGTAATACCCAAAATATAAGCATTCAAAACATTTAAAAGAAAAAATATAACCTCGAATTTCTCAAAAAAATAAAAGTCCTCATGATCTGAGCAAATAACTTAGCCGAGAGATAGTAATAATCTACATTTTGCCACCTTCGTTAAAGAAAAACAAACAAAATGAGCCCTGAAGCATTAAATGCTTCTGTGGATTACTCGAAATATGGATGCATACACATACACGCACACACGCACGCACGCACGCATGCACGCAGACACGCATCACGCACGGACGCACGCACACACACACGCACATCCATACGTTCATTTTCTAAAAATAATGTATTTTGATTCCTTATATCTCAAAACATGTTTCGAACATGTTTTTAGCAAAACTTTCTTTTTACTATCTCAAATCTTCCTCTTTCAGGAAGCAAAAGGGAAAGTACGCTTTTTACTACAAGTACAAAGTTTAAAGGGGTCCGAAAGTGAATTCAAAATTCAAAATACCCGCCTTATTTAATAGGTTTTGGAATCAAAAATATGATCCAGAAGATTTTAGAACGATTTAAAACTTTATAGCAGACTTACAAGCTATGCAAGTTGCAGTAAGCGAGTTCTTTTCAATTGATGTGTAAAACTTTAAACGCGTTTTTCTCGAATTCATATTTTTTTAAGTTTGCGGGTAAATAACTCAATAAGTTCTCAACTAATCAGTATTTTTCAAGCAGCATTTTGAAGATAACCTCGTAATGCCCATTTCCCCATTCCCTTTGCATACATGAAAAAGACCCACTGATTCACACACTGATTAAAAAAGTAAGATGTGTAATACGGGTGGAAAGGGCTTTTTCAGACTCGGATGATGGTTTGAGCACTCGTGTTCATCTCGGAAGTCTTCGGCGCCCGAGACTTCCACTCGTGCTCCATTATCACCCATGCTTAGAAAAAGTCCATTTTCTCCCTTTGTTACACAATGTACTAATTGTCACTTTTTTATCGGATTGAGGTCTCTTTTCCGGGGAATTTCTTGAAAAAACCGAAGGCATGTTTACTTTTTTCAGAACAACCCTAGTGGAAATTTAAAAATGTGAAAAACTGTGACAAAAGTGTGAAAAAGTGTGTAAATCTATGCGAATTTCGTGAAAAACTGTGAAATTGGGCTTACATTTGGAACAGGATTTTAAAAAAGAATTATAGAATATTTCATAAATTTTATCACAGTTTCTCATAGTTTTTCAGTTTTTCACAGTTTCTCACATTTTATCACAATTCCTCACAGTTGTAATTTCCTTTATATAAGAGAACGTAATGGAAAAAAAAGTAAAAAACTGTGAGAAACTATGAAAAAACTGTAAAAACCTGTGAAAAACTGTGAAAAACTATGAAAATACTGTGAAAAATTGGGAAAAACTTCACAGTTTTTCACAATTGTCATTTCCACTAGAGAAGTTTAGAAGTCTCCAGATAATCAGTCCCGCAGATAATCTATCTGCACACTGGGATATGGAGTTCAACCGTTAATATCCGACCACCATTGATATTTTTTAATACAAAAAATTTTTTTGTTGTGTTTTCGAACAATAGAAAATATATACTAAATATATAGCTGCTTAAAGTCTATATGATCTTCCCCCTAAAGGAGGACGGATGACTTATAAAACAGATATGAGCATGAAGGATTTGTAAAATATTGAGTACCCTAGTGTGAAAAATCTATTAAATCCTATCAATTCCTTTTTCCAAATATGAAAAGATCCTATTTGCGAATAGGATGTATATGCAATTTTTGTATTGGCGAATAGGATTTAATAGATTTCTCACACTGGGGTATTTAAACAATAATAATGTCCTTCTATATGGAGAGAAAAACAAAAAAGAATTAATTCTTTTAATTTTTACTACTTAATGCCTGATAAAAGCTTAATTTTTTCACTTATTTTATCAAATTTGACTCTTATTTTAATATTTCCCTTTACTTCCCTGGATTTAATGTTTTTAGTGCTCATATTTTGACAGACTCTAAACAATAGAGTCAGTTTTGTACATATGTCCCTTCGCATCCTCTGACTTAATATGCATCCGTGGAAAATTATTTATATTTAGGCTGAACTCCGGATCACGGATTTGGACAAAACTCTGGGAACTGTTTTCTGGTACTAATGCATTGTACGTACAAGGGGTACTGATTATTATATCTAACATTATTGAATATTATGTAAAAATACTATATTAATTCATCCTATACAATCGTACCATGACATTTTTACCATATTATGAATGAAAAGATAGTGCCTGAACATATGCATATACAGATTTTTAAATAGAAGAACTATTCCATTTTTTGGAAAGTTTAAAAAAAAATGTAAAGGATTATTCATCTACCTTTATATCATTAATTTTATTGAAAAAGTTGACTTAGAGTTGCATCATGACATTTCTTTAAGAAACATTATTAGTTAATTGATTTAAGAAACACTTGATCTAATCATCAGTCAGATACTTTTTAAGTATCAATTAAAAAAACAGATAAAATAACTTGATGCAATAAATTTATAGCCTAAATCCAGGTGGTGTAAGTTCAGCTACATCTTCAGGAGTTCTGTAAATTATATTCTCGACCTCTCTATTATCTTCTAATACAATTACAGTTCGTGGCATGTCTTTCAATTGAACGAACATATATCTATAAAACCAGTTTCCATCAACATCCTGCAAAAGAGAATATAAATTTTGTCTTAAACTAAAAATACCTCTCACTAAATTTATTATGATACAAAATGTACGACAACTCACTTCTCGAACTTCTAAATTTACAGTGCCACGTTTGCGTGATCCTTGTATATAAAATTTCATCCTCATGTGCTTAACTCCATTATTTTCATAAAGAGTATGACTTGAGAAAATTTTATATATTAAAATTAAACAAACCATAAATTATTTTAAATAATATTTGAATATAATATTTGAATACCTAACATGGCCTCTTCGTCCTCTTCGAGTCTCTTCTCCATGAGCTTTGATAGGCAATCCCACAGCATCAATAACCTTCGGATCATGTAAACATCTATCAAGTGCTTTACTATATACACTGTTAGGACTCTTGCTGGAAAATAATTCTCTAAAAATGGCATAAAACATGACAGCAGTCACACCAATACCAGCAACAATAACGCCCATGTACCAAGCAGACTTTGTATTTTCTTTAACTGAAAAATTACAATTAAATTAAAGTAATTATTTTTATACAACAAACTAAGAGAGCTTTTAAAAAATAATAAAATATAAATTACCTACTTCTGCAAAACCAGTTTGGACCTGGTTGCCAGATTCACTTTGTTCAGACTTTGTCATAGATTTTTGATCTGCATAAGTTGCATGTGGCACGCAAAGTGGTAAATATGAATTAGTTTTCATTGAAGTTATTGGCACGGAGCAAGGTAACAGGTGCCTCCGTCGAATAAAGTAAATTAATGCTCTCGATGTAGCCATCCTATAAAAATATGAGTAAACATATTTTGTGTATACAAAAATATTATATAAAAGTAAACTCACTTTTGCTCGACAAAATAGCTTTTGTGAAATAAAAACCTATCTAATCCAAAGTGGACAGTTTTAAAAACCGATAATAGTACCTTTAAAAAGGTATAGGTGATGTAAATAAACTAACATATAAGGTTAAAAATTATGATTATCTCGCTGCAGCGTTGAACCGGCAGAGTTATGAAGGCAACAGTGAGCAACAGCTATAAAACCCGTTCTATGCGCAGGGTTGTTGTCAACACTATAGATTCTCAGTCCATAAAACAGACGTAGAATCAGCTGATCAGCTGACAATCAACAGTGTGAAGAGAGAGAGAGAGAGGGAAAGCGCGGAAGCCATGATTACAGAGGCGCGGGCGAAGTGATAATACAATTTCATTCTGCGCATTCGAATACCTACACACTGCAGGCTAAAAATAAAGAGAAAACACACTCCAGTGAATCAGCAGTATATACAAGCAGTGCGAGCGGCCACCCGACACAAGGAAAAGAGGAGTCGAGCTCCGAAATTCACCTACACCGCGGGCGAAGAGAATGAGTCTTCGGAGGCGGTGGTGCAAGTGCAGCAAGCTCGACACTTCCGCGCGGTGCTTGATAAGACGATCGCCAGGCCATTAAGAACGCCCAAGGTCGGCTGGAAAAAAAATGATCAAATTAAGCAAAGTGGAGCCAATATGATGTACGAATGCGTCGATGACATAACCTAGAGGTGTGTACTGCTGCTGGCCCATGTCGCGTGGCATTCCTTCTTGTCACCTTGCACAAAGCGGGCACAACGACGAAGTTTCTTCCGAAATTGCATAGCGCTACCACGAGGGGTGGCTGGAAATTTTTAAGATGCTGGAAACTTGGGAGGAGCTGACGATAGAGAATGTGGCGGGATGGATAGCCTCCGGGGCTATGATCTTTGGTGGTGTTGTACCGTTCATTCCACAGTACAGGGAAATCAAGAGTAAAGAGGATACGGAGGGATTTTCTCTGTATGTCTGTCTTGCTCTGCTGATTGCGAATACCTTACGTATACTTTTTTGGTAATTATTTGTTTGAGATTTGATTTTTTGTAAAAGAGGTTGTATTGATAATATTACTTATCCAGGTTTGGAAGGCGATTCGAGTTGCCATTACTCTTTCAAAGTATTCTTATGATAGCTACAATGTTTTTTATGATCAGAGTTTGCATTAATATAAGAAACAAGCATCAGATAACAAAACAAAAGGATAGAGTATTCACGGGTAAGCATTTTAGTGCTAATATTATGCTAGATTATATTATATTTAATGTAAAAATTATATTTTGAAAGTTTATGTTTTCTAATTTTAAATTGTTTTAATAATTTAAATTTTGTTAATAATAATTCTAAGTTTTTAAAATATTCATTTTTACATTTTTATAATTTTATTAGTTTATTAGATTTTTGTATTTATGCTTTTACGTTTTTTTTTTGCTATGTTTAATATGGATTTGAGTAGATTTGGACACTAAGTTCTTTTGGAAATGGACAGACTTCCAGTCTTATGTAGACTTCATGCTATTCTTCGCATTCATGGGAGCTGTAGTGATGTACCTTCTAATAGATATTCCAATATTCGTGGAGTCAATTGGACTTCTTGCTTTACTAACAGAAGCAATGCTAGGTCTTCCTCAATTTATTAGAAATTTTTGTAATAAATCTACAGAGGGAATGAGGTACTATGATTAGATTGATTAGAAATTTTAAATTATAAAACTGATATTAATAGAAAATTAAAATGAAACATTTTATTTCAGTATTGCAATGGTAGCCATGTGGACCATGGGAGATACATTCAAGACTTGTTACTTCATACAACGAAACGCACCAGTTCAATTTCAAATATGTGGAGCACTTCAAATTTTAATAGATATAGCAATACTTTGTCAAGTTTATTTTTATCGAAATAACATACTATTAATAAGATCAGCTGGTAGAGTAGATTAAGAGTTCTCAGATAGCCAAAATTAAAAACTTAAAGAGAACTTGTACATACTTTCATATTCAGATTAATCTGTTAATGTGTAAATTCATCCAATATTAGGTATAAGGAAGATGTATTTTTATACAGTCATTGAATCAAATTTTATGAAGATTTTTATTAACTATGATAGTATTTTTGACTTCTATGTCTTCATATTTTTGTTTACATGTAAAAAATATCCTAGTCTTTATGATGAAAAATGCTATAAATGATTTGTAACTTTTAATTTATATTAAGCTAGTGACTCGTGAATATTATTAATGCATTTACTTAACATCGAACTTTGTAAAAAAATATTATTAACTTAAAATATAAATATCACGTCAACTTGAGCTTCTCTTCTTGTGCTAAAAGTTGATTTTTAATCTTCTGCAAAAGTTCCTTTTTCACAACATCTGGAACTCGACTTCTTGCTCTAGTTGTGACCATCGCCAAAAGTGCATCGTATGTTATGTCCTGACCATTTTCCTTGATGATCTCCTTACAAATAAGCTTCACTTCATCTCTCCATCCACACTCAACTAGTCTGCGTCTTAAAATTTCTTTCAATCTACAAACAATTAAACAATACTGAATAATTTTACCTTCAAAAATTATTTCTAAACGATAAATTCATTTGATATATTTGATTTAACGGTATACAAAATAGTATTAGAAAAAAGTAATAGTAATATATCTATATATATATTATGCATCTATATATACACCATTGTCTTAGATACTATCAAATCAAGAAAACTCGTATTGAAATTACAAATATTACCCGTCACGGTCACCAGCTTTGACTAATGTTTGATGTGGCGAGGTTTTCATTTTAAATTATTATTTTGGCCACACCAATCAAAAATACTAATTAATCTTTATCTCTCGGCTTAGTTTTTGATCGAATATTCTAGGTTATAACGTACATACACCAAACTCAAAGAGAACAAACGCAACGTAAGAATTTTGTGCGACAGAAGCGCTACTCAAAGATTTTCAAATAGGTAGTTTTGTTTTAAAAATTAATAACAATAAGTTACACGGGTCTTTCTATATTTTTAAAAGTACACTACCAATTGTACTATTAATTATCTTTGCAATTTTAATAAAAACCACAAGCTTGTGCATAAATATATTTTAAAACCGAAAGAAAACAATGCGCAAACTTCCTTATCGAAAGTTGAAAGGGTAGATCGCGCAGAACAATGAAAGGCAGAAATTGCGCATGCGCTAATAAATATAATAATAATCGTCCAGAAATCGTCGTCTGTTTACGCATACCTGAAAAGCAAAGCACTTGTGAGTGTGGATATATACCTGCGGTGACAGCGATGACAAATGCTCCAAAAAGATTAGAAGTATAATGGAACTCCAAAATGATTTTGAAGAGAAGGACGAAGATTGCCATACGATTTAGTGACGCTTAGAAGACTCGCACGAGTCATTCTCTACCTCGACGATAGTGATTTTGTTGAACGTGAGTATATAATTTTGCGCCATGGGTACCGAGGACGATGTTTGTTGGTATCACGGGAATCTGTCGAGGGAAGACGCAGAAAAATTACTCCAAGAAGGTCAATATCAATTCTTCTTTTGTTGTGTTTAACAATTAAATTCAAAGTTCTTTTTGTTAAAGGAGTAATTTCGAATGCAATTACTTTTTTTTAGATGACCGGGAGGATGGGATTTTCCTCGTTAGAGAGAGCAGCTCTTCCTTGGGGGATTATGTTCTTTCGGTACTGTACGATGGTGAAGTCGTACATTACCAAATTAGAAAGCACGGGGAAGATGCTTTTTTTTCCATAGGTAGAATTCTTTGCACTTAATTATTTATTTGTTTTGTCATTACGATAATTTATTGCAATTTATATTTAATTCTTAACAATGTTTTAGATGACGAAACCACTATACACGGTTTAGATACACTTATTGAATATTATCAACAAGAAAACCATGGACTTGTGACTACACTACAAACACCTATAAAAGGACTGCCACCGCCACACGACACAAGAAGACATGGGAGAATGAATTTATTGCATAGAGCTACAATTCAAGTAAAAATGATTTTACTTATGAAAGCATGGAGTTTATTTTTACACATTATACGTGATGATAAATGCATTTATTATTTGCAGGGAAATTATACAATAGTTTCAGAACTTTTAAAGTGTGGTTACAGAAGTTTAGATGCTAAAAATCAGCTTGGACAAACAGCAGTCCATTTGGCTGCTAAAGATGGAGCGGATGAAATACTGACCAAACTTATTCAGAGCAATGCCAGTGTTAATTGTAGAGATACTGCTGGTTACACTCCTTTACATGTAAGTTTGTTTATACAAAATTAGATGCTTAAAATAATTAAAAAGTATTTAAATTAAAATATAAATAAATCTTTCCTGTTCCCCGAAAAGCTTAAAGCAATAGGATAATTATCAATCAGGTAAAATTTAATGTAAATGTGCTCTGAAGTTTTTTGAATGTTTATTATTATGTAGAAATATGTTTTATGTTCATATTTTTTACCCAATGCATATACAGCTGCAAAAATTATTTAAATTTTTTTGAAAGCTTTTTTAAAGCTTATGTGTTGACGTTTTTCTGTGAGCATTGGGTATTCAATTTGTATAATACTTTTCTTTATGATTTTTAGTATGCTTGCCAAAGTAATTTACCAAACACAGTACAAATCTTAATTGCTGGAGGTGCAAATATTCAAGCACGTCATACAGAAACAGGTAAACTATGCTTAATTATAATTAGTTTATCAATCTATATTTTGTAAAATTATAAACTAAAGTAATTCTTTTTTGTAATAGGAATGGTGCCATTACATGAAGCAGCACACAGAGGTCATCAAGAGGTAATCCAAATATTGCTTTCTGCAAATGCACCTGTAAATCCAAGAACATTAGCCGACGATATGCCAGCAGATCTCGCAAAGCGTAATGGTCACACCGAGTGTGAACAAATTTTACGTAATTAAAATTTTCCTTATATGTTTAAAATAAAATATTTATAATTTGAAGCATTGATTTTAAAATTTAATGTGCTATAGGTAATTACAGCAGACCAACAAAAGAAAAATTAAGTAATTGGTATCATGGAACATTAGATAGGATGGAAGCCATTAATCTTTTACACAAAAATGGAGATCTCGATGGATCATTCCTAGTTCGTCTCAGTGAAAGACATGATGGAATACGTGTACTCACAGTGATGTACAACAAGCAGACCTATCATTTTCAAATACAAAAACGGGTAAATTGAAAATTCTTTGAATAAATTTAATGAATGTTTGATTTGTTGGTTCTAAAACTATATTTATCAATGCAGAGAAGCTTTCTATTCATTGATAATGGGCCATATCTCCCTTCATTGGAGCACGTCATAGAGCATTATCGATGCATGCCAGATGGACTCCCAGGACCTCTAGTGCATCCGATTGCACCTATACCTAGACCTCCTATTCCTGAAATGCCCCCATCAATATTTAATGGGGTACGTTTTAATAAATATAATGGTAATTAATTCTTTCTTGTTAAAATAACGTAATAATTTTGATGAGATTTATTTTATTAGGACACTCTCAGGAAAAAGAAAAGCCAATTTCCTCAAAGTCTTCCAGAAACATTAGAAATGCCATATTTACATTCACCAAGTAGTTCCATTCATGTTGATAATAATTGTGCCAATAATCAGAATAATGATAATGATCTTCATAGTGCCGTTCCTGCAATTATCGAAAACGATAATGAACCTGTGCCTTCAAATCAAGGTTTGTATGAAGTATATACACTTTACATATCATCTTTACATTTTTTCAATATTTACCTTGTTTTTCTTATACTCTAGTGCAATTCTTTGCTATTTCCTATTATAAAAACTTCAATTTTAATATATTCAGCACTAATAGTTCGATATATTTATTATTTTTATATATATAAACAGATTAATTTTAAAAAAGACCAAATTTGAAAGAATAATATAATTTATAACTTAGTGTTTAAATCGTAATAGAACGATTAGAAAAATAATTATAATTTTATGATCTCTTCTTTTAGTATTTGTACCTGGGGAAAATATAATTCTTGGCGAAGTATTGGGAGAAGGAGAATTCGGAGCTGTATATGAAGGGCTATTTGATGGGCCATCGGGAACTCAAGAACCTGTAGCAATAAAAATGTTGCGAGACACGCATAACGCTGCTACCCGCGAAGAATTTTTAAGAGAAGCGCGATTGATGGTGACGTTTAATCATCATTGTATTGTCAAGTTAATTGGATTCTCAGAAGGGCCTCCTCTCTTAATGGTATTTTAACATGTAAATAACGTAGCTTAAGTTTAATTTTGTTATGCAAAACATATTTTTTATCTTCCAGGTGCAAGAGCTAGTATCACTCGGTTCCATGCTAGCTTACCTTTTAGAATTTCCTGATAGAATTAATCCTAATTATGAGCTTAAAATTTGGGCTTCTCAAATCGCTTGCGGTAAATAAAAAAATAATACTTTATTTCAAAAGTTATAAATAAATTCATTACTAATTTTCAATACATTCAAAGGTATGAAGTATTTAGAAGAAATAAGGCTTGTGCATCGTGACTTGGCAGCGAGAAATATTTTGCTAGCCTCGAAACATCAGGCTAAAATAAGCGATTTCGGTCTTTCAAGAACGTTTGGTTCAAACGATTACTATAAAGCTACTGCAGGAGGAAAATGGCCAATAAAATGGTTTGTACCGGCTGTACCGCCAGTGTTATGCACCATTCGAATTTTCTACAATAATAGATGATATTTTTAGGTATGCTCCTGAGTCTTACAACTTCGGTACATTCTCACATGCCAGCGACGTGTGGAGTTATGGAATAACATTGTGGGAAATGTTTTCTTACGGAGAACAGCCGTACGGTGATAGACGCGGTACTGAAGTAAGTAAATCGATGAAAACAAATTTTATTTTTAAATTTGACTGATTTTTCAAGTAAATTATTACTATTTTAATTTTAATTTTAAATAAGCAAGCAAATATAGTTTTCTGTACAAATCTAGCATGAGTAAAATCTTTTTTGAAAGAGAAGAGGCTATCAGAAAAAAGTTGAATAAGAACCAAAGTGACAAGGAAAGCTTGAAACCCTCTTGAAATCGGATTTTCATGAGGCTTTGGGAAATGTTTTCTGGTACAACTCTAGCACTCGCTATTTGATCACATTGAAAAATGGTATCTTTTATTCTGATAATAACTGCATATATTTAGACTATCAAAATAACCCAAAAGTATATGAAAGTAGGCAGATAGAGCTTTAATTGGAGACCTACAACGTTCAACAATATTAATTTATTCCAGTGTTATTAATGATTGAAGATAATGACAAAAAATACATGGAAATACACGGCATTTTTAATCTTTGGGATTCTGTAAATTTCCATGTATTTTTTGTCATTATCTATAATAATAATTAATTAATAATCTTATTAATAATTTTTGAACAAATTAATATTGTTAGACGTCACAGGTCTCAAATGAAAGCTCTTTCTGACTACTTTCATATACTTTTTGGTCATTCTTTAGTCTAAATATAAATAGAGTTATGATCATAAGAAGAGATACCATTTTTCACTAAAATAACGCAAATCCGGTGTAAAATTGGTCGTATCTTGACTAAAGGAGCCTATGAGATCAAAATGCGAGTGCTAGAGTTCATTTTTAGGTACCAGAAACCGTTTCCCAAAGCCGCATCAAAATCCGTTTCCCGGCGGGTGGATAGCTCGCTTTATCAGTTTACACTTGAAGAGCTATTTCATCAAATAATTTCTCGCTTTTAATTTTGTAATGGCAACAATAAAGAACAGGAAAAGTAGGTTCTTTGCATATCATGCGCTTTGATATTGTTTAGTGTTACCACTGTTGACTAAAGTAGCCCCTTCTCACGCGATTTCTGAGTCACCCCTTCATCAATCATTTTCTGAGATAGCGTTTTGCCCGTTCAACCTTCGATATATTATTATATGGACTTAAACTTTTGATATATTTAAATTGTTCTCGGTCAATCCAATGTAATACATGCAATAAAGATTTTTTGAAAATTTCAGATAGGTTCATTAAAATTTAGCTTCCCAAACGCGTAGCCAGTAAATGTTGGTGTTAAAAATTTGATTTTAATACGTTTTTCAAAGAATTATGCATGTGTTTCCTAAATGAAATAATTGACCTTGCTCAGATTTATAATGCTTTTTAGGTTTTATATTGTGTTTAAAAATTTTTTGTTTGACTACAAAACAACAAATCTGGTGAAATTTATATTTACGTTCAGTTTGAATCTAGACTAGATACCTTAAAATTTGTACTTATTGTTAGCTATAATTCTCAACAATATAACGTATTTGTTTTCTTCTTTTAAAAAGGTAATAGATCTCGTAGAAAAAGGCGAAAGACTTGCCCAGCCAGAACAGTGTCCGGATCATGTGTACAAAGTAATGCAAAAATGCTGGTCGTATTCTCCATCCGATCGTCCCACGTTTCAGGAACTGCTCGATATTTTTAGCGGTGATCCGGAGTACGCCAACATTCGAGAACTTGTGACAGCTGTCGATATCAGCTGATGATTCACGCCCGATGTGTACAGCTTATTTGTTATAGGATGCCTTAGCGAAGCATTTTTTACTTTGTACTGATTAAACGTATACGCTTTGAAATTCTATATAGTTTTTATGATCTTTTTTTTTAAAGCGAAATATATATTTATATAGCGTAAATATATTTTATATAATAAGCAATGTATAATGTGTATTACCGAGACGACGAGTTTTTAAGTTAATTGTTTTCTATAATAAGGATATTAGATAAGGAATAAAGACGTCATTTGAAAAGAACCGATGAAAATTTATTATCACTATTATCAGGTTGTACAATTGACGTGACGCAAGTGAGGATCACTCATTTTTTCTTTTGTCACGCTAGAAAATGCCATCGCTCCAACAAAAAAAAAAGTCAACCATTTATACGTATTTCATTACAATATATAGAACTAAGGACGCTTATTGTTGTTGTTTTACTGGTAATATATACGTGGGAATTAAACTTTAATTTTAACATTGATCCGCAGTAGACTTGGACTAGACTATTATACCGATTGTTCGGGAAATTAATGAATTATGTAATAATGATATGAAGAACAAAATGAATTCATTTTTTCATCGAAGTCCACGCAATAACAATAACAGTTCAAAAATTTTTTTTATATAAAACGTGAATTACCGTTTGTAGCCCAATATAAAGTCATGTCGCGTCACCGCTGCTACGTGGAATGCACATTTTTTTATCATTCTAAAAATTGCTACACGTCCTAATTTCTTGATTTCATTTTTTGTTCATTCGTGATCGAGAACGACGTAACTTTATAAAATATACAAATTACGTAAAAAAAGAACTAGTTTTAACGAGGATACCTAGAGCGCAACATTCTTTTAATTGATCCTCGAATATTTAATTTTTTCTAATTTCAGTAATTTTTTTCCTTTAGGTCTAAATATTAACACGAATTTAAATTGAACAATAGATTCGAGATTCAATTCTATTATAAACTTGTAGTCTTATTTGAATTCAACAATTCCAGTGAATAATAATTAAAATTTGTTTCTTTTATTAGGATATACATCATACGTACTTGACGGAAAAGAAGTTTGATCGATTTTCAGTTTATTTCCATTTTATTTGCACGTTTGTACTGTTTAACGAGATTATTATTTTAAATAAAGCGTCAGCGGCGCGAAATGGGCCTCATGCTTTCTACTGCTTCTCAAAAGGCAAAAAGGTTTTTCACCAGCTACAATTTTTACTGTGAACCTTTGACTTATTTACAAATTATATACAGACAGAAAGAAGATATAGGAGTTTGCGCTGTCATGCCAAGCCAATGCTATACTTTTCATTTATATTCTCTGGATTTGCAGTCGTTAAGCTAGCGTCTGCCTGTGATGTAATCTTTTTTCATTTTCTCGCTCGAATTTTCGGTCGCCTAATTTCATTCGGCAATGCAGACCAACATTTTCCAATTCAGATGTACATGAAAAGAATTTCGAATATGCAATCGTAACAACTGCTCATGAATAATATTCAGGGGTAATTAAACGTCTTTATTTATGTTTTATTTCCATACAAAAGATTACGACACACGCAAGTTCGCATCGTAGAGCGGCAGCTCTCTCGGCTTATATATATATAAATTACATTTGAATTAAAAGTAGAAAATAACGAAAAAAAATAATAAATAATAGCGGAGACTAACTCTATGTACAGAACATTAAATCCCCGATTTCTTCTTCATCCCTGCGAGGAATTAATTGATTAACCGACGGATCCGTATATTGATCATCCCCGTTTTATGCGCGCAAGCTCCCAAGAACAATTTTTCTACAACTCTCGCATCTATATACGAATTTAAAAAAAAACAACGGAAAAAAAAGAAAAAAAATACTTGGAATAAAAAGCCACGACGCACTCGTTCGCTATCAAATAGGTTGCCGTCTCCTTTGGGTTTTCCTTTTTGTTTCACACACTTTTACCGAAAAAAATTCTCGCACATCGCTTATCTCCTATATACATATAATCGCGCTCACGACGCAACGACGAAATCGACGCGCACCGCCTCTGAAAATTCATTTCTCATCCTCTTCCCTAAGCTTTGCTCTCTCTTGTTCGCTCTGTTTTGTTTCATTACTTTTCGCACGCGCGCGCGTATACAATATTAACCCGCTCTCTCATGCACACGCACACGCACACATATCACACAAGCATACGAAAAAACACGCACATATATATATTTCCTCTTTCCAAGTGTATCGTTTTTAAAAAGCGCGCTATCGCTGCGATATAATATTATAAACGTGGCACAAACATTGCACTCTTTTCATTTTTATTCCGCTTCTTCTTCTTCTTTTTTTTTTATTATTTTCTGCTGTTTGTTGTTCTTCGTCTCCCTCGCCGCAGCATCTTTTATCGCGAATTGCACGAGACTCTCGCGAGAGAGAGAGAGAGAGAGCGAGAGAGGAATCTTTTATCGCCGAGGCTTGCGAAAGAGTGTATGGTACATTTCGCCCCCCTCGAGCGTAGCGCGAGATTACCACCAGCGAAGAATCGCTCGCCTCGCGTGAAGCTTTCGCGCGTATCTTTCTCGCGCAATAACGCACAAACGATAACGAAATCATTCCAGGGAGCTCCGAAAGTGCGAAACGGCACGCCGCAGAAAACAACAAATCCCTCGCTTATAATTATGCAAAACCCGAACCTTACGCGCATTTGTATCGTCGAGGGCGCGTTCTCGCGTCTTTCGGAGGGCTGGGAAAACTTCTCGCTTCTTGAATTGAAATTAACAATGTGGAACGAATGAGGACGCGTCATTCATATTAAATTTGTAAAATCTACTCGTGGAATCCGATTATTGGTATAAATTTTCGGCGCCATGATCAATGGCACGTTTTCGCTTTAAAATTCGTTCAACGGATTATAAAATGAAGGAAAAAAAAGTATGTTCACGCATTATGTGTGACGATCGACGGTTTAACAATCTAATTAATTCGAATAATTAAATAAACTCCACGCTGCGCATGTGTCTTATAAAAGATTAACACACAATCGGATTCCATACGTATACGAAAAGTTTCGACGGCCATGTATTTTGTAACGAGAACCCAATGAGGTAAAAAAAAGACGCCTGCACTGCGGAAACAGATCCGTGCAAATCAATGCTCTAAATCCAGGAAATAATTTCTCATCTCCTTGTTTCAGACCAGTGATCCTGCACCACAAAGAGTCGCCCGTAAAAATACCAAACTATAGAATCTAGCCTGAGAGTAATAAAACATTATTCTGAAATAAGTAAATTTACTATTTTCATAGTATACATACTACACTGAGAATACTAAATTTTCCCACTCTCAGACTACTATTCTTTAACAGTGTTCAAAGACTCGTCTTACCGCAGTGCAGCGCCCTTCAATATACACCCTATAACCGCGAGCGAGCGAAAGACCAAAGACACAGACCATAGAGAGCTATTATTATTATTACACACACACACACACGCACACACACACACATACACACAACACAATCAACGCACACGACAACGCATAACAAAGGCGACTTCATTTTCCGAGGGTACGAAGAGGACTGGCATATATATCCACCATCAACCAAAAAAAAAACAGAAGAGAGAAACAAACAACGCATCGCAATCGCACGCGTCAGCCCACTCGTCTCCGTACCCTCGCATAGCATCTTCTCAGCATCGTCATCATAGTGTATATATATATAATATACGTGTGTGCCTCGTGGCGGTAGCGCGTCGAGCCGTATGTTTGTTATATTTTTTATTTTTTTTATTTTTTTTGTTTCAAATCGCGTCGTCGTCGACGTAGGGATTCACTCGGCGGCGTCAGTTGTCGGCGGCCCTGCTCGATCAGACCTGCCCACCCACGTCCGCCTGGTATCTGAGGGTCAGGTACTCGGCGGCCTCGGTCATGCGGCTGATGCTGCGGTGCAGGCCCCGCAGGTGGCGCCTGAAGTTCTCCGCGGCGAGATTGGCCAGTCGGTCGCTTGGCTCCTCGCTCTCCAGGCCCGAGTCGTTCTCGATGCCGGTGTCGGAGTCCGAGTCGGAGGCCGAGCTGGAGGAGACCATCGAGGAGGCGGACTGGACCGACTGCATTGACGTCGTCGAGGGACACCTGGCGTGCCCGAGCCGAGCGTGCTCCATCGCGGCGACCTGCGCCTTGGCGCGCTGGGCCTCTTGTTCCTGAAAGGAGAAATTAAGTGGCATGGTTAGTTAAGGGGCTTGGGGGTCGTTGGCGTGGATTTGCGAGAGATGCGAGGATTTGAAATTGTCGACGAGTAGACGTTATTGAAGAAGGGACGTTTAACCGGTGTGAATTATATTTTTGCTGTGATAAGAGAAATGTTAGCTGCCATAACAGTAGTGTTTGGTGTCGCAGATAATTATTTCGGTGTGCTGATTTTTTGGAAAACTGATTGAACATCACTGCACTTAGAATTTTTCACCTCTTTTGGAGTGAATATTTACAATAGCTGAGTCAATGATCAGATGGTAAAAGGTGAATTTTTTACTAGATATAAGTAGTAGATTCCATTTAGTATTTTTATTTTTAGCGAAGAGTGTATAAATGCTCATGTGCACAATATTTTCAATCCAAAAAAAAGTTCGGTTCCATTTTTTATTTAAAAATAGTTAAAGTTAAATATAACTCAAAATTTTTTAACAAACATTAAAGGTCACAAAGCTTTTTTATACAAATTTTGTATAGGTATAATTTTTATTTTCTTATACCTAAATCATTTTTTTAAGTAAAATCAAACTAATAAAATTTTAAGTTGTCATAGTGTTGTATAACGTATGCGATGTTATTTTGTTTCAAATTAAAAATTAATCTTTGTAGTTATTAAGATGAGACATGAGTTTAATATATATATATATATATATATATATCTATACATGAGAGTAATTAGAAAATTGACGGTGATTTATAAGTTTACTACATAGAATTAATTGATCATATAATATCCGCATCAAAAGTTTCCGGACGAATGACACGAAGATACATGAAAAATGTAATATACTTGAAAGTAAAATATAAGCGATAATGTGTTAATAGAAAAATATATTTGAAAGAGTCGATTACAGTGGAAACTTTTTAGCCAATTCAGACTATCTTATCCTTCGATTTTACTTCACTGCCAGCGATTCTTTGAAAAAGTTTTTATCATTGTATTTATCTCGTATGATTGTGTTATAAAATTTGTAACACAATTAGCAATTACGACATTTTTGTATAATATTAATTTTTATATATAATTGATTCAGACGCTACTACTTCACATTAGACATATTAATGACGGCTGTGACGGGAATAAACAATATTCATTAGGACACTTTCTTTTTCCTTTGAATACTGATTGTTTTATGACCCCGCTTGTAAGACACGCTCAATAAACTGAATATTCAATACGACATTTTTATTGCAAATTGTAAGGAAAAACTGGCAAAAATAAAGCATAGCAGAATAAATTATGCTTGACCAAGTAATTATTCTTCAACTATGGGTGCATATAGATATATTAATTAAATTTTAATTACAGATTCCTTAGTAAATCAAGATAACTTTTGTATTTTACAAATTAGACTTAATTTTCTATCTATATATTCTCAAGTACGAAATTGAATGCGATTCTGGTAATGAATATACGAAAAATTCAATAACTTTTACAAATACAGCACATTGACATTTAAACCGTTCAGAGCTACATAGTGAAACAGGCCCGTTTTAAAAATATTGTGAGACCTATGATGATATCAACATTTATGATTTATGAAAATGCAATTTGAGGACGTTAATTAAATAACGTAACAGATTCATTTTGTAATAAATTATCCATAAAAAAAAACTTTATATCAGTCAACTTATAATATTATGGTACTGTAAATTACGAAATGGCCAAGATCGTTTGCGAAACTTTCAAAATGGTTCTAAACAACCCATTTATCATAATAAGTTCAAATTATCTGGAAAGGTAAGCATTATCACTGAAACCATTAACTGCCAAGGCTAATGTTTCATTTATTTTCCGAGTTTTAAGAAAGTTTTAAGAAATTTTATCATTCCTTCCAAACAAATTTCTAATCCAAAAAAACTCTCCCAGCCGATGTAGGGGAGACTGGGGTAAAGTGAACATAGTAACTCTAAAAGTCGAAAAAAATGTATTTTTCATAATTAAACATTAATTTTTAAGTTGCACAAGAAACCTCTTACATTAATAAACATACTAGCAACTTAAAAGAAAGTCATTTATAAGCTTAATATTATTTACCTATTTTTTAAAAATACCTGTTCACTTTACCCGGGCTATTGAGTGCGGGGTAAAGTGAACTAGAGGATAGAATTAAATATTTTGAAAATATTTTACTAGATTTTGTACAAGAATATATAAAAACGTTAATTTAGACAATAATAAAACTAAAAAGACACCCTAAAACCTTTAAAATACCGTAAAATACGAAAAGTTAAATATGAAGGTTATGTTGGTCGATTTTGGTATAAATTCGAAATGCGTTACAACAAAAGCTTTGTATACTACACTAACACACACCTTGATTAATATTTTGTTAAAATTCTCATCTGGCCGCGTATAAATTAGTGCTATCGCATTATTTTCAGGGCCACTTTACCCCGATGCGTCCATTCTTTAAAATGTTTGTTTAAAAAAAGAAAAACCTCTTTTAAAACTCGTATTCTTGGTAATAGTATGTAAAACGTATTTTAAGTAATTAGAAAAAAAAATCTAGCAATAAAATTGATTATAAACATCTCTCATAATGAATTCGACAAACCAACTTTCTTTGAAGGTCGAAAAATACAATTATTTTTCTTTCATAAAATATTAATTGATGTGCAATGAAACTTTTTAATTATCATCCTCGCATAATGAACTTTTCCTAAAATTAAAATTAGGCGTAAATAATAATTTGTTGAAGAAACAATAACCATGATTCACTTTACCCCAGTTTCCCCTATTCAGCGGCAATATTTCCCTCTCGAGTCACATCCCACAATCTTCCTTAACCCTTCCCTCTACCCACCGTACACCCTATCGAATGCTCAAAAGCTCGATCCGTACCTGGTGTTCGTCGGCGAGCGTCTCCGCGGGATTCTCCTGCGACCAGAGCAGCTCGACCTTCATCTGGTTGACGATGTTGTAGAGCCGATAGAGATCCGTGTTCGGCAGGCTGTCTTTGATCGTGGCCGTGCCGTGCTTGGCGCTCGTCTTCTGGCTGCAGATCGTGTCGCTGGCGTCGCCAACCGCGAGATCCAGAAGACGGCTAGGAATGAGAATCGTCTCCTCCATCTCGTTGACCGTGCGGACGAACCTCTCCATGCTGTTCAGGATGCTGGCGTTGCTGAACTCGGGCTCCTCGTGCCTTGCGATCCTGCGCAGGCTACATCTGCAACGAGACGAGGCAAGAGTTGCGTTAGCGAGGCTCTTTGGGGGTTTTGTAGTCAAATTTGTAGAGTTTGGAGTGGCGCGTGTCGAGAGAGGAGAATTTTAAGTAGGGTGGTCTGTCCAGTAGATAGACGGTTTATAAATATTATTATATCTACGAAACTAATGATTTTTCAAGTAAAATTTAAAATTCTAATTGCATAAAAGCTTGTTACGATTAGATTAAATATGATATTTATGAACGAAATATTCTAAATGTAAATGGACATTGACAATCGTCTATCTACTGGGATATATGTGCTGTACGCACTATTTTTGTAACTTTTAATTAAACAAAAACTTCTAACACTTCTAATATTTCTTTGCTGATAAATTGAAGTTTCTTACATTCGATAAGTGTCAAATGGTTTTAAATAAACGATAATATCATACCAAAATCTGATGTAAAAAGTGAGAAAATCCTTAAGCGTCTATCTATTGGGTAGTTTACCCTAACATTTGGATTTAAGGTAGCTTAATTTATGGTGATTTTCAAAAAATCTTTTATACGGTATTTTGAAGTTTTAATTTTGGGCATGCGTTTCGGAATATTGAGGGAAGACTTTCGGGATAATTGAGTCGAAACTTGCTCCGAAGAATTAGTTTGTAAGTATAGCATTCTTCTGACAAATATTTAACGAAACTTGTTCTTCGCAAGAAATGCACACGTAAGTTTGTTATATCATAACAAGTCTTCGAAGCAAGTTTAGAGTAAATTGGTCATTTCGCTATGCGCAAAGATCATTTTATGTCTATAAATTCTAGGCTTCATAATTTATCGAAGAGAACTTAAGACTCAAAAATACTTTTAATGTATAAAAAATGAAATAAGTGAGCAGTTACATTATAAAATTAAAAATCATAAGAAATCTTCAGCGAGGCACTTTTAGATTATTCCCTACCTTTTCATTAAAATTGAGATATAAATAGATAAACAAACGTTTCTAGTTACTCAGTAATATGTATATTTCCATGAAACATACATAGAACATTGTTCAATGCAATTTTCGATAACATTCTTAATTGCAGCCTAATTAGGATATAGCATTCATTTCTCGCTCGTTGCAGCACAATGATACGATAAAACTATAAGCGCGGAAAATGCCAACACGGCCTCACGATCGCAGACAATAATTGCGACCTCGTAGACAATCATTCTAGTAAATTCTAGTACACAAAATAGCACTAGACGTCAATAGAAAAAAAAAACCGGAAGAAACCGAAATGGAAACCCAAACACAGTTGACACGTAACGATCGAGCATAATATGGCGATACATCCACTTACACATACGCGGATCAACATTATGGCATAATCGTGGGAATCCCCTGGATTTTTCCACGTAACAGTAAACATGTCGTTTATATCGAGCCGTCGCTGCTGCACATACGAGAAAAAAAACCGACGACGAATCGATTACGGGTGTAAGAGCGTAAGGCTTCGACCAGAAAATCATCCGAAGCCGATAATGAGGATGTGAGTAGTTGATGCCAGGGATTGTACACGGGCAAATAGGAAATTTACCTAGTGACGCACTATAGAATCCAGTGTGGCTACACGATATTTAATGTTAATGAAGTTAAACCGATCGCCGCTGCGTGTAATCTATCCTGGCCGACTAAACGTCGGTAATTTAGCGCCACCGAGAAGATAAAAACGGTTCCACAGCGATCCAGAAGCGAAGGTGTGGAAAAAAGCGAGGGTAGACACGATTTTTTGTGAGTCACGAGTGAAAGTAGATTCGGTCAGTGATTAATCTAGAAACTACCTACGCCAAAAGATATATAGCTGTTCTAATAAAAGAAAAAAATTCTTCCCGTCATTATTCGAAACTTCGAAGTATGTTAAGAATCAGAACCGCGAGGCGTATAAATCATAATCCTCGCCTGTGCGAATATTCAACTCATCCCAATTTCAACGAAAGCTCCCATCACACAACGATACATCCAAAATTCAAGCATTTGACACTTTGATATTCGAAAGTCCGGAATTCTCCGATTTAAAATTCAAATACATCCCACGACCCTATTCAAAGCCACACATTCTAACGCACCGAGCGATATTATTCCAAGCTATAATTGCCGAACATCAAAGAGAGAAAATAAAAAAAAACTTGCACAAATCGTAATTCGAGAATATCACTCGGCGCGCGCGGTGACGCTGCAAAACGCGGTTGAGCGCGCGCGTTTGATTTTATAATTACGCGCGCGCCGATACGTCGAACGCCGCGAGAGAGTGGACTCTTTACCCATCGGGCGGCGGCGGCGGCGGAGAAAGAAATTTCGTGAGCTGACCTCGATAATCGCGTGTATACCTGCTGCTGCCAGTGCGCAGAGTGTATACGTATAATATATGTATACGCACAAAGTGTATAATGTACAACTTCTTTGCACTTCGCGACTGTGCGCGCTCTGACTCAGCACGTTTTCGCGCGGCGCAAGAATCTCGCCGCTATTTCGTTCGGTTGGGTTCTCTCTTTTTTTCTTCTTTGTGCATAAATCGCTGTTGGAAGGTTGCTGAATTATATTATCCGCGTGCGAGGAGCTTCCGGTGATTGGGGATTCTTTTCGCTTTTGTGTGGGGTTTATTTTTGTTTTGTAGGTGTTTTTTATTGTTTTAACGAGGGAAGACAAAGATACCGATGTTATTGTTGTTGCTGCTGGTGCTGATTTAATGAATCAATGGAACGCGCTTGTGTCAGTTGGTTGCTGACAACATGTGCGATCACGATGACAGAGTTTTGTGATAATGCATTTTCTTACTGCGTGATAAATTTCTGATGAAATGCTGATAAATTTTATTTTTTACAAAATCATGAAAGATGTTTTTCAATCTGTATTAAATCAATATTTTGTATGTAAACATATATGCGAATGCCTTCACATGTTTGATGAACAATATTAATGTACTATAACGCAATGTTTTTAAATATTTCGAATACATTTTTTATCAAATTCAATTTTAATAATTAAACTTATAATAGAAGAATTCAACTTCTTTTGATTAAACATTAATTTTGATTTATATTCATTAAAATTCGCAATAACTAAACAAATTGTATAAATGTTACATTTGATTTTTAATTCTTGTACTAAGAAATTGTTGGATATAAGTGTTTAAAAAGGTCATAAATCGAAAAATAACAAATTATAATTAATCCTCTAAATTGTTCATTCAAACAGAGCATCACGAAACTACGTATTCGCATGCAGTTCTTACTCTCGGAAGCTCCGTTACACGCTAAAGAAAATTTTGTTTCGTCGATCATTTGGCAACAACGACGCGCGTCGAGAGAATTTTCTCCAACAGTCGCTACAATGACTCATCATCTTCATCACCTACTTATCAAACATTAATATCTATCGCCAATTTCGAATCTCGCGTTTTCTCTGCGGAGAGAGAATTTTCTCATAAAAATTAATGTGAAAATCAAATTACATATAGAAAACGTGGAACACACTGATTACTTATCGAGGTAAAAATTACCATATGCATATTAGGCATTAGATGTCCTATATTTCCTATAATTTTTGTCAGAAAATTATCTGGATGCAGAGCAATAAACTGATATATCGTTTTCTAAAAGTTCTATTTATGGAAATTTCTACTTATAAGTTCAATAAAAGGACCAAAGATAACCATTTTAACTGTCACATCCATGGCAGCTGTTCGTAGACTAAAATGTTTTCTTTTGACAAAAGTGTAATATTCACTTTCAAACAACCTAAAGTGCGTTCGATACCAGACATCGATGATATTTATTAGCTACAAAAGCAATTACGCGAGTATCACTCATCTCTACGAACCGATCCAAATGCTAAATCTCTATCCTAGATATCCAAACTCCCTTCCCAATTGTTATTAATCAGTTCCACATAATCCGGCGGCTCGCCGTACCAATGAATATGCGCCGGTGCATTTGCCATGCAAAGTCCCGATTGACCCCCGGAGGGTAGCTAAGCCCGTCGCCGCCGCCATCACGTGCCACTACTACCACTATCACCGGGATATTGTAACGTACGTACGTTACGTAGGTGCGCAAGCTATGTATACGCCAGACGGGCATTGTATGGTAATTTAGGCGCGCGCAGGCCGCTCCGTCGAGTCGCATATCATAGCCGAGGTTTTGGACTGAAATCTTTATCGCCATGCTTATGGAGCATTAATTCGCGAGTCGGCTAATCGATCGCAAAACTTTTGAATGTAGTATCGAGTTTGTGGTTGAATAAGGCGTTTTCACTTTCTTCCATCGTGAGGCGAGGGTTTGCACGGGTTATGCGAAGTTTCGAATTGGCGAGGGGGAAAATTGCGACGTTATTTTAATTTTTATCGATGGTTCACGTGTAAACGTATTGTGGTATTGAAGAGACAAGCGTGCGTTTACATGCGAATTAGTCGTTTTGACTGAAAGCTTCAGTTTGGACTGAGTAAGTATAACGTAAACTTGACATGTTTATATTCAATGATATATTTGATCTATTATGCTTCTTCCTATTTTTTAATAGTATTAAAAGTAATGATTATTTTCAGATTTCTAATGCCCGTTCTCCATTGGGACTTTAAATAAGTCTCGCTTTAACTTTCAATGTTAAATATTATTGATACTGTAGCAATCAGGTTATTTCGAAGAAGTGCAATGAAGAAGTGGTAGAGTATACTTTTCTTTATTTTTTACAACTTAACAGATTTTGTTTACATGAATAAAATAAATATTATTCAACATTGAAAGTTAAAGCGAGACAGACTTAAAGTCCCAATGAAGAAGGGGCATAACGCCGAAATTCAATACTACTTTTAATCATAAATATCACTTACGATCTTAAAATAGAACGAAGTTTCTTACCGAAATTCGCTACTATTATACTTAAAACCTAGATTACAGAGAGATATCGTTCTCTTGTTAATCTTATACAATAATTCTGATTAAGACAAAAATGATATCCAGTTCAAGGAAAACACAGACGCCAACGGATACAAGCTTCCACACATCCCTAATAACCGAATCAAACACCCTCCATCCTCCTTAATATCACGAATTACCAGTCGCTCCAGCGCACACGTCTTTCTCGACGACCACCCACCTCCAACTTCCTCGCCAATCATCAAAACTCCCCCTCGCCAATCCTCCATCAAACTTCCATCATAAATCGCAATCTCCGATATAAAGCATTGCGCACATGCCCACTCTGACAACGCTAACAGACACATCCACACACACACTGTAGCCTCATGTCGACTCGATAATTCGGCGCACGGCCGTCGACACGAACGTAAGGTATAAGGTACCGAGCATCCACGCAAAAACTATCCATCTGGTAAAAGTGTGCATAGTCGCCTCTTAAAAAGGTACCAACTCAGAATCTGCTGAAAAGGATACTAAATCAATTTGGCAAGGCAAACTTCTTTAGCTTAATTCAAGTTTTCAGCAGTGGTGCAAGCTTAACTAGAATACAAATTCTGTTCGCCAAATTAATCGATACCTTTTCTAAGCGGCTCGAATGAGCAAAAAGACAAACATTTTCAACATGCATTTACCTCATCATGGATGTAGTTTCATACTACACCACCGTCGTATCGTGCCTCGTTCGATCGCCCGACTTATATTCCAGAGCTTCCCTGCACTACGCGCGACATCTCCACAACTACCCTCCTATATACCAACCACAAGTCACAACACTCACATGCTCGCACGCTTGCATACAAGCTACATCATACACACCTACTACTACTAGCCGCGAACTCGAGGACTCTTGCCCGTCTCGTCGCAATCGAAATCCGTGACGTCTGTCTAACCTTGTCGTCTCCTCCTCACTCCTCGTATTGTACACACACACACACACACACACACACACACACGATGGATGATGACATAATGTAATTACGCTCCGTGCCGAGAATGCGCATCGGAAGACTTCGGACTTTGGACTTCGGACTTCGGGCGCACATCGCACACGAGAACGTTCCAGAATTCGGCGATCAGGTGCTGCGTAGAAAGTATCCTCGGCGAATTTCCCGCTCTCGCGCCGCGATATAGCGAATATACACACATATATACATATACCTACACGCGCCCGTTTCGTTCGGGGACACACGCACGCGCACGCAGCGCACGCTCGAAATTGTGCGCGGCGCGCGGCCTTGGACTCGAATGTTTGGAATTGCGAGCTCGACTACTATGCGCAAGTGGGGTATATACGGCTACACGGATAATGAGGAGTAGAAGCGCAACAGGAGCATAATGCGATGTGCAATGCGGCGCGTGTGCCGTGTCGCTGGCTTGAGAGGGAGGCACTTTGGAGGCTAAACGGTTTGGTAAAGTGATTTTGGGTGGTATGTGGGTGGTTTGGTGTGGAGTGAAGTTGCGAGATGGTGGAAGGGTATGATGTAATAAGTGGGTGACTTGCAGGTGGACGCTGAGATAAGAGTGATCGAGGTACTTTGCGAGTATTGATGAGGTGTCTTGTGATTATTAATTATGAATGAATTATAGTTCTTTTTACGTCTCAAGTACGAAGATGATCAGTTTAAAAATAGAGGAAATGATTTTTAGCGGAACTAGCCAGTTTTTACCGAATTTTGTATTATATAAAATAGCTCGTATTTAGTTAAAAAGTTTAATAAATGTTTAATAAACTTTCGGATACATTTTGGAGCAATTGAAAATTTTCTAAAACCAAATTGAGCGAAAGCGAAGAATTAACTGTTGTATGCGGGTTCGATATATTAGTTCGGAGGAGATACGATCGCGAGCAGATTGCCAATGTTTACAAACTCGCGCGAAAAGTAAGGCACGAGGAATTTATATGTGCGCTTGTAAGTACAGACGAGAAAGAGAAAGAGTTTTCGCCTTCGCTTTGTTTCTGTGTCGAGTGTTTCTGAGCATATTCACGGCATTTACGAAAATATTTTGATTTCTCGATAACTGACACAGAAAAATAATACAATTTCTAGTATGGTTATTAGACACAAATATATAGGCATTTTTAAAGAACAATTCAATTCCTAAGGTAATACTGAATAGAACAAAATGCGATTAAGAAACGTCTTCAAATAAAGTCCACACCTGGAAGATCACAGATCATTTAGCACCAAACTTTCTCTTTCTATCTTTAGTACACCAGTCGTAAAATCTTCCTTAAAGTCTCGTTCTTGCTCCAAAATATCGAAAAAAAAAAACGTCTAAACCTCTCTAAGCGCACGTCGTCATTATCGAAAAATCAATAACTAGAGTCACAGCTGCCGTCAACAAGTAAACACGCAAACCGCACGGAGTAAATCTCTCTGTTTTTCCGTTTCGCCTCGACCTTAACTTTGCCTCACTGTACACGATCCTGGCGCACGCGTTATACTCGATCTAATCAAGCCTCTGCCGATGTTTGTTTTTATCCGGAAAAACGTTTTCCTCGCGGGAATCGGAGAAAAAAGGAGAATGTCAACGGCCCGAGGCACACACACACACACAGCACAGCACCATACAAGAAACCCAAGAAGAGAGAAGAATATCATGTCCCGGAACCGCGCGACCCTGGACCCGAGAATCACTCTGCTGCCGGTCTGCCAGTCAAGGATTTAAAAATTACGCGCGCACCGTTCGGTTTCTTTTCATGGTTGTGCGTGTAATACGTATATAGCACCGCGATGCCTTCCCATGCTGCTGCTGCTTTTTTTTTCGGGAGTATCAGCGACGCGTTTAAAGATTCACGAGAAGCGCGTTCAATGGACTATACTGGTGCGGCCAGCGCGAGCGGAAATACGTAATGTAAATATTACCCGGTATTTGCATATTCCGCGGCTCATTATGCGTCGCTTCATCGATTTGCATATTATAATATGTATATGTATACGAGAGAGGTATGTGAGTGTGGAAGCGCGACGTATATCACGGTAATTGATCGTGAGTTTAGGCGGAATAAGGCAAGGAACTTTGCTGCTGTAGCTCAGAGCCACGGAAGTCTGCGGCCAGATGGATCTGCGTGTGTAAGGGGATTTTTCGAAGGAAGGTCACACTTTCAGTGTCGGAGTTTTTATCTGAACTGTGGTAATTATATATAGTCTTCTTAATAATTTTAGAATCGAGGCGAGAGGTTGGAGTTTATATTTTCGGTATTTCGTACGGTTGATGTTAGTCAGCATTAAGTTTTTAAATTGTTTATTGTAGGTAAATTGTGGCCAGTATCCCACATTAACGAAAAGTAGTTCATTCAAATAAACGTCGTGTTTACATCCGATGGAACGCTCCTAATGCTAATTAGCATATAATTTAATTTGTAAATATCCGTATGGACATTGACAGTTTACAATGTCGATTGCTTTCAAAGTTTCCTTGACCGTTACTATGCAATAAAATTTTTTTCCTTATGCTTTCTAAAGTTCATCAAGCAAGCAGTCCATCGCAGAGAAAACGGTGTCAAATAAACTATTCAATAACAATGAACATTCTATTTTTCTTCCATTCAATAACAATTTATAGATTCACAGATCAATCAAAACAAATCTCCCAAATCATCAGCCTACATTTGCTCTCATTTATCGAAAATAAATCATCCGCCTCTCCAATCCTATCTTCACCTAACAACACTATATAAAAAAACACTCGATGAACAGGTGTCATTCTAAAGATCACCAAGTAAACATTCTCCTTTCCTTCCACTACAATTAAATCCAGTATACCAAATAAACTATATTCAATAACAACACACCTCGAGCACCTATCTCCTATCAATCCCTCCCAATCAAAACAAATCTCCTAAATCCCCAACACTTCCCCCTCGTGTCCATCCCAAATAAATCATCCGACTCTCCATGCCGTCCCCACCTGAATCACCCAACGCTCCACTCCGCACTCGATAAAAAAAAAAGAGGCGCACAAGAAGCCTCCTCCTTCCCCTCATCGCGTTATAGGTCAGAGTACTCCAACGTCTAGCTCTAAAAATATCCCAACGACGAGGAGACAGCTGGTTGGCTTATAGCGCGGCGCAGAAGCCGCATGCATGCACGATTCGGGCACGCGCTCGCCGCCGTCGACGCGGATATCGGCTTCCCGAAAAGCTCGCAGCCTTCGTCGAGCGATCGTATGATGATTGTACGCCCGACGGATGGTGCGTTCGATCGTGTGGGAGAAGACGGTATATAGGAGAACTCGGGCCGATCATGTTCCGAGCACGCGAGCGGATCGTGATGTGCACGCTCTCGTTGTATAGGTCCGGGCGATTTTACGCGCGTGTGCGGTGGATCTATCGGGGAGAGCGTGCTCGTAGAGAGATAGAGATAGTGGGAAAGAAAGGGAGAGACGAGGAGAGATAGCGGCTGCGATGTGGGATGTACACGTGTTCGGATTTGCTCCGTTGGCGGTGGTGAGGAGTGGAATCGAATTGGTTGATGAGGGTCAATGCGCCAGTGATTGGTCACGATGCTTTGGAAAGTGTTGGCTAATCAGGCTTTATTGTAATTGGGGTTTGGTGCGTTCAGAGGGAAGGTATATCTAAGTCAATTTATAATTCTTCTTTGATTTTTTTAAGAGAGTGCAAAAGATTCTTTGGTGTTGTTGGAGTATAGGTAGCAGCAAGTGATATATTTCTGTGATGAGACATTAGAAGCTTTTTCGTACAAAACTTGTTATAAAGATGAAAGTTACAAGATCTGCAATCCATAAAAGATTGGGTTTGATAGGAAAACTTTATAAATATTGTATCAAGTTTTATACTGAGAGCTTAATTTTGCTGATATTGCAAACATTAAAAAAGCTTAAAAATAAGTCAGTTAAGATTCGTCAGAATAGATTGCCGGATAAAGTCGTTCTAAAACCAAATAATACAACTTTTGTATCGACCTGATGTTTTAAAAGATTATTTTTAAGCAAATGCCTATATCACGTGAACTGGTCATTCACTGGCCTGAACTGTGCATTCACTGGAGCAGTGACCCTATACATATATAATTTTTTTCTTGGTGAGGCGCCGATTTTTTGCCGAATCGGAATGACTGGTTTCGCGTGTGCTAAGATACGATTATGGCGTGATTTGCCATGCTCTTCCTGTTATCGGGTTTAAGCGCGTGCCGTGCGCGTGCTTCAATGCTGTATGTATAGTATTTGGATTAGGTGTTGTACGTTTATATAATTCGGTTATTATTATTGTTTGTCAATAGGACTTTCAAAGGCGTTTGACAAACGATAACTGCGCTGACGGTATTGGAGAAAAAAGTGTTGTTCGGAAAGCCCATTGGCTCGTCATTGTTTTCCATGCTTAGGATCGTTTCCGATAATGATGAAGCTGTTAATGACGTTACGCGTAAATTTCCTGAGTTTGTTAAATTTTTATCATGGAATACTTTGCAATAACTGATTTGCGAGTAAACGTGATTCATCCTTCCGAACTATGCAACTACTTACTCAATGTTTTCTAAAGTGTAAAAAGTTCTCTGAATCTTTGATAACAAGTAGAGCAATACTTAGCACAGTAGCGTTAATGTTTCTTGCTGATAGAAAGTTAATTATCGACATCTATAATTTTATGTAGATAAGTCTGTTCCACTAAGTTGACCTATACGCAAGTAATCATTATGCAGCTGTAAACAGAATAAATATATCTACATTGTTTCTGTTATGAAATCGCGGCTCTACAGCTTGATGTTACGCGTGCTATATAATGCTAAATTATTTTACGGAATCGGAAAATCTTTTAGATACTAATAAGAATAATGCAATATTGACGATACCGAATGCTAGAAATGTCTCATCTAATTAACTGCATGTTACTTACAGTAATAACAATGAAATACTTAGGACGCATTGTACAAATGATAAACTTATATAATGATCATTTACGTGACTTTCATTCCTTCTATATTAAATAATTGATTTGAATTAATAAAAACATCTTCACATCGTAACTCTTACATTTCAAAGTTCTACATCGAAATGCAATCCATTTTTGCATCAGCCAAACACTACAAACACATCACTGGATGAACGATCAATGCATTGCACCAAATGTCAGTCTAAATTTTTACCAAACCTCATCGACATTCTTGCGTCACCCACACAAACCTCATAATATTTTATCGGAAAATACTTCACGCGTGTACATCCAACCACACCGCAGCACCGCACATCTCTCTTAAATTTCGCGAGACCAGCAGCAGCAGCCGCATTCTGTCCTGTACACACGGGTTACGACAGTGAAAAAACAGGCGCCTCGACGAATTGAATAATCCCTCGCGCGCGCGCGCGCATTGCGCAATATTCGCGCTCGTGTCTTATACCTGTATACCCGCGACTCGGTGCACGCGTACCTACTCAAGCTAGTCCTGTGCCTCTTTTTTTTAGAGAGAGAGAGCTTTCAGCAACAGAAACGGACTGTGTGGACGTCGTTCGTGGAGGAGCAAAATCGCGTGTCACGGCGCGTGAGTATTACGGATCCAATTGCGCGTAGATTAAGATTGCACATGCACATGCTCGATGGAAAATCACTCGCGAGGGATCTAGCGATGCGTTATCAAGAATTGCGAGTGTGTGGTGCATACACTTGCGTGTAGGTGGTGGAGTGGCGCGATCAGATGGTTATGAGTGAATCATCGCTGGGTAATGCGTGAGTAGTGAGCTTTTTCGTAAGATGGGTGGGAGGTGCTTTTCTTTATTTGATGCGATGGGCGATCGCGTGTCCACGCCCTAGTGTGAGAAATCTATTAAATCCTATTAAGTCCTTTTTTCAAATATGATAAAATCATATTTGCGAATAGGATGTATATGTAATTTTTGTATTGGTGAATAGGATTTAATAGATTTCTCACACTAGGGCGACGGAAGCGAATTCGCGTGGAAAACTTTTGGACTTTCAGATAAATGAGTTTAGAAAGCTTAATCGATCATTATTTGAGTAATTTTCAAATATTTATTTATTTGGAATTTAACTGGTATAATGAAAAGAAAACGAAATTAGAACTTTACGATTAAAAAAATGGAACATAAAAATAATCGATTACAGCTGAATTAATTTGGACGAGTAATATAGCTTTAAAAGTTTTTGAATACTGCGGTAAAAAAAGTTAAATACATTTTTCTTAAGTGATAAAATAATATAAACAATTCTTTTCCTGAATAAAAATCAAAACATTACATATAATAATTTATTTCTATTGCGACGTAACAAGTGCATTGATAAATCATAATAACGCGCCGACGATGGACTTTGAACGCGCGCATGAGATTGGGAATGAATCGTCTACCAGACGTCTGGGAGCGATGATTGTCTCTCGCTTCGCTTTTTTTTTAATTAAGCGGTGTCACGCTTGATTCATTGATCGATCAATTTGCGTTTATTTTTGTTTCGGCTTTTATTCGACTGCAGCGGAGTGCGGTAGAGCACTCTGCGAGTTTCCCGACTTCCTTTTTTTTTTTCGACGGCTGCAGCGATATAAAGCGCGAGTTAAGCGCGCCTTTGACGTGTTCCATTGGCGCGAATAATGCTTTGAAATGCAACTAAATAATGGCACAATGAGAAATGGAATTGAGTAATGACACTTAATGACTGTCTTTTTTGCCGGTGTAATAGAAATGATCGGAAAGAATTCGAATTATATGCATGAATGTATAGCCTACCAGGAATTCTCCCGAGTATTTATTCAGATTCATTTTATGCAATCTTCTTCTTTTTTCCATGGGTCGTTTCGTCCATACATAATACGAATACCTATTTCCGAAGTATTAATTCCGATTTAGACACATTCTTTATGTAATCACGAATGCTCTCACGGATTATGTATCCGACATTCAATTTCACGAATTCACTCAATTCAATTTCCAATCCTCCGCAGTTCTATTCTTACCTTTATGCTAAACCTTCCTACAACCTCAAAAACAGTAAACACAAATACTTCCTTTTGCAACTAGTATAACTAGTAAACTCCTCCACTTCACAAAAACATCAACAAGTCCCAATTTTTCTTTCCTCAACAGAGCGCATACACCCCGCGTATACGCATCGTCACGCGTTACAATCCCGCGCAATAATATAAAATTTAATTTCTAATTTCGTTGCAAAACGCGCGCGTACACACACACACCCCACGCGATTAAGTGCATCTCGAAATCAGGTTCACTTGTAGTCGCTCTCGCGTGTCCTCGCTGCTGCGTGCACTCGCGGTGCGCGGCATACGTGCGTATTATATATAAGCCGTGGCAGCGACTAAGCGCGCACGGGTATACACGCGAAAAAGGAAGAATAAATGTATAAACGAGCCGCGTGTGTTACGCTGCGCGCGCGCCGCGATGAGGTAAGGAGCCGAGGAGTTGGGTGCTTTCTCGCGATTATGAGAGACGGCCCGGGTAACTTTCAGGCGACATTTTTTATCGCGCCTTAGTTTTTTTCGAGCTTTCTGGGCAGAGTGTTTTCTGATGAAGATTAAGGGGAGAACGTTGTGGTAAACGTGGGAAAGTTTTGTTGTTGCGAACTAAATTATCCCGGTACGTGGTATTCGTTAAAATTTTAATAGTAGAATTATGTGGGGTAACTTTTGTTATAATTCAGGGTAATTTTTACATATTACTATCATTTTCACGGTAATTTTTAGCAGAAAAATTCTATCTGGGTCGTATGAGTAATATAGATTTAAATTACATAGTAGTTGAGTAACGCGCAGTATATATAGATTTTCTAAATTTTTTGGAATTAACCCGTGATCGGTCGTTATATATTCTGAGATTTAGAGAGTAATAGTGAGTTAGCGTGAATGCATCACATGCGCACATACTTTATTAAGTTGAATCGCGGCTACTATAATAATACGTGCATTATCGGGGCCGTGCGTTTAGTTATAATATACGTTAACGATCCCGATCGCATGTTTTGACGTCATTCGTTATATGGCGCAGCCGCGCGCGCGCGAGAGAGTAAGTAGATGAAGTTTTTCGGTCGTTTAAAAATGACGTTTATTTCATTTCGGCCGGCTTTTGCAGTCAAGGTGACCCACGGTGATATGGGTTGACGTATATTCTCGTAATAGTCCTTTCAACTCGATTTTTAATATTTTATATACGCGCGGCGTAACACGTGCACTCTTTTATACTTTCAAAAAGAAGAAAAAAGACAAAAATTGTTGAATATTTCTTGCTTTTGCTCGTGGGCTGCGTTACTTTCAAAGACAAGGAAAAAATCAAAATTATCAAGTATTTTTTCGCGTTTGAATCGGACTAACGTTCAATTTATTTGAATATGCAAATAATTCGAACCGCTTTAAATGCGCGACAATTAGAATATTCATGCCAACTCGTCTCTTTTTTTTTCAAAAGAAGCGCGCGGCACGTTTCAACCGGTGAAATGGCAATAAAAAAGTGCCAAGCATTCGAAAAACTACCGCTTCTTCTCTCCGACTCGAAAGCTCAACGATCTCGCACAGTCAAATTTCGCGCATAACGAGCCACCAGTTGTAAATCCTTCACAATACCCAATTACTCGCAACTACGCTACGCATCGTACTCGTCAATTCTCAAAAAATCACCGCGTAAAATTCTCCTCGAACACCGCTACACGCACCCCGACCAATTTCACATAATATATTTACGCGATCGCGCAAGATAACACACACGCAGACAGAACGCCATCGCGAAGCCTAGCTTTTTCACGGTGAAAGTGAATATATATATACACGAGAGCTCTCGCGTCTATCATGCACAGGGTTAACGAACGGCGGACGTCCCTCGTTACGTAAAATCGCGCCTCTGCGCCTGCGGCCGTGCACGCGCGCACCGTGCAGATGCGTACTCGAAGCCACCCCTGCGAAAGTCTGCGACCCTCGCGAGAGAGAGAGAGGCAATGATGATTGGAGCATCCGCCGCGGCGTGCGGCGACAACGACGCTGCGCGCTGGATTTTTATATAGCGCGAGGCCTCGATTCGATACGCGGGTGCACGCGTGCAGCGTCGTTGACTTTGAATTTCCTTTTAGGGTGGCTCGAGGAGGGAAAAAGAGTTGGGTTTTTATTGATTTTTGGAGGGGGAGAGTTGAGTTTGAAGTTTTTAGTGTTAAGATTTTTTGCTTTTTTGTTTGGTGGTTGGGGGCTTACGGGAGATGCAAGTGCATTTTTAATGATTTTAGGAGAGGGTTGAGTTTTGAGTTTTTATTGTGTTAAAATTGATGTATTGTTGGAGGTTTTTTATTCTCTTTATTGTTAGGGTACGTTAGTGAAGTGCCGAGTTCTTTTTTATTGATTGTACGACGGAGAGGTTTGAATGAAATTTTTGTATTGTTTTGTTTTTTATTGTTTTCTATTAACTGTACTAAAATAAGATTTCAATGAAATCCGAGTTATCTTTTATTGTTTGAATTTTGCGTTCACATTGTTAACATTTTTGTCTTTCTTGCAATTATAAGGGCCTTTAGTCATAGCCCGTTAAAAATAGTTTAGCCTTGACGTGGACCCTAGTAGATTTCTATTTAGGGATCTTGAAATGTCTGAGTCATTTTGTTCTAGCGTGATATATTTTCATTATGATTGAATGCACTTTCCTGTTATGACTGCAGTGACTGCAGTGTCCTTTGAAATAATAACCGTCAAGTATGATTTATAAACAGTTTTTCAATTCGTTTGTTATTATAATTACAAGCAGCGTATAATCAATTACCAGTAATTTTACAGCGCAAATAGTAATTGGTTATTACTTAAATTCTGGTCAAACCCATTTTAGAAACTCATATAATTTTTGTCCAACTAATCAGAAATTCGTCGTCAATTTCCTAGCAATTATACCTCCTTTTTTTCCTCAACATTCGTCATTATCATAACACAGCAAAGAAAAAACCACAATTTTACTACCAGAACTAATTTCTTGCGACCTTTCAAGTCTCTCAAAGCATAATATCTGTCTCTCCACACTCCGCGCACATAAAGGCACATATCCCATCACTCATACGCAAGAAACACCCGTCTACACGAATCTCCAAAAAAGAACATCCTCGTTTCTCCATACTGCGTGAATCATATCTTCCACGCACAATGACACCGTCGAAAATCGCGAAGGATACGCACAACCAAAAAAAAATCCGCAAAAATTCTGCAAGTCACTCTCTCGCCTCTCTCGATATACCCCTCCCCCTCCCATAACAAATGCAACGCACTTATCCGCTTTCACCAGCGCGCGCGCGGCTGCAGCAGCTGCGAATCATAGTTTCGCGCGCACGCGGAAAATCCGCAAAAAACATCAAATTCTCTACAGCCGGAAGTTGCGCGTGCAGCGGCAAGTGTCTCCGTGACCTTTGCCGCGTGCGCGGGCTTTTTTTCGAAATTTTGCGGTTATATGTGTAGAGAAAGACGCGGCAACATGGGTGGACTCTCGACATACGACACCTCGCGGGATGTCAAGGTTTCGAGGATACGTGCCGTCCCGGTCGTAGTATATATAGATTTTTGTTTCCCGCTTACAAGCGCGAAGGTGTGGGTTTTACGAGGAAATTATTTTAGATATAGAGTTAATTCGAGGAATGATTTTATAATGTTTTGTTTCAGGTTTTTTTTTGGGGACGATCAGTTAATGGCCGCTTGAGAGCGATTGATCGATTATTTCGTGACGTAGGCTGGCGTGAATTATGCCGATGCGAAGTGAGCGTCCTGTTAAGAGGTATTAATAGTTAATTAGACTGGGTAAGATAGAAAATTGTTATAAAATTACGTAAAATGCTATTTAATCTTTGCAAAGGTATTTGAATATAATGAAAATCAAACGTTATCAAATATATTAACAGTAATAAAATAAATCATTACAATATATAACGAGATAACAGTGACAAAAATGCCAGATGTTCAATCGAAATTGCCTTCATCATGGAATGAAAAATGTCACGCATTTTCAGAAAAACTTTACACACTGGTTTTTCCGTTTCTCATCGATTTTACGTAAAAGCGAAAACACCATCCACAGTTATATAAAACTACTGTCAATAATTCCATCAACCTACTTCGAAATAAACAAAACCCATACCAATAAAAAAAATAGAAAAAAGACCTTCAAACACACAAGAAAAGCATTAACTTATAATTTTTCTAAACAAAATTTCCCTCTCGTATTCTCTCGCGGCTCTTATGATACGCGCACGCTCGATTCTTTCGCTCCGTCTTGCTCTCATCTCCAGGCGGCCGGTTCTCTCGATTATATACCGTAAACCTCCTTTCGTCGGCAGCGCGAGGCAGCGGCAAACGATTTCGTCAGCAAGACGGCAGCACCGCGCCGACCGACCACTCACCGTTTCTCAAGCCGATTTCGCTATACGCCTAAACCGCCGCAGCACCGCCACCAAGCACCGGCCAGTTAAACTCCCATTCTAAATCTATACGGACTACTCACTCGCGTGCTCGCCATCGGCATCATATATATTCGACGATCTTTTGTTCTGTTTCCTTTTTGTGTGATTTAATTGTGGTTTCTTCTTGGTTGATGTATGTGTGTAGGGGAAAGTGGTACAGTATAGACACCTATGGCTGTGTTGGTTTATGAAGATGTTGTATTAAGTTAAATGGGTCAAACTTAGATGATCTTCATTAATCCCTAAATCAGATAATTTATGAAACGCTTTTTATAGATTAGAATTAACTAACGATTTTTAAAAATCGGTAAGAAATGAATAGTTGCTGTTCGCTATGAGCGAAGGCTTGGAGAGGATAACGAAGTGATCCCAACGCCCATGATGGCGATAAGTGGCAAAAATATTTGCCCGTAAATGTATTACTTCATATATATTGTCAATACAGATGACCTAACCTCAAAAGACATTGAAACATAAAACGATTTTCTTGTGTCTCTTTATACATTTAATTAATGCTGCACCTATACAGATGCATACTCTAGACAATAATTGGAAAACAATCTTTATTTCTGTTATCTCAGTTTTTAATAAATGCTCCACTGAAAAAAAAATTCTTAAATCTAAGTAAACGTGTCCTTGAATCGTACTCAGAAAATATTTATTTGAAAATAGTAAATATTTAATTATGTTTAGACTGGTATGCATCAATTCAATAAATATTTACTAAATTTCAATAAATATTTATTAATTTAAGAAATATTTACTATTTTCAAATAAATATTTTCTGAGTACGATTCAAGGAAACGTTTACTTAGATTTAAGAATTTTTTTTTCAGTGTCCATATGGTGCATGCTGGATTTTCCCAATATCAATGCCAACAATGCCAAGCCAGATGACGCGTCATGTAAAGCTCACAGTAAATAGTAACTAGATTAAACAGATGAAATAGACTGCAATAAATAGATTTAAAAATTATTTATTTATAGACTAAATATTATTTCATCTATCATTAGAATAGTTACTATTCTGAGAGAATTATCAATGAAAATCGAAGTGTATTAAAATTGTGAGTTTCTAAAAATTGTCGTTCATTAAGGGGACGCCGGATATCTCTGTCCTTGTCTAATTGAGTTTTCATTCATAATTTTAAGAGAAATCATATTTTTCTTTAAATAATAGTTGTCCCCGCTTCGTTTTATAGTAATCTACATATATGTCCAAGCTGGATTCATATGATTGTTTTGTTTTCGAGAAAACTTTGACAAACTTAGTATGTAAAGGTTAATCTCCACGTAGTTGGCCCTTTTAGTGTGTCAAAGTTTTCTCGAAAACAAAACAATCATATGAACCCAGCTTGGACATATATGTAGATTACTATAAAACGAAGCGGGGACAACTATTATTTAAAGAAAAATATGATTTCTATTAAAATTATGAATGAAAACTCAATTAGACAAGGACAGAGATATCCGGCGTCCCCTTAAGGAGACGTCGGATACCGACAGTAGATTCCTACTATCCTACACACGTATTTCGTTATTTATTTACAAAGTTAATTGTTTAATGACAAAATAATAGCTGTCCCCAATTTGTTTTACAGTAACCTAATTATATGTCCAAGCTGGTTTCATATGATTGTTTTGTTTTCGAGAAAACTTTGACAAACTTAGTATGTAAAGGTTAATCTCCACGTAGTTGGCCCTTTTAGTGTGTCAAAGTTTTCTCGAATACAAAACAATCATATGAACCCAGCTTGGACATATATGTAGATTACTATAAAACGAAGCGGGGACAACTATTATTTAAAGAAAAATATGATTTCTCTTAAAATTATGAATGAAAACTCAATTAGACAAGGACAGAGATATCCGGCGTCCCCTTAAGTACGAAGACGCTTAATTTTAAATGAATTGTACTATAAAATATATTTAAAAACTATAAAATAGTATATTTATTAAAAATATTTACTTTAACTTAAATCCAAAATAAAATAATTAGTAATTAGTTAATTTACGTACTGAACATGTGCTTGACTTTCCCAAAATAAATTTCAACGCCGTACTTGTTGATCACTGAATTTAAAATAACCAATCTAGAGTATATATCTGACAAAACTACAATACACATCTACCACTCTCAAGTTTAAATAGTGAAAAGTTCATTAATTTGAAACAGTTGCCGAGTTACCACCGGGAATCAGTGAATATTCTAACTCCTCTGACCAATTATTAATGAATTTTCACTATTTCAATTTCACAGAGCGATCGAGCACGTAAAGTACCGCCACCTACAACAACCCACAAAAACCACAATTATCCACTCTGCAGTAACGTCCACCCTGTCCAACCCTCCCCGCACCCTTAGACACATCGTCGCCCGCGACGTTCCACATATTTCGCGAAAAAAAGAAAAAGAACAACACAGGAATAAAGAGCTCAGCGCGCAGCTGCTGATACGATAATCGCATTATAGGGCCGCGAGAGTGCACGCCAGGCGCTTTCCAGGCCATCGCGCGGAAGACTCGCAAGTGCCCCCCCCCCCCCCCGTGTACACACAATGCCCCTCCTCCCTCGCGCCTACACCGCAGCTATCTCTTCTCTCTCCTCTCTTTGCCGCGCCTCGCGATAGAAAGGGAAAGACTATTAGGGCTCTCCGAAGAATGCAACCTGCTGCCGGGGACCACGAACTGGGCCAAACGAATACGCGCGGCAAGCGTCGGTGTGTGTGTGTGTGTGTGTGTGGTCTCTAAAGGTTCTGCTGGACCCGGGGCGACTCGCGAGAGGCGAGTTGTGTATTCCGAATCAGAATTTCACTGGATTATTTTGGCTCGCGTCGGCGGCTATAGGTAGGCAAAGGCGAAGCGGAGAGGCTCAGAGCTGAGAGACTTATGTTCCGCTTTCCAATAGTGGCACCAGCGAGATGAGATACTAGAGATGTAACTCGGTTGACTCTCGTTCTTCGATGCTTCAACGCCGGAGTACAGAAGTACAGATGATGCGGGAGAGGGGTACTTTTTGCTCTCTTGTTTGTTTTAGAGAGGGTTCGTTTTGAGAATTAGTGAGGTTTGTGGATTGTAAAGGAGGCTTTTGTGGGTCTTCGGAGATTTCTTTGAACGACCTAGATACTTCTTTTTTCTTAGCTTTTTTTGGTGCATGGAGAATTTGTAAATGGAAGTTACTGTTACTTTTACTACAGTATTGTGGAGCGTGCATAGAGTGCTAATATTATTATAATTGTTTTTTAAAAACTAACTATAGATTCCACGCACGTTTTTATTCTATTTTTATGTTTATTTTTTCTAAGCCAAGAAACTTGTTTTTATTTTAAAATCATTGGCACTGCCAAAATTTATGATACTAATAAATAATAATATTGAATTCTGTGTATTAGAAATGTATGAGTAGATAGAATAATAAATAGATCAAGTATATTTTTGAAAGTGAAGGCAATACAAATATTATTATTCATAAACAATGAGAAAATATTGTATTAACATATTCTTAATTAAATATAAAAATAGTTTTCGTGCCTTTGTGAATCCGTTTGATCGAGCCTTCATTAACCCGGTCATTACTTTTTAGAAAGGGATTTTCTAAAAGATTAAATAGGTCGTGTAGTTTTGAATTCCTTTGCATACTGTAACGAGAAGTTTTACAGTTATGCGTACTCTACTCCTATTACAGTATGCACGGCTTTCAATAAAATTATTGATATTCTGATATTATTGATATTCTGTAGAGAATTGAAGCGCGTACAATCCATCGGAACGAAAAACATTGTGCAACGTTGTTACAATAACCTTGCCACGACAAAAATTGACTGACTGCACAAGCCAAGAGCACCGATAATAAATATTAACGTTTACGGTTCGATCGCACTAATAATAAAAATCGAACCGTTAATAAACTATGAATATTAAAACAAAAACTGATAAAATCGTCGATTGCATACAATTATCTTGCTAGTATTACATCATAAATGGATTTTTTGCCAATAAGTGACTTAAAAATATGGAAAAAATAACTATTCACTCTTCAATCTATCAGTGAACTATAGCGCATCTCAACATGAAATGTTACAAAGAAGCAAATTGAATTAATTCATTTTTTGCCAAGGAGTAATTTCAGTATAAGAAAAACTTCATTTTAGCATCGTTTGTATCGAGGAGATACAGCGCACTGTGTTTAGCATTGATGAAAAATCAATGTGCGCACGAGTGCGCGACATTCCTGTGGATTGGTCAAGCGTCCGCTCGTCCGCGGAATTCAACACTTTTCTCCTCGCCTCTTGGAAAGCACGAGTTCGAGGATTATTCTTTTTTTGTTTTTTTCTCTTCTCTTCTTTCACGCGCGAATCCAGCAAAACTTCTTCGTAATTATCGACGCGGCGCTTATGCGCATTGGTACAATGGCCGGCTATGTGTTTTGCGAACGATTAGGATGACGAATGTGTGCGGTGTTTGCGATATGCAATACGTACGCGATAGATGATGTGGGTTGCGAATTATAATCGGCGGAGATACCCGGTTACGACATTGCAGGCGAATCTTGCGCGCTTTCGATGATCGATTTCAATGCCGATTCGACGTTTCTTCATACATATTGTTTCTCGGTGGAATAATTGATTAGGGAAGTGTCTTAGTGATTTGAGTGAAGAGGATCCGTATAAGCATGAAAATTTATAAAAAAAATGAATAAAAGTAACGTTTATGCCTAAGTATAGGTACATTTTAAACTTTGACGTTCAACAAAATTTCTTCCAGGAAACTTTCAAAACTATTAGAATGCGAAGGTTAAAGCGCTTACAAAGTTTTAATGCCCGTCAAGAAATGAAAATATTCTGTAACATTGTTCATCTATATCAATTGTTCAAAACTCATTTTCTTTATCAAATCCACCATCTTTAACCATCACGAATCCAAATAAGAATGAACTTGAATACTTCATGGAAACAATTTCAACACTTGCATCGAAAAATTTAAATATGTACAGTTATTTGTTGCTACACGATTTTCGCGAAATGCACTAAAGTGACCTTTACAACGTCGAATCTTATCTACACCAATTAAGACCGTTAATTATATAAAATTATAAACTTCACTCGTATCTACAATTCCCATTCGACTTGTACTTCAAGCACACGCGAAGACTATTGTAAACGCACCTCTTATCGCAATATTATCAGCGCCAGGTAATTAATGGACAAAAGTATACTCTCCACTTATATCATCGGCCTCGACATAATTAAACAACCGATTTATTCAATTACATACTTTGACAACTTCCTCTTCTCCGTCAGGTAGCATCGGCAATATAGCCACCAATTTTCCACCGAATATTTCAACACATACATACAGCCATGCATACACACAAAACAGAACCAGAGCATTATCAAGCGCAAGCACGAGCTTCCAGCTCTCGTCCCCTCCCTTATCGATGTGCTATTTTCGATCGGGCGTATAATATAATAATACGAAGAAGCAGCGCCGAGATTACGATCAGCCACGCGCGTGTATTGTGAATTTCCTCGGGTTTTTAGGCGGATTTTATGTACATACGGGCATCACGAGCCGTGACTAATTGAGTAGCGAGTGAATTTGACTGTTTCGAAGTGTGTTGATAATCTACGTTTACGGAAATCTGTCGTATGATCAATGTTTATACACGCGGCGAACGCGTGAGAGCTTTCGAGTATATATTTCGATGGGTTGTAATAAGAGAGACGGATCTCGTGAGATCCGATTAGAAAGAATGTACATTTTTCGAGGTTACTTGTAACACCAACTTTTTTAGGTCATGAAACTATTACAAGACAAGTTTAGAACATAACTTTAATTTATTTATGATTAATATTTTGATGATATTAAACGCAAGATTTTAATCAATGTTATAACAATTTTCAGTATTAATAACTGGCAAAAATTAGCACGAAAAAAGATACGTCTTTTCTAATTGTGGAGCTTGCGAGATACGTCTCCTTTATTAGGACCCATCGATTTACGTGTCCTAGTTACACATCGAGCGTTCGATTGGTATTTTGAAGGATTCTTTTGAGCGTCATTGTGTGTAATTTTGCAGACATCCGCTGGCGTCGGTCTGCTTATCTTTCTCTAGGTATTATGTATTATACCAGGATATATCGCTTTGCTAGTGCATTGCAATGGATCGTACAGGTGCGTCGGTGCAGTTGAAGAAGGAAACCAGCGAATGGATGAAATTGATATCAGTTGTAAAATGGGAAGTCCTGACTAATAATAGTCATGATTTCTTCGCGGAATTGTGTTCCGAGTTTTATAATCCGAATGCGTGACGCATCCTATTAGACGCGAATCAAACAATCGAGCTTTTATTTTTGAAAATTCGGCGAAAGACAGTCTGAAACACGTGAAGTTTACAAACTTTTAGAAATGTGTATAGACCAAAGATTTGAATATTCTTACGTAATCTTTTTATGTAAAAATCAACTATTATCATTTCTAAACGTAACAGGCTGTCGTAGCAATGACCATGAAAACACTATCATACGGAAAAATGTGCACATAACGTAAAATATGAATTTATTTTAACACGCCGACATATTTAGCTATCTATTATGAAAACTTATACCGTCATGTAAGAACGAGAAACCCCGAATACAATCGTGCCTCGAGGATGCATCCAGCTTATATAACCGCAGAGTGCACCATTGCATTGAAGATCGAAACGTACACAATGTTTTGTATAATCTTGTATAATGGTGCACCTGTGAAATTTCACAGTCGATCGTGTCTATCTCCTTCATAATGGTGTTACGGCATCGGACGTTTTTGTTAAATACTATAGAAGAAGGAAATTATCGACTTTCACGAAAATACATTCGAATAAAGGTAATTGAATCTAACAAAACAATCTTTCTAAAACAAATTTCTTTGAATTCCTTCGGAACACGAAATTCATAACGGGCTGTCCGTATACTCGTTCTTCATCGCGTAAGAGCACGCAAAGTTTATTCAAGCAGCCAACCAGCACAGTCGAGTCGCGCAGCGAATGCTCACCGACCGAGATTCTATATGATTTACAGCGTTATAGTACGTGAGATACATCCTCAAGCCTTGCAACTCAGCAGCCGAGAAAGATTCCTTGTATTGCTCCAAGAAAAACAGAACCGTCTTATCAAGAAAACGTACGTAATGTAAGCGACATACGTCCAAAACTTTCCCCAGATATAGTCAATATAACTTAATGTCATACGACTCTGATGCCCATATCCTAATAATAAACGCGTGATCAATGATGTTTCTCCGAAAAAACGAATCTGCATCACCAGATGGTCTCACATTAGATATAGATGTGTACACAGTGATATTTCAGGTTGCTCTGGCTTTGTGTACAATCCATGTCAAAAGTTAGTTTTTTAAGTGACAATGATTTTAATTAAGTGTTCAAGCTATATTTTTAATTTTGTAGAGTACGTGTACGTATTTTTGTACTCTCCTGAAATGTATTTAATAGAATTATAAAAACATCTGTTAGCTCAGTAAAATATTGATTTCCGAACTAAAAGCTGTTTTTGTAATTGTTTAAAGAAAATCTCTACATACACCCTATTATTATAAGTATAAATCATTCAAGAATGCTCTAATGAAAAATTACGACAATTGTCCTAATAAAAAGAAAAGTTTAACTTATGTTACAGAGCAGAAACTTGTGAAACTACAAATATATCTTCGATTTTCAAGAAAACACGAAACTTCATAATTTCTAGGACAATCATCGAACTCGAAGCTTCACACGATTCATCAGAACCCCCTTCGACAATTCCCTCAGTCAAAACTGAAACCCACAATTCCCATACGCAATTACAGCCAATTACGAGCCCTGTCACCCTCGCGTCAACGATCATCCGTACCTGCTCGGGCCAAAATCATAAATCTCGAGGAGAAAGATTATACCCACACAAATCCCACCCAACTTTTGACAAGGATTATACCAGAGCAAGGCGGTGCTCTGGCTCTCCTATGTAAGCCTGGTGATGTGTGCCTCTCCGGCTGTGTGTGTGCGTGCGTGTGACGCGGGCTACCTTGCCTATATACACCGCCTCTGGCGAAGCGGTTGCTCGGCATCAGGCCACGCCGGCGCACGCGCACTGCGCGCCTCTCGCTCTCGCCTTCTCCACGCAATGTATATATGTATGTGGCATGCACGAACGTACGTTTGTATACACGCCCGAGAGGGAGAGAAGAGCGCCTAATATATAAGTATAACGTTATATACGTGTATAACGTACGAGGGAAGGAGAAACGAAACCGAGAAATCCGCCCGAAGGAAGAAGAAAGCAAGGTATTATATAGACGTGTATACCCGTGGTACTCACATGCCGGGAAAATGATTTTTTTTTACGTTTTCTCTTTTTTATTCTCGCGCCTCTCTGTTCGAAGCGAAAAATTTAAAAGGTCTTTTTGGCGTAGAGCAGGCTGCGGAATGGCCGAAAATGTGATTTTTTCAGGTCAAGGGCTAGAGCGGCAGAAACGAGACTCGAGCTGCTGCTGCTGCTGCTGTTCTAACCAACGTTGGCCTCAGCCTCGTGGGTGTGTGTGTGTGTGAGTGTATGTATACCGCAGCCCCCTTCAATAGCTAACGATTACGAGGGCGATTCCGCGTACACGTCACTTGCGCCCCGTCTCGAGCGAATCAACGGACAACCAACGGGAAGACGCGTGTCTCGGTGAAAGTTTGAAAAATCAGAGAGAATCGCGCGTCGGCGGCGAGCTCTGCTCCGTTTTTTTCTCGCGGCCGCAGGGCGAGTAAAAACGGAGAGCAGTCGCGCGCAGCACACACACACACACACACACGCGACATTTTCCCCGGACAGCCGGAGTACGTACAACGTGCCGACGCCTATTTTTCTTACTCTTTTTTCTCCTTTCTCGTCCTCTCGACACCCGCACACGAGGACCCTGATTTTGTTCCCTCTTACCTGTTGTTCTCCGCCGTCGTGACGGTATTGCCACTGCCCATGTCTCCGTAATTCATGATCGATCGGATTGGAGTGTCTCCTTCTGGTGCGGTTTCACGAGTCGTGTCTTGCCGTCGGTGTCGCGTCCACTGCTCCAAAGAGGGTACGAACGTCGATCACTCGAATCCTCCGACACCCGAAGAGAGGTAGCAAAAAAAACAACTCGTCGACGACGGAACTCCGGGAGGTATCACTCGGTAACTCTCTCTCAATCTCTCCTTCGAGAAAGAAAGAAAGAAAGAAAGAAAGAAAGAAAGAACGAAGGAAGGGAGATGTGGGGGGATCTTTGGGAGAACTCTCGAGTGTGAAAAGTGTGCAAGGAGAACGCAGCTGATGCGAGCGAGCCGAAGAGGTTCTCTGTGGGCCGAGCGTCGACTGCGAACTGGCGAAACCACGGGCGCGCGCTCTCCTTCAGGCCGGACTTCTTCCCTCGTCGGCTCTCCCTCCCTCTCCGCGCGGCCCGACTCTATCCCTCTCGCTCGCTCTCCCGTCCGCGGTATCGGAGGCCGCGGATAGAGCGCTCGCTCGCACACGCCTGCCAGACTGCCTCGATAAATAAATGAGGAGCGCGCGCGCGCACACCACACAACCACCGCGCGTTACACGACTATATACATACATATAGTTCTATCAAAAGCGAAATATGTATATGTATATATAATTCGTGTGTATAAGCAGAAGCAGCGTGGCGCGATGTTTTAAAGTTATATATCGCGCGTGAGAGGGTGTGAGTGTGTGTGTGTGGGATGTGCGGGGAAAGGTGTCGCCGTCGCGCGGTTTAGAGGGGCGGAAATACGCGCGGCGGGGAGGGAGCGTGGCATGTACAGGGTGGGAGAAGCCGCCGGCACTGCGCGACTGCCTGGAGAGTACAAGGAATTGTATCGAGGAGGTATGAAACTTGCGGATAGCGTGGATGGGTATACGTGTGCATCCCCGCGTGCGAGGCTCGTGGTGCACGCGCTCCTGGCTGGCCGCGGTTGATCGACCTGATGGAGCTGCTGATGATGGACGTAGTCAACGTGGTGTGCGAGAGCGGAGGAAAAAAAAGTGCGCGCGTGTGTATAGCGAGATACACGCGCGCGCTGGAAAAATTATGACGATGGCGAGGATTGCGTTATTGGGTGTACACGTATATAGCGAATATGATAGTTGCTCGGTTGTTGTTTTGGTCGGGGTTTTTTGTGATGAGGTTCGCAGTGGAAGTTTGGAATTAGCGTTGTTGTCGGTTTTCTTTCTAGCGTTTGGAGCGTTTTTGGGGAATAGAGGAGAACGGAGGTTCGATTGGAACACTTTCTTGTGGCGGGTTTTACTTTGGATTTAATTTTGTAGAAATTAGTTATGCTAGTGCTTGGAATTGAATGGGCACATTCTTTTTTTCTCTTCCGGATGTATTAGCCTCCAGGCTGTGTCCTATACATGGGCACATAAATTTTGATTGGAAATTGACTATAATTGAATAGAAATAAAATTTCAAGTATAGGTATTTTCAATTGGAAGCTATACTTTTATGTAGGTATTTTTTAAACCCTAAAATATCTAATATCGGAATCACTATTTAAAACTCCATGGAATATTTCATCATTAGTTATAAGCAAAGTGCACTTTTTGATCTTTTTAAGAATACAGTTATTTTTATTTGTTCGTGTACAATTTAACGTGTCTAATGGTTTGTAATTATTATCTCATTATAATCTTTAAATTGTAGTGAAAATGTTTATAAAGAGAGAAAAATGATTATTAAAAATATCACATTTGATCTTTTAATTTGAAGTTTTGTCTATATATGATGAATTTTATATTGTATATCTTTAATATGTTAATTAACACATTTTTAATAATGCTTTAGATTAAAGCAATTCACTTTGTCTAAATTAGCCCCATGTACAAATTAGCTCCGTTCTCCCCTACTTAATTAATTATAGGTAGTGAGTCTTGAAAGATTGGTTGGAAAGTTTTTACAGCTTTGATAATCTTTTGGTTGAATTCAAGATTTTTGTTATTTTTCCTGTAAATATAATTACGAAACGATAAGAAGAAGATGATAATTAAATTATATAAAACTTTTTTAAAAAGGACTCTGACAATCAACGAAACAAATTTTGCCTTGGCACCACCAGTGGGCACATTTGAAAAGTTTTAAATATTTAAGGAAATATATCATAAACTTATGAATAAAAATTTGTGAGTTTTGGAAAAACTATGCATTGAAGTCGTTTCTCTTTTTGAGAATCACTTTATATTGGTAAAATGGATAGGGATTCCAATAGGAACACTCCAAATTAAAAGGAAGAAAATATTTTTTACAATTTTCAATTTCGATAACAAATAGTATAATTATGTCTGTGATGAACCGGAAAAGGGACATAAGTCCATTTTTCTTGAAAATTGTCTTTTTACTGATTTTGGTATCCAAACATGGTATATTTTTTATAAAATAGCCAAAAGTCGCAAAAGTTCGTGTATTAATCCCGATCTTCATAACCTATACTTTGATTTTGCATGTTTACATGGCAATTTAAAAAATGAAGCCTGAATATCTCGAAATTTCAAAAAATGAACTAAGTTGATTTTCCGGTTCACCATAGAATATATTCTCGACAAAAAGCAATCCTGAATAGAACATTCGATTCCGATGCATATACTTGTTACAAAAATCTAATCTTCTGAAGTCCAACATTTTTTTTAAGTTGTATTTATTATTCTTCAAATTTGACGTGTTCCACTTTTAATTTTATTAAAATAATCAAAATATTAAACTTTTTTTATATGATATTGACCGATAAAGTATAGACGACTGATGCATCGTGCCTTTAAAAGTCGCTCTTTTCATGCAGAAAATAATTCGCCGAGTTTAAATTGCTGGTTTTTGATAAAAAATACTCCCTAATATAATGCTAATTTAAAAGTACCCTCTCTCTTACTAAAGTGTCTGCGTATATACACACTGTGATTAATATGTTAAAATTAAATTGAAAAAAGCTTTTAATTTATGCATATAATAAAAAGAATTTCGGCGTGACTTCTCTAGAATATTTTACTAAAACGTGAGAGTTTATAAATTTGCGTTTAAAGTATTTTTTTGTATTACTTCGCTAAATGCAAAATTTGTGCAGCTTTTAACAAATAGCCAATTATTCGCTACGTAAAATCACATTTTATTAAATATGATGGAAAATTTTTACTGTAGTAAAAATTAAAAATTAAACGTTCTAAAAAAATTGTTATCGCAGATATATCAGTGCCACCAATGGTATTTCAAATACTTATTAAATGGTAATTTAAAAAAAAAACTTGTGATTGGCTTAGCAGCAGATTAGATGCGACCGATTTTTCATAAGCTTATAAATTAAAATTAAACACTGTGAATTAATAAATAGTTTTAAAAATTGCTTATTTTTTCGCAAGAAAAATCACTTTTTATTGAATCGACCGCTAGAACGATAAACTAAATAAATATTGCGCCTTTTTACTTTTAACTTGCTCTTTACACGTTATAAAAACGTGTTAATCAATTACTATAACTACTTTAAAAACACTATCCATAAAATAATATACATTTTCTCGTCTTAATTAATTATACCTTTTACAACAATTAAAACCAGAAATGAAATAAACTACGTCAATAAACGTCCAAGTATCACGTGAACAGAAAACAAATATTCGCCCAGCACGTGTCAACTCCTGCATCAATATTCAACTCCAGCAGCACCATTTCCCCGCAAGCCAATATACGTCATTGCATTCTCCAAATTTTTCGGTGCACCGCAAGAACGTCAAGCAGCGCGCTATATTATTATCTAAAAGAAGCCGCACGAAAAAAGCGCATCTCGTGAAACCTGTCCCCTGACCTCGTTCGACTCTCTTTTTTCTCTATCTCTCTCTCTCTCTCTCTCCGCATCGCATAGAGCAAAAAGCCCGAAAATTCATCTCGCGCGAAATTACTCCGCACTCGCACGCCGGCATTTTTCCGCTGTTTTTCCGCCGATCCCCTCGTTACGATGTACATATTACGCTCGCATTACAATGTATACATGCGCTGCGCGAAAGAAACGACCAGTCATTGTGCTTCTCACCCGCAGCCGTATTATACAGTGGACAATGGCACGCGCGCTTCGCAAAATACTTATATATATATCTCTCTCGTTCTCGTGGTCGGCGCACTTGAAAATTCACGTGGGCATGTGCAGGGTCGGACGCGCGCGTGTTCGCCTCGTGATTATCTATCTCTCTCCTCTTAGTTCTGTCTCTTCTCCTTTTATATTCCGTGTATCGCGCGAGTTATAGGAAACGCAATCAGCTGTAGACTCAGCTTCCGCCATCAGGCGTTCGCTTCCCTTTATCTCTGCAACGTGCACTTGCGCTACATGCATATGCAATTTTTTGTACGTTTGCAGTGCGCATGCTCCCTTTTTTTATAGGAGAGAGCATTTCGCGCAAAGTGTGCACGAGGCGAGGCTATGGGTATATAGCTACGTCGTAGGAGAGAAAGCGAAATGTGTGGCCGCGACCTTGGTGGTCGTGAAAATTTTATGGGATCGCGAGCACGTCTTTATGTATTCGGTAGGTGCCGAATCAAATTGGAGTGTTTTGCGCTAGTTGTTTGTGTTTTGATGTTTCGAAGTTAATTATGGATTCTCGTGACAGGCAGACCGCCAGACAACAATAGTTGTTAACTATTCGAGTACTGTAAATTAGATGGAAAGATTCGCTTAAAAGTATTGAAATTTCATTCATGGTAGTAAAGTTCTATTAAAAAATTAACTCTATTGACAAGATCTTCTATTGACAAAAAGAAATATTGATGTAAAATATTAAAATATATGTCGAAAACAAAAATTAAAATATTACAATTAAGATTAAATATTTATTTAATAATAAATATTGAAATTGATGTCGCTTGTATCTGTCGATAGCTTAACTGTCTCTTTATTTGGCAATTTTTAAATACGTTTTTATCATTTGGAGACATTGATTATGGTTCGTGAAGATCAAAAAAATTGACACAAGATAATCAAAAAAAAATTAATAAAACACTTAAAAATGAAAGATGTCAAAATCTTTTTTACGTTTATAACAAAAATAATGTATTGCAATTGCGAACAATTATTAAAAATTAATTATTTGGTTGTTCTTACACTTTTGACAGGAATGTATTTTAAAACTGTGATATTTTACAACATTTATAAAATAAAGAAACATAATTTTTTATAGTTATTCTGTCTTAAATTAGTCTCTTAATAAGGTACGTATTATTAAACGCAAACTTTTCACTTCTCTAGCACTTTCTATAATTATCAAAATCAAAGCTTTTTTTCCTTGTCATATCCATCATATTAAAACATTTTATTCATACTAGGTATTTTTAGCAATCATTGTATTTATTTTCAATTTACAAAATCCAAAATGTTACTTAAAATATTTCAAAACACAAATTTTCCGTTTTCCAAAAGACTTTTCAAGTGCAAAATAAAAGTTCAGCTATCTCACCTCCACAACCAAATCGCGAAATTTAGAATTTTAAACAAATTTCTCGGTTACGTGAACATGGAAAGAAAACACCGCAGTCGAACTTACAATTTCAATGCCAATGACGCTCGCAAAAGTGCATCACTCAAGCGCGCTGGCCAATGTCATAACAATACAACCATTTTCTGTTATCATCATTAGCGCTATACGAATGCATCCCAGATCCCTCAATCCATCGATCAATCAGAAGCATCAATTTCGATCGCCATGATACATCGTTACAAAGCCAGCGCTGCTAATTCAGATTGCGATCATATTGTTATACCCGGAGCCGCGTCGATTACGCACGAATTTTCGCGAACATAATTATACGAGCGTCAGATGTTTACGAATAACGGAAGTTTTTGTATCATAAAGGTGTATACGATAGACGAAAAGCGGTCTTCTAATTCTTGTGTCTTTGTCTCCATTGTTTTTGTCGGGTAGAGGCAACGATGATTCCCCTCCGACCACTTGATGTATTATGTATAATAGGGTAGACGGCATATGACACACGAACTACGCAGAAAATGTGGAAAACGAAAGTGCTGGAGAGCCATCGATCGTGTAAATAAGCTTTGGCTGACAATGGAGGCAGTTGGACTTTTGCACTCAGGTAACCTCTGGAAAGGTGTGCTACACCTTTATGCTTTCTTGTAAGTTCAGGCGATTATACTTGTGATGGGCACTGTGGGCTTTCGTCTTGTAGTTTTGCAAACCGACCAGTATTTAATAATATACATGTCAGAAATATTCAAGATTAAGATGTCTAGTACTAACATTTAAACGTTTCTTCGTATAATGTCAGGTACTTAAAATTTACAGTTACATTTTTTATTATGCATTGTAATTTTCAATGTTACCGTCTCCTCACTCTTGACTTTGAAATTTGATCTTGAATTTCGGCAATCACGTACAATCACAGTACGATAATGTTAATATTTAAAAATAACTTAAAATGACGATTTGATTAAACAATTAAAACTCTTGTCAATTTAGTAGGTCCTTTACCTTCTTGACTCGACGAACTATATGCATGGCTTTATCGGCGCATGGACTTTGCGTTATGCCACGTGCTTATGGCTGGCTGAATATTGTGCGCGTTATCGTGCATCGTGCGACTCATAAAATTGACCTTTACGCAATGGCTATAAAATGATTGATGATCGATTAATATAAGATTTCAAGTTTCAATTGAGCGTCTATTTTAACTGCATCTTTATCAGCGATGATCATCGTTAAGGTATATAGCTTTATCAGGGTGTAAGCAGCTGATTTTCATAGAGTGTACACGTGATTTTGCCAATTATTAGTGATATCATTTTTTCCATGTTTTTATTGATAACATTTAACCCTTTCGAGCATTACCCCGAGATATGTCGTCCGAACCGAACTGTTACTCATAGTGCAGTGAGACGAGATATATCTGATATTCAAATTATGGACGAGACTTATATATCTCGTTCAAAAAACGTTGTTATTAGTTTTAATAAAATCAATATTAAAATTTCAGTGACCAAGCAGTTAAAGACTTCCTCTATATCCGAAAATCAAATTCAAATTTTAATGCAATTTATATAATTATTAATTCTTTTCAGAGTATTCAAAGATTATTTAAATCGACTTGAAAATTAATACTTGGGGGCTTTTTTGGAAAAGAAAGTATGTTTATTTATTTATTTATTTATATATATTTATTTCTTTACTATTACTAAAAATTTGAATACTGTCAAATATTCGCTAATTAAATAAGAATCATATAAGTATTATAGACAAGTGACAATGTGACAAGCTCACAACCGCGATGAAATTGGCATCCTTTCTTACCAACTATAAGTTTCTCTGACCGACCATTCGTTCATTCATCCTCGTCTTCTATCCTATACTACAGCCAGACTAACTCCTACTTAAACCCACACAACTTCCTCTTCACCCACATTGTATTAAAAAGGTCTAAAATTATAACTGATCTAAAACTAGAATGTGTATTATAAGTGACCAACATTGACTACAATAAATGCATTAAATCATTACAATTTATTGTTTATAATAAGTATGAATTGACAAACTTTGATGAACTCTATTTATTGTATTTGATTAAATTGAGTGTATAAGCATTATGTTATTTTATATTATTGTTAGCTTTCATACTCCATCATAACAATAAAGAAAGAATACACAGTAATGAAAATAATAAAAATTATATTTGTCTACAAACATTGTATTATTTAACTATAGTGCTTTACTTGTTTATTTTTTTATATTGAGTGATACAAGGGATACTTTTTTAGTAAAATATAATTTTCTAAAATTATATTTTTTTTAATTAATATATAAATTTAATTTGTAGCTGAAAATAGAAAGTCGTTCTATTGAAAAAGTCTACTTATCTAAAACTAGAATATGAAGTGACATACTTTGATGATCTTTATTTATTAAATAAATTGAAGATAATGCACGTATGTTATAATTTTAATAATTGTAATTCCTATTTCACGCTTACAATAAATTATATTCAATATAAAAAACGAAAAATAATTTTCTTTGTATACAAACATTACATTACTTAACCGCTCGCTTTACTTTCCTGCTCAACATTCATGCAATAGTAATTTTAGAAATGCCTCATTATCCTGCATGCAAAATTAAATAAATTTCGATAAGTTTCTACCCAAGAAACGACAAGTCACGTAATTTTCTAATCTCCATGCAAAGCATACACAACATTTTTTTTCCCCAAAAATTCCTGCACTCACATCTCCAAATTTCAACTTCCATCTACTTCCCCGCTCTCAACCCGCTCCAAATCCTCCTCAATTAAAACCGCACCAGCTCCCCTCCATTCCCCCCGAAGCCCAGGGCCCCTCTAAACCCCAACCACGGCCCTGCACGCCCCTACCCGACCGTCCGCGAGTGGCACCACAATGCCGCCCCGCGATTGGCCGAGCCGCGAACACGCCAGGCTCCCAGTCGATCGCAACTGCCGCGCGCCGCGCACCTGCGCCGGGCGGGGAGTGCACGTGCACCGAGGCGCCCCGCGAAATCCTCGCTCGCTCGCGAAGTACACCTAAGACGTTTTGAGATCAATCACGGCTCCCGTGCAGCGTGCGCTACCCGGCGAGTCGCAGTGGCGCGCTTTTTGCCCTGGCCCGATGCAGGCGCGTTTGGAAACTCGCCGCGACGGCGCGCGGACGCTCTACATTAGCGAGCGGAGGGGGAGAGAGAGAGAGACACAATGGGAGTGTGCGACCGGGATTGCGAGATTGTATATAGAGAGGAAACACGTGCGGCCCGCGGTCGGTTTAGTGCGGCTTTTTTCTTGAGATGGCGAGGATGACGATGGAGCTGCACGAGACTGAGATTTCTCGTTTGGGGGCTTTTTTTGTTTGTTGCGGTTTTCTTTTGTTTCTTGCTGGGGATTCTTTTTGCGAGAGAGTTCGTCGACGTTTAGCGGGATTTGGGGCTCGGTGGCATCGATTGAGCGGAGGCAGTGATGGGTGATGTGTGTAGCGAAATTCGCGATTTCGATTTTTAGGAGGTGTGGGTTTTTCGATTTTAGAATTTTGTCAAAGGTGTAGTCGATTTTGTGTAGTGCAAGGAATTAAGAGGAAGCCGAATCTATTGTCCTTGTCTAATCACATTTTTGCTAATTACTCAAATAGTAGTTTGTTAATTGAAAAACTAATAGTCGTTCGCAATTCTTCTTAAAATAAAGAATATTTTGAGACCCAAAAGAGTACGTAACATTATTTCCTTTCTGAGAGTACTTCGAAACGCGAATATTGAGATTCGGTTTTGCGTTTCGAACTATTCTCGAAAAGAAAATAATGTTACGTACTCTTTTGGGTCTCAAAATATTATTTATTTTAAGAAGATTTGGGAACGACTATTAGTTTTTCAATTAACAAACTACTATTTGAGTAATTAGCAAAAATGTGATTAGACAAGGACAGTAGATACGGCTTCCTATTGAGGACAAATTTTAGAAATTTGTAAAATTAAAAATTTAATGGATAGAGAATTTAGTTCAGTAGATAGAGAAGTAAAGTAAGGCGAAAAAATCTGCATTTTTTGGAGGAAGAGTGCAGATGTTGGAAGTCTTCCAGGCGTAAATAAATACATTTCGCTTTTTTTGGTATTAACCCAAAAAGAAGTTTATATTCTAAATATAATGGCATCATTAGTAATTTTATTGCAGCTTATAATTTATGTAGTTATTTTAAAGCTTTAGTGATTTTTCGGATGAAATACAAAAAATTAATTTCATATTCCATTAAATTTATTGTATGTTGTAATTTGGAAACAATTAAGTTAAGGCGCATTTATAATGAGGGACAGAGTTGACTCAGCGATATATATAGATATACTTTTACATAGCAGAAGACCCGACTAGACGAATCTAGATACAACCTTGTTTCTTCATCATAAACGGGCCTTAAGTATGTTTAACAATACTAGTTATAAGTTAGTATACTTATGTCACTTCATAACTACAAAATCTATTGGATAAGAAAACTACTACCGCGGCAGCGGTGCCGCTAGTTAAAAAGTACACACGTCTACGCCATGTTTTGTATTTTAACATGGCAAACTATATATATATGTATGAAAAACTCCCAATAATATTCGTAAAAATAGCAATTTCTCGCATGGAATGTGAAGGAGAATCAAAAGAATAGGGCATTCACATGATTTTTTTATATGATATTCTTGCAGATCATGTTTCTTTGTAAACTTCAAAGTTTACAATAGTCTGACGACATCATGAAACTTAAAAAAGCTATAACTGTTTTAGATTTTTCTTTTTTTGAAAAATTCAAACGAATTTTAAAATTGGTTAGTGTATTCACATATACTGGACTGAGACAAAAACAAATTTCATGCAAATTCCCTATTGAAGCCCTTTAATATTTTAATTCTTCAATATACGTGCGAAGGCGAATATGAAGTTCAAGTTTTCTTTTTATATTTTGAAGTAAAAGGAATTTATTAAAAGGGCGGATTTGAATATAAAAGGGATTCAATTTCTCTAGACTCTCTCCTTTAAATGGGATACCATTTAGATGGTATGTACACTCGACGGACAACACATCGGATTCGAACGATATTATTTTTTTTAAATCTTCTAATGAGCTGGTTAGCTAAAATGTGCATTTGATACAATGAAATTGCAGTAATTCAAAAAAATTAAAAGCATTCGAATCAGATTTGACCGTCGAGTGTACTATACGTATACTTACAGGTGCCCAGACGAATGTAATATTTTTCTTTATACATAGGTACATTAAATGCTAAAAGATTAAAATAAAATTCAATAAAATTCAATAAAATGTAATTTTAACTTTTAGATTTATTTATGGTTATAAAGTAACTTTAAGTGTTTGCAAGTTACTAACTTTCTTGTTTCTAAATTACAAAATATACTATTATACTTAATTAAATTATAGTATACACGTTTACAATTTCGGGCAATGATTTCGAATCCGTTAATTATTTTGAATTTTGTAATTTTTACTCCAAATTCGTTATAAGTAATCCAGAAACTCGTTATGTACATTCAACGTAGAAAATATCTGATCGAATGCGTTTGAATTTTTTTGAAATATTGCAATTTCATTAGATATCATTGGATTAAACGCACGTTTTCGCTAACTTCATTGGAGGATTTTAAAAAATTACAAACGCATTCGACCAGATATTTTCCACGTCGAGTGATACCAAGCTTCATAATAATGTTCGACCAAAAAGAATAAAGTTTTTGGGAAGAGCACAGGTCTGCCGCTGCATAATTGTATCAAAAATAATTTTACCTAGCAACATATTTAAATAGATCGTGGTATATGTGCTTTGTAAACTTTTGAAATTTTATCTATATCTTAAAAATTGAAAGAGATATGGCGCTCCAAAGTTTTTGGTGACGTCACGATCATACGGCGGCACCTTTAATGAGGTTATGATCGTGACGTCATAAAGAAACTTTAGAACGCAATAACTTTCTAAAATAAAGTTCAATTTCAAAAATTCAAAATGCATTATACATCGGCTTGCGATTTTGAATAAAATCATACCGACAGAAAAATTTCTTTATTTATAACCCAATTAGAAATAAAAGAAGTTCATTCGAGATAACATGTTTTCAAACCGCACTCTAAGATAGCAGGGTTTACACTCGTTTTCTTGGATAGCACAATATCCCGAAGGATATTCAAGCGTTCTTCTATAAATATAGTTCTTCTATAATATTCTTCATGTGTTTCCATATCTTTCTTCAAAATAGCAGACTCTTACCCTTTAGCCGTCGATATTATAGGTTAATTTTCTTTTATTCTGCTTTTTTATAAACATATTTTTACTGGTTAATGTAAGGTAAGCTGATATTTAATAAAAAATGAAATTTAATAAAAAATTGTATTTTTTTGATTTTTTTAAAACTAATTATTTGTTAAAAAAAATATTAGTATATAGTGATTATCATTGTAAAATTAAAAAGCAATATCTTAATTAAGGGGAAATTTTAATCTTTAAACGTAGGTATCTTTTCCTCTTAATTGTATTTTTCAATGTTCATGATGTTCCATGCGCATCAAAATTGTATCAAATCATTTTGGAATTCTGCATAGTGTTTGCTAAAGATGTTTGGAAAAAATACATATTGTCTAATTTCTTCTATCATAATAATATCATGAATCATGCTATATATCTTTTTATAATTTTTATTTTCAAAATAATATCATGTTTATAATTATTATAACTCTTCTTAATTCAAAAGTACAGTCTTTTATTATTTATTTAACAAAAATATTATTTTTATTTTTGAATAACAAATAAATAAAAATAAAAAAATAACTAAATTGTTATATTTTTTAATATTTATTGTAAGAAAGCAAAAAAAAAATATTTTTTTTAAAGTCAAAAGCACCGAAAAATGTATGCCATTTCAGGCGTTAACTAGTTAATATTTGCATGAATAAATATTTTTAAAATAGTTTTGAACTTTTTATATTTTATATGCAATACGCTAAACTTAAAACAACTCAAATGAATTATACCTGATACTTACTATATTATATACTTACTATATTATAAGTTTCTAGTTGTTTATTTCTTATGCGGATTTCTTATAATTTCATAGTTTCTTCAATCAGATGTTCGTAACTTACGTTCAACTTAATTTTATGAAAAATCAATGCAGAAATAATAAAACCTTCTCTTTTAGAACTTTCGAGCAGCTCAGATATAGACTCAGTATCTTCATTGTTAAGCTGTATATCGAACAACTTCTAATATACAAATACTTATTGGATATGGGCAAATATAAGAGATCAATTTCTATTCAAAGGTTATTTTCATTAAAAAAGAAGAATCAAATATAATTATTTGTAAAGTATTATACGACTTATAAAATGACTTTTCATTTACTTTATAAACTGATAGTTTATAAAAAGTTTGTCAATTTGAACTACAAATTCTTGACTACGAAATAATCAGTTTATTTATATAATTGTATTGTCATTTCGTTATAACTCACTTAGCATTTTATGATCTCCAATTCGAATTATTTTGCATCTTTAAACATAAGTTTTTAAATACAAAAGAAATATACAAGTGTTTAAAGTAGTAAACAGTAGCATTATCCTTATAAGTTATAAATAAATAAACATACTGCCACCTTAATTATTCGTCTTTCGAAATTGTAATCCACGATTATGGATACCGAAAGACCTCATAATTTCCGTATATTACCTTTCAAAGTATGTTTTTTTTTTGTATTATCAAAGAATAGTTAGAATTTTTACGAGCGTGGGTAAAATTCTTTGACGTAGGCATCGAGGAAAAAAAGTCATTTGCATAATCATTTCCACCGATGTTAATTCTACGACGCGCGCCGCGGCGGCTACTTTTGCATACATATACATACACACACGAGCAGGAGTGCAAATATGCCTAAAAAATGCAACGTGACGAAATTTTTAACGCTGACGCGAATCTCCATTATTTTGTGATGGTCGAGCAGTACAGCGTCGATATACGCACCGTATTGTGTTAATTGCGTGCGGAAGGATAAAAGAGGATATGAGGTGCACAATAAAGTTTGCTTAGAGATAGCCGCGAATAAAAGCACAGGCATCTACGCAGGTGTCGAAATCGTGTTTGATTTGAATTTCGGCTTTTATTTGAAGAGACAAATTTTTGAATACCAAAAGCGAAGGTGAAAACTAACGTATTTCATGTATGTTAATTTATAAATGTATTGTAAATTTAGTGAAATTAGTGACGACAAGCGAATTTTTAATATTGAGCAAATTGAATTGTCATATAATTTCAGAACTATTGTTTCTTTATTCTCATTTTATTTTTAATGAAATATAGTAAGTATAAGTCTTTATCGCATTTATACAAATAAATAATAGTATATTGTGTACCTAGGGCGCAAAGTGGACTTTTTAGACCGCAACCACACGAGGTCAAAAAGCCCACTTTGCCTTTGGTGCACACCATATTTTTACTATATATATAATAGCAATTTTCCGAAAAATTTTATTTTATTTTTTTAAAAAAGTAACTTTTGCGCCCGCCGATCTAAAAAATTGTCCTTTAGGCCCGCTTAATAGGTACAGAAAAACGCGAAAATCGTGCTTGTGTTACAAAAAAAAATAAAAACTTGTTAGTATATTTTGTACCAGGGGTGAAAAGTAGGCCTTTTTTGCTCGCGTGTGTGTTTGTACTGTTTGAAGTGCGAGTCGAGGGCGAGCGAGCACGAGCCGAAGACGAGTATTGCAAACACACAAGGGAAAAACAGGCCTTTTCACCGTGTTGCAGGCCATATTTTTTGTGACACATGTACAAATTTTCATGCTTTTTATACATATGAAGCGGGACCAAATGTAGCCGTTTTGCGACACAGCAAACATGCGCCTGTTAGACTGCAAAATCAGACTACTAGAGTGTTTAAGTCTCCATAAACATGTGGTATCATCCGGAAGAAACAACAAGTTATTTTTTTAGGGGGGGGGGGGAGTTAAATGATTTCAGGGCCTACTTTCCAAAGAATGTCTTTAGTGGGCGCAAAAGTATCTTTTAAAAATACTTTTGGGCCCGATCAGTACTTTTTTGTCCGATGGTCGGAAATCGGCTACTTTGGGCTCTCTTTACATGTATCAAAAAGTGGAAAAATCATGCTTATGTTACAAAAAATATATTATGAAAGGTGTGATCAATTTATGTATATAACGGGTCTATAAATAATAACACTGTTTACTTGCGATGCTTGACACAGATATTACGCTTTCTCATCGCTGCATCGTACAACTATACAATTGCAAATCGACCTTTGTCCCGTATCTGGAATGTATATTATCACGTGCGTGTGCGCGTGTGTCTGTGTCCGAGTGTAAGATGCGCGGACTTTGACCCTATATATATCCATTTCCCCGCGTCAAAATTTCTTTCGCGCGAGGAAATCAGCGAAAGAGTCGCAAGTATAATATGTCTCAACCACCGAACTTTCGTAAATGAATTTCTGGCAAACAGAATGTATACGCACACGTGAGCGATAATTCTTGCGCACTTTTTTATATTGCTTATTTTGGTAATAACAAATGCGATGGAGAAAGACGAGGGTGCACAATATTTTGTAACCGAGGCGTAAAATATCATCGGACATATATATTAAACTTTAAAAGAAAAACCATAAAAACTTTCTTAAATAAAATTGTGATATAAAATAGAATATAAATTTTTAATTGACAAATAAATAAAAAATAAACATTACTACATTTTTCAAGTATTCATTCATGAAAGACGCTCGATATAATATACGTTTTTATTATTTAATATGGGATAGTCACCCAGTATGATCCCTCTCCCAGTATGACCACCCATGCGTTTTAAGCTCTCACCGCTAGATGGTAGCACTATGAACGCTGAATTATCTGCATTTTGTAGTTACTTTAAATTCATTGTTCCAAAAGTTCTCGCAAGAATAACAGACAAGCCGGTATTGTCTGTGTCAAAAGTTATTTTTCGGGGCAAACCTCTTTTTCTGTAGGTAAGTATAAGTCTTTATCGCAATTTCTACATCATATTTCGTCCTTCATGAATAAGTTCGAGCGTCGCTAAGCGGCCGATGTTTCTTTTTTGTTACGCGATATAATCTAAAATGATTCAAAATACTTGTTGTTCAGTATGGGCACCCGACTGTTTCCCAGTTTGATCACCCCCTTTAACAAATAGAATAAAATTGAAATTTGATTTAATAGTTTTACTTATCCTTTTTCAGAAGATAAATGTCTACAAATAAAAAAAGGCAAGAGGAATATGGACTGAGGAGGACATGAAGAAAGTCGTAACCTTCTTACTGGAAAATAAAATATCAATCAAAAAGGAACCTAAGGATTTTAGTATTAAGCAGATTAACATCGACAGAGAGATGAAAGAATATAATATGTTTTACTGTCGATTAATGCTGCTGGTGATTCTTTCGTTCCACCACTATTTATGTTTCTAAATAAACAGCGAGTGGACGCGATTTTGAATAAGGTGCTCCTGCAGGAAGTATTTTTGTAGCTGAAGAATCTGGTTGGATCTCTGGGATTTCTGTTAAAAAGTGACGGGAGTTATTTGTTGAGTAAACTCGTTCGAGTTCAGATAATTGAATTTGATAAAAACTAATTTTTCAAAAAGGTCCATTCATGCGACAAAATCCATTTCTAAATTTCTATTTTTACCACGGCTATGAAAAGTTACAGGTAAAATAGCTATGGTTGGTCATACTGGGGGACTTTCCCCTATGCATTAATTTATATTTAATAAATCGAAGGCATATAGTTCATAACTTTCTCTGAATTTGTTTATGTATTATCTCTGCATGATGAAATTTCACTGCTTATTTGAATTTACTTCTCGCAGCTTCTATTGATGCATGCGACATTATCAGAGTAATTAAGCATGGTATAATAAGCCTGATAAAAAATATTTCTACACGTCTTTTTATGTAATAACTATCTTTGGAAATGTTGGAGTTGTTGAAGTATGTAAACAATCGTAAACAAAAATAATACAATGTTCATATCATATAGATTAAAGAATTACTACAGGACACTAATTGATTGTAATCGAACAAAGCTTGTTTCTGACTAGGCCCATATTATATGTACCCACTAAGCATCACGCTCTTGCGCTCACAATATATGTATATTACTAATAACTCAATTCCCATCGTCTATACTTATATCTCGTTTGGCTTACTTTCGGACGAAAGTTCTGGTAAAAACCTACTTACGTCGCTCGGCCGAGAGACACAAAAGGTTGAATTATAAAAATCATGGTCATCGCGGAGAGACTCGCAAGCGCTTTTTTATTATACCTATATTTCGCTTATAAGCGCAGAGTCATCCTATGCGTGCAGTATTTCTCTATAGACTCTGTGTCACTAGCCTGCGAGAGATTTATGCAAAAGTTATTCGTGATATTAGTGTAAAAGGCGGATTTTGCGAAGTTTTTTCTAGCACAACAATGCAGAAAAACTGGAAACTTACAGTTTAACGTTACATCATACAGATTTTAAGTACTTTGATGTTTTATTGTCTTTTTTTTTTCTTCGTAAGTGTACAATAATTTATTTCATTCGTGGCTTAACTATAGTGGCCACTTTACTGACCTGAAAAGCGGGTCGAAAGTGACATATTATTCCCTCATATACACTTGATGTGGGAAATTTCTGGTCGAATGCGCCTGAAATGTTCCAATGAGCTTAGCGAAAACGTGCATTGGATCCAATGAGACACAATGAAATTACAGTATTTCAAAAATATTCAAACGCATTCGACCAGAAATTTCCCACGTCGAGTGTACTTTATTCCCGTCTTTTGAAGGAATAAAGTAAGTTTTCGGTTTCTCTGACTTTCTCTATTTTTTGTCAAATTTGAACTATTTCTTTCTATATTAATATAAATTTTCAATATATTTTAGTTCTTTCTGTGGGTCCCACTTTTCAAGTCAATAAAGTGGCCACAGTTAAGTCGGAAATAAACTTTTATATGCAACATGGGAATAAAGCCGACTATTCCCTCAGGTGATTACTGCCCGAGCGAATATTCCCTTGATGCATAATGTACTATACGATTATATTCTATTATACACAGATAATTTTTATACAAACTTACCGCGAGCTTAGTTCGAGTTAAAAAGAATAGGATTTTATTTTTATCCTAATAGAGCCTTTGTTTAAATTATATTTAGAATTAACAAAGAGTATTATATGACTCAATACTACAGAAGATACAAATACGAATTAGAGAATCAGAAACGACTCTTTTATTGTTTTTATGTTAAATTAACTGGCTTGTTTGTTTCATTTCTCTCCGGGGTTAACACGTCACAATTGGTAATTATTACGGTACTTATACCAGAAACTTTACAATCGAGAAATCGCATTATAAATATAATACAATTATTAAATTATTCATTAAATTACAATTTTATTAATAAAAAAAATGGTAGAAAAATTAGAAAAATAATTTTCTCGTTATGCACGTCGATTTGTTATGACATCGCCTGAGAAAAGAGATATGACGTTCAAACTGTCCAAAGCCTCGGAACCTAATACATGTTATTCAAATTTAATCACGAAAATCCACGTCACCCTGCGCGCTGTAACCGAAAAATTTTCCAGCTCCTATGTGCAGTGCACCATTATATACGTCGCTAAACGTCGTCGTTTCTCCTCCCCGGCGTAGTAAATCCGCGAAAATAGAATTTAGCATAAGCGAAATTCTTTGTGTGCGTATTACAAGAGAGAAAGAGAGAGCCTTGGTTGACGTCCAGAAACGAGTTTCCTTTCCGCTTAACCAACTAACTAACCAACGCGTGCATATAACGCGTCGCGTCGTAGCCTTTCTCGCGATTCGCGTGGAAAAATCATTAGCGCAGAAGGAGAGGGGCGGATGTTCCGTCGGAATGATGAATTTTCAGATGAACATTTCTTTTGGAAAATTAAAATTAAAGCTTGAAATCGCTAAGTGAAATATGCATAATATTAATATTACCGAATGATTAATAATCAAGAACAGCAAATAGGATTAAAATAAAGACTTGCTGAAGCTATATAATTAAATAAATGATGGATATAAGTTTAAAGCAATGGAATTACTAAGATATAAACGCAGAAAGCTTATGATTAGGAACAAAACAGTTATAAGCGACAATATTTGATTAATCCGATATTACGATTAAAATTTGTTTAAATAATATCGTTTTAACATTTTTCTTTCTGTTGTTTAATAATCCTTGTAAAATACCATAAATAGGTACTTATGTCACCCAAATTAATTATCATTCGAATCCAAAATAATCGTTCACTTTTGTACAATACACAATACAATACAACTATTGTCTCGAATTTCATAATATCGTTGTATTTTTAAATATCTATTTCCGTACTATTCTTTCATAAAAAAAGGCTCATCTAAGAATTTTCCCATCTGATGAAATACCCGCTCGAGAAGATGCGCGCATACTCGTGTGCGTACGCTTGAATTCGCGCCAGGCTGAAAAACCATCACGCACATTGCACATATAAAACGAAGGCGCGATGCCTCATTATTTCATTAGCATATGTAAATATTACGCGCGAGACCGTACACCTACAAAGGTGGAGTACCCGTATGCGCGCGTCACGTGTGTCAAGTTCATCTTCTCTGTTACGCGTCTGCGTTTTGTGTAATAAAAGGCAATATGCGCGTAAAATCGTTGTACGTACTCTTCGGGGCTACGAGCAATTATGCGCGGCTTTATGCGTAATCGCCGGAGAAAAAATGGAATGAAAGCGAGCGGCCATGGGAAAACTCGAGAAACTGACACGGCACTCGCCGGAGAGTATTTATTAGTATTATATTATGCTCACGGTGGAATCTCGTGATATGTGCTAGATTTTTATCGGGAATGTAAACAAAATCTCGTTCGAGTTCAATAGAATCTTGAATCTGTCGATGATAAATTGTTGATAAGGAGGATGGGTGAATGTGTAAAATCTCATCGGTATATAGAGCTGATTGCTCGATAAATTTAGCTGATTATAATTATGCAATCGTGGCGCGATAACGAAAGTTTTTATTTTGTTTATATATTTAGTGTATACATATGATTTTAGGATGTTCGGGCAATTAGCGCGAGCTTACAGTGCGTGATAAGGTGAGCGGATTATTTATAGCGATATTGTTTAATATCTAGCTTGTTTGCAAGGACGCTGTTCCAAAAGAAAATAATTTTTTGTTGGAGATAGGACAGTTAAAGGAAGATTTTAGATAAAAAATTAAATGCAAATTTTATTTGTAAGATTAAACGATGCGTTTCAATTTGATGTACAACACGATATTCGCTGATAGTTAAAAGAATGTTTTACTGAGAATCTGTATCACGTTTTATGTTCCACATAACATGTGCCTTTTATAATGTAGATTAATCTTCCAATAATAAAAATCGATTGATTAAATTCAAGTGACATATTTTTTCTACCTTAACATGTATATCTCCTTTCACCTCGCAATTAATTTAGATAACACAAGTACAAAGCGATAAAAGTGTAAAGATTAAGAAGAAAGTTAAGTATGCGCTCATCAGGCTTAATTACTTTCCCTTTTATAAACAAATTTGTTTGAAGCACTTTGTAAGGTCTTAAAATGTGAGATAGCAATATTAATCATGCTATGATGCACCATTGATTTATTGATCACTTGATTATGTAGAAATTCTTCTTTACTTAAGCAGTTCCCTAGTGAAAATTTCAAAATGTGAAAAATTATGAAAATAATTAATACAAAATGCTTGATAATTTATGAATAATTAATTTTAGTTAACATATAATTAATAATAAGAAATGTTTATAGTGTCAACCATACTTATATGAACGTATTTAATCTAATCAAGCAATACTTTTTCGGTATTTTTACAAAAATTTCACGAATATCAAAAACGTTTTTGCATCTCAAGTAAATTTTTTCTCAACTGATAAATATCATATTTGCAACATCACAATTGTTAATTAAAAATTCTTTTTATGATGAGTTTTAACAAAACAGACACAAGAATTAGTTGATTTAAACACTCGAACCTCTTTCAAAAGTACATTTGGTAAAAACAAAGATCTTATGAAGAACTCACTATGTAAATTATATTCTATATTGTAAATGTATGATTATATCTATAAGACTTTAAATATGTAAGAAAAAAGTCTGAATAAATACGAATATAAGTGCTACCAAGATTTATAATCTATTATTTAATCATAATTATTACCTCATAATCTAAAGAAATTACGTGTATTTAAAAATGTTTAAAAGAAGACATTAAAAAGTGGATTTGGCAAGAGACAATATATTATATACAAAATTATACATAAGAAAAGTAGAATTTATGATCATTTACTCAATTGAATTATAAAACATGTACGATAGTATACTTAATATTCTGCAATACCCATAACTTTTTACAACATTAGATAAAATAAAAATTTTTGTAAGTCAACGTTGCTTTTCAGTAAATCAACAATCGGTGCAGGGGAGTACCCCAGTATAACCACCCATAGCTATTTTAGCTGTAACTTTTGTGTATCAAGGTGAAAATTTTGAAAATGAGAATTTAAAAATGAAATTAGTTGTATGAATGGATCTTTTTGAGGTAGTAAATTAATTTTGGCCAAAGTTGATAATCTGAGTTAATTAACTGTTAAGTATTATTTAATAACGAAGAATGATGATATTGAGTTTTAGAAAAAGTGTCTCCCAGTATGGCCAACGAACGTTTATAGAAGAGTATTTTTGCTCTAAATGCTTAAAAATTGTGCTTCAAAGATAAGTAAAAGTAATAAAATAGTATGTTGTTTAAATCTATTTTAATTTAAATCATATCATATATGAAATAATTAGTATTTAATTAGCTTATATACTGGGCATAAATTTAACCCTCGGGAAATAACTCGCGAAAACACGGAAATAAACGGCTTTTTCATTATTCTCACGAGAATCTTAGGGGTTGTGATATAAAAATAAGAACCTCCGATAATATTTAATAGAGCATGCATCTAATCCAGCATAATTAAACCTACTATAGTTTTTATTCAATAAATTTTTAATTTTCTGTGTAATAATCAATGAATATAATAAACTAAAATTATTGATTCTATAAATCTGAGGGTTCCTGGAACGACTGAAATCCACTTTTCATGTTCTTGAGATAATATTTAAAATTTTTAATTTCCATTTAAAATAAAGTAAATAAATTCATAAATATAGTTGATAGGGTCATTTATTTTTACCCATTCTTGAATTTTTTTGAAGTTTTAACTGAAAATATACTATGTAAGGATACTACAATCGCTCAAAACTCAATTTTCAAAAAAAGTGGATTTAAGTCATTTTTTCGGTTTGCCACAGAAATATAGCTAAATTACCAGAAACTGTAAGACATATTTATTATAAACTTACAATTTTATATTATATATATTTTTATCTATACATAATGTTGTTAAAATTAAAAACTATTTTTTGATTAAAATAATTCTTATCACTATTAGTTTTACACACTACTTATTTACTCATTTTAGTTTACTGGATGCACTTACAAACAATTGTTTACCTTACTGCGAATTTCAAAAACATGAATCACGGACGACTAACGCCATCTCTTGGCGATAAAAATTCAAGGTGTTTAACCGCCATTTGTCTAGAAGCAACGAATATATACCTATATAGAAGAACGATTCTTATCGACCGGTTGGTTCTCAAAAGCGGTAGTTGAGTAGTCTCCGCGAGAAGGCGCCAGCCGTTATTTTCCTATAGTGCTGTCTCTCTTGCATCTGCGCGCTGTTCCGGTTTTAAATTTTCTAGAGATTACAGGCGGACTTTATTCTTGCGCTTCAATTAAAATATTAATAAAAATGTTTAGAGTTAAGATTTGATAATTTTAAAAGCATATATAAATTTTTATGTATTTAAATGACTTGGGTACAAATTAACTAAAAGTAATAATAAATTAGTATTACAGTTTCGATAAATCTAAGATAATAAATAAATAAACAAACAAACAAACAAACAAACAAACAAATAAATAAATAAATAGAATTCATTTTTATATCATATTTATTTTTGATATTGCCTTTTGTTATTAAATAATTTTTTTCTTCATAATTTTGAGAAAAATATAGGTATTTACTAAATTTAAAAATGATTAATTAAAAGTTGTTGCGTAAGTGACTCACAAATTATACAAAATTTACCTTATATTCTTCAAATTAACTTTTTGATATGCTTAAGGGGTAACACCACTCTAGCGGCCCGAAAAAATGCCTAATTTGTACGATTTTTTACAAGAGTAGGAAAGAAGGGATCACATTTCTTTTTTGAGGGTTTACTATACATATATTGAGGTATAAAAATATTTTTTTTTTACATTTAAATACAAAATGGCGGCTATACAGCGAATCTCACGAGAAGCCTTTTTCAAACGGGGAGAACAGATTATTCGTAAACTATTGCATGGATTGGATTGAAGTTTTTACTGTAGCTTCAAAATAGATTCTCTAAAGAAGTACGTAACCGTTTTTCGATTAAATGTAAATTTTTTTTTTATAAACAATTTACATCGTTTTTTTTCGAGAACAATCGACTTTTTTTTCAGCAGTGCGCCATTTCTACAAAAATTGAAATAGAAAAAAACCCTACGTACTTCCAAAGTTAACGTTATATAGATTAAGAATTTCTTTGGTTTTTTGTTCCAGGTCTCATACTTTCCGAGAAAAGTGTTCTCCCGTTTGGAGGTTTGAGAAAAAGGCTTCTCACGAGATTCGCTGTATAGCCGCCATTTTGTATTTAAATGTAAAAAAAATATATTTTTGTACCTCAATATATGTATAGTAAACCTTCAAAAAAGAAATTTGATTCCTGCTTTGCTACTCTTGTAAAAAATCGTACAAATTAGGCATTTATTCGGGCCGCTAGAATGGTGTTACCCCTTAATGTATGGTAGAAGAATTTATTATTTAACTAAAATTGAAGGAATTTTTTTTTTATATACAGAATGGACGTACATGTCTTATTTTTACGAAACGGCAGTTTTGGCCCATATGATATGGCCTCTATTTATACTAAATTGGTTATTTTTGGTCGATAAACCATTTTTAAGCGAGCTAAATATTTAAAATTTATAAATTACTACGCAAAAGCCGCTTAGTATTACACGTTCTAGTTTAGTATATTAAAGAGGCAGGCCTGGGTTAAACCCAAAAATAGACTTTTTCTCATGAATCTACAAAACTTTTTATGTTTAAAAACATTTATACTATCAAAACACTATACTATCTTAAATTTTACCGTTGTTAAACTTCAAATTCTTGATCCTACACGTCAAAATAAATCATTATTTTCAACACCATATTTATTAAAGGAACTTTGATCCTCACACGATTCGAGGTGACACAGTGATGGAAAATTTTTTGCCGATTTGAATTACTTGTGGGGTATATAAAATCTAAATAACGTAATTATTTTAATGAAATCTGACTTGTATTTCTTAGCATTTGTCTCAGGGTGGGGTTAGGTTAGGTAGCGCGTGAACCGAGAGCGGTTTATTTAAATAAATTAGAAATAAACAAAAGAAATAACATATAATAAACGCGGATTGAAATAAGGATGTTTTGATTAACAACGACACTTTCTCTCTGCGTCTAATCCGGGCTTGAGACCGGCTACGGCCGCATTAAAAGTGTTTAAAACGAGAAATAACAAGGAGAATGAAATCGATGAATATCGCGAGAAAACCCGTGTGTCCTTTAGCACGCCTAGACTCTGACTGACTTTACTCGTGGTTTACAAATTCGTTGTAGCCCGGTTGAGCTCCTCTCCTGCTTCGGTCCCGTTTTTGTATGAGGCTTCTTCCAGCCACATGTTCTTGTCGTGCAAACGACTCGCTTTTCTTCCCGGAAAAGCAATTGAACTCGAACCCCCGAATATCGCGTAGAACAGAGGTTCTTTGCTTTTTTAGTGAGCATGTTTTCTTTGTCTGTCAGACACAGTTTGTAAAATTGAATATTTTGTGTCCTAGTCCGTCCAAGAATCGAATGCTTATATATTTTTGAATATTTTCTAAATATAATGCGTGTTATTTTATTTGAATATTTGCGCGTATAAATGGCGAATAACACGTGATGTATTATTACATTACAGAAATTAATACGTGGCGGCGCCAAGTGTCCGGCTCACCGAACTAATCGCCGGTGAGCCAAACTTTCGTCCCCTTTTCGTAACCCAGGAGCGTTCTTCCAACGAATATGTTCTATATAAGTTAGTGGCGGACCGCGGACGAGTAAACGTAACCGAAAATGGGTTCGAAACAGAAAAAGCGGCGGCACAGAAGTTCTTCATCGGAAAGTGACAATATTAAGGGCAAGAGAAAACGCGATAAAGAACATCACAGTGACGATGATCGAGAGAACAATAGTAGCAAACGGTAAGTCCTCCCTGTATTCTTTAACGACTTTATAATACTCGCAAGATTTCACAACTTTTTAGGTTACACAAGCACTGCATCTATTTACTATTAATTTGTTTATTTGTTCATTGTATTAAGGAATAAAATCAAAGAAGAAAAAGAAGAAAGAGATGATAGCAATCCTGATGTTAGGGCAAAGGAGAGCAGCAGTAGCAGAAACAAGGATAAGTCTGTGAGAGAAGAGCGGAGCAGAAGCAGAGATCGACAGAGGGTAGCTAGGGATGACCGAGATAAGAGCAAGGAGAGGACAAAAATGTCAAGGGATGGAAGAGATAGGAAGAGGAAACGAAGCAGGGATAGGAGCAGGGACAGGAGCAGGGACAGAAGTAGGGGCAGAAACAGGAATCGGAGCAAGGATAGGAGAGAAAAAAGCAGGGATAAAAGTAGCGACTCGAGTACAGAGCAAAGTAGGGAGCCAGAGATAATTGAAGTAAAACCAGATAAAATTATAAAGCAAGAAAAGCCTAGAAGGAAGTCAAGTAAAATAAAGGAAGAATATACATCTTCAGAAGAAGGAGAAATCAGTGATGACGATACATCTAGTGAAGAAGAAGAGGAAGAAGAATCAGAATCAGAATCAGAATCAGAATCAGAATCAGAATCAGAAGGGAGTGAAGTTCAAGAAAAATCTAAAGAAATAATGGATGATATTGCTAGGCTTAAAGAAGACATAAAACAGATTATACTTTCTAATAAATCAGTAGAAAAGGAAGACAAAAGTCCAGATAGAATTAGATCTAGAGATCAACGTGATAGAAGAAAGGATCGTGACAGGTCTAGGGATAGACGTGACAGAAGTAAGGATCGTGATAGGTCTAGGAATCAGCAAGATAGAAGTAGGCATCGTGACCAGTCCAGGGATCAACGTGACAGAAGTAAAGATCATGACAGGCCTCAAGAAGAAAAGGACGGAAGTAAAGATCGTGTCAAGACTAGGGATCAACGTGACAGAAGTAAGGATCGTGATAAGTCTAGGGATCAGCAAGATAGAAGTAAGGATCGTGACCAGTCTAGAGATCAACAAGACAGAAGTAAAGATAATGACAGGCCTCAAAAAGAAAAGGATAGAAGTAAGGGTCGTGACAAGTCTAGGGATCAATGTGATGGAAGTAAAGATTATGACAGGCCTCAAGAAGAAAAGGACGAAAGTAAAGATCGTATCAAGACTAGGGATCAACGTGACAGAAGTAAAGATCGTGATAGGTCTAGGGATCAGCAAGATAGAAGTAAGGATCGTGACCAATCTAGGGATCAACGTGATAGAAGTAAAGATAATGACAGGCCTCAAGAAGAAAAGGATGGAAGTAAGGGTTGTGACAAGTCTACAGATCAACGTGACGGAAGTAAAGATTATGACAGGCTTCAAGAAGAAAAGGACGGAAGTAAAGATCGTATCAAGACTAGAGATCAACGTGACAGAAGTAAGGATCGTGATAAGTCTAGGGATCAGCAAGATAGAAGTAAGGATCGTGACCAGTCTAGAGATCAACAAGACAGAAGTAAAGATAATGACAGGCCTCAAGAAGAAAAGGACGGAAGTAAGGATCGTGACAAATCTATCGATCAACGTGATGGAAGTAAAGATTATGACAGTTCTCAAGAAGAAAAGGATGAAAGTAAAGATCTTGTCAAAACTAGAGAACAACGTGACAGAAGTAAGGATCGTGATATGTCTGGGGATCAGCAAGATAGAAGCAAGGATCGTGACCAGTCTAGGGATCAACGCGTCAGAAGTAAAGATCATGAGAGGACTCAAGAAGAAAAGAATGGAAGTAAGGATTGTGATCAGTCTAGGGATCAACATGACGGAAATGAAGATCATGACAGGTCTCAAGAAGTAAAGGACGGAAGTATGGATAGTGACAAGTCTAGGGATCAACATGATATAAGTAAAGATCATGACAAGCCTCAAGAAGAATCAGGCAGAAATAAGGATCGTGACAAGTCTATGGATCAACCTGACAGAAGTAAAGGTCATGATAAGTCTCAAGAAGAAACAGACAGAAGTAAGGATCGGGAAAAACCTAAAGAAAAAAGAAACAAAAGTCAAGAAAGAACAAGGACTAACGAAGAACGAGATAGGAGTCGGGATCGCGACAGAGGTCGTGAACCAAGAGACAGAAGTCGAGATCGTGATAGGACTCGAGAAAACCGCGACAGAAGTCGAGATCGCGATAAACCGCGTGAAGATCGAGACAGACCTCGTGAAGATCGAGACAGGCTACGTGAAGATCGAGACAGACCGCGTGAAGATCGAGACAGAAGTCGTGATAGGACTCGGGATAACCGTGATAGAAGTCGAGAAAGGGACAAGAACAGGGACAGAATCAGAGATAGAAGCAGGGACCGAAGCAGAGATCGAAGCAGAGATCGAAGCAGAGATCGAAGCAGAGATCGAAGCAGAGACCGAAGCAGAGACAGGAACAGAAACAGAAACTGGGACAGAGAGGAGAGGATTGGAAATACATATTGGGGTAGAGATGGGTACAGAGAAAAAGGGAGGGAAAGAAGTGAAGAAAGGCATGGAGAAATAAGTAGCAGTTCCTATTACGGTACAGAAATGAAAAGGGATTCAAAGAATCAGACTGATGCTGAAAGAAAGAGTAATCGAGATTCAGCGAAAGATAGTCGAAAGAAGAATGGAGAAGAAAATAAACCTGAAAATCCTGAAATCATTCCTGCAAGGCAGAAAAGAACAGTGGATTTACTGACATCTAAAACAGGAGGTGCTTATATTCCACCAGCTAAGTTACGTATGATGCAAGCTGAAATAAGCGACAAAAGTGGTGCTGCGTATCAGCGTATTGCTTGGGAAGCTTTGAAGAAATCCATTCATGGTTATATTAACAAAGTGAATACGAGTAATATTGGTCCAATCACAAGGGATTTGTTGAAGGAAAATATAGTCAGAGGTAGAGGTCTTTTAGCAAGGTCCATAATTCAAGCCCAAGCTGCTTCTTTAACCTTTACATCTGTTTATGCAGCTTTAGTATCTGTGATTAATTCCAAAGTAAGTAATTTTATGAAACGTATAATCTCTACTTATGTAATATAATACATGAACTATTGTATTGTAATGATAAAATATTATTTCAGTTTCCAAATATTGGCGAACTACTATTGAAACGTCTGGCTGTACAGTTCAAGCGTGGTTATCGCAGAAATGACAAGACTCTTTGTATATCAGCTGCTACGTTTATAGCGCATTTGGTTAATCAAGGAGTTGCACATGAAATTCTCATTCTAGAAATATTGACGCTGTTAGTACAAACACCAACAGATGATTCTATTGAAGTAGCTATTGCAGTCTTGAAAGAGTGTGGCATGAAAATAACTCAAGTCTCTCGCAAAGGTATTGAAGCAATTTTCGAGATGTTGAGGAATATTCTTCATGAAGGACATTTGGATAAAAGGGTAACAAATAAATTCTTAAGCTTTCGTAAAAATTTGTAATGAATTTTTTTTAAATATAACACGTTTTATGCTTTAGGTTCAATATATGATCGAAGTTGTGTTTCAAATCCGCAAAGATGGTTTTAAAGATTATGAATCTGTTCCTAAAGAACTTGATCTTGTTGAAAATGATGAACAATTAACACATTTAGTTACACTTGATGAAGCAACAGATGGACAAGATATATTAAGTAAGTTTATATTATTAGGTGGAAGTAATATTATAAGAAAAAAATATTTATCATTAATTAATTAATCAATCTTTAATTATCTATTTCAGATGTATTCAAATTTGACCCTGAGTACATTGTTAATGAAGACAAGTATAAGGAACTAAGCAAGGAGATACTTAATACGGATGACAGTGATTCAGAGGGTGAAGTGGGTAGTGGTGATGACGATGAAGATGAAGATTCCGATGAAAATGAGGAGGGTGAAAAAGTCGAAGATGGTGGTCTTATAGTTGACAATACTGAAACAAATTTGACCGCTCTAAGGAGGACTATTTACTTGACCATACATTCTTCGCTTGACTTTGAAGAATGTGCCCATAAGCTGATGAAAATGCAGCTGAAACCAGGGCAAGAAATTGAATTATGCCACATGTTTTTAGATTGCTGTGCAGAAATGAGAACCTATGAGAAATTTTTCGGATTATTAGCTGGGGTGAGTGAAAAAGGATTTCTTATTATATTTACAGATAAATATAGTTATCTCTAGAGAAAATAATACATACTTACTATTTTACTGTTTATTCTAGTTTTAATCAATAATTAAAATTTTCAGAGATTTTGTGCAATTAATAGAACATACGTTGGACCATTTGAGCAAATTTTCAAAGATTCTTATGACACGATTCATCGACTGGATACAAATAGATTACGCAATGTTAGCAAATTCTTCGCACACCTTTTAATGACTGATTCCATTTCATGGGTAGTATTATCGAATATAAAATTAAATGAAGAAGATACAACTAGTTCCAGCAGAGTATTCATCAAAATATTGTTTCAAGAACTGTCAGAATACATGGGACTGCCAAAATTAAATGAAAAACTGAAAGACGAGTATGTCATATTATATTTTATAAAAATAATATATAAAGCAATCACTTTTTCGAAATAAAAATCTTTAATATGTTTTCTTCTTTTCATAGAGAATTGCAGGAGGCGTTTGGAGGGTTGTTTCCAAAGGATGATCCAAAAAATACTCGATTTGCCATCAATTTCTTTACGTCTATTGGTCTTGGAGGTCTTACGTATGTAACTTTTTAATACCTTATAATAAATTGAAATATTTCAACCTAATTAAGATCCATTTATTTTTAAAGGGACGATTTACGAGAACATTTGAAATCTCGACCGAAACCTGCGCCAGAGCCTGTGATTGAAGTAAAACAAGAAAAACCTCCCACTTCAGAAAAATCTTCAAGTAGTTCAAGTTCAGAGTCGTCATCGTCTTCGTCTTCGTCATCGTCATCATCCTCATCGTCGTCTTCAGACTCAGGTGAAATATGATTTATTTTTGCAATATTTTTTTCGTCATTTGAGTTTCTTGAAAGATTATTTTTTTATATTTTTTTGTAGATTCTTCTGAAGATGACAAGAGAAGGAAGAAGAAGAAAGATAAGGACAAAGGACGTAAGAGAAAGAAACTTGTCAAACGAAATAAAAAAGACAAAAATACGAAAGAGAAGACTCAAAAGGGAAAGAAAATAGAGAAAAAGCAGAAGAGCAGTAAAAAGAAGTAGTACAATAAAATGTGAATATTATATATAAAAGATTTATTTACGAAAAAATTGTAAATTATAATTTTTTTAAAATGGTAATAAAATATTGGGCTGTGTAACCCATTGCGTAAACATTGTCTTTCAATTTTATTTCTAAATTTTTGTTTATGTTACACAATATTTATTTTTGTTCTATTGTACAACAAACTATTTTTTAATAAATCACAGCGTTAATTTCATAAAATAGCCATTTTGTTTAATGTTATCGATGAGTACAAAACAACTTAAAATGATTCTTACTTTGTATGATCGTAAAAAGATGGCGCTAAGTACACCGCTGTTGCTATGACTCCTTCGATTGTTGAATCTTGAAGTGGAAACTATAGTTATATGTTATTTGTATAGTTACGACTGTTTATAATATAACTAAAGTAAATAATGGACGGATTTAGTTACAAACAAATTAAGGAACTTCAACAATTAATCGCGCCTCCTAAGGACGATTCTGATTCTGATTCAGAGGATGAAAATCTCAGGCAACGTTTATCTCGTAAAAAAATTTGTACGTACTACAAATCATAATATAGTAACTAACTGACATTTAAAGAAAAATAATTTTGAATAATTGTTAATCTACATAATAGTCTATTTACCGAATTAAATCATTGTAACCTTATAAAATTTTACTTCCTATTTTGTATAATATCTAATAAATCTTATTTTATTTTCATTTAATTAAAGAATGCACGATTCACAAATTTATTACTATTTATGATAAACTATGTATTTGACCCTTTCGCAACTTTCTCATAAATATTTCCGCAAAAGTAAAAAAGATCGCAATCACCGAGAGACACGAAGTTTTGCAGGTCCAAGCGACATTGGCAAACCGAACGTTACTGCATCCGCGTCCGCGGCCCCGGCCCCGGCCCCCAAAACCGCCCGCAACTCGGATATATGGCATCCAGCTGAGGTGAACGCGATCGCGGATCTGCAGGCGGCGGATCCGCGAGAGATCCCCGAGTACGAGATGAAATTCAAACAAGCTGTTGGCACCGAGGATATTTTTCTCGGGGTAAGGAGAATGCATAAAATAAATAGTTCGAGCGGGACGCGACTCACGACTTGAGGTTTAATCAATTCTTCGAGGCGGCCGTCATTGAAAAAGCAATGAAAAATGAATAGGGGAAGCTGGCGGAGCGTCGTTGTGAATGCGTTATATAAATCAAAGTTATTTTAAGAAATCGAGATATCCATTCGGTGTGTTTGAACAGTATAATTTTTATCTGATTATGTGAGTGTTTGTGGTTGCGCGAAATTAATGGTTGTTTGTTTCGAATTTTCTTCGTGGATAATTTATTAGAAAAATAAGGTAAAATTAATAGTTTGACAATTTTTATTGATGAGTCTTCATTATTGAACATTGTCTTTAAAAGGTTTATTAACATATAATATGACAACTTTATCAATCAAACTGCCTTTGAATTAATAAAATTTAATTTCCCTTGGTTGAGGTATTTTTGAAAAGTGACTTGATCGAGGTCGGATATGAATGTTTATTTTTTCAAATATTAAATATCTTTTTCATAACACGTGTATAAAAAGACCATTTTCGGCGCCTATAATATAAGTGAAGCGAAAATAGAGTTCTCCGAGAGTCAGAAATAAAGTGGAGCAAAAATGAGTATTTTCGCTCCCCTTTTTTTATTTTTGCTCCGTTTCCTTAATAAAGCTTAAAATTTTTAAGAACTTTGAAAAAAAATCAATCCACTTTGTAGACGACAAAAAATGGTCTTCTTTATGCACTTTTTATAAAAAATAAAGTGAACAACAAGAGGCGTCAATCAAGAGTTAACTATTGAAAATGATATTCTCTAAAAATACCAACAGTACTAAACTATAAAAATCAATTTGGTGGAAATTTGATATTTATTATTTGCAATACGCAACCGTAGTTTATCTTTTGAAATTAATACCCTTCTCATATATACATTTCAACACTGTAACTACCCATAGTAACCAATTATTATAATAATGAAAAAATGTTTAAAATAACGAACATTTATAATAATAATTATATTTCATAGGTCAAAGAATTAAAAAATATCTTTTCCAAATTCTTAAAAAAAAAACGTTTAATTTTCCACCAGACCATCATCATCAAATTAATACAAAAATCTCAATATGATACTCCACCGAAAAGCCACCTCGAACGATAATCGCTAAAAGCCAGCCTCTCGGCTCTTCTTATTTTCCAAACGACCGGCTGGAAAGAAAAAACGTAAAAACCCTCCGCCGACGCGATAAGCCAGGCGGAAACTGCAGCCCTCCTCGCAATTTCAGATCCCCTTCCATTGCTAATACAGCCTCGCGCGACCGTTAACACGTCCTATATAGACTCCCACTCCCGCACATATACACACGCGCTCATTAAAGCCGTGATTTTGGTCGCTCGGTGTCGCGCTAATTTCATCCTCCCCCCCCCCTGGCGTATAAATTACAGATGAACCTGAAAACGCCGGGCACGGCCTCCTGCGAGTGGCTGACGCTGCTGGTGCGACTGCCCGAGGAGACGAGGGAAAAGGTTGAGCTGTCCGTCGAGTCGGACGTTGTCGATCTGCGTAGCCCCAAGTGAGTAAGGGGTTTTGGAGGGGTGTTGATGTGGTGTGTTGTTTGGTTGTTTGAGAAGCAAGGGGTGGTTAGGTTGAAAGTTTGTAGTTACACTTATAAAAAAGAATACTCAATTGATTGTTATTTGGCACAGACTCAACTGAAATCGACTGTTTCTTAAGCTGTACAATAGAGAAAGTGCCAATTTACACTCAACTTGAGAGTGAACACTGAATAGTTGAGTGTTTTCTCTGCATGGTTTTTTTTCAATTAAGTTATCTTTAAAATAATCTCAAAGTATAAAGTCGACCCTTTAAAAGAGGGTTGCATCGGGATTGCCAATGTGTATTTTTAGATTCGACTTCACGGATGCGTTTAATATCAGTGAAAGCATATGTGATGAAAAGTACCTACGTTACAATCTGAAATAAAAATTTCATATTGATTTATGTTCGGTGGATCTATAGGTATTGTTAATTAATTAACAAAGCAATTAATTTTTAGGGATTTTTCTTATTTTAATATATAGAATAGATATCGATATTATTAAATATTATATTACACGTTTTGTTGAATACTCTGCCTAGAAAAAATGTATTCGGAAAACATAAAATAAATTTGATTTTATTAAACATTTATTTAAATCAAAGAATTCGAGACTTGACAACAGGTTAATGTCAGTTTTAAATAAATGATTTTTTAGCGAGGATTGAACAAAATATTTTGTTGAACTGACCAAACTGACTATTATTTTTTCAGAGTATATAAGACAGAATGGCTTATAAGTAAATATTTCATTTGATTGCAAGTGTATTGTATTAAGAAATATAATTTTTTTATATCGAATTAAAGGATATATATGTCAAAGATGGATTGAAAAAAATAATAAAGCCAAACATTCTCTTACAATTTATAATGTACATTTTTCATCACATGCGCTTTTATCGATATTGATAAGCTCTTGCACACTATACAGGATTTCCTTTTAATCAGACGTTACTTAGCGCCATAAAACTACCTAGATCTTTAAAAAGAAACTCGGAATTACATTATTTTTATGAGTTTAATATAAAAATGTATATATTCTTCATCCTGCTTTTAAATTTCATTCAATCACATATCCATTAAGACAATATATTAAGACAGTAACGTTGACTGACTAACTCTCAAATACCCGTTATTTATACAAATACACAATAAGAAAATTATTATACTTAAATTCTTATTACACTGAATTCTAAACCGAATTAAATCATTGCGCTCGCTAGAACACAACGTAATTACTTTGAATATTCTGGAAAAGGTCTCAAGTCCTATATTGTGACTAACAAGTCACACCTGGTCACCCGCCGCACATTCATTATTAAACAACGCCCTTGCGCACCCGCGCGCGAGACTTTCATTAGCATTTACAGTTGGCCGAGTCGTAGATGTGTTCCTCCTGTTCCTTTTCTCTAGCCTTTAGCTGCTTCCTTTTTTCTTTGCGGGCTCGCCTCGGCGATAAGGCGACGTGAAAGTCCATCTCCGCTGATTGAGATTATTTTAAGAAGTAATTAACTTTTTTTTACTGTCTCTCTCTCTCTCTGTATTCCCGCACAGCGCGGCTAGTTATTTTATGAAGGCGAAATTTTCAAAGCAGCACACGATGTTCCCTCGTTAAAAAGTTTTCTCTGATAAGACTCTTCCTGTTTTTTGTTTTGTATATAGCTGTATTAATTATTCAACTGTAAGTAGCTTGCACATTGCAAACTGCTCTGCACGGATTTGTACGTATCGATTTGATTTTTGATTTATAACCGAGCATTTCGTAAGTATAGGTGGGCACTTGTCGATTCTGCTTTGTGCATACATTCGGCCTAATAAAAACTGCATAAAGCTGTGCAGGCTGGGCTTGAATGTTTTGTCACTGAATTATTAATCTGAATAGATATGCAAACAACATTTACTTCGGTTAGAACTCGTGAATAAGTAAATTAGCAAACTGTAAATGGGTGAAAGCTAATATTACATCAAGTAGAAATAATATTTTAACACAGGGAGAACTTTTATTATTAAATATGCATAAAATTACGTAATTATTTTAATAGTTCCTTACATCTTGTTTAATTTTAAAAGGCTTTTGTAACAGTACTTGTACTCGGTTATAAATGGAATCATTTCTTTGCTTATCGCACTGCAAATTTCACCACCGCAAACGGCTCTCCGGCAGATAAAGCCTTACTTTATATATTTCTTTCTCCTTCTTTTGTTTTTTCATGATCGATATGTAGATATCGGCTGCAACTGCCAACGCCCTTTCCCGTTGATCCTAATGGTTCGTCGGCGAAATGGCATTCTGACAGCGCCTGCTTGGAAATAACCCTCAAACTCTCAAGAGAGCTCGACGACGTCAATTTCTGAAAAATGCGCTCAGGCATGCGACGACATTGATCGTAACATTCTCTTTTTTAATCGAAAAATAAAAATACATCGTTTTTTAAAATTCATTTTCTTTCTGTGCATTATTTTTAAATTGCACCTTTGCAAATAGTGTATAGTTATCAATTATACGGTCACAAATAATCATTTACAAATTTTCAGTCCTTTTTACTTAATATATTTATTTTTATTTTTAAGATAAGTATGAGTGTACAACAATATACTCTTCCATATATTACTTTCAGCATTTAGTTTTAAGATTTTATAGTTATTTTTAAAATAAGTCGATGGCCCTTCCGAAGACTAACACATTTCAGATTTCTCAAAAACACCTAGTTCTTTACAGAGGTTTTTTATAAAAAACTAGCACTTTTTCAGATCCTCTGAGAAAATGATAGGTTTTGTCTGAGATTTTAAAAATTGTTAATTTTCGTAGGAGGCTTCTGATTAAGTAGTTTTAGACGATAATAAAAAGAACGTAGTTTCTTTTATTAAATGAGACCACTGTAGTTTGTTTCTTTAAAAGTAATTTCGTCATTAATGTATTTCGTGAGAGTTCAGAATTTTAAACTTTTAAGAGTTTAAAAATGGTGCTCTGATTTTTATTCTAATTCTATTTTTATTCTAATTCAAGTTTTATATAGTGCAGTTTCCTTTAGGTATTATCGTATATAATTTATAAATTGTTAATCTGGAATGAAAAATTAAAAATCTGAGTTAAGCTTTTTTTAAAAATATATGTTTATCAAAATTATATTATAAATTTAAAATTTAATAACATTTTTTATAAATGTAACTTAACTATAGTTTAACTTTTATGTATGTACAACAACACAATAAAATATGTAATTCAATAAAATCTTCGATGAAATATTCATAATTATTCTAAAAATAGTATTAATAAAGTGTTTTGGTATTCTAACACTGTATTAATTTAAAGAATACTTAATGATACATGACTGTATAAGGTATACATGAAAAGCGAAATATAAATTTCTTTACCTACAAAAGATATTATTAACAGTTACTTACCTATGTCACTAAAATGAAAAACAATTTTACAAAAATGAAATATAATCAGTTTTCATCAACAACGGAAATAATATACAATCTTAAAAGAGCGCAACATAAAGCAGCGTAATTAGCATCTTGCAGCGCTAATATCCCCCATAATTCTTCCAGCTCCAAAAAAAACATAAACAAATAAAACAACAGCTTACAAAATCCAACTCTTATACAAGGGCACAACAAACCCTCCTTCTTTTCGCATAAACAAAGGCAGAGCAGCACAAGCGATATCTGCTGCAGCATGTGTATATATATACACACACACACACACACACACACATACCGGCGGTTTATAATAATGCACAAAGTTCCCTCGAAACTTAATAAGTTGCATAAACAGGCGCATGCAGCAACGAGGCCGTGCCGGGCCTGCGCCGTGCACGCGCGCGCACGTGGATGTTATATCGAACTTGTTCTTTAATAAGCTTACAAGCTTGATTATCATGAAGTATGAAAAACAATTAGAAGTTTCTCGTCTCCGGCCTTAAACTCAGCTCCCTCGCTATATCTATATTACATCCTCTGTATATCTGTCTTCTCCCCACTACCTATATATATATACATATATATATATATATATACCTCCACTGGAATCGTACACCGCGCGCGCACAGCGAGTCGCAGTCAGCTCGCGCAGCCGCACTGGCCTCCATCCGCTCGCGTATACGATACACGTGATGCAGAGTGCGAGGGAGATAGGTATAGCCGCTTGGAAATAGCGCGGCGTTGGGCGTCGTGAGCCGCGGGCCTCCATAGCTCAGGGGTTAGAGCACTGGTCTTGTAAACCAGGGGTCGAGAGTTCAAATCTCTCTGGGGGCATCTTGTTTTTTGCACTTCGCAGACTTGACCAGGGGACGTGTTTTTGCACTCCGGATGCACTGCCGCGATCGCTGGAACAATGCGGACCGATTTATGATGCAAATACGTGGACGTCTATTTTGTTCTCTTTTCTGTTGCAACGCGGAGACAGCGGCGCGCGTCTTTGGGATTTTTGCGCGCGCGCGGGTGGCACTCGCGTGTTATTGTTGCGTGGAGGCCAGAGGTGCACAATACGGGCTTTGGCCTATATTTGTTGGGTATTTTTCTTTCTTTGCCCCGGAGTCGTGTGTTTGTTTTTAATTCTGGCGGGGCGCGGATGTAGGTGCATGCACGTGCGAGAGTAGCAGCTAGCCCTAATTAGGGAAAAGTTGGCGCAGGCGAAACATGCACACGGGCTGCTGCTGAGGACTAATTTGCACACGCGCCCTCTCACTCTCTCTCTCTCTCTCTTTGCTGACTAATTGTAATCAGTATTAGAGCGGCTTATAATTAATATCGCGCGCGCGGAGAGCGAGAAGTTTGCATGCTCTCTGCGCCGAGTGGCTGTGTAACTCGTGTAAGCCCCGTGGTTAAAATTGTAACTCTTCTTTTCGAGGTAAAGAGTACCGTGTTGAGGCTTTTGTCTGGTTTATCTTGCGTGAGATCTCACTTTGTAACGGATAAAGGGTTGTGTAATTTCGGGTGTAAGTTCGGCAACGTATAAATAATTTGATTGGGTATGATTAGTAAAACGAATTTTTTGTAATAAAAGTTTTGACTATTTTACTTACATAAATTTACTAAGAATGTATTTTTATTTTGTTGACGTTCATTCACTAGTTAATATTAAAATAATAAAATAAAAGAAAAGAATTTTAATTTATTAAATTAAAAATATAATTTTTAGTATAGAATAATCAGGAAGTAGTTTAAAATCTTTTGCGGGCCACAGTATTTAATTACGTTGAGGATATTGAATGTTAAATCGATTCCTACCTTACCGGCTTTTCACTTTTTTCATTCTTTCAGGGTAGTAAACATATGTTCTGAAAGAAATGATCTTTTATACATTCTGAATTCACACCAGAAGTATCTAGTCAAATTTGAAAAAGAATTTTATTATTAATTGTAAAGGTAATTAAAAAAATATGGCATAACAAATTACAAGGTCATTTTTTTTATCGTAAAAAATTTTTTTAATTCATATAATCTAATTCCAGCAAAATCGAGTACCATATCAATATTTATTTTAACAAACTCTGACATAAAAGATGAAAAGAGTTTTAAAAGTTTTTTTTAATTAGCAAGAACATTTATTTTCGAAATGTTAGAAAATCTCTAATTTAATATCTTAAAACAAAATGTATAAATTATTATTACGGAACCATAATTTATTTTTGCACATATATTTTGAAGATAACTGCGCAGAAAGTAAAAAAGTACAAACAAAAAATTAAAATTAAAAATAGTAAACCCAATTTGTAAAGTATAATTTTTTATAGATAGATAGATAAAAAGTTTTTTATTTTAATTAGTATTTAATCTATTTTAATTTTTTATTAATAATTTTTTTAATTATAATGATTATTATTATACGTTAAAACGGATGTTAAATAAGATTTCAAATTTGCATGCAAATTTAAAACCTTGTCTGTTAGATCAATCATTTTGGATCCTGTATTTTGAATTAATATTTTTTTATTCAACATTTGTGCAAATAAAAAATAGTATTGCTGATTCGCGATTTTGTAAATCAGTTAGATTTAAAATTCAATTAGTAATCTATATTAATTTTTAACGTGGGCACTGCAGTAGAAAAAATGATCTTTTTATCAAAATTTTTATTTTGTAATAATAATTTGATATATGTTTATAAAAGCTTTAAGTATATTTTTCATTTCTGTTTACATAAAAAGATAAAGAATTACTGAATAATAATTTACAGTTTCTTTTTGTAAAAAGCTTTATATATAAAAAATATATGTCTAAAAATCATTTGAATCACTGGTGCGAAACGTAAACAAATTAGTCATTTTTAAGAAAATTAAATTTGTTTATAATTTTTAACCTATTTTTCAACAATAACTAACGATCCTGACACTAAACTTTACAGGATATATAGTCTGTTATTTGGACGATTTTTCTATGATTTAATAAATGGATTTTCTCCAATATAATATGGGTCAAGTCCTTTTTTCCGCATTTTTCCAGGATTATTCCTGATTACAATGATAATTAAATCGCTTGAAAATTTAACTAGAGATTTCTGATGTGAATGCAGAAGACAAAAAAACAAGATGCCTCCAGAGAGATTTGAACTCTCGACCCCTGGTTTACAAGACCAGTGCTCTAACCCCTGAGCTATGGAGGCTCGTTTTTTTTTAGATATAAGAAAAATTTTGACAAAATCGTTATTTTATGCTCTCTGAATTTATACTGAAAAATATCCAGTTAAATTTTCTATCGATTATTCATTATTATCAGTATGAGAAAAATAAGTTGAAAAATATATAACATATAAAAATATATAATTATTATAAAGTCTAACATTTTTAACTTGTTTATCATACAGATAATAATTAAATCTCTTGCAAATTGAACTAAAGGTTCATGATATGAATTGGGAGATCTTAAAATAAAGCTTTTTCAAAAATATTTGTTTAATACAGGAAAAATAATTATAATACTGAAAAGCCGGTAAGGTAGGAATCATCTAACACCAAATCTACATTGCGGTCCACATGGAATGTGTCATGAGATAAAAGGTTGTCCGGCGTGACAAATTGAATATTTAAAAAAAATTGAGTTCTATAATAAGTAATAATTCGTTTTAACGTATAGTTCAAGGAAATAATTTTGCAATTCAGATGCGAATTAGGAGATCCAAAAATGCGAGAAGTATACGCAGTTACATGTAGTATAGTAGTTCACAATCCCTTATAAACTCTAAATGTCCATGTTAAATTGATACAATAAATTAAATTGACAAACAAATCATTTTTTATCTATGAGTTGTATATGCATGATGGCAACTTAACAAAAATGAAATTTATTTTTAACTAAGGGTTTCTACAATTTTTCATTTCTACATTGAAATGCGGATTTAGTAGGTCAAAATGCGTGCAATAAGCCAAGGTGTACAGGACACTCGACAGGCAACGAAAGTATATCAAGCCTCTGGACTAAATATTGTTTTTCACGGCACGACATACGCGACATAAAATGAAATATCGATTCGGTGTAAAGTATTACTTACGTGATAAGTAGTAAACATAGTTTTAAAAAATCGATTCTGCTGATCACAAAATACATAATGCCTTTTGCGATTAAACGGATAAAATCTATTTTAACAATTAAGTGCAGCTGTGAAGTAAGAAATTATACATTTGGCATTGAAATAGAAATATATGATCATATAAATTATTCTTGAGACTACTCCGTTATTACGAAAGTTGGATATTATTTCATTTAATTTATTTTCATTATAATAATAACTTATAATGAATTGATTAAATTATATATTAGAGGATATCCGTCGGCGTATTCTATTACGTACTTACTGACAATTTTGCACTTCTCATAATTTTTGATCAATTTTTAATTTTAATTAATTAAGTATTTCAGTCATCCTGTGTTTCTTCAAGTATTATAACTTTAAATGACTGAGATTTTCAATGGAAATAAAAAATTGAGTTTGAAAAATAATAAATTCGATGTAGGCATCCGCAGCTGTTTCCAAAATTCCCTATTTTGTAAACTATACCTATTAAATTTGAGTAAATTTCATTCTTACTATTGAAAAATATGCTCCTTCAATACTTCTTGCGTTAGTTACAGAACTCCTATACACGGTAACTTTATTATTACTTCTCAAGTATTGAATGTCCCTTTCCTTTGAAGATAAAAAGAATCAAAAAACTACTCTAACCGAATAATAAATCGTCGAAACATAAACATCTTATCTCATCAGTCCATAGTACAAACCGTGTGCCATACACATCTGCACACGAGCAGAATTCAACATCCACGTCTATAAAGAAAAAAAAAATCATAATTGCCATTCAGGAAATGTCATTTCGCTAATTGCAGGCCAGCGCGCGCGCGCGCAACGAAACTAATGACACGCGGCTCTCGCGCATCTCTCATCATCGCAATCCGCCAAATCTCTGAAAGAATAGCAATAAATAATTTCCAACGTATCCCGATTTTACATCCTGTTCGCTTGTGGCTGATATGATACACGTCACTCCTACACATCGCGGCAATACTACTCATTACGACGAGTGCAATATTGCGCGCGGCCATCCTCGCTGCGATATAATATAATGAAGCTCGTCCTCACGTATGCGCCGCACTTGACTCAATGACAGCGTCTTCAATAGCTTATATGCCTGTACGCGTAACAGGCGCGTAAACTCATTTGTAATAACGATCGGATCGAATCATCGTCGGTATATTATCATCGGCGATGATGATCGGTACTCCATCAAGCGTCGTCCGAGAACGAAAATCACCCAAGATTACAATTATATGCACTTACACACACAACAAACTTACATACGTAATACATAGGGTACGTACGCTGATAAAAATCAAGTTGTTAGGATACTACAAATTTTTAGTTTATTATAATAAAATATATAAATCGTTATATAACTGAGTTGCAACAAAAAATCTATATTTTTTACTAAGTATAAGAAATTTCCAAAATCAAAATTTACTTTGATATTTGTAATTTTTAACTAAAAATTTCTACAATTATATTTTTAGATCTATTTTTTTAAAACACATTTTTACTTGGATTTTATTATTATATTACAGGTTCTGTACATTTTTAAAAGAATTTGTAAAGCGACTAGGGTAGGTGAGGTGGTTTTGAAACTTAAAAAAAATGAAGGACTTTCATTTTCGTATGACCTATTTTGATTATATATCAAATAAAAAATGTTTTGTGGTGTCATAGTTTTGTTCTGGGAATGCGACTTTACCCAGCTTATATGTAACATTGACCATAGCTTTTATTACCGAAGTTAAATTTAACGTAATTCAATTTCTCAAGTTGCGTTTACCATAACATGAAGGTAACATTTACCGGAAATAATTAGATGTAACAAAATTCCAATTTTTTTATACTTCTTTTAATAACAATTACTATAATATTTTTTCGGTACGCAGACACATACGTACTCCCACGTACATCTCACGCGCACACACGCGCGCGCGATAATGTTGATACATAATCGACGATTAAGAAAAGAAGATAACAAATGCTGTAAAACCTGTAGCTAAGTATGTTACAAAAGCCACAAGGTAAAAGAGAGTATATCATTACGCACGCGTATACTTCTCCACCTCCCACGCGATAATGATACTGATAACTCGTTATCGACGCGCGCCGGTGTCTCCGCGCGCGATTTTGCCGCATTGTGGCGCGCAGACAATATAACTGATGGTGCGCGGGTGTATTATATATAATACGTGCGCCAACAGCCGCGCGGCCGATGATCGATCGCGAATTCACACACGCAGGCGAAGCTACGCGTGCTCGAGGACTTGTAGCCGCGAGAGCATACGCTGTATATATATATACAGCGGAATATACACGGGATTGGAGTTTTGTTTAGTTTCTGTTTTGCGGGTGGGAGCGCGCGACGAAATTGTTTACACCTGCTTGAGATGATGGCCCTCTCCGGAATGAACTGATCAAATTTTGGCGGATGGTGCGCGTGGCATATTAATTTACTGGAGGGATGCATGAGTAATTAGCATTTGCGTTGAATACATCTGCTGGAGCTTAATTTATAGTGAATCAATTTGAGTACTCGAAGTTTGTGTAAGATCTTTAGGTATTTTTTTTTTCATGTATAATAGAGGGCTGTTTAATATATTTCGAGAGATGGTAGAACTTGTTATCTCATTTTAATGATCTTTAATTCTTGAAAGCAGAAAAATACAAGATGTTGCCATAGTTGTTGATTTTCCACGGGTTTGCAGGGGCAGTTTTTGATGAAACTACTTGAAAATTTCAGGAAATCTACAAAACATGGATATTTATGGTATATATAGGTGAATAAACGTTCAAAATGGGAATGTTTAGGTACAAATTTTACCTAATTGTTTTAACAATTTAAAAATGAAGTTTATTTATACAAAAAATGTAATGATCTCCATATAATTATGGTTTTAAGATCTCATTAGGAAAGGTATAGTCACTTTGATACGATTTTAATACTGCGATGACCTTTGTATTTCCAGAATTGATAATATTTTTATTTTGTCTATTATTTAGCATTAACGAAAAGGGCTTCTGTATACAAAAATTAAAAAAAATTAGTTTGTATAGGTCTTGAACCAGAGACCTCGTGCATAGTAATCAAGCATCTTAGCCACGAGGCCACGGCATACGTAAAATTAAAAAATGTTACATCAAGTTCCCGTCAAGAAAACTATTAAAACGAAAAGTAAGTGACAGACGAATATACTTACTTTCTGAGCCAGACTTTTCCAGACTTTTCCAGACATGTTCCAGACTTATTTTTTTATACGGGATGAATATTTTATACAAGTTTTCACTTCCCAGATCTTGAAAATAAAAGGACATAGTAAGACAAATTACGTGCACAATTGATTAACCAATTGTGTCTGTATAAGATCTTAATTAGGCTAGATCTAGTCACCTTACGATTTCGCCCGATGTTAATATCCTCCTAGATTATCGGTACTGTAGAATTAATATCTTCCGCATTGCTAACATTTTTATTTGGTTTATTATTTAATATTAACAAAAAATTTATTTACTTACCTATACGAAGATTAAAAAAAAATGACTGTACGAGTCTTGAACCTGGGACCTTATGCACAGTAATCCGGCATCTCATAACCGCTAGACCACGGCATGCGTAAGGTAAAGAAGTCTTGTATCGAGCTCCTGTAATGAAAAATGTATCGATACGAAAATTATCATTTTGAGTATCATAATTTAAACAGTTAATTTATTAACTATTAATATGAACAGACAAATCGTAGAAATAGTTCACGCATGTACGAGGTGTCATTTTTTCGATCTTATCAGTGAAAGAGCGTGGTAAGGCAAACTTATATATTTCTCCGAATAATTATGATTTTAAGATCTCATTAAGGGCGATTTAGTCGTCTTGCGATTTGGCCTGAGTTGACAATTCCGAGATCAATAGTATTTACTTGTGGTGAACCCTTTTTTATTTAGTTTATCATCTAAAATTAAGATGATATGGACGGTTTAACATCCAAGGAAATTTTAAGAATAGGAAAATTTAGGTAAACATTTCATCAATTAGAACTAATATTGAGTTAATTATCGCGTTTTTATGAAGTTAATTATTATTAAAAATAAAAAATGTCTACCTAAACGTTTCTATTTTTAAAATTTATTTCACTTATACCATAAATATCCATGTTTAGGAGATATCCTGAAATTTTCAAATGCATGGTAAATGAACGACTGTGGTAACATTTTGTATTTTTCTGCCTTTGAAGAATTACGAGCATTAAAATGAGATAATGAATTCTAACGCCTCTTAAAATATTTTTAAAGCATCCTTTTTTGAGTTGAGAAATTAGAACTGCCAAGGTCGAAAAGAAAAAATGTAGTCGAATTTTGAATATTTATTTTTCCTGCTAGCAAATACAGATGGATTGAACTAATTGAACTTTTAATCAGAGATTACTTATGATATTAAGAAAAGTCTATAAAAAATTTTTTAATGCGTATACAAATATTTAGAAATCTACTTTACTAGCTTATTATTTTCATGAACATTTGTATCTAAATAAACTTTTACGAAAGAAATGCCTTTTTAGTTCTTCAAAATATGAGTTACCTCTGCTTAACATTTCATTCATATTTACCTAAGATAACGATGAATTGAAATTTTTGTAATTATCATACTGCGTTTGTTACAACTTTCACATTCTCATAATTTTAGATGATAAATAGAAGAATATTAAAAATTATCAGCCACAAGTAAAATTTCATACCACCAATGGTCTTGGAATTAAATGGAATTGTCAAATCAGGCAGAATCGCAAGATAACTAGATCTCGCCTAATGAGATCTTAAAATTATAATTACTCGGAGTAATGTGCGCGTAATTTGTCTTACCAAACCTTTTCACTGCCAAGATCGAAAAAATTAAGCCTTGTACAATCCTGAACTATTTGTGCGATTTGTCTGTTCAAATTAATAAATTAATTATGAAAATTACGGTACACGTAACGACAATTTTCGTTTTGATACATGTTTCTTGATGGAATCTTGCTACAAGACTTCCTTATCTTACGCATGCCGTGGTCTAGTAGTTATGAGATGCCGGATTACTGTGCATAAGGTCCCGGGTTCAAGACCTGTACAGACAATTTTTTTTTAGTTTTCGTAAACAAAAGTTAATCAATTTTTTTAATATTAAATTAAATAAGGGACCAAATAAAAATATTAGCAATTCAGAAGATATAAATGCTACGGTAATGCTATTAATAATCTAGAAGGATATTAACATCAAGCGAAATCATAAAGTGAATAGATCTAGGCAAATAAGATCTTACAGTCATAATTATTTGGTTTAATATTTACTAGGCTCTTTCATTCCCAAGATCAGGAAAATAAAATCTTGTACTCCATGAATATGAATAATTCGTGATATTTGTCTATTCGAGAAGAGTTTGTTACAACCTTTGTTTATCGTACGCATGCAATTTTGTTTTTCAATTTTCGTATACAAAAGATAATCCTTTTCTTGTGAATACTAAGTAATAGACGACATAACATGTTTAATATTTCTGAAAATATAAATACAATTGCAGTATTAAAATGCCCTTGTTAATCATTATTCTACGGAGTAATATGCATGAAATTTTGCCCTACCAAGCCCTTTCATTGTTAAACATGAACTATGTGTACTTCTTGTCTCTTCAAAATGATAAATTAATTGTATAAACTAAAGTAATCACTTATTTTTCATTTTGGTACATTTTTCTTGACGGGAGCTTGATGCAGTACTTTCTTATCTTACGCTTGCCGTGGACTAGTGTTTATCAGATACCGGTTTACTATGTACGAGTTTCCGGGTTCAAGACCTGTATATACAATTTCTTTTTTAATTTTCATATACGAAAAATAATTATTTTTTATGAATATTAAATAATGGATCAATTAAATTTTTAGCGATTCAGTAGATATAAATTGAATGGGTATTAATAATTTCGGATGATTTTCAGAATAAGTGGAATCGCAAGGTGACTATAGATCTAGCCTGATAAGATCTTACACTCAATCTTTTTTTCTAGAAGCCCTTTAACCTACATTGGCATCATTTAACACTTTTGTTATATAACAAATTTTATACAAGCTCTAAATATATTTTCCATGTCTGTGTCTACAAGTTAAAAAATCGCTAAAAAAATAATCTATAGTTATTTTATTTTGTTAATAAGCTTTATGTTTCAAAAATATATGTCTAAACATCATATGAGTCATTGATGCGAAAGCATGAAAAATGATTGGTCGTTTTTGAAAGCATTGATTTTGTTTATAAATATTATATATATATAATTCCTAGCCTACTCTGCAATAAGAAATATTATAGTGATACAGTCAAAACATTTTACTGAATTTAGAGGGTGTTATTTACACGATTTTTCTACAATTTAAAAATTATTATTGCAATTTGATATAAGAAGCCCTTTTTTCCCGTCCCCTTGTAGACTGAATCTAAATTGAAATTACTTGACAATTTAAATATACAGATTCCTGATGTGAATTCGGAAGACAAAAAATCAAGATGCCTCCAGAGAGATTTGAACTCTCGACCCCTGGTTTACAAGACCAGTGCTCTAACCCCTGAGCTATGGAGGCTCGGGTTTCACGATCGGAATAAACTTATGGCCGGCCCGACCTGCACATTAGACCCTCACGTGCAGGAATTCAAATAAGGCCCTAAGCAAGCCGCGAAATGAGGCGTTAGATAGGCCCTTATATGGCTAAGGTTGATCACACCCTACTTTACCGAATCCCTACCTAGTAGAATATTATATATATATATATATATATATGGCCACTATGTAGCCCTTACGTGATTCCAACTTCAAGTTGGCCTTACGTAGACCTTAAAGAACCTTAATATCGACAGCTGCATTGATTTAGTTTTTTAGATTATGATTGTTTCAATTAAAATTATTTCCAGTAAAATATTTTATCTTAGAAGCATTACATATTAATTCTGATGTGACACAGTAAACGTCATACCTGCAAACCGTATTTATTTATTTATTTATTTATTTATTTGTTAATTTATTTGGATCAACGGGCTTAATAGCTCTTTATAATTGTATATGTATATTTGTATGTGTATATTTTTGTCTGTGTCATAAGTATCATTTGTTTAGCATTAAAAATGTATGATAAATGTCTGTTAACATGACAAAATTTGTTACTGTGAATCAATAAAACAAGCTCTTTTTCGTAATTGTGATCCGAGCATTACTGTATCGTAAATTGATTAAGTAAATGAAATATACAAAGGAAAGTGAATAAAAAACAGTTAGCACATCGGTATATGTACCTTGTGTACATGAACTTATGTAACCAGTAAGTTACGCGACATACCAGGGTGTGCTTGGACGCCCCATCAAGTACTGATGATTATTGTAGGAGTACTGATGATTATTGTAAGAGTACTGACGAATATTGCAGGAGTACTGATTAAGTCTACATTTTGGCCCTGATACTCTTTTCGAACCGATGACCAATTCGCAATGATAAATTAGGGAATAGGCCATCAGTATGGACACCCACGAGTTTTAGGCTTCCAGCAATATGTAGTAACACTTTTTATGCTAGATTACGTGTTCGTTGTATTTCTATCAAAAATACTCGATGGTTTGTTATTTTTAATTCATTGATCAAAAAGTTCTAATATAAATAATTGCTAAGATAATATTTTCTTTGTTTAAAATTATTTTCTAAATGTGAGCACATGTCCAGTGTACAAGCTAACTGGGTACTAATTATTTGAATTTTAATATGAATTCAACTATAATATTCTTAATAAAAGTATTATTTCACAACTTTTAAATAAATATTAACTACTATTATTAAGAATTTAGACACAATAGCTCGTCTAAAAACTATTGTTGTCCATATCAGATGACGCTTATTTAAAAACTGAAAATCTTAATTTTTTGAGTATCTTTAATAATTAATTCAAAAGATTAAATTTAACTAAAACTAATTTTTTACACATGACAAATTTATTTATAAAATCTAAATTTCATCGATACAATAAAAAGTTACGGCCACAATAGCTATGGCGGCTATAGTAGGCTACTCTCCTCTAGTTGTAAAAACCACAGTGATTACTTTCCCTTTCTATATATGTTTCTTGACGAGAGCTGGATACAACACTTTCTTATCTTACGCTTGTCGTGGCCTAGTGGCTATGAGATCACGGATTATTATGTACGAGGTCCCAGGTTCAAGACCTATACAGACAATTTTTTTTTAATATTTGCTATCTTACATCGACTATTGCTTATTAAATATTCATTATGCAAAATTTAATACAATTTTCTTAATCCTTAATTTTGAGTATTATATTAATTATGGCGACCAGGTTGTCAAATTTGAATGAATTTAAAACATTGTATTCTGGTTGAAAACTTTTTGTTTTACTTTTGATAATGTAAGTCAACAAATTTCGTAAATACACATAATGGTTATTAAGCTCGCACATTTAAGTAAATAAATAAAATAAACATCGACCATAGTATAAAACAAAATATTAATATTCTATTTCATATCAGTTACTCTCACACACTACATTATTAATTCTTGCTATGGTCTTATGAACCTTCTGATATTAGTCTAATCCAGCGATACCCATAATAATACCAGCCACCTCCACAAAGCCCAACAGCACGTCTCCAATACTTATTGAAACGTCCTGTCCATCTACAAATAATATACCACCTTATATACTCCAAACACCCACTAATAAATTTCTTCCACCAATCTTCCTCCACCCCTCTCATCTCGAAACCTCCAACTACCCCCCCAAAAAAGAAACCATACCCAACGGTAACCATCGCAAAAAGCTCCTCCCTCCTTCTCAACACGCAAAAGCTCTCCTCTCGCAATCTCCACTCGCAAAAACAACAACAACAACACCGTCCAAGCTCCCTCGCCTTTTTGTTATCGTTACCCTTCCCCCTCGTGTGTTTCTTTCTCTCTCTTCCTCTCTTCACCCCTTTCGTCCGCTTGCCTCCCCACGGAAAAGAGGAAGAAGCGATATTCTCGAGGGAGGCTCGAGACTCCGGACGATCTAATTGATTTTTCGCTCGCTTTTAACCCGATTTAGCGCGAACGAGCCCCCGCAAGCACGGGTTTCCCCGCGCGCGCGTGTGTCCGCCGTAGCCGCCACCGCCGCCGACGACGACGGCGCGCGCGTTTATACCCACCACGGAGTCTCTCTCTCTCTCTCTCTCTCTCTCTGACGGTGCTCCCGCAGTCAACCTGCACGCCGAGGCGCGCGCGCGCGCGTCCACAGTCGGTCCCGCAAGCTCACGGACGCCGCGCAAGCTCTCCGCTTGTACGGCTGCAACGCTGGCGGCTGCTGAGCGCAAGTCCTGCAGGAGCGCGCGATCTGTTGTCGGTTGCCGCGCTGAGCGTGCTCGCGGGCTGCTGGGGATAGAGGGATAAAAGTGATTTGTTGTTCGTTGGGATTTTTTATTTATTGGAAATTTGGGTGTCTAGGGGTCCTTGGATCACGTGAATTCTTGGCAATTTTTTGGAGTGTTTTTTTGGTGTTTTTGAATACTTGAAAAGTCTTTGAATTTGAGGTGCTGCTTCTTAAATAATGCGGTTTTTTTAAGCTTTTTTATTAACATCGAAACATGTGGAGCTTTGCGTATTTAAGCGTTGAAAAATTGCTTGTTTTACTTTGTCATCAAATTTTATCAATTTCATTATGTGTTTACAAATATTGCTTGCGATCCTTTATCTAATTTAATATTTTTTAGTGACACAGTGATATTGTTGAAATAATGCTTTTGTGTACGTAATATTTTAATTATTTTAAATTTTATTCATACTTATTGTTTTTAAAATTATTAAAAACTCTTAAAATATTTTATGGTCTTAGGAAAGACACCCTGATTTACGTTTATAATTAATTATTGTTTGTGCCTAATTTTAATTTTGTTTAAAGATCATTTTGACATAATTAATCTTTGATTGAAATTAAAATTTGAAATAAACTATAACAATTTATTAATAATAAATCACTTTATCCGTGTTTCCCCTACGCCTAAAATTTGCTTTAGAAGAAAACTCGAGATAAGGATTCTTGATCAAAGTGGGATCATATCAGTGGATGCAGATTTAAAAAAGTTAATAAACTTCTTAAAGGGAGTTAGGTTAACAAAGTTAACTAAATAACTAAAGTTATCGAAGGTTTTTTATTTTATTTTTGGTTTTGGTTTATGTGTTGTTGGGAAGGAAGAAAATGGGAGTTAGATGTTTTGTGAACGACGCGGGTCGCAGAGACTGCAATCGAAGGCTCGTGTGGATCTGGATGTACGGAGAATTGCACCCGAAGAAGCGCGCCTAATTGCACTTGGATAGAGGAGATATAAGGAAGAGGAGGAGGCGGAGGAGGAAGGAGGAGAAAGAGGATCAGTTACTCGTTGGTAAGTAGTTACGGCGGGTAATGGTGGGACGTGATTCGTGAATTTGCTCCGTTAATTTTTGCGAATGATAAGTTCAAGATTACGACAATTTATACATAGGATTTACAGTACAGATATATCTGTTGAAAATTAATTACTTTATAAATTACAGCATTCATTCTTTGCTACGATAATATTTTTCTTTTTGTCTCTTTTTAAGCAGTTTTTAAAATTGTCGGTAAAAAATTGCAAGTCAACATATTTGGAATAATTTTGTTTTAATGCAGTGCAGTTCATGCAGTATAAGCCGAAACGTATTTCACGTAAGATTTTGACATTCAACAGAAAATATGCATGAATATTTTTGCTATGCTTATAACTTTAAAAGCTGCATAGAATAGAAAGCAGGTTCGGTTAAAGTAAGTGAATATTTTAAAAGAATAGTAAATCTCACAAAGACTAAGTTTAGGCAACTTTAACTATCGGGATACAATAAAAAGTTAATATCAAGTCCAACAAGTTTATACGATTAACTTTAGTATTCATTGTATCCATTAATTTTTTAACTACGGTGTTCATATAATTAATACGTATCAACTAATTACTCATTCATATTCATTTGAACATTACTTAAATTTTGAATTCAAGAAAATAAATCGTTATTAAAATACAGATGATTTAAAGAGCTTTTTGTTTTAGTGAAGAAATTAAAATTTTTATTTATAACGCGCGCAATTTCGTGTAGTACTTGTGCTCTCTTTAAATTCTTCCTGTTAAAATGAGAACAGCTTGTAATTCGGAGTGCAATTTTCATTCCAAGCTGAGAACTTTCCTTTTCGTTGAAGTAATTTTCATTAGGAGGATGAAAATGTGCTGTTTTTCTTGGCAAAAAAAGATTCTGTCTGCCATGGTCGCGGAAATATGCAGACAATTACGCTGTCGGACAAAAAGCAAAATTTTTCAAATGACTTCTCGTTCAGTTTTTAATGGTATAAGATAATTAAAGTTGTTTCATGTTGGATTATATGTAAGTAGGAAACATGTATTAAAGGAGCAAAATTTAAAAATACATATTCTGTCATTTTTAACATGACCTATACTTTAAAAGCTTTTTACGGCCTTGAATGAAAATTTGTATAGATCTGCTTCAATGAAAATGATCGGTAACTGTCATTTGTTGAAAACAATGTATGAAAAACAGTTATGCAACTAAGTCATCTAACACATATTTGGTCAATGCACGATGTTAAACTTGTTATCTGTGAACGGTAGTCACAATAACAATTCATTTAGCGATACTCGTTAGCGCCAAATAACATAGCAGCATTGACACGTGTATTTTAGTTCAATTTGTTTATTCGAGCGATTTAGAAACTTCAAAGCTTTCGATTCCTTTGTAGAAAACAAACGTACATTTAAACACTGTTTACAATTAAACTTTAATTGATTCTATTAGTTTGACAATAAACTATTATTTCCCGTCCTAGAATAACGTTTCATTAATATATTTCCATAGAAATTCGCATACAATGAATGTTAAATAGCCATTTATTTAAGGGGGCACACCATCTTTGAACCCAAAAACAAAACTTTTTATTAGTCCATAAAAATTATTCCTTTCAAAAGCAATCATTCTGAAAATTTGTTTACTACTTGGTAATACCTTTAATTTCACCGTAAAGAAAACTCAAAATCTTGATCCAGCACGTCAAATAAAATCACCATAGTAATTAAGCTCCTAATCCACTGCCGATGGAATTTCAAGTGATGCCGTCGATCAAAATTCTCCAGGTTTGGGGATATTATTTTTCAATACATTAGTTATGGTATGAATACAGGAAATTAATTTTTACTACGTCGAAAAATGTTTACGTACATATTATTTATTGACTTTTTAATTATTTATTTAATATTATTAATTAATGTTACCATATATATATATATATATATATATATATATATATATATATATATATATATGTGTGTGTGTGTGTGTGTGTGTGTGTGTGTGTGTATAAAAAATGTTCTACGTAGTAAAACTTAATTTCCTGTATTCATACCATAACTAATGTATTGAAAAGTAATATCGCCAAACCTGGAGAAATTTGGTTGACGGGAATACTTAGAATCCCGTGGCCAGTGGATTAGGAGCTTAATAACTATGGTGCTTTTATATAACGTGCTGGATCAAAATTTTGACCTTTTTTTATGGTGAAAGAAAGGTATTACCAAGTATTTATACTACAAAAAATTCAGAATGTTTGCTTTTGAAAGGAAGAATTTTAATAGACTCAAAAATACGTTTTCTTTTTCTGTTCAAAAGTGGTGTGCTCCCTTACTGTTTAAAAATACAAATTCTCTATATATACACATAAAATTACAAAAATGCGTCAACTTTAAGTATTAAAAAATATATGCAAAATATTGAGAATACTTTTTGTCGAATTCCAGTTCTATATTTTATCAGATATTCTAAATGAGAATAATCAAGATGAAAATTGATCTATTTATTTACTTATCCAATATTTCTATTGTTTATTTATCCAACGTCAATATTTGCAAACTACAGCCGCGTAGCCTGCATTAAAATGCAGCGGAAAACAAACTCCAATTTCATTGTTGAAAATGTAAATAATTGAACAGCCGGCTGTACGTTACACTCCTGCCCGCCAAAATCTACTCCAGAATTTCGTAACACGTGCGCGCCGCACCGCTTGTATAAAACCAGTGTTATACACCCTCGCGCTATTTGACGCTGTGCAATCTAATTTGCTCTCTCCCTGTGCGGCATGAAATTTACGCCTTTTTCTCCATTTTACCTCTCGCTATCTCTCTCTCTCTCTCTCTCTCTCTCTCTATCCCTCTCGGCAAGCTTAATGTGCACGCTGCACTTCCTGTTCTGTACACATTTGGAAACCCGAAGTATCTAATGAGCGCCAGTCGGAGAACGGGGAGGAATACGCATTGAATGTAAGATTTCTGCCTCGAGGGGGCTGCTAACATCCGCGAATCTTCAGCGGAAAATCGATTGCTGTAGGGTGGAATTATTATTCGAGTTTGGGTGTAGTAGGTCATGCAAATGCAACTATTGAGTAATATTTTAACGATCTAAAGTTAATTTTAATGATTTGCCTAATAATGATATACCAGCTATTTTTGCTTCTACTTTCTATGCTTACTTTTTCATTAAAATCTGATAAATTATACTACCTAGATAACTCAAAAATTAGTTTTATCATTTATAGATAACATCAATGTATATAAACAATATCAAAACTAAAAAAAGAAAATTATTCTTAACAAATAATATTTATTCTATATCAGTAAAATTAACCCTGATATAAGTTAATTTCATTCATAGTCAGTAATCAGCCATTGCTAGCTATAAATAACCATTTATGGCCGACTACTGGCTATTAATGAGATTGATTTCTACTAGAGAAAATAAATAAATCATTATTCAAAAATAATAAACGTTTACCAGTTTTAAAAACCAGTTTCAAAGTAATGATTTTCTAGGAAGAAATAAATATTTATTTCAATTTTCCAAATTTTCATTCTGTAAATAATACTGTCAATAATAATCCCGATAATTGTAAACCTACAAGCATAAAACAAACGTTCATTTTATCTCGAACAAACATTGGTATTATGAGCTTGTATTCAATCAAAGTAGATACATTACCACAAAGCAATCAAAAGAACCACTCACTCATTATTCTCGTGGTAGTTGAAAATATCAGTCGCTTAAGTGATACCAAGATGAATTATACATTTAAATTTATATACAGCTGTTGTAGCTTTATAAAACTGGTGGTACTGAATTAAAAAGTACTAATGTTTTATATATTTCATAACAACGTAATTTCAAATCACAGAAAATCCTCAAAATTTCTGTGACCTTTTATTCAATCAAATGGATGATTACCACAAGGCAATTAAAAAAGAAAATTAAAATATGCCACTCACCCATTAATCAGGGTTGATCAAAATATTAGACGCTCAAGTGATAACAAGTAGCAATTTAAATTATACAGATATACGAATGAAAAACAGGTGGTTTTGAATTTAAAAAATCACTGTCAATTGCACTTGCATCGCTTTTTGAATTGCAATGCACTTGTACTATATGAGTGAATGTGGATTTAATAATAAGCATCGTTAGAAATTACTTTGAACTTCAAAAAAATAACAAGTTTGAAAAGTAATTTATTTTTTATAAAAATGTTTTGCATATTTTCGAAAGCTTACATTAACACAGCTAACTTAAAAAGCAATAAATAGCTAAAAATATCGTTAGAGCCACGGTGGCTCAAAATCAGTCGGTTAGAAGTTTGGACTATCGACACTTTTAAAATATATCGATAACACTTACGAAGATTAGCACATTTCAAATTCCTACGAAGACTAACACTTTTCAGCGCTTACCACGAAGACTTACACACGTTATAATTTTCCACGAAGACTAGCACTTTTCATGAGTCTGGTCGATTTTCTTCTATCAAGTTCCGATCGGGCACAAGATTCTTTTGGTGCTCAAGAAATGATCGAATTACCTAAGAAAACCGGGCTGCCGGAATAAATAAAAGTAGCCCGAAAAAGTCAGTCGGTAGAAAATCACAAAATTTGATAGTCTTCGTGGAAAACTCATAAAAAGTGCTAGTCTTCATTGGAAACTCGTGAAAAGTTCTATAATCATCATGTTAAAAATGCGAATGTGTTACTCTTCGCGAGAAACGCAAAAGATGTGATAGTCTTCGTAAGGGCCATCGATATTGTGTGAACAAAGTTTCTCAAATTATATAACCGCAAATATCACGAGTTTATCAAATAAATTAGTTGTGAAACAATAAGCCTGTATTTCAGTATATAAAAAAGCATCAGTGGAAATCCCAAACCATTATATGAAAAATTAATCATGTTATTGTAGTCAAGTAATGTATTTTTTAATATTTTATTTTTTTCCGAAAAGCAATAAATTTTCTGACTTTGTAAATTATGTTGTTATAATAGATTTGTGAATATATAGCTTTAGGTTCATCTAATGTTTAATAAAAAAAACGTTATTAAATTTATATCGTCGTTTAATTCTTTCAGTTATCAAAAATTAAAAAAAAAAGAAACATAATTTAACTGAAAAACAAATTAATGGTGATACTTATCCCACCGATTCTGATCTTAAATGAAGAATTTTATATACTTAAATATATAGTTTGATAAAGAAATAAACTATTTAATAAATTTCATAAATGGAAATAAATTATATTCCTATAAAAATATTAAGAAATTTTAAAACAAAATTGATCCAACCAAATTCATTTGGTATTCAAACAATTTCTAACTCTTGATAACCACTATACTGTACTTGCAACAAGCACGTAAACTCATGATCTGATCGAATCAACATAATCACATATATCGTCATTCCATCATACCTAAGCAAAGATTATTATTATGTACAGATACACGTTTACACATATCCAGATACACACAGATAAACACGCACACACATTCTTACCCACGCACACATATTCATGCGCACTCTCACATACACATACGCACACACACACATATACACACATAGCGGGCATTTTCGGGAATACCACATTGGACCTCACCACGTTAAACAATAAAGCCCCCCTATAAAAACACAGCGACAAATTCTCTTTCGAAACAACCCACTCTCTCCAACGAAGTAAACATGCACACGCTACACACGTAGATTCCCGATGAGCCTCAAAATGCCATCCCCCAAAAATCCCACCCATACCCCACATTCCTCTCCTTCGAGCATCATCGCTCCCCGCACACGCATCGAATCGAAGATCGAACGCTCATACCTTACCGGAGCCCGGGGGCGATCCGGAATCTCCCCCACCCGCCGCGCGCCTCGCCTCATCCCACATCCGTCTAATTAACGGAAACTCTCATCTCTCCCGCGACGCGCATCTCGCCTGTAACTTAATACACTCGCGTCGCGTCATCCTCCCGCGCGTACACTTCACACACACACACGTACGCGTACACGCGTGCATCTACTTTGCCCGCGTAGCGTGTATATACCCCCGTCGTCGCTCGCACTGCAGACAATAATTGGCATCGGCGGGCTCCGCGAGGCTGCAGTCCTCGCTCGGATCTTGCGAAAAGCAGGCACGCGCCGCCGCACGTGCACCGAATCCTCGCGAGACGCGGAGGTGAGTCGCTTCTTTATATACATATTTTCCCGGGGAGATCTTTCTTTGCCGAGTTTTTTTGCGAGGTGTGTGTGTGTGTACATGCACGGAGAGATGCCGGGGGGAGGTTTGGAGTTCTTGTACAGTCTCTCTCGCCGCCAAACCCCGGGCTTCTTTATCGCGCTTCGAGGGTGTTTCGCTGATTCTCGAGCAAAGGAGAGCTTGTGCAGAGGGATGGGGGGGGAGGGTGTTATTTCTATATTCGTGGGTGGTGTAGTGGCTTGTTGGTTGGGGTTTTTTTTGGGGAGGAGAATTCTTGAGGGAGAATGGAGATGCCAGCCGGATGGTGCTTCTCGGAGGGATGGGAGGGTAATTTGGTTTTTGGATTTTCGTGGTTTGGGTGGAATATCGTTTGTACTTTGTTGTGGTGTTAGATGCGTTTTGATAGTTGTGAAGCAATTTTTTTATGACTAGTGTGGTACTTGAATTTGAATTTTTACATATTATTATTTTTATTTTATTTTTTTATATAAAGAATTTTAAATTATACAAATTCTAAATTGGTCACGCTAGTGGTAAACTGGTAATGAAATTTGTTTATTTTTTTAATTACTTTTTTTATAACTGACGGTACTTCGTTTTGAATTTTTACATATAATCGAGATTTGTATGCTTAACTAGAAGCAGAGAATTTACATTGTTAGAATTTAAAGAGCTGGAATATAGGTGGAAACAGTGAATATTCACAACAGTAGTGTAGTGTCTTGTTTGCGTAATAATTTTTTTTTAATTTTTAAAAATGAACATAAATGTTCAATGTCTCCCTCGAGTTTTTTGTATGAAGCAACTCAAAAATATTTTCAGTTAAAAGAAAATGCCTAAAGAGTGTTAAAAATGTAGTTATAAGCTGATTATCTCGTCAAGATAGTTCACAATTCTTTGAATTACGAATATCATTGTTTAGAAAACTTGTAACGCTTATTATGTTTATGACCAGACTGAGTGAAAAGAATTTTAAAAATACCAATCTTAGATCTAATAACAACCATAATAATATATACCTAAGAATGCCACTATGAACTTAAAATTGGTATTATTCGTTTAATATTTAAACTCAAATGAAATATTTTGAATATTAAAATAAAATTGTTAATTAATCTGAGGCTATACACACAATAACCGTTCTCTGAAAGATGCAGATCAATGTGTTCAAAATTGGCTCTAAAAAAGCATGGTGTGATATTATTCAGAGAATTGTGAGCCGTCTTTATCACATAATCACTCTAATTACATTTTTACATATTCATAAAGAACTATAATATTTCGTCTTAAAATAAATTTATCTGTAAGCTTGGAAGGGTATATTCTAGTGAGGCTTTCAACTCTTATGTTCATTATACAATCTTGACCTCTTAACTTCAAATAAAAAATTTACAAGAGTTTTTAGAATTTAAAAAACTGGAACAGAAGTGTAGTCGGCTTGTTTGTTGAGGTTTTTTTTAGAATTCTTGAGGGAGAACAGAGATGCGTACCGTGTTGCTTCTCGTGGGGTTGGGAGGGTAATTTGAGCTTTTTTTGTTTTCCGTGGAATGTAATTTCTTTTTTGCTGTGGTATAAAATTACACTGATAAAATAAGAATTATCTACTCTTGTACTGAAAAGTTTCTAAAAGTACTAGATGTTTGAACAAAATTGACACAAGAAAATTTGTTCAGTGACGGTAACTAAAATCATTTGTATAACGAAAAATCATTCATTGGAATTAAATAGGAAATAAATTGTGTTATATCCGAATATTTTTATAAATAATCAGCTTATTCTCATTATAGTTTTGACTGCATTTTTTGTAGCTAGAGGAACATTGTTGTAAATTTTTACTCACAATCGATTTTTGTATACTTAATTTCAAACATAGACATTAAAACACTATACAATTTAAAAAACTGTAATAGAGGTGGAAGTAGTGACTTTTTCTGCGTCAGCAGTGCAGAAAAACTGCTCGTAAAACGAATTAAGCATTGGGGTAACGTTCTTGTACTTCTCGAAAAAGCGAGCTCTGCACGTCGTTTGCTCGCGTAGAGAATTAAAAAAATTTGAAATAATAGTGCAATGCCAAAGAGGTCAAATTATGATTTTTAAAGAATTTTATAAACGAGAATTCTCAGCATGATATTGTATTTTATAATAACATACAAATAAAATTAGTTTTTACGTCGTGCTTATTTATGATCTAGAACTGCGTGCATTTCTTTTTTAATTTGTTTTGTCTTGCCAACAACAAATATTTCATAAGTTATACTTGATATGTTTTTGATGTACATTGAAAAACATTTTATTCCCGACTCAACCGTAATGGTCACTTTATTAACCTCAAAAGCGGGGCTTTTTAAAATTTGTTTTCTCTATATTAATATACATTTTTAATAAATTCTAGTTCTTACCAAATAGAACTAAAAATTGTCAAAATGTTTTCATTTATTAAAAATACTTAATATTGTGTACATAATATTTAATATCTAGCTTTTACATCGAATAATTATAATTAGATTTGTACTAAGTATTTATACTTAAATATTGACAAATTAAACTAATATAATTTAAACTTTTAATGCACTTAACAAGTTCATAATATTTTAATAAAGGCTTTGTAAGTCAATAAAGTGGCCACAGTTAAGTCGGAAATAAAGTTCTATATGTAACACGGGAATAAAGTCGATTATTCCCTCGGGTGATTACTGCCGAAAAACCGCCGAAAACCCGCCCGCGAGAATAATTTGCGACTTTATTCCCTGGCATAATGTACTATTATTTTAGTTTTCACCAAATTATGAAGATATGAATAAAGCGTAACACAATTTACTCAAATAAAGTATATCATACATATAAAAAATTGTTAATATTTATATATAAAATCTTGCATCAACTTAGATTACGTCAAACAATTTTTGCAGTATATAATATAATGGATAATAACTTGATACAGGATTTAACTCAGGCTGGCCCCCGTAATATAATATTTAAAAATTAAACTGAGCAGTATAAGTGTGATCAAACAAGCTTAGTAATATATATAGAAAATATAGAAACATATTTCAGCCTCATTTATACTGAATTTTCCTTATTGAACTTTATCTAAACTTTGTGCAATAAGATAATTTAAAAACTCTAACTATAGCAGGCAAGTTCAGTGCAGGTTTAGCACGAATTTGTCGAAAGTAAAGTTTTGAAGTGGAAAATCGAGCTACGCGAAAGTTTGGCAAAAGGTTGACAATTCTTTAGTTCTCGTGAATATACAGGAGCTTTTGAACTTCAAACAAATGTAAAATAGAACGCATTTGAAATTAAATATTATTTCATTTAACTTGCCTTTATCGATGATTATTATATTATTATTATCGATGATTATTATTATATTATTATATTATTTCATTTAACTTGCCTTTTACGATATCTAAAAGTACTTTCTAAAGTTAAATTAGTCGAATTTTACTATGCATTCGGTGACTATTCAGTCATTCGCAATTGTAAGTCTGCAGAGTGGCCAGCTTACGTGAGTGCGAGTTAGTGAATATTTACTGATTGCAGTTAGGTTTGACTACTTTGACTTAAGAGAATAAAATAAACCTTTATTACTATATTGTTTAAACTATATTGTTTAAATAGGCATTGAATCTACTACAATAAATTTTGCTATGTTTTTATAGTTTGCGAAATTAACATAAAATAAATTTTAAATTGTAACTTTTAATCGTTATTTTTTTTTTTAAAGTGAAGAACTTTGCAAGAAATTTTTGTATTCTCAGTTTTGTATGTGAAACTCCTGCCAAAGTTGTGCTGCAGTTTAGTCGAATTTCGGTAAAGTATTTTTACGAAATACCGGTTGAAAGTTTAGATGACTTCGATGAAGGAAATTTGAAACAAACGATGGGCTACTTTTAATTTTCTTCTAGGTCAATTGCAACACTACGTACTTCAAACAAAACTTTAATATACTCGTTTTAAAATATTTAATTACTACAAAGTTATAACATTCATTTAAAAAAAATTATTTCTAAAATTTTTTTAAGAAATGTAGTTCTCTGGATAAATGTGCTTTATAGTTTATGTCGCAAGCCCTTAACGCATTTCTCTCCAACCTTATTTTGAACCCTTTTTACAAGAGCTACACTTATTTGTTCAGTACTTTACTAGCGCTGATGCAATTTTCTGATACAATGTCACGGAGAACTTTATCACACTTTTCAAATCACACAATAATAATAATTCAAATTTCTTACTCTTTATAGAATAGCATTTTAAGCTCTTAGATATTTCCCGGAAAAATTGTAAAACATCGTCAAAAATATTTGTCGGTTGAAAAACGTTTTTTAAGAATACAATTTTTGCATAAATAAGAAAAGCAATATTTTAGCAAAAATATGGTGCAAAAATTTACTACGAAAGAAAGATCTATACTACACTTCTCTCAAAGATGTTTTTAAGTTTGTAGGTGTAAATTTTGCCATAACAATGAGACTACGTTTCTTCTAGGGCAGTCGTTAGTAATGCTAAGAACACATTTCGCATATAAAAGAAAATTCGTATTCCGCATAGAAATATTTAACTGCACCGAGAGAAAAGTTATTGCTAGAATTTGCATAATGTCTTACTTCGGTGCTATACGTATTGTACACTATAAATTTGAGAAATCTCAGCGAACGTTTCTATTAATACTTTGTATGATTATCTCTGAAATGTACTATCAAAGAAGAAAAGCACTTATGCGAATTGTTATTTATAATTTTATTTATTGATTTAGAAACACGTCAGCAATCCCATTCTTTTAATAAACCTTTTATAACGAAATTAAATAGATTAAAGGATAAACCCTAACCCTTTTTTAACTTTTCTTTATAAAGTATCTATTACACCCATGCAATAAAAAATAGTACAAAATGATCTCTTTGACGATGCGGTGTGGAGTAACGAGGTATAACTAATGAGCGTGGGACATTTTTCCAATAACTTTTTTTTCAGGATGCAGTCGGGAATAGCAGTTTTTTTCTGTATTCAATAGCAGAGTGAACAGCAGCAATTTAATATAAAACTTTTTTCTCTCATGCGTATATGCATGAAAAGAAGCGCGCAGTCTTTGACGAAATTTTTCAACGGTCTTTTGAATTGTGTTTGCTCGGTATAAACAAGCGCGAGGGCCGTGGCGTTCTCCGGTCATAAGGAATATTAAAATTTTTTTCTCCATCGAACAGCAATAAACGAACTTCATCGGAAAAAGTAAGTTAATTATAATTTTCTATATTTTTCTGGTAAAAGTCCATAATTGAAAGCTTCTGGAGTCAATGAAAAAAAAACCAAAGCATTGCTAATGATTTCAGCGGTTAAATCTTCATATGTTTCTTTATAATAACAGTAATACATATGTTATATCAACATTTATATTTCTTTTGCAATATTTTTTTCAATTAGTTTAATTTTCTTAAATTGAATATAGTTATTTAAAATTAAATTAAGATTAATAGTTAGAAAACTTATTTCTTGCTAAATTTAACCCTAAATCATAAACATAAAAAAACTTGTATGAACGGGGGTCACTGTGACGACTGTATCACCACGTTACTTCAAATAGCTGTAGCTTTTATAAATTCAACAAATTTGGGCAAATCAAAATAGGATAAACTTGACAAAGCCTCTTTTTATTCACAACTGTATATATACTTGGAAAAGTGTTAAAATTGATACGGAAATTCCCTGGTAGAAAATTATCTAGGTTTATTGAGGCCCTCAATTATATCCCAATGACAAACTAGACAGATCTACATAGTTCTCGATTATTTTTTACCAGGGTTGAAAGACGTAATCATTTTTTGTCCTACCTGTACCGAAAGTATGGTTTTTCGTGCATATAAAGCGGGCAAAAAACCAAACCCTCAGGCGGAATGTGCGGTACTTTTCCGCCCGCTTCATATATTCACGAAAAATCATCCTTTCTGTCAAGGTAGGACAAAAAGTATCGTGTTCACCAGGGGGCGGAAGGCGAGTAACGCTCTTGCAGCCCTTGCCTCGGCAGCCCTCACAGTAATCGCCTACTTTCCGCCCTTGATACACAATATACTATTTTTATTACATCTTTAAAAAATATTCGTGTGAGTTTATATAGACCACTGTTCGTGTTCCAAAGTTAATAGACCGAAAATATTTATTTGAAGCTAGTAAAATAATCTTGTCTTGTATCGCTGTGAGTAAGAAAAATAATGATTAAGTCAATAAAGTAATAGTATAAAAAATAATGTTATAATCACTAATAAATCTGAGAGGATACTTACAGTGATTTTTAATAATAAATAGAAATAATAATTTAAATATAAAAAAGTCAGGTTTCATAGATTTGTCAGAAACTTATAAAAAATGATTTTTATCGAATTTCCATAAGAGCCTATGTATTAAGTAAAACAAGATCGCGCCACTCGGCTGCAAGGGGGCGCTGTTTTTGAAACTTAGGCAACATATAGTATAGCACGTGCTCACAGCGAATATTCTCTTAGAAAATGTATATACCACTCTGAGTGAGAATAGAGACAGAATCAGATTGCGACTGATATATATATATATATATATATATATATATATATATATATATATATATATATATATATATATATATATATATATATATATATATATATATATATATATATATATATATATATAATATGTACACTGTTAAAATTAACTAAATAGGTATAATTATATTTTTAAGGATTTGTACACAATATTGTATATATATAAACTACATTGTGTACAAATCCTTAAAAATATAACTATACTTACTCAGTTAATTTTAGCAGTGTACACATTATTAAAAATAATTCTTTGAATTCTTGTAACTAATTAATCCGAATAAATTGAAATTTCTTTCATAAAATTTTAAATTATGCATGTAACTTCTGACTCCATTATTAATGCTTTGAAAGGGAAGAAAAAACCTTACATTTCCCAGTAAAAATGTTAAAACATTTTTCGAGCGTTAATCTCATTTTCCACTCTAAAAATTACAAAACGTTCCATTCCTACAATTACAATATTATATCAAGCACGAATCCAAACCGACTCATATCAAAACAACAATGCAACCCGCCTCAAAAGCATCGTCCAAAAAAGAAGATCAACCAAAGCTTTGGAAGCTTCCCAGAAAAAATGATACCGCAAGTGCGCAGCTCGTTCGCAGACAACAGTGAATATCCATTTCATTAACGCATGCAAAGCCGCGGGCTGCACTTGCTGCCTCGTGCCGTTTTGCAGACTGCATGCAGGGGAGAGGGGGCTCAAAGGCGGCTTTTGAGCATTCAGGCGTTAGGCTTCTACTTATTGCTTGAAATATTCAAAAGAGCATAGAATTTGCTCTGAACTTCCTTCACCCTTGTTGGCAGCAGCACCGTACTGTTTGATTTACTTCAACCGCGCGGGGAGAGAGATATTTCACGCAGAGTGAGAGAGAGAGAGATGAGGATAAAGAGCGAAAGACGGATAGGAGAGATGACAAGAGCCTCTGCGCGCCTTCTTGCTCATCCTTCAGGCCATTGTGAATTTTTCATTCATTGTGACGCGAAGCCCGCGCGAGGCTTGCTTTAATGACAAGCCGCGCCGAGCTGCTTTGCATACACAGGAGGTTGCGTCGCAGTGGTTCTCGTAGTCCTTCGGCGATTTACGATCCTAATCGTTGATTGCAATTTTTATAATACCTTTGATGAGTGCACAGTGCCTCCGTTGTTATGTATTTTATTTCTTCTTTTACGGTTGCGCATGTACCTAGATGTACATGTGTATGTGCGTGTAGCCACCGGATACAGTATTACGGCGAATGAATCGCGTGATAATGACCCATTAAAATTGAGTAATCGCCACTGCACACCTAATAAACTTAATGCAGCCCGTGTTTACTATATGAGCTACTACCATTGCGAGTAAGTACTTGGAATTAAAAATAACTCGGATCCAGGCGCGCATATACGTGCATGCCGTACAACGAAAACAAATAATGTAAACGCAGAGGTGTAGTGCAGCGCGGCAGCTTCGGAATTTCGCCTAAACTCGAAATTAGTTTAGCTCGCCGCGTGGAAAACGAGAACGCGAACCGATATATAGATTTCAATTGTAAATGGGTGTGCGCGCGGTGTTAAAGTCGAGCAATCATCCGACAAGTTGAAATTATACACACGGATAGACGCACACGTATAAACGTGCGCTCACGCATGCAGACAGACAATTAACTTTATGCTTTCTTCAACTGCAAAGTGTAAAATAAAACAAATGTAGGAACAATAATAATAAAACTCAATTGCGAATAAGTAAAAAGAAACAGGTGTTACGGTTCTGAATAACAGTATTGTAAAAGAGATTTGACAATAAAATATAAAGCTTTGTTTTTATTCCCGAACATGTGTTTCTGCGGAATTCCAAATGTTTTAAGAGATAATTGCTATGTATATTTGCGATGAAACCGAATTGAATTGCGGTGCTTGATAGCGAGATTGTGAGTTGTTTAACAGTTGGTTAGGCTAGCTCTGTCAATGAAGACACACGTCATGCGGAAAAGATGCAAAATTTTATTGATGATATGAATATTTGTGTATTAATATTGTCTACTCACGTGCATAACTGCATCATTTGGTAACAACGCGTATACCTATCGTTCAGATGTATGACATACACGCACGACTATCCTTAAAATAGACAGACCTTCATAAGTATTCTTTACCAAAAAATTGAAATTTTTTTTATATCTAGCATTTGGAAATTCGTCATTTTAACAAAGTTGGTCAAGTGAAACCATTTTTATTGGATAGCATGTAAAATAAAAACTTAACGCCCATATTTCTTAATTTTAAAGTGTAGTTCCTTGCCAATTTTAATAAATCCTGTTTCAGATCTAATATGGGGTAAAAATATCTAAAAAGAGTTTTGATTATTTTGGTATAATGAATTGGACTACAATTAATTAATAACGTTTCAAATGCTGTAATTGGCTGCTCTAATTTAAAAATTGATAACAACTAATACATTTCCTTAATGATTGATTCACTATGTACATCTACTTGACATTTTTCTGCTAAAATAGCAATGACTGATATGAGCCGTGAAGCATTTCCATTAAAAGTTTACAATATCACCTAATACTTAATAAACATTTAGCAAACGGTAAAAATAAAAGCGCATTACTTCGCGTAAAATTAATTCAATTACAATGATGAACAAATTTTCCTGCCCGTCAATTAACAACAGACTTTACAAATTATTTATACACCGATATACCCTTTTAATTACGGCAGAACTTATGAAGCCGCGTACAGAGCAAAAATGGCGAGTTTTTAACTCAATTATAGCCGTATAAACGCTCGACAGCGGAATCCCACGCCTCCGTACCCATGTACCTTTACTTTCTTTGTGGGATTTTTCTCTATGTGTACCTTTGCCGAGATATTGTTAGATCGAGGCAAGAACAACGGAAAGTTTTGCCGCGCGAGCTTTGCCGAGTCACGACCAGTGAGGGGGTGAGTATCGCTTTTCCTGGCGCGCGCAACTTTCGAAAGGCTCACAAGGTTCGTCTCTTCAACTTTGCGCTCGCGCGGCCGACGTGAATTTTTTCATTAATCTAATGGATCCGCGTCGTTGTTGCTCGCGCGAATATCTCGCAAATATATCGCGTTTGGCTTTGATAATGCCGCGCTTTAATGTCGTTTCCGAGAAGTTCTGAATGCTGTAAGGGTTCGCATTGAGGAGCACGCACGAATGCATCGGTGTATGCCGTACACGATTTGCTTGATTATACGGTTCAGCTAAAGGTGTGCGGGTTAAAGTTGTTTGACTTTTGTGACGGTTCTTGCTTCTTTGAGATTTTAAAAATATATTAATTTGAAATTTTGCATTCCAAAGTTTGAATTGAACACAGGGATTAAAAAATCATGTTTTAATTGCTGAGAAATGTTTTATAGATAGTTAAAAATTAATTAAGAATCAGCTATTCTGAGATGTTCATATTTCTATCAAAATTTGAATTTTTAATTTAATCGACATCTTAATTATTTTATTTAATGAAGATATTTTAAAATATACAGTATATTTAATCGAAATGTAAGATAATCTTATATTTTCATATTTAGTTAGTCATTCTATATTGTGAATAAAAGATTGTATCTGTAAAGCTGGATATTCTTTGTACACTCGCTTTTTTCATCTACAATTTAAAAGCTTTTTTGTATGGAAAACGCACGTTTGAAAAAACTCTCATGATTATGAAAACAGTTTCCACGTCCGAGCTTTACAAACCCATAGATCCGTAGATTATGCAATCGTCCTTTTATGCAAGCTTTGCCTCAACGCAAAAGGTCTCTAAAATAGTATTTTTTAATAACGATTATAAATTGTCCTCTTGACCAGATCGTGCGTTATTATTTACTTTAAGACAGCTTTAAAATAATGCTGTAAATAAATAAAAAAAGAAATAACGATGTACTCCAGGACTGAAAGCTGAAAGACAGATATTAAAATGTAGCTTGTTTCTGACGTCACGCACTTGTTTACATAAAAAAATACACGTTTGAGTTCGTAATTTCGTGGGTTCCACAAAATGTAAATCACTGTCAACTAGACGCAAATGTAATATTTTTCAATTTTTAATGAAAAGTTCTGAAAATAAATGAAAATACTAAAAACCTTTGCCAAGAAATGCAACTTAAAATATATTTTAGTGATGAAATTCATTTTTTTTAAATCTAGTGATGAACTGATCATAAATTTCAATTTGTCAAGATAACCCATCCCTTCACTAGAAATCCAAACAATTTTCGGTTGACTTGAAGGCAGAATTATGCAAACTTGAATAATATTCTAGATCAATAAGAGCTTGTTGCAACGATCGAGCTTCCCTTAATCAACCTTTTCCCGAGTAAAATCAAGACCTTTTTTATTGGATTACATTATTTAACCTGTTCACAAAAATTCCACTCTCTTACCTTTCATCGTCTCTCTAAATTTATCGACAGAAACGCGCGTATACCTACCAATTCAATCCTTAAAATCCAAACTCAACTAATTACCTCCAATCAGTCGAATCACTCGGTGTCGCAACGCACACACGCACACACACACACACACGCGCACACACGCACACTACCTCATCCACGAAAAAGCGCAGGGCGCGTGTATAAATCGAACCAGGTCAGCCGATCGGAGCGCGCACTACTCGCGAATAAAAGAAAAATCCCGGGGGCGAAAATCACCCTGCCAGCTCTCGTCATCAAAGTCTTCTGCCACGTGCGTTTCAGGAAACTGCTCGAGCGCTCAGCAGCAGCGTGCAAAAAGCCGTCTCGCGAATATTTCGCCAGGGCAAAAGTCAGAGAGGAAGAGAGAGAGCGAGAGAGAGAGAGACAGCTAGATCCCTTCCGCTCGTTCATATATACATATTCAATCGAGATCGATCTATGGCCCACGCACACATGCACTCGCGTATATCGATGTATTCAGAGAGAGAGAGAGAATGAGACGGAGTTGGTATATATCGCGAAGCTCACTTACCGTTCCATCACACGCGAGAAAGCAAACACACATATGTATATAGAGCCGGTATACATAGTAGTAACGTCCAGCGCCTCAAGCGCAAATATTCGCTTCATATAACTTAAATACACGTGTGGGGGGTGGGGCTGGAGGGTGAACTGTACGTGAATATACAGTGTGCGGACGCTCGCGCGATCTCCTATGCATCAGATATCGATGTATGTACGTATGTATGAAAGCAATTCAACACACGTACTCGCGTTTGTATATACATACACTTAAACTAATTCTGCCCAGTACGGTCCATTTAAACTTCAAGGGATTATTTAAATTTGCTTCGTCAGAAATTTGGATGTCAAGGTGTACCACTTCAACATTATGGCATTTCTTCGTTTTCTAATACAAGATATAGATTTGAAAAAGAACGTTAATGAAGTACACCTTAGTAACTTCGCCGGGTTTCTGTAGCCAGGTTCTATATCTAATGTGGCGAAAATAGTGACTATTTAACCAGTTTCTAGCTTGAATACGGTAATTTTCTACCAGGGTATTGGGTACACGCGCACTCAATGTATTCCACCCGTGAGATCTCGGTTAATTTGCGATAAATTTGGCCGGTCGCGAAATCAATGAGTGTGGGGCATCCACTGACTAGGAGAGTGTCTTGTTTTCCGGGTCACCAATTTGAATGAAACTTTCGGAAATGCTTCCTCAAACATTTCCTTAAACGTGGACTTTTCTTATTTACAGGTACGTCCAGTCTATAATGCAAAAATTATACACTATTAGAAGTGTGGAAAATTAACAAAAGGAAGTAATATAAATAACTCGCTCATGTGTATTAAAATTTATGAAACTCATGTATACATCTAGCGTTAAAGAAAATAATGAGTAAGGAAAATGTTGCAATTTCTAATTACGTTCGTATTTTCATTATTTAGATTAAACTCCCAAAAATGCAAATACAATTAAAAATTATATTTTTTTATAACCATTAGATCAGTCTAATGTGTATTGCAGCAAAAATACTGAGCGAATAGATATGGGTAATTGGATATCAGTGAGTAAAAACGAGGAAATTCACTTTATGAATGTTAGTTCAACAAAATACCTTAGAGACACCAACGTATACTAAAATAATGCATATTTAGAGTAAAACAGCTGACAATTTAAGAATAATGGTCCATTGGATTAAGCTACAAGTTCTGATCTTCACCTTTAGGTATCAAAGAACATTTTTTAAGGCCTGATGAAAATCCGAGTTCCGTAGGATTGATGTTCTTGTACTTAAATATGCTGTGTAGTCTATTACAGTAATATTAATTCACCGACAGACTTAATTATCTAGAGTATACTTACTTAAATACAGTTGCTTGCTTCAAACATATGGAGGAACCGTGAATGACGCTTTCACTACAGAAAGTTAATTATATGCAGCTTTGTGCGATGCAAATGGTCAGGTACGGTATCAAACAACTCATATGAACGGTTGTAAACACTCTCTGATGGTGCGACCAACCAGATTCATCGCAAACTGACTGAAACGTTGGAGATGTGTCATACATTTAGAAAGACAATATCATACCTTTGGAAAACAAACTTTGGAGATTTTTCCTGGTACTAGGAGCGACGACATGATCCCAATCTCGCGATACAGAACCCATGGTATCAAAAATAAATGTTCAGTTCGTGAAAAACGGCACCGTGATAAATAGTTACAACTGGGCATTGTATGAATAATTTTGAAATATAAAATGAAAGACAATGAAAAAGTTTTCATTTGAGGGGTCTAGCGTGTCAAAATCTTATTTTCTTTTAACGCTTTGGTCGATAGAAATTTATTTTAAAAGTTATATTAAAGACCTCATATTCAAAAGCAACTTCTGACACACTAGACCTTTCAAATTCAGATTATTTAAATCTTATATAATTTTGTATTCTAAAATGATTTATAAATTGATAACAATTATATATATATATATGGAGATTTTTTATGGTACCTAGAAATGACGACTTTGATTAATAAGAGAGACTAATAGATCTAAATTTTAAGATAAAATTTAAGGCTGGGGTTCGAATAAATTCGTTGAATCTATGAAAAATTATATCTCCATTAAGTCGTCATTTCTAGGTACCATAAAAAATCTCCGTAATACAAAAACTGGTCAAAATCCGCTCTCAACGGTATTATACCGCTAATACTCTCCTGGTGAGAGAAATTGTATTGTAAAATTTACTATTACTATGTGAACATTGAGGATATATAGGATTTTCTATAAAAAGAATCACTTTTATCTATAATAAAAATTGCCGAACAAATATTAAATTTTAAGGCGAATATAGCTGTTTTCACTGCAAATATCGTAACTTTTATAGAAAATCAAATCTGATTCCAAGGTACAAATAGAAATAATAAATGTTGCTCTACACATGAAGAGAAATAATAAGGAGAATCTAGTGGAAGGCACGTTGATTTTATTTAAAATAAAAGTCTATTTGATTTTTCTCTATTATAGACTAGAGAATCTTAGTAAATAACAATTTCTTTACCTAAAATTGCGAAATTTTTTGAAATTCCTCGAAACTCTGCCAAATTTTGCCTGCCTATAAATATTATACTAATATCACATTTTGCTGAGTTTGGCAGACTTACGCGTAGCTCGACAGTTTAGTAGAAGTTAGGCAGAATTTGTCAGGCATTACTTTCGATTCCCAGACATAATTCTACCTGAATTTTCAATTATATTTCATTTTAGCATAATCATCATTTTGTTTTGTCCATGTGATTTGATTTGAATAAATTCAGCCACCTAGCGGGTAAAAATTAAACTACATGTTTATTTATTTTCTATCCATACTCTGCCAAACACGGAAAAATGTCCGAATTATTGTAGTCTCCCAGCAAACCAAAGTTATCTGCAGATATCTTCAAGCGTCCGTAAGATATCTTTTAGCTGACGAATGTCCACTATTTTGGACATTCGTTATCTAACAGATATCTTACGTGTTATCCAGTATATTACGGAGAGGAATAGTCGCGATGCGCGAGGTTCGTCGCGTGTTCCGCTCGGCACAGTTAAGTGTCGAGCTCCGTTGAGGTTAGGATAGTCGCAGGGAAAAAGACACGAATTGGGCTAATGGTTATTTATTCACTCAACCCTCGTGCGCGTCTCTTCGGAGCCGCGCTCCTTGCTCGTCGCGAAGTCTTGCGCGAGATTTACGCCGCGTCAGCGCTTTGAGCGCGCTTCCCGCCGGTTACAGGACACCTGTAACGGAGCGACAACGTACGGTAGCGTGCGTACGTTACAAGTCTCGGGCCAAGTTTGGCAGACTTATGCAGAGTTTAATATAGTTAGGCAGAGTTGTAAGTAGAGGAGTCATCTGCACTAAAGAAGCAACTTTTCAAAAAAGGCTCAAACTCCCCTTCGCAGGGTTTTCTTCAACGTCTTGACAAAAGGAAATTCAGCTTAAAAAAAAGAGTTCCTCCTCTTTTATCAAAGGAGACTCTCCTTTTGCTTCCCGGTAGTTTTATAGCTATTTTCCAAGCGCGCCTCTGACATTTTATCTTTCTCCGTGTGCAATCCGTCATTTCTGCCGTGCAATTTCTCTCAGCGATACGCGTCAACGCACAACCCAACCCAAACGCACCCATACAGCTGAAAAACACCCAGGTGTACGGAAGAAAAATCGTCCACGTCGCGTCGCCGCGGTACAAATAAGCTCCACGTCCGGGCTCAGCGCCGATCGCTATGAAAAGCCGCGCGCGCTCCTGGTGATAAAGTCGCGCGTCGATGTAAGATCCCCGATCTCTCCGGCTCCGCCATCGAGCCAAAGTGGCCAGATAAATGTGATTAAATGCCGAAACGCGCTTCCCCGTGGCTTCCCTTCGATCTCTGCAGTATATACATCCTCCCACAAAGCGAGAGCCACTGCTACTCTGTGCGAGCTCGGTACGGTTTGATTTATATCCGCCCCGCGCGCAGTGGTATATAGCACGCCCCCCCCCCCAGCAAGCGTGCAGCGTACACCAACACCCGACGTAACACATCCCACGTGCATACGTGTACATACACATATATACATATAGATCTATTTCACCAATGCACGAAAGATATACGCGGGGGAGTGGTGCATCGAGATATTCTCGCGCTGCATGTATATACGTACGTTCGATGCACGCGCTGCAGGTGAAAACTTTCACCTACCTCTCTCTCTCTCTCTCTCTCTCTTGCTCGTTGCTGCCGGTGCTGGTAGTTTCCGGAGAGTTTCGGCAGCGCGCGCTCTCCGGTTTCTAGCAAATTAATGGGGTCCCTTCGCCTTTGCCCCTTTCCTTCCTCTCGTGACTGTGTGGAGGTAGTGTGTGTGTGTGTATGTGCGTGTGTGTATGTGTGTGTGCGTGCGTGTGTGTGTGGGTATGTAGAGGTCCAGGGTTCGCGACCCCTGGAGGAGAAGAAGGGACGAGGAGAGTTTGGTGGCCCACCCCCCCGCGCGTGCGACGTGCAGCGACGCCGGCGTTGTCGAACGTCAGCGAGGTGTGCTGCAGCTGTAGCTGCTTGGATGCTCTTTGACGCGGAGTATACGTGTGTGTGTAAGGGCGGAATGAGTATAATATGTGCTCGAAACTACTGGCGGAGAATGGGGATGGGTTGGATACTTCTTTTTGTTATAATTTTCCGATCGTATAATTATTATTGTTTGTGTTGTGAAGATTCGGATAGTTCCTTGAATAATTTCGTGTGTGTGTGTGTGTATGTGTATGCGTGTGTTTGTGTATGTGTGAGTGTACGTGCGTACGTGCGTGCGTGCATGAGTCGTGCGTGCGTGTGCGAGCGTGAGCGTGTGTGTGTGTGTGAGTGTGTGTGTATGTATGCATTCATATTTCGAGTAATCAACGGTAGAACTTAATGTTCCAGGGATCATTTGTTTGTTTTTTTTTAAAGGAAGAGGACATATTAATAATTTTTCAAGTTTTTCAGATTAGTTCTAGCTTTCTAGGTGTTTTTCGATTTTTTTGTTTTACTTTTTCGTGCTTTTTCGTACATTAGGAATAATATCATCGACCCAGTGAAAATGCATTTGAGAGAGCATAAAATTATCTATCTATTCCTTCCCGAAATTTTGGATAAAATGTTTCCTTTCTTTTGTTATACATGGAAACATCATTTTCTGTTTGAATGGTTATTTTTCTGAAATATAATGATGGAAAAATTTTGAAAAAAATTGAGGTAAGTAGGATAATGTAGAAGATTATTCTGTAAAATTTGTTAGTCATTTTATTTTTCTATATATGAGACAAAAATCATGTTGTAAAGAAAATCAATTTTCTATGGTTCTAATGATTTCTTGCGTATTACGCGGTAATGTTTGACCAACCGAGGCTCATGTTTTACGTTTTTTGATAAAGTTTTTAAATAAAAAGAAAATTAAGAATCATCGATTCGTTTTTGCTTTACAGTGCTTTTTCATTTTTATGATATTTTTGTAATTTATGAATAAATCCGTTGTTCATAAAATCCAACAACGTTACAAAAATACGAAAAAATTTTATTTGTAAAAGTAGTATACATTATATTTTTGTAATTTATGAATAAATCCGTTGTTCATAAAATCGAACAACGTTACAAAAATACGAAAAAATTTTATTTGTAAAAGTAGTATACATTATATTCATAAATAAAATTTAATCAACAATTATACTGTTGCAAAATTTATTATTGAAAATTGAAAAAAATATAACCTTATATGCACAAACTTTTTAAGTTTAATTAAAAATGTTTTATTTATTTAAGATCATAAATTGAGTTTATACATAGTCAAAAATATTATCTTTCATTCATTCATAGTTAAAAATTTCCTTGAATTACTTAAAATAGATTTTGTCTAATAGGTGTGCGTAAAGAACATTTTTTAAAAAACCCCTGTTTTTATCATAAAAATATGCGTTTACTCCAATAACTTGTAAAAAAAAATTATCTAATAGTTTCAAAATAAGAGAAGACTGTAGAGCATTTTATAGTTAATTGATATATTTTTTATGTTCTCTTTTCCAATTAAATTTGTAAGGAATAATATTTAATTGAGTTAAAATTTGAATTCACAAATTACAAAATTTATACATATATCTCGATATATTAAAAATCAATAGACTTGTTATTTTTTTTTCACCACAGTGTTAAATAGAATAAATAATTTCACATTGGAACAATTCATAAAGTTTGAGGAAGCTAAGTGCCAATGAATTGGGAGCGATCTTTTTATTTAAATATAGTGAAAGAAGCTTTAATCTTAATATATTGAGGTGGCAACCCTAAAAATATGTATAGTTAAAAAATACGAATGAAAATGTAAAAGGGTTCGTCCCGTGTATAAATAAATAAATACAAAAATATAAATCCCTCGGTAAATCCACTAACAAAGAAAAATGAAAGAGTCTTTATACCTACTAAAGAATTTTGAAATCTTACATTTGATATAAAAAACCTAGTAATATCCTTAAAAACCCAAGTTGACCCCATTTCTCAAAATTTTGCATAAAATTCGCCCACGTATTTATGTCTTCAATTCCCCCAGATAAACGAGTCTAAATAAGCAATCGTGTCCGAGATATTCGCTTTGTCCGAGTTAGCCCCGTTTTTCTACCTCCTGCCTCGGTACCCGAAGGCTTCGAGTTCCCAGCAATTGGCAGGAGAGAAAAAGCGAGCGAGAGAGAGAGAGAGAGAGAGACAAGATTTTTCGAGAGCGCGCGCCTCTGTATACCTTCTGTATACCATGGCCAGTTACTGCAGCAGCGGCAGCCGTAGTTTCGCCCACTCGATCGCGAGAGAGGATCGGAGTTACGGCCGTTGCGATGCTCGATCTCGCTTTTTGAGGGGCCGTCGAAGTTTGTTTGGACAGGGTAGTGAGGAGGGGGGGAGGGGGGGGGGGACGCGACGCTGATTTGATTGGTACTTTATCGATTGTTTGAGCGAGCGAGCAGCGGAGAATTCTCTCTGTTGAAGTTTCGAGGGGGGGAGCTCTTTTTTAGTCAGATTCGGAGATCGGTCGAATTGCTCGGTTGGACATGATTTATCGTATATTAGGCCTGCGGGAATGATATATCGCATTCCGCGAAAGGTGAATTGAGTTTTCATTCGTAACTAAGTTTGAGTTCGCAGTGATTTTCGAAGTTGTGAGAATTGGACTGGAGTTAAATTATTACTGAATAGCAGTTAATGCGCGGATTAGTGAGGCGGTGTCTTGCCGTGCTCGGTGCATATCTACTTAAGTTAGTACAGATGCGATTTCTATATATGTCTGTATAACTTTGCAAACTTCAATAGAGACGAGCATAAAAAGCTCCTTATTCACTCGTGCTTGCTTGATGTACTGATTTTATTGTGTACGTTAATTTTAAGGAAAAGTGTTTATATTTATATCAGATTCTAGCTTTTGAATAATTACTCATGTTAAAAATATAATTACCTCTTGAACTTATAATTAATAAATAATTAACAATTTTATACAGAGTATAAAGAAAAGAATGTGACATATTCTATAATTGGGTTGTTTCATGATTTTTTTACATCATATTCTGATAGATTATAGTGTACTTCCTTTCTAAACTTTTCGAATTGTTGCAATACGACCAAAATTGAAGTAGATGCAGCGCTTCAAAAATCCTCGTTACGTTATGGTCCATACGCGGTGCCTTTGAAGCTGCATGAATCGTGATGTCATAAAGAAACTTTACGATAGCTGTAACTCTTATAAATCTCGTTCATTTGGCATAATTCAAATAGATTGGTAAATCGGCTTTAAGTTCTCTATCGAAATCACCGAAACCGCCGAAGAAAAAAATAATATGGAACAACCCAGTTTAATAAAAAAAGCTGCTTTTTCACAATAAATAACGATGAAAAGCAAATAGAATAAGGACGGAGGGGGGGGGGGGTAGCGAATTTCAATGTTTGAAACAACAGAAAAAAACGTAAAAAAAACAATGATGAGAAGATAAAACCGTTCGCCTGTTCGGTCACATAGAACTTTATGTTTCGATTTTGAATAGGGTATTATCAAAAATAATCCAGATCGATCCATAATCGGTTGAATTTCGGATACATACGAACAAACCAGGACAACACCAATCAATCAATCCAATCTTGTAGCTCAGTAAAAAAGACTACCAATATAAAAAAAATGCTGCGATTTGTTTGTCGCAAATATTGCACGGATTTTTAATGGAGTTCTATCAGAAACAATCCTAATAAATTTAAAATTTAAACTAGATATCGTTAATACATAATTTAAGAAAAAAGAGGACATTAAAAATATGTAATTTCATAACTTTTATAACCTGTATTATTATAATAACAAAAAGAACAATGATAATACATATGAAGATTAAAAAAATTAAGAAAAGTCAAACACATAAAGTAAAATAGTTCAGTTTTGATAATGACGACCACAATTGAAACATTTAATTTTTTACGATTAAAAGTTTTAAAAAAATGAAAAAATGTAGGCATGATGAAAAGCGACATAGTAATAAAGAAAAAGGGCGGAAGGAGTAATAATTATCGGAAGAAAAAAGCTAAACGAACGCTCGGGGAATAAAATTGCTATTATAAAGGTAAAGTAAAAAGATATTACGATCTGAATATACCTATATAATAAAAGAATAAAGGATTTTCCAAATTTCAGGATTTATTAAATAGTTTAATTTCTTAATTACTTATGAATTGTGCAATTAAATATTTTTAACTTGACAATGCTTAATGAAATATTTACGTGTACACATTTTCAAGTCAACTAAAAGTCCTATAATTATGAATTTCACATAAAATAATAGCGATTTTTGAAACTTTGATAAACACATAAACTGTATTATTAACCTTAATAATAAATCGCAACTAAGCGAAATTTGAAGAATGGACTCGCTTCATTTTACCCGTAATTGCTCCCCGGGCACCAAGCCGAACGAGCTGAACGCGCCTTTCTTATACGAGCAGACAAATGGGCGCGCGCGTAATGAAGCTAAACTCCCCGCGTATCATTCGCATTGTACCCCCGGCGCTAAAATTAATATCGCTTTAAACGACGCGCAATCCAGCCCACATCGACGCACGGAACAATCTAACCACCGTATATGGTTCATTTTCATTCAACGCGTTCCTCGAGTACACATACTTTGTTTTCCGATTAACTGCGCGCACGCAGTTTTACTCGCGAACTACCCTATTTTGCGAATGACGCATGTGCGCAGCGGAGGGGGGGAGGGGGGGGAGCTTCAATTTTATATACATACGCGCGCGAGCTTATGCGCGCGGCATTTTAAGGCACCTACTTACCCGCTGGCTAAGAACGGCTGCAGATATTTCGATAGCCGACCTCCACTCCGAGGCAGCCTTCTCCCTCCCACCTGCGCCCACCTTATGCAGATTTTATGGAATCTATAAAACAAAACGTTTGCGCAAAGTTATACGTGCTCGCGAGCTTTATCTATATTTACAGCGGCTTTCCCGCACGAGCGCTAGGAGGACCATAAACTTTCTCCCTACTTTCACGCTCAAAACTTGCGAGATTTCTTCAAATTTTATAGAAATCAAAAAGTAAGTCGTCATTTCGGATGGTTCGTTAAAAAGCGGTGATAATAATGTCTACATGTAGATTTTTTTAGGTTTACAGCTAGAAACGTAAGTCTAACCTAGTTAAGATTCAATAATACTTATAAGTATGTATTAAATTTAAATTTGATTGGTCGTATCATTTTTGCGCTAAGGTAGTTTTAAAATCGAGTTATATTAAATATTTAATTTATAAATAAGGTTATGACAATTAAGGTAATAAAAGCAAATGAATTTTTTAATAGCAATGCATTTTTTAATAGCAAAGAATTTTTAATACGGATTAAAAAGAAAAGATAAACTTATTTGTTTACCTCAAGCTCGTATCACACAAATAATTTTCTGATAAAAATTAAAATTCTCATGGTACATGGTATTTTTTTCTGTGAATTCAGAATGTTGCACGTTTTTATAATTTTCGCGGTAATTTTTTTCAATAAATTTTTCCTGCGATAGCTCTGATAAAAATACCTAGGTCAAATTCAGTGAACTTTTGAAATTGATAGCTTTTCTCGTGCTTCTAAAAACTGCTGGTTAGAAGAACATCATAAATCATTTCGCATTAAAGATATTTTTCAACAGATATGAGAATTTAAAATAAAACAAAAAAAAAACAGTTCTTGAGTTATACTTTATGAATAAAATGTCAATTAAATTTATCTAAAAATACAAAAATGATACTGATTGAAGGTCACCTATCATTTACTGCGACTTTTTAAGATTATTACTTGGCCATTGAGAGCGTATAAAAGGCTGGTTTGTGACGATGAGATACATATACTTTGATCCTTAAAGTTTTTCATTCTCAGGGTCCAAATACCAGCATCTTAGCGTACAGAAATGGCGCGAGTTTTAAAAACACGTTTTTCCCATTTGAACCCTGTGGGATAACTGAAGGTCAATAATTAATTAATTAACCCTTTAAGATAACGGAAGCCTTAGGAGTCTACGCGTAAGACTGCTGGGGAGAGTATCAATGTGTATGTTTGGTGTATGAGAGTGTAGTGTTTATGCGTCTCTTGAGACCCACTGACTGGCTGAATAACTGCTCACGCGAATACATTGATTGTTTTGCTATGCTGGCGAGGCAACTGGCTGGCACAAGAAAGAGTTAATATGCCGAATGAACCAACAATGTTTATAAATCTTGTTATGAACTTTATCCACAAATTCTCATCGTCTATTAAATCTTTATTTGCAAAGACTATAACGTTGTCTATACCACCCTCGGGACACAACATACATACCTTAATTAAAAACCGCGACAAATCAAGAAATATATATATATATATATCTTCCATCTGTTACCACATACCAGCAATTTCATCCCTCCGCGTACTCCGACATTTTCTCACCGAACTCTCTCGCTGCTACTCTCGCTGCTGCTTCACCCTGTTTTCATTTCCGTCTCCTTTCACGCCGAGACACGTGCCCCCGTACCCGCACCCACCCAACGTGTATAAACTCGCGCTCACTCTTTTCCTCCTTTCTCTCGTTGCAGGCGATCCTGCACCACCACCCACACACATTTCCACATAGGGGAGACACGAGTAGGCGATCGACAGGATGAATTGGCTGCTGGTGCTGGCGGTGGCGCTGGCCAGCGCTGCGACGCCGTCCAGGAGCGCCGAGGAGCAGCAACGGCTCAGCGACGATGAGCACTACAAACCCGGTACGATATATATATATATATATATATATATATATATATATATATATATATATATATATATATATATGTCTATATATATACGCGGACTTGGAGAGTCGTATAATGCGAAGTACGTACGGTGTACCGATCGAAGACTCGGACTGTGTGTGTGCGTGTGCAGTGGATGTACTTTTGTTCAGAGCTTATTTCCTTTTTATCGAGCTTCGCTGCGTTCTCATGGTGCTGCGCGATGTGTATAGGGGATACAAGGGAGAAGGGTTTATACGGGGCAGGGAGAGGGGGGGTGGGTTTATAATGGGGATTTACGGAGGTTTGCGAGGTTTACACTGGGCGAAGGATTGTGGGGTGTGTTATTATACGGTCGTCGTTAAAGGGGGAGGTGTAACGTGTGGAGGGAAATTTTTGCGATATTTTGAGGATCGATGTAAGTTTGGGATGGAGGAGTGCTATTCGTGTAATTGGAGGGAAAGGAGAAGCATTGGGAGAGTATAGGTCTTTTAATTAAAGTTTTTCGAGGGTACACTGCTCTTGGCTTAGGTTCAATTATATGGCAAACTTCTTTGTGAGAGAAGAACAAGTTCAAAAATAGGAAAAGTTAAAGATTTCGAAGTCTCGGAGGCTTTTTATCCGTCAAATCAATCGGAAGTCGTTCGAGTAGAGATTTTCGCGAAACTTTAAATAAATAGAAGACGGCGGTATAAATTCGTTAGCTATCGAGTGCGAACTTCTTTTATAATTAAGAAATAGAATTTTCAACGAGTTTTTAAAGCTGTATGCTCATATCTCTTTGAAAAGTTTTACAAATTCACGAATTCGAGATCCAATTGTTTCTCATTCGAAATATCAGGAATATTTCACAAAATAATCTTCTCTCGTGTTTTTAATGCATGAATTTCACACTAATATAATATAGAGTAATTTATTTTTATTCTTATTTCACAATATAATTCATTTTTCGATACTTGCATTGGCTTTGTAAAATTAAAGCACTGGAAAAAATTTTAAGCTTGAATAATAGAATTAAATTAAATCTCATGCATGCTTTAGCGGATTGTCGCCTCTTTTGGAAATAACGAATAAAATGCAAGAGATTATAGGAGGCAAAAATTTGTCATATGAGAGAAAAATTCCGGACATTTCAATGATTTTTCGCGTATTATATTTCATGTAATATCATGAAAAGTCATAGTTATTTTAACCGCACCTATTTTACAGATCCAATACTAAAATTATCAATACTAAATCTAATAATTTCTTGGAATGAAAAAAGGATATTAAAAAACATAAAATATTTGTTTTCTACAATACTTACAACAATATGCTCTAAATAAACCATAGAACTTTCCCTTAAAATAGTTGCGAAAAATGCCAAAATAAATCTCACATCTAATCGCTTTCCGTTTCGAATAACCAGAATGAAAATATTCAGCAGCTGGTCTATACAGTCAATTATAAACGAATCCTTTAATTGAGCTTTAGACATTCAGCGAAAAAGAAAAACAAGCTCAAAATAAACGTCGCCGCGCAACCATCCTTATACAAATATTAATGTCAGCGCGCGTTCGCGCTCGCGAACGATGATCAAAGCTCGAGGAATTTAAAGCGCGATTGCGCTGCCGCTTAAAATAACGTTCCAATGCCCGCGTACAGATGTTCAAACGCGCAATTTAATTAAAATTTTCATAAAAAATTCCATCTCCCCGTAAGCTATAAAGTACACTCCCACAAAGAGCAGCTCGGTTACCGCAATCGGAATCGCTCGCTCTCTCTCTCTCTCTTTCTCCACAATGGAGCGAATATTCACGGATCGCCGCAGGCATAATAAAACTGTACCGCGCGATTCTTTCGACTTTATAGTACTAAGAGGGAGGGAGAGCAAATGTTATCGGCTAATTCCGACAACTCACGAATTACATTTGACGACTTTTCATCGGCCCGCGCTACAAAACGAAGAAGAACGCGACATATATATATATATATATATATATATATATATATATATATATACACCTATACCCCCCGAGTTTCTCTCTCTCTCTCGGTCGAGTCAAGCAAAGTGGAAAACGATTGGGCGAAATTTCCTCATCCTCGAGAGCGGCGCAAAGAGTCGTAAATACAAAGACGACTGAAAAGTCGAGAGCGACAGCGACAGCGTCAGAGAAACGGAAGTTGAGGTGGGGCAATAAAAAAGGAAAATAAGAAATGACGACGACGCGCGACTCTGTGTGCAGGGGCCCAGATGAGAGGAGTAGCGAGAGAGTAGCGAGCGGTAAGCAAGTTGGAAAAGTTTGCCCCTCTCTCTCTTTCTCTCGCACGGCGGGCGCGAGAGTAAGGCGGCAAAGAAAGAAGTACTCTATTTTCGGAAGTGGAAAGCTCGATATCGATTGTCAGTCGTAGTCGTCGCTCGATAGTTTCGGCCGCCTGCAGTGGGCTCGGTACGTATATATATACACAGTCTCAGTTCCGCGTCTCGCTCTTCGAAAGCTATGGAGCTGCAGGGGCGCGGGACGGGAGAAAAAATAAAAGGAGAGGCGGACAGGAGAGAGAGAGAGAGAGAGAGAAGGAAAGATAGCGGGGTATAAAACACAGGAAAGACCGATAAAGAAGGAAATAGGAAGGAGCAAAAAAAAATAGGAGTGTGAGAGAGAGAGGGTTTGAAAGAGCTGGCGGAGCAGTTGGAGGTTCAAGTTTTGCCCGTTTCTCTTTCAGTGCCTCGATTATACGGCGACAGGATTCCCAGGCGGGTCTTGGCTCCGGGCGACAAGAAGGTTCAAAGAAAAATCGTCCTTTATCACAACTTCTTCCGCAGCCGCGTCGATCCGCCGGCCGCCAACATGCTCGTCATGGTAAGCCCCCGCGCGCATGCCGAGATTCTCTTTCTCGCGCCCTGCACTCCGCGCTATATATGCATGTCTTTTATTATATATGGAGGTGTAATATAGCGCGCGGTGTGAGGGCGAGAAAGCGAGTTGTAATGTAGATGATATTCAATTTTGCGCGCCCCAGCGCGTTTGGTGTATGTGTATAGTGAAATGTGGCGTTTGAATGAATTTCATATATGTAATTCGGTGGAAATGTAAGGATGAGATGAGAGTATGGTGTGCGGTTGGTGTGCATTCATTGATAAATGCATGAAAATATGGTGATGGGTCAATTTTATAGCGTTTATATTCTTTTGTTGAGGTGAGAATTGCGGAAGTTATTGGACGTTCGGTTTCTGAGTACTGCAGAGTCATATATTATGAAACTATAGAATCGAGTCTTAGGAAATTTGATAGTGTTGAAACTCAATTTTTAGAAGCAATCAATCCTTAATACTCAAGTAAAGGAAGTATTTAAAGAGTAATTCATTCACGCCTATATTTAAAAATAAATCAGTTACGTCCTAATGATTTTCTTATTACTTGCATCCCATTCAATGTATGAACAAATTCTGTTAAACTCTGGTAATTGCTACTCGTGCTTTTAAATATTGTTCTTTTATCCCCTATCAGAAAGCAAAATTATTACTTTTGTACTAGCTAAATTTGATCATTTAATACTTTAAATATTTTTATATAAACATGTAGAAAGTTACATTTGTAGAAATGGACAAATCCAGCTGATATGGAAGTATGTGCTTCGTTATAGATAATCGAAAATAATATTTAAAAATCATGCAATGTCCACGAAAAGAAAAGCTAAAATTACATAAGAACTGTTCATAAATACAGGGCGAATCTATACTGTTCATATATTCATACACTTAGAAATAGAGTTTATTGAATGACAATCCGTAAATACCAAAGTTTCGATCAAAATAAATGATTCCATTAAAAATTCGAGATACCTAAAAATATAATATAGTTATATTTTAAGTGCATTATAAATTTAAAAGACTCCCAAAAATCTCCTAAAAAATAATAATATTTGGCAACTATGGAATATGGTAACTATTATATCTCTTCGGCAAATGACTTAAACTTTGGAAACGCATTATTACAAAACTAAAAAATTTTTTAAAAAATGAAAATTTTATTTTTAAACTAAAATTTTAATTTTAACTAATGAAAGGACTGAGATCTAATAAGTATATAATAATTTATTATTGAAACCACCGATTGAAAAGCAATTTAAATTAATAAATTACTAAGATATTATTGAGTCTAACAATACATATTGCAGTAATTACAAATTATTGACACATTTATTGTCACTATTTGAATTTAAATACTACCATTTATTAAATTCTTCGACGCGAAGTGAAACATTAATCTTAACAATCATACAGTTAGCCTTTTTTACATTTACTAATTCCATAAGTTATTAAACATTCAAATTCTATTCTGCAAACTCATACACTATTATGTAATTATAGAATCATGTATGACTAAACTTAAAATTGTAATAATTTCTCAATCACAAGAATCAATCAATCGTTGCTCACCTTCCTTTTACACCTACAATTAAAAATCAAAGCATCCTATCTTACAATAATTTTCTCAGTCGATATAACGCACAGTCACCATAATTGCAAAGAAAACACGAATATGAGTAATTCACAGCGAGCGAAAATAATTGATCAGTAATTTCGCGGCAAGCGCGCATTTCTCGAAGGCGAGAGGTAATTCGCGCGTGCAATTCTCGCGGATTACTCGTTCCAGCTTCCGCGTCTACATGCGCGAAATGACGTTAAATTAAGCGATCGCTCGCCGCGCGCGTTGGGGTCGTGTGCTCAGTCGATTTGCGCGCCAGGATTAAGCGCCGGAGCCCTTTTGAAACCAAGCACGCAAGTGCACTCAACCCCGCGCTTTAATAACGTCTTCTTACCCAAACTACAGCGCTAACCTAACGATTCCATATTCATTTCGTCCACGATCATTCGCTTTATACCGTTCCTACGCGCACATTTATTACTTTTATATTTTCTATTTTTGATCCACCTGCATTCGGATAGCTTATCAAGTGCATCCCCCCGGCCGAGTTCACCTGCATCGCATCGGATTCGACGATCTCGCGAGGCATTCGCATGGAAATACAATGCCGGAGGGGGGGGGGGAGCGTCGAACGCGAATCCCATGTGGTATAGGGGGGCGGGAGGGGGGTAAAGAGCTTTTTCTTTCGAATTGAATCGCAAGCGATACAATGTGTTCGCGCGCGCTCTAAGTCGGCGGAATAGGTCGCCGGCGATTATTTCGCGTTGGCGGAGGGCTCGGGGAGGTGGAGAAGCGGAGAGGTGATCCGGAGAATCGCCACGTAGTGCGCGAAGCCTCGGGGGATTTCGAGGGCAAATTGGTCCAAACTATGCTCTGAGCATGTGGTATAATTGGCCGGGAGGTTTTGTCACTGTAGCAGGGGAAAAGGGAAAATTATGTAGAGTATAGATTCTTAAGATTCTATTGATCATAATAAACTATGCATGTTATTTTTGTAAAGTTGTGGAGTATTCAAATTTAAATAAATTTTATAATAGATACTTTAATAATGTGATTTGAGAAATTTAAATAGAGGCTAGAAAAATCTAGGGATTACTTGTACGTATCATATTTCGTAGTTTCTGGTTTGTTCAATTTCGAAAAATCTAGCCTTTGTGATACATATACAATCAATTTATGGTCGCATGTTAGTGACGATGAATCAGCTTTTTTACTTTCAATTGTTACTTTATTATTTGCTTGTGGTTTTCTTTTACAAGTAAATTAAAATTTTGTAGTTTTATCACGTTTCATTTAGAAAAATCGAACAGTGGTTCGTACTATTTTAAATTGTGTACACGATTTGACTTTGTACATGTATTCAATGTCTAAATAAGCATTGAGTTAAATATATTTTCTATTTATAAATAAGCTTTGGTCTCTATGATTAATATATAGACTCTTGAAAATTCATATAATTCAATAGTAATAATAAAAACAATCAATTCAAAAATAATTTTGTTTCTTATTCTACTTTTCTTATTAATAATTAATTCACAAACGGTAAAGTTTTGACTAATGATCTTAAATCTTAAATAAATTCAATTTAAATAATTTATATGTTCGCAACGACTTTTAAAGATCCATTTTCTAAATCAAACGAAACTTTTCCCCTCCAAGTTTACAAACAGAAGCGTGAAAGGGTGTAATTTACCAAACAGTGGGGGGCGAATTTATGAATAGCATAAAGAACCGCGTAAAGTCAGCCTGAATTCCAGTAATGCTAACCACCCTCGAGGTATAAAATCTGCAGCCAGTAAGTAAAACTTACTGCACTTTTCTTTGACTTTTAAGATTTGTCATTCCATCCAATATATATTCAGCGCAAGTTGCCTCCGAGTTTCTTATACCGTTCATTTTTCTTCGCGTGTATACTTAGAAATGTGTTTTATCGAACGACAGTCCATAAATATCAACGTTTCAGTAAGATATGTACGATTTCTTTGAAAATCTCAGAAATTTAAAAATATCAGTTATTTTTAATACATTATTATAACTTATAAAAATTTTAAGCAAAAAATAAATACTGTAATAAAATAATTTGATAACTCGGTTCGTATTTTCAAAAATCCGTAATCCAATCCACTCGCGAATCACAAGCAATCGACCTAAATCCGTCAAAATCTCCACTCACCTATATATACAAGAGAAGTCCCCCGTAAAAGACTTACCGCGCTACGCTACGCGCAGCTCTAAACACTCGCAAAAAAACCGAGCCTCTCTCTCTTTCGGAGTGAGACGTTCCGCACTTACACTTCAGCGGGAAACTTATCCCGCGCGACAATGCTGCGGGAAGAAAGAAACAAAAAAGAGGCAAAGAAAAGAAATGGAACGGAGTTAAAAGGAGACGTTCTTAGCTGTCCTCGTCTTTCGAGTTTTTTTTCTCTTTGTCCCGGCTATTCAAAAAGCAATTGTTGTAATGGAAAAAATTGGAGCTTCCTCGTTTTCACACAGGAAAAGTAATATCGATGTAGAAGAGAATTATGTATTATTGGATCTTAATGATGATATTGATTTTTAAGATATGAATTGAGCCATTTTCGATATTTTTTCTGTAAAAATGAAAAAAAGGCAATTGTATATAATAGTATGAATGTTTTAAAGAATGTTCATTTGAGTGGTAAATTTTTAAAAGAGGGTGTTACAAAACTGCGAATATTGGCCTTCAAAGGAAAAGTGAACGTAACGTAATTTATCACTTTACTTATCTCATAAAATTACATTTTGTAGATTGGATCTTGCAGGTGGTTTATAATTTTTTTAATTTTATGAAACAGTTTAACCTCTTTCTTTACAGTATGAAAATGAACATTAAGTTACAATTCAACCATTAAAAAATGTGGATATTGTAAAATAATTCCATTACATAATTCAGTCTTTAATTACTTTCATTTTCCCTGTGATATAGATAATGAAAACTATAAAATTTAATTTCACATAATGAAATACGAATGAATCACAATGATTCTACATTTCCTGGGGTCTATAATTAGCAAATTTTTAACATCCTTCTCTACGGATGCCGTGCACTCGAGAAACTTTATTCTTTTAGTATCCTTCTAACTTTCATTTGACGTCTTGACAGTGAAATATATGTTTATATACATGATAGTTAAGAGAAAATAATGTGTCAGTTATAAAATTATTCATGCTTAATTACGCTAGTTAAACTATTTTTAAACTAGCTGCAAAGAAATATAAATAGACGAAATTTTAAGTTATAAATTTTGATAATTGTCATTAGATATATTTGTGTAATAAAAATAAACAATTAAACCAAAGAAATAAAGGCAAACCCTCAAACTTAAGAAAACAATAAATTTCAGTCATTCTATTAAGAACTGCCTAATTTCCACATGACCGAAATACAAACATGTATACAAATTTCCGAGTGCACGACACCCCCAACCCCCACTTAAAAATCCTCAACCTCTCCCGTTAAAAATCCCCCCCAACAACCCTCCCCACCCCCTACCAGCAATAATCCCTTGATTTACTCACCCCCCGTCGACTCACAAAACACCCCCCCCCCCCATCCACCGGTCATAAAACACAAATTCTCCCTCAACTCCGAGCAAAAGCCGCTCATAAACCTCCGCGCGACTCTTTACTCCTCGACAGAAATGGCACTCGGGAGCGGCGAAGGCCGCGCAGAAATGGGCCGAGGCCTGCTACGCGCTGACGCACGACAACGCCACGGGCCTGCACACGGACGCCTTCGGCAGCTGCGGCCAGAACATCTTCATCTCGACGGCCCAAGTGCCCTGGTAAGTGCACACCGTTAACCATCCCTCCCTACACCCCCTCCACGACGAACATGACGCATATAGTATACGTCTGCGCCACAGGCGTGTCACGCGTGTAATTAAGCGCGCGCGCTCGCGGAAATTTACAAATGACCGCGCGCGGCGGCTTGACCGAATCCGCAGCGGTAGCGGCAGCGGCGCCTCGTGCTAATGGCTCGGTAATGTCGATTCGATGTGTGGTGCAGCCGTGAGCCCCTGTTAATTTGGACCTGGAAGCTGGCCTGCGAGATCTCGTTTACTGCGGGGTTGGGGGTTGGGGGGAAGAGAGGTAGGGAGGTTCTTTTTTTTTAGGGTTTTTTTTTGGAGAGGGGTGCAGGGGAGGATTAACAGCTTGTTAGAGCTTGCGCGGAGATTAGCGAGTTGTAGGATGTGAGATTATGCGTGATGGGTTTTTTTGAGGGATTTTAGGACGAATATTATGAAAAAGAGTGTATTGTGGTAGATGGTGTCGTAAAATAGGGGTGGCTATTTAAATGAGTTTCAATTGGTAAATGGAAACTTTTGCAAGTGCTTGGCTTGAAATTTGACTATCAATGTTTCATTTGTAAGTCGTGTATAATTATAGACTTTAAAGTCCACCTAGTCTCCTAGTCACCCAGTTTCACGGTAAATGTAAGTACATACGTGAATAGCTTATAGTCATTTTGTAAACTAGAATAGTGTTTTATCTCCGGGAAACGTTTATTGATGAGGCTCTGTGAGATTTTCTTTATACTTATAATACCGAGTGTTATTTCTTAAGTGAGCAAAATTCGCTTTAAAAATGGATCTAAAAGTCAGAATCAGAAAATCAAACGAAACAATACAAAGTCCACATCGAAATGAGGTTGAAAACCAATATTAATCGGAAAATCCAAAATGATAATTGAAATTTTTCTGAAAAGTTAGAGTTCAATTTCCGCTGCTAATTTAATTTTTTCTTTTTGTCTTAATTTGTTCTGGTTCAGGCTCCGCAGAAATTTTTTGAAAGAAGTTTTACTCGCTAATAAGATATGGAGAAATTTTAACAGTTTGCAATCTTATCTAGAAATGAATACAGTTTGCCTATAATTTGATTTCATAGGCCCTTGCTTAGGAGTCGTCTATCAATTATGTAAGACTTTTAGAAGGAAGAAGGGGATCCCTATTAATCTTATGGTGTATACTAATTACATAGGAAAATCTGTGAAAATGTCATACGTAGGGAGGAGGGTCTAAAATTCTTTAAAAAAGCCTTACGTAATTTAAGGACGGCCCCTTACAAGATATGAGTATTTTATATCCCAAATGTGCATTATTCTAATGACGAAATGCTTTTTAAGGAATACATTTTTACTTTTAATTATAAACTCTTCAAGTTTTCCAGCTAGAAAAATTACGAAAATAGAAAATAAAAGTTTACGGAGAAAGATTTAATTTGACATTTTTTTCGTTAAAAATAATTAATTTATTTCAAAATAACTGATTAGAGATTACAGTTCTACACAAAAAAACAATACTATCTTTGATTAGTAGTAACTTTGAAAAAAAATAATGTCGTTAAATGAAAGAAATTTCGAACTATTTTTTCTTTTCTTCCATTTACTTTTTGGACGCTCTTTTAGCTAAAACATACAGAGTTATAATTTAAAGCAGAGGGATTATTTTCATTAAAATAACGGATGTTCGAAGTAAAATGGCTTATATCTCGAAAATAAGAGCCGGTAGGATCAAACTACTGGTGCTCGGCGTCATTTCTAGATACCAGAAAATACCTTCCAAAGCTTTATTAAAATCCGTTTCTCGGGAGTGAGTCAGTGTCCTATGTAGTAAAACTCTAAAATCTAAATTTTATTTAACTTGCTGCTATTAAAAGTATACGATTTAAATTAAATAACAAAATTTTGAGTATCGATTGTCGAATGATTATTAATTACGGTATAGCAGTTATATTAGTAACTTGAAAAACTTTATACATGTATACGTACCACGTATACGTGGAATTGTTAAAGATGTTAAAAAGAACGCAAGAAAACGTAGAAATAAGAATAATCATTCGTTTAATTCAAATCTATTATTTAGAAGCCTAATGGAAAAACTTTTATCGTACACTGATATTCTCGTCAAGAATAATATTCACCGACTTAGGAATACAATTATTTATTTATATCCTCTAATTGATCAGCAAGACCTGTATAACACTTGCAAGAAAATTATCTTCGCCAAGTAGCTTATAAATTACAAATAAGCTCCTCCAATCGCAAGTATAAAACCCGTGACTCCGCTAAAACATTATCTCCATTAAGCAGCTTATGAATTACCAATAAGCACATTTCGCTCCTGTCCCGATACGATAAAATTAGAAAGAAAAACTCGATAATCAGATTTATACATCGTCATCCTCGCTCGGGTCGCCCACCGCAACTAAACAAAACACTCCCCATCGCCAACCAAAGCGCAAACTCAAGAAACTCGAATCACTTCTCGTCGCTACTGCCTTTTACCCACCAGAACCAAAAATAGAAATCAAGAATAGCCATTATAACCGACACGCTATATACGCGAAAGGGCTAATTACCGCTAATAACCGGTCAGAATCCTGACCTACTTGAGTGGTTCCCCAACCCCCGCGCGGCTCGAACTACCCCCCAAAGAAATTATACGTCAAATACGACCTTATCACCATCGCGTGCACGTGTACGTGTGCGCGTACGTGTAAGTCCGACATCGACACCCCCGCACGTTTGCGCGCGGCTCGAACATTTAATCTCGGGGTGCACACATGCCGACGATCTCGCGTTACGAGCCAGCGTCGCCGCCGGTCGGGATTTTGAATCCCGATGAATCCTGGCGCCGAGCCAGGAGCCGGAGCCGCGAGGAAACGAGTGTGCGCGCGGCTACGGGGGCGATTCCGTGTCAAGTGCATAATCGAAAAATGTAAATCTCGCGGAACGGAGACTCCCCGGGGGGGGGGGGTAAACACGAATTGTTCTAGAAGGGAGAGACTGGGTGGTAAGATCTGTGCGGTGATCGGGAATTCGAGAGTTCTTTGCGACGATTCGACGAACGATGGGGAGTGAGTTTTTACCGGATCGAGTTGTGGTTCTTTTGGGTGTTTAGGGTTGTTTGGTAGTTTTAGGCGTGGATTTAGATTGATAGTTGGTGTAGAGAGAGAGTATTTTTGAAAAAAATGTGAAAATCCATGATTTTTATTTTTTTGAACTGCAGTTTCTGAACCAACTTTGTATTGCTTTAAAATTATAAATTCTTATTTGTATAGCAGTTTAGAAAACAATTTTATACTTAACTTTTGGAGAAATAAAATTTAAGTACATTTAACAGGCCAAATAGTTTGTTTCCAGATAATTATAACATTAAAGTGTTAATTTTTATGTTAAATCTTTATTATAAGGGACAATCAAAAATATATTAGTTATTTGTATAAAAGTTGTTTACGTTCACCACATATGACAAAAATAAATATTTTGAACTGTTCTATCCCTTTTTATCACTTTTTTAAAATCTCTGACGATAAGATTTTTATAGAAATATTTAGCTTCGAGTACTGACAAAATCAATGAGAAAGAAGGGACAGAACGTGCACGCGCTGTATTTTTCTCGTAAATAACAAATTTTTAATAAAATCAAATTTATATAGAATTATTGACTTTATCTCTCGAAAAGTTATTAATTCAATATCGATTGTTTTCGTAAATAATACATTTTTAATACAGAATTGTTGATATTAAGACTCTGTAAATTTTTAATCTATATTGTTAAAAAGTCTATTGTCGATCTCTTCGATTCGTCGCTTTTTGAAGGCTATAAACGACAACAGAAAGAGAAGGAAATACTGACTGGCAATAAAATATATACGAGAGATTTTTACCAAAAAAGTTTTGAAAAGGACGGCATCGTTCGTCGAAACGTCAAACGAAAGAAAGTCGTTTTATTTATTTCTTTTGTATCCGCCCTCAAAAAATCACTTACTCGGCAAGTCCTACAATAGAATCTTTTACAATCCTTTAAAAAAAAAAGAATCCATTTTACTACGATATAATGGAAAATATCAAATTCTCTTACGAATACCGTAGAAAAAATAAAAAAATGTATCAGCAACGTCGACGTGCTTCTCGATCTCTATCAAATGCCCACAAAAATTCTCACGTAGAATCCCCCATGCGCCCACAATTATCAACCCAGCATCTCCACATCCAGCCACCTTCCCAATTAAATCCAACGAGCATCTACACGACACGATTCGACTGTTCTCGGTGGTCTCGCACTCACACCCCCCGTGCAGGTTCTTCGCCATCAAGACGTGGTTCTCGGAGGAGCGGCTCTTCGCGTACGGCTCGCCGGACAACGACCTGAGCAAGATCGGCCACTACACGCAGATGGTCTGGGCGACGACCCACCACGTCGGCTGCGGATGGGCCGAGTGCGACGGCAAGCGCGGGCCCCGCGGCATACCCTACTTCAGCTACGTCTGCAACTACTGTCCGGCGTGAGTCTTTGGCATTGCTTTGATGTTGTTTCTTTGTGTGGCAGATGGATGTGATTGTGAGAGACTCTGATAATTTATACTCTAAGATATTAATTTTTACAAATTTTAAGTGATTGAGGACCTCTTATTTACTACGTATTCTCTGAAATTTCTGAAATTCAAATATATGTGAACGCAATCACTAAAGTCAGATTTTTACTCCAGAAGTTTTAAAGAGTTGCGATAATTAATTCTGACAGAGTGAACATCTTACTCGTGAAAGAGTAATTTTTTGTCATAAGCAATTTCATCTTAATTATAATTCTTTTTTTCCGAGTAAAAGTAAACTCTGTCGGAGTGACATTTTAATCTAAGAACTTTAGAAAGATACGTATGAAATTATGTATCAACAAAAACTTAAGTTATCTAGAAGGCGATTTGACACGCAAGTATCAAATTTTATGCTCGGGCAGTCGATAATACCTACTTTTCAATTCTATAAATTACTATACTACTTCAAATAGAATGTAAAATAATATAGTTTTTATAGTTTGATAACTACAATTATATAAAATTCTAATACTTTTAAGAATACTTTAAAGAATAGAGAGATATATGTATAATATATAGAATGTTGCATCAACGGAGTAAGCGAACTTTTACACGATTCTATTTGATTGCATTTGTTTAACAAGATAACTTTTTCACAATTCTAATTATCATACTCTAACGCAATATTAGGGAATTTGCATGGGTGTTAATACCACTGTTTAAATAAATAAATAAGACAAGTTAAAAAATAAACTTGGAAAATTTATTATTTTTAAGTATATTATTATTGAATAAAATTAAAATGAAAATTCATGCGAGTTCCTTATTGGGAATACTTGCTGTCCTTTGATTGAATGGTTAATTCAGTGGGATTACTTTGCACGAAAAGGAAATTATTTGGTAGTCTTAGTTGAAAGCATTATAAGGGTAGAAGTCATAAATTGTAAGGCCATTTGACGTAATCTTTTTGACTAGTGTGCGGTTGAATAGAGCGCAAAAGACATGAGATTGAAAAATGACTTTGCGACCCTCTAACAGATGGGAAATTCATTCTTCACCCAACAAAAGTGTTTAAAAGCACGAATCACACTTACCTGATTTGAAATAAATGATTAATTTTTAGTTTAAATTGGATTTTAACCTAAATTCTGTATAAATATACTAAACCGTATTCGATTAAACTTGAGATTTATTATTTATCGATGCTTCGTTTATTACAATTGGTAACAACTTTAATACGTAATGAATTATTTTCATTATAGAGTTATCATTTATTGAATTATGTAGCTTCATTTTAGAGACTATAATATTTATTGCTCGCGAAAATAAAATTATACAATCTTAAAAGTTTGAGTAGAGTATAGTAAAATAGAATTTCATGTATATTTTACGATTACCGCTATAGCACTAAAAGAAACGGTATTAGTTCGATAGTGCCTGATAAAATTTTTATAGGCACTGGATGCATAAATTAATAAACTGGACTACCATATTGTAGTGCTATCACAAAATAAAATGTTCTTTTTGTACACGAAGAAAAATAAATTAGGTGAACGTGCGGTAACAAAGTATTCCATAAACTTATAGAACTTATCTTCATCGATATATTTTGCATATATATATATTCTTGAGCCGTGCAGTAACCACATAACAACCATTACACAATTTATAACCATTATAAAATATTTGGTCGTCATGGAAGTGCGTAACATTTTTTTATAAAGAATTCTATGCCACAGGCCATATGCATAAATTTTTATTGCCTCTATTCATAAAGTGCAGCTATAGATGTTTCTCTATCACAACGGATGAATCAATTTTTTTTCTGAAAAATTGTTCACCGTTCGGTTCACATTGAAATACGACGCAAAATATAGCCGTAACTTGAATACGCAGCTCGCAAAAAAGCTGTAAATTAACAATGCATGCAATACCCACGACATTGGTTTGAAATTTTTCCTTTGCTAGATTACTGAGTTTAAAGTTTTACAAAATATTAAGAGACATGTATATATTATATCTACCGTTTCATTGAAATCGATGTTAAAAATAATTCAATAAAATAGAAATCCATTAATTGCCATCCATAAATTAAAGCACGATAACTTTAGATTGCAAAAAGTCGTTAAAATTCAGTTTGATACTTAAAATACAATATTTATTTCATCTAAGATTGCTTGAACGAAAGAGAATGTAGTGTAATATAAAATTAAGAAAATAAAATTTTTACCTCTTTAAATATTTTTAGTTTAATTATATTTACCTGTGTAAAACCGGAATGTAAAAAATGTAAAGAAACGCAGTCTTTTGAACCAAAGCTTAACCAAAGAAGAATTTTTTTAAATTACTATTTTAACATGATAAATATATTTTCATTTAATTAATTCTGAAATGAAATTAATTTACCTTAAGAACAAATTTTAATTTATAATAATAATAGTATCATATTAATAATACTGTATAAATCCCCGCTCAGTGAATAATATTACATATTTAATTAAATATTGCATATGATGATGCTTATTATAAACTATTGCTCTACATAGAGGAAGTATTATGAAACTATAATAATAATATACATACATTACCTTTTAATAGTCACAAAATTAAAATTTTAAATAAATTTAACAATATAATATTACCACTTTAAACGTTTGTCTCAATAAGTATAAATAATTGTAAAACTATAAAACACAGATTTTCATTAAATAAAAAATTCATGCCATATAAACACCGACAATATTAAGGAAAAACGCATTATATCTAATATAATAAATTCTTTGAATTTGTCAAATATTTTTGAATTAGAAGAAGGTATATAGCGTTTCAAAATTGACGTCAGGGCCATAACATCGACATCCTTTGAAGTTTTATTCTTATACATAACATGAAGCAAAATAACTTTAAAAAGCTTCAGATCTTTAAAGAATTGCTTATAAATTAAAAAAAATTGATTCATAAATATAGAATAAGATTTAAAAAATTCATTGCGTTAAATATTTTTTGAGGGCTTTAATATGAAAAAAATATACAAGCAATTAGGACTTTGCATGATTTTCAGAAATGCACAAATCACTTAGAAGATTATTAAATGCATGTAGTAACCGAATAGAGGCTTTGGTTCATTATTGGCAGTAAAGTATTATTCAGAATTTTTCCAACTCGAATTTATTGAAAAATATCATTATTTATGTATGCGATTTTGAATCGCGCGAATTATTTCGAAATGATTCCTATTGACCAGTCGATTTGTGACGTTACGATGGTATCCTTTTGGAAAACGGAAAAAATGATTAAACGCTCCGATATCTCATTAAAAATATTTATAAACAAAATAATGTGGCACATATCCTTAATATTTTTCGACCAGGAATTCAATGGTGATATTAGACTTTATGCCCGATATATTTGTAAAGCCCATTTAAGGCTTAACTTCATTTTTTCAAATGAGAACATATCTATTTTATTACTTATATGAATTCCTCGTCTCAAAATACGTACGAATACGTATTTAGTTTATTTAAGTCGACTACCTGATTTCAGATAGAGGAAAACCTAATTTTGATAGGGCCCAAACTAATCAGGTTAAATTTTAATGATCAATATAAATATCAATAAGCTAAAATATAAATCAGTACGTATTTTGAGGCGAGGAATTCAAATATGTAATAAAAAGATATGTTCCTATTTGAAAAAATAACATTGGGCCTTAAATGGGTCTTAAAAATATATTGGACCCAAAATCTAATATGAGCATTGGATTTCTGGTCGAAAATTATAAAGGATATGTACCTAATTATTTTGTTTATAAATATTTTTCTTGAGATACTGGAGCGTTTAATCATTTTCCCGTATTAAATATCCAAATTATACCATCGTGACAAATCGACTGGCCAATAAGAATCATTTCGAAATAATTCGCGCGAAATTCAAAATCGCATATATAAATAGTGATCTTTTTCAATAAATTCGAGTTGGAAAAATTCTGAATAATACTTTACTGCCAATAATGAACCATTTTCTAAGTGAATTATGCATTTTTGAAAATCATGCAAAGTCCTAATTTGAATGTATTGATTAAATTGAATGGACTTCAATGTTTACATTACCGAATTAATATCTGCTTCGCGGTAAATTTACTGTACGATAAAAATTAAAATATAAATGTTAATTTTTACGGTATATAATAAGGGTAATTTTTGCCGTAAAGTTACAAGATCATTATCCTGGTAGATGTTATCAGGAAATTCTCTGCGCCAGTTTTTTAAATGTTAATCATAAGCAAAATTTTCTTTTATACCCAATCTTCGCGACATTTCTCTTAAGTATAAGGGAGAATCCCCCAGTACGGACTCTCTCATAGTATGGTCATCCATGGTTATTCTGTCATTTTACATGCTGAATTAGTGCACGTTATAGTTCTATTAAATATGAGCAGAGGTTCTTCTTTTTAATTCACCCATTCAAAAATTCTTGTGAAAATAATGAACAAGTCGTTATTCTTCTTGTCAAAAGTTAATTTCCGAAGCTGACCTCTGTTTCCATAAATAAATTTCTGTCTGAATATATAGGAGTACATCATTTTTAGTACTTCCTTAATGAGTAAAAGTGTCGCTGCACTGTTATTTCACTTTTCTTGCGTGATGTAACCTAAAATGGCACAATGTAATTGTTTCGCAATATGAACAATGCAAGTGTATCTCAGAATAAACACATACTTTTATACTTTTCTCTCGTAAATATAAAATAATTAATCTGTTTAAAGCGTCAAATTAAATTATGTACATAATATGTTGAGTATACACGACAGCTTAATGATAATTATTGAAAACAAATTTTTTGTATGTGTAATTAACTTATTAACTTAAATATTTCCCCCAGAACAAGACTGTGACAACTCAAAATTCTACGTTATTGCAAAACCAAGCAAGTAATATCAAATTTTCATGAGCTAACTTTATTTACTTGAATCGTTTTATTCTATTATAGTTTATCTACTCTTTTTACCAATTCTCGAAGCGTATTCTGGATTTTTATTTCCGTATGAGCAATTTTGTAGTTGTCATATTCTTGTTCTGTGTTAAATCCTAAATTACAACACATAAATATATTCCAAAATATGAATTATTCGCACGTTAGCTTAATCACCCTAAGTGCGCATTTAACGTGTTCTCCCTAAACGACATGTTTAAAAAAACTCAAAATCAAAGCCATCCACACTAAACGACACCCAATTTTCTCGAAACTCCAAACTCCCCTCCCAAAGTACCTCTCCCCTCTCCACTCTACCCTATCCCAGCAGCCCTCCATCTCTGACGCTCCTCGCGCTCAGCTCAACGACAAAAGAGTATTACGCATCTCCCAACCGTGCTTTCTCTCTGCATCTGCTTACAGCGGCAATCGAGAGGACACCCTGGCCGAGCCCTACGCCCTCGGCGAGAGCTGCTCGGCGTGCGGCGAGCACTGCCGCCTCGGCAAGCTCTGCAAGAACTCCTGCCCCTGGGCGGACCTGTGGGCCAACTGCCGACAGCTGCGCGCCACGTGGCCCGGCTGGCTCTGCGACACGGACACGGAGCAGGGCCGGGAGCGCAGGCAGTTCTGCCGTGCCACCTGCCGCTGCGACGGCAAGATCATCTGAGGCCCCCCAAACGACGCGGGCGGATAGGTGGGATTTTGTCTCGAGGAAGAGTTTGCGAGAGAGAGGCGACGAGCCCCGGGAATCACATCGTTGTAATAGTGTACATATTACTTGAAGATCTTGCGCCTCTCCTTTCCTCGTTGTGTCTCCGCGGTGTTTTAACATGTAGAGAGTTTTGGGTGCTTGATTCGACCGAGATAGGCGTTCGGGATAATTGGGAAAAATTTTAAGTGTTCCGAGCGATTGCGCCGGGAGAAAATATTTTCGAAGAGACTGAATTGAATTTTTTTTTGCTTTTTGGAGGTTCTTTGGTCCGTGCGCGCGGTGTTGCGAGATTTGAAATTCTATCTGTAGAGTCATTGGTATGATTTGTTGGTGAACGTGAATATAGTTGTTACGAAGTTTAACGTTGTATTTGTAGAATCATTATTATGCTTTATTGGTAAACGTGAAAATAGTTGAAATCATTATTAAAGGTAAAAGTGTAGAATGTATATTCTGTTGTTTTGAATTTTTAAAGGAAAAGAAAAATAATATAATTCTGAGAGAATGAATGATACACATTTATAAATTTTCAATCCATGTATAAATGTTAATTTTCTTTCATGCGAATACGTCATTTTTAAGAGCGCAATAAATGAAGAAAACTGTATATAAAATGAATAAATAAATCAATACGACCACCTGTATTTTGTGTAGTGTATACTCCAGTGTGTACCATTCCTTCCCAAGAATGATTCATTGATTTATGACTAGTCATTGAATTAATTTCCATTTACATTTTCAAAAATATAAAAATTAGGTCGCATTACTGATATACTGACAATTTACGAATTTCTAATTTTATTACATTCAAAAATTCAATTAACGCTTTAAATTAAGATGCAAATGCAAATATTGCCCTATATTGTCAGTAACAGGTGTGCATTCGATCTTGAAGCTCTCCGCCTCCTGGTACCAATAATCAATTAAAGAATATACAATAGTAATTATCAATTAATCATTAAAACCAATGTGAGAACAGTTTTGAAAAGAATACTATTATTGAGTTGATAATAAACAATATTGGTACAACAATGTCAGTAATGGCATCATATAATATTCATTTAATTTGAATTATTTTCTAAAATATTTCATCATTATCCTGAACATATAAAATTTTATTAAGTACACAAAAGTCAAGTAACATTTTTTTCTCTGAACTTCATTTCTGTTTCATAATTTTTAACTATTTTTCCCTCTTTTACAGTCATTATTTTCCCTTTTACTCATTCAGTAAGGTAGAAATTGGAAATTACATACAGTACACCTTACCAGAGAAATGAGGTGAAAAACTTTAATGTAGCTCGTGGAGATAAATAGTTTCTCGATTTAGATGAATATACAATTTTATTTTATAGAAGAAATATTTACAATAGGTAACAGAATAAAAAAGACAGAATTTGCACAAATATCAGGTAACTTCATTAGTTAGAATTCAACAAAATATGCACTGAGAAAGCTACTTGACTAGTTTAGTGAAAAATTTTCGAGAAATCAAAATAAATAGCTGGTTATTTAGAAAAAAAAAATTTATTTAGCTTAAAATTTTGCTATTCCGGCAAACAAATTTACTGAGTCATCCAAAAATTTAGCTAATTTACCTAAACTACACCGACAAATGCAGCTTTACCATCCCATCGATATTTTATTTTCAGTGGTTACATCTATATCCTTACGCTGCCAGCATTACTGCTCAGTAATGCGATCACTTACCCTCCATTTCTATTATCCCACGACATCCAAGTATAAAACAACTCTTCAAATCACAATAATAACGCATCACTATCATTATTATTATTATCATTCCTTTTTCATCCCCTCGCGTACTCATTGAATCGCCCCTCCAGGAGTCTCTTTCTCTCTCCCTTTCTCCACTCTACATAAACTCGCGCTCTCTGCAACACTACACGCCTGCGCTCCTCCTTCTTCCTCCTTGTCGCGACCCGCCGAAGATACCGTACCTATATACCCCTTGACCCCGTGCGCACGCCGGTTTCCTCGGAGAAATACACCGGCGAGGTTGCGCGCGCGCAAGAGAGAGAGAGAGAGCGAAAGCTGCTCGGTCTACCCGAACGGTTTAACCGAGGCTTTGGCGCATAGTTTAAAGGGCGCGGATCAGAGTATCGCTTTAGCTGTGGGCCGCGCAGGCTGAGCGAGAAAGTTTCGGCTCGAAGGGTGTTTGGATTTTTGAGCGAGAAATGAGAGGATATAGGATCTCGCGTGAGCGCGGGAAAAAAGGGGGGTATAGTGGGGGAATTTGTTTGCAAGAGAACTGTGACGCGTGGAGGAAATGGTGTTTTAGACACGTAGAGTATTGGGCTCAGTTTCTGATCAAGATTCGCTTTGCATTATTTTTATCGCATAAATAAATGTATTAAAATTGTTGACTATCTAAAAATGTAAATTTAAAATCTATAAGGGTTTTGGTTTCTCAAAGAGGAAGCTTGGTTATAGTAACAAAAATGTATGCATCTATCTCTCCTGTAATCCACGATAATATTTAATGTTTCAAGACTCATTTTGTTTGTTTTTTTTTAAATGAAGGGGGCACAATAATAATTTTTTTTAGTTTATCGGAATCTTTTTTGTATTTTAGAGGTTTTTTCGGAAAATTTTTATGAACAATCCAAGTTTGAGCGGCCATATTGTAGCTGCCATATTGGATTTTTATGCAACAAAAAGTAGATAGTAAGAGAAAATTTGTAAGCATATTCACAGTTTTTTAAGTGTCATACAGTCTTGGACTCAGTGGGTGGCCCTTCTATCAAATAATTACTCATATATATACTAATACTACATAAGAATGACTATATATATATATATATATATAGTAAACATTACTATATATATAGTAAAAATAACAAATCCATTGCTTTTCAATATGACTAATACATACATAAGAATTACTATATATATAGTATATCTATATATATAGTAATTCTTATGTATGTGTTAGTCATATTGAAAAGCAATGGATTTGTCATTTTTATTTTTTACTCCAGTATTAAATAGAATAAATAATGTCATATTGGAACACTGAAACACAATAAATATTTCATATTGGTTTTTTAAATTTAACACGGAATTTTAAAAGGATTAGATTAGTAAAGTTTATTTTTATGGAAACAAGATATGCTTGTTACACGGAACTACTAATTACTTTTAGCTAATCGGAAACGTGAACAAACATTTTTAGAATTCTTATTGCCTGCCGGTCGGAAAACCGCTACTTTGGTCCCGCTTTTTATACATGAAAATACGTGAAGATCGTAAAGTGTTACAAATAAGTGTTTTAGTACTATGACAAGTATACAATTAAATGCCAAGAACATTTTCTACCATACGTGTTATAGATCTTATACAAAAAATATATTATAAATGCGCTATTTTACATGCCTAAATGGGAATGTCCCGTATCTTACGATTTTAGTTCGAATATAAAGAAGTGAGAAACAATCAGTATATTGTTATGTGTCTGTGAGATATTTTTAAGGAAAGATTGAAACGTTGTAGGGATTGCGTTACATCGTATGTAGTACTGCCATAGTGGTCTATGCTCTTCAAATTGAATTTTGTCACATTGAATGCGATTTAACAAAAAGTTTGTATGCTACTGTGTTTTTTTATAATTACGTTTATTATTATATTTTTATACGAAAGTCTTGTCACTTGATAATATTTTACTCAATTATAAAAATTGAACTAGAAGTTCTTGTGGAATTTAAGATTAACCCCATTAAACAGAATGTACACTCTAGCGAAAAAAAAAATTGTAAGGGGACTGCCTTCGTTAAAACTAAAAATCACTCTGGGCAAAAGTGACAATTATCCCCATTACAGTGATCCTCACGGTTTTTTCCGAAGAGCTATATCTCGTTAGGGGAAAAACTTGTTCACGGATGGAGTAAAAAAACGTTTTCTATAGGTGTGTATATGTATATATATATATTTAAATCATTAATGTAGGTAGTTCGAGTTTTCATAAGGACTCTTAATTAAAAGAAGTGTTAAATCTGATTTTTTTTGGGATTAAGTGTAGTGTTTCACCCTTGTATAAATAATGATTATACGACAATAAGAATTATTAATAACTTATTCCGTACGGCTTAAAATAAAACAATATTATAACATATTTTTAAGCTTAACAGCCGCATAATTAATCGTATAGTGTATTACGTAATTGTATAAAATATAGATAGCTATAAGACATTACGAAATATACAATTTTTTAATTCTAACGTAAATTAGGTCAAGTTAATAATACGAATTTTCATAAACTTCTTTCCACTTGAATTAGGTTATTTCCATGCTCGCATGTGCCTCAAAAAGCACCATGAATATCCAATTCCGCGGAATTAAAATGTACTAAGTCGGTTACAGTAGCTTCATAAGCGACATCGTCAACGTCGGTAAACAGTTTTGAAGTTGCGTCATGCAACAGCGTTAAGCAGATCCCTCGCTGCCTTGCGAAAACATTTAGAATATCTCCCGCGCGGGTATTTGAAAAAATTTGACACGCGTCTCAAAAGAAGGAAAAGTCGCATCAAAGTAATACGACTCGCAAGCGCGCCGTGCTTTCAAATTTGCTCAAGTAAATACAAATATGCAAATAACGAAGAAGAAACCGAGTCGCCGAGAGAGAGCATAACGCACACAGACAGCCCTGCAGATTGTAAACAAAAACACATATAACGTCCCGGCGCGGCCGAGCTCTTCTTCCCCGCCCTCAAAGCGCGAGCTCGCGAAATTACAAGATCCTCGCTTCTCTACTCCCAAAGACTCGCGCGCGAATCATCATTCCGCAGCCGGTGTAATAACGCATTTCTTTCCCTCCCCCCCGGATACGAGTACCTACACTGCGAAAATGCATAATACAGCGAGTGCGAGAATGAAGCGCCATTGGTGCCGCCTTTTGTTTGCACCACTCTCCCCCCCTCGAAATCAGAGCTTCCGAGCGCAGCTTTCACTGCTTTTATCCCCCTTTTTTTTCTTCTTTTGCGCGCACTCCCCCGCGCGCGAGGCGTAGGTATAGTAGTACACAACGAGATTCTCGCGCTCGCGAAACGTCACTCCGATGAAAATGGCATCAGCAGCAGCAGCAGCTTTGTAGCGATGAGTATACAAAGGTACTTGCACTCCGCGCAGCCTCTGCTACTCTGTATATACACGTGCAGCGCGCACAACTTTGGCACTCCAAGAAATTTAGAGCGCACACGCCTATACGTGGATCTAGATCCAGATCCATGCCCTCTCGTGCATACAGCGCGGCGAGTATCAGCGCTGCGCGATGGGGAGAGCGACTGGTGTATCGTCATCCCCCTTTTCGACGCTTCGACGATTCTCTATGTGCGCCGGCACGCACTTGTATAACGCACTGCGAGAGGAGTACAGTAGACGTAGAGTAGATCTCTTGCGATGTCGGCGTTAATGGACTTTCGCGGAGAGCGCGCGTGCGAGTGCGATCGGGAGGCGCTCGCTTTTTTGCGTGGATTGTTTGTGCGTGTGTTGTGTAGAGGAAAGGGGGTGAATTGGGTACTTGATGCAAGCAGATTCTGACGCGGATGGGTGCTTCTTGCGTGGGGGCGAAGGTTACGGATGCTTCAAAATGTTAGTATGTATTGTTCGGATAATTAAGAACTGCGCCGTTGTAAGATGTGAAGGTAGGTTGGTGACTTTAAAATAAAACATTTTATCCCGTAATGGAAAATCCGCCTCAAGTGGAAAAAAATGCTACGAGAATATAATATGTTATATTCTGGAATTTGTGTTACAAGCAGATTTTGTATTCATTAAAAAAAAGGTTTAAAAAGATTATGTACATACATGTATGTATGAATATACTTTTAACAAGAATACAAATTCCATATTTTTGAAGTGGATTCTGCTTGAAATAAATAAATTTTAAATTAAAACAATGAGATAAAATTAATTAATAGAGGATGTTCATGTCCAGAAAGAATTAAAAAATTTTATTCATGTATTCAAAAATTTCATTCTGTATAAAGTGAAAAACATAACAAAAATTAATTATCTTATTTTTTACTAATGAATGCCTGATAAAGTATTGATTTTTTCACTTATATTATCAAATTTGACCCTATTTTTTAAAGTTCCTCTTCGCTTCTCCAGATTAAATCTTTTTGTAATGTTCATATTTTGAAAAACTCTATAAACAATAGAGTGAGTTTTGTATGTCCCCTCGTGTCCCCTTACTTATTACGCATTCATGAGCATGCTCCTTAAAGTAAATTCTATATTCCAATGAAAAAATATATGAATATTCAATATAAAAATTTCGTTCCGATGTTTGTAAACAGATTTTATTTTAAGAAAGATCTGAGTGACCGATTAATAATGATGATGATGACGAGGAGGAGTGAAGCTATAATACGCATACTAGCGATGATATGAAAATTGGTGAGAGGAGAGACTTAATGATGGTGTGCAGACAGATACAAAATTATATGCGCGTGTGTGTTGTTTGAAAGATATGGTGAAGAAAAACACGATACATATATGTACATTTCACGTGATCATGAATAGAAAATGAAGTTTTAATACTGTTCCTAAGAGAATTGTGGAAGATTAGTGATTTTCCCTGATTGCTTGTTATCTTTTGTCTTGTAAAATTTTGATTAGCATGTATAAATATAAAATATACTTTTTATATGAGATTCATACCTTTATGTTGTACTTTAAATTTATTAGCATACTTTAATCTTTATTTTTATTTTTAATAATAATTTATTGTGTTTTAATATTATTCATATCATTATTATTCTTTTATGTGTTAAAGTATAAATCTTTTTGTTTGTTCGGTGTCGGATTTATTTTTATTGAACCATTTCATCATTTCAACGTATTAGTAAACTCCATTCAAAGCAATATTAAATTATTTCACCCTTATATTTATTTTAATTAATACGGATGTCACTGGAAAGCCAATACATATAAAAAATGAATACCCGATATTTCATTTAATTAAAATATATTTTATAGTAAATCAATAAATTCGCTGATAAAAGAAAAATATCCAAAAATACAAGTCGCTAATTCCAGTTTTCTCACGAAGAAGACAATACATCAGTATATTATAAATAAACAATACCAAGAATCTAAAACGACACAATCAATCGCATCTCTCCGATCAACTCCCCGCACCAACCGCAAACAGGGTCGAACAAGGATTCCCTTTTAACCATCCCTATTCTTAGCTATTCCTCCCCTTCCGCGACGGTCTAAATATTAAACAAGTATTTTTGTCGTTGCATCGACTAAAACCACTTCTCGCCGAATCATTCATCTCGCAAGCATCGTCCCCCACTTTACTCCACTATACACCCAAATGGCTTTTCAACGAGAAAGCTTCTCCACACCCCCAGTGAAATCCGTCACCACCAGCAGCAGCAGCAAGAAAAATGTATCGCACCAGTTTCGCTTTCGCAGTGTTTCCCTCGCGAACACGTGTAGGTATACGCAATGCAGGCCACGCGCGCGCGCTAATGCACAAAAAAGTATGTCACTTCTTTACGTCTCGCACTGCACCGGCTCGCCGAGCTTCTTTTTAACCATGCAGGGCACGAATGACAATGGGTTATATAAGCGGAGAAAAATTCGTGGAAAATGATGACGGACTCTCTCTCTCTCTCTCTCTCTCGTTATAAAGGTGTTTTTTAATCTTGCTCGCGAGAGAGACTCGACTCGGGGAAAACAGCGAGCGCGCCAGTAGGTTGCCACGGGCTATTACGATGACAACCGCAGCGGCACTTGGGAATTAAGGATATAGCGCGAGACTCAGCTGCTGCTGCATGTTGGCCGCTACGCTCTTGGCTCTTTCATTTCGACTTCCTCGCTCGCATTTTCACTCTCCCTCTCGCTCTCTTGCTTTCTGCTTTAACTGCTGTCACCGGCGCGGCTCTTGCTTATTCTGGCTTCGTCTTCTTCGTCGTCTTCTTCTTCTTCCTCTTTTTGTCTCTTGTAATGCCGGTGCTTGGCGGAAAATATTTGCATTTTGCGAGGAGAGTTATCTTTATATCTCGAGCTCGCTCTCTCCTTCTGTTTCTTTATGATACATTGTTCTCAAAGTGTTTGATAATCATACTTTATGCTTGATGAAAAGGCTGTTACTTTTATTTTATTATGAAGACGAGGAGGCGGCTGGGACGCTTCTGCCGAGGAGCTTTAGTTTGTCGGTTGAGGGTTATTTTTACGAGGCTGCCTGGAGGAAAATTAAGTCATTTTGTTCTTACGAGACGAGCTGCTGGATGGAAAATAAGATTAGTGTAGACTAGGATTAGCCCGATCGAATGCAAGTTTTGGATGATACTTTTAAAATGCATGTATCGAAACTTTAATAAGTTTTTTGAATTTCTAAAGATGTCTTGTATATTGTCACACAGTATTGTAAAAATGGGATATTTTTGGATTCCATTTGATAATCTATAATAAGTCTTTTGAGTTTCTATAGCAGTTACGAAAATTATCATACGGGTGATTGTCAAATAACGGAACTTTTTCATCTAACTTTTGGACCAAACTAAAAATCTTTTTATGGTTAATTTTGGTTTTAAGTTGTAGAACTTTAAAAGTTTATGAGACCGTAATAATATTTCCTTTCTACTTAGTGTAATGGCGACACTAGAAATATCGTTTTTTTTACAGTCACACATATGCTTCCATAAAAATAGTATATCCGTACTTAAATTTCTCATATCTTTCGATCCCATTTTATTAATATTTAATACCTACGGTTTATTGTAAGAGTAGATAAACTAAAACTAAAATAAGTCTAATTCTGAATTTCTACAAGTGTCTTGAAAATTTTCACATACTATAATAGAGAATATACAAATAACGTAGGATTGTAAAAGTACATTAGAACTTATCTGGAATTGATTTTCGTATGTCTTATGATTCCATTTATAATTAAGATTCAACATCTGTGGTTTGTTATAAGAATAGACAACTGAAACTATAATGTCTTTTGAATTTCTAATAATGTCTTTAAAAGTCTCACATCATACTATTGTAAATCTAGGTTATTTGGATTAAATTTCTTAGAACTTTTGAGTCCAGTTAATTAAAGTTAAACATCTGCGATCATAAGATTAATCTAATCAAATAAATCTAAAAAGTCCTGATTTTAAAAATGAATACGTTAAGAGAAATTGATTATTATACCTTCAAAGTTTTCTGATAATGTTGTATAAGTATATAGTACAGTCGACGGTAAAATATTCCCTGTCTAGCTGACGGGATCTGACGTCAGATTTACTCATTTACATATACCTTATAGAATAGGTACCGTCAAATTTCGAGTCAAATATACCGCGAATATCTTACCGGAGAGTGTACATGTACAATTGAACTTATTATAAATTTATTATAAAAATATAAAATAGAATATTCATCGCTGAATTTAAACAAGGTTTGATGATGAAAATGAATTTTTCATATCGGTAAATGAATTTAAAAGTTATTATGCAAACAAAATACGTCAAAAAGTGCTCTCCGCAATTTAATAATGCTAGTTACTAGCCACTGCAGTACAGTGTAATGAGATATCGAATATACCCTGTATGCAAAACTTTGCAAAATTTATGCTAATTACTATACCGCTTGAACACCACAGCGTAATTAATGTTGTTCATCTATTTATCTATCGCGCAACATATATAGTTATCTTTTTTGGCTTACTACACCCCTTCGGCTCTCTTTCTCTACACACCGCGCTTAAATTAACGTGCACGTATTTCAAAATTTATTATGGCGGGCGCGCAACACCGTAACTAGTTCATTATGTACGAAATTCGACACATGATTAAAAGTAACCCCCTGCGGTGGTGCATAACAAATTTGAATCAATTATGTGTTTAATCTCGTTTTATTAACTCGATTTCCGCCCGACATTGCGAAATTTGTTGAGCCAAAAGTTCCAAAATTTCGTCGTTATAAAGCAATGGTTAAAAATACACGACGAATCGAGTTATATCTTTCGACAGTACTTTACACGAAGCGCAAACGTAATTTTCCATTTTTTCCCGGAAATTTTTTACGCTCGCTCTTAATCTCGTTACTTTTCTCCTTCCCCTCAACCTCTTTAAAATGCAAAAACCAAAAGCTCGACAACTTAACGTACCTTCTAAAATGACATTACCGTCTTAAAAATATTATTTCCGCACCCTTTCACCGGAAAAAACTCGCGTAAAATTCTTCCCTTTTACCCCGAAAAAAAGTGTTCCTCATTACCGCAAATATATTTAACGCATTTCGCGCAATTATACGCGAGTTTCCCCGAAACTCACAAACACCAAAAGAGCAACCCTTCTATTTTCCTCTAAAAAAACAGCACACGCATCCTCTCCCAAAAATTTCTACACGAAATTCGCGTTAACGCGCCCCAACGGATTTTCACACACACACCCACACTTTTCTATCTCGTTACCTCTCACGCCTTTTTCACATCTCCAGCGTGTCTCGCATTCCATCCCCCTCTTGTGTATACATATATATACATGTATACGCCAGGGCTATATAATACGCCGACGAGGAGAAAATTCGCGTATATGCGGCGTCGGCAGGCAGAACAAGGCAATTTACGAGAGCAGCTAATTACATAAGGCGCGCGCGCGCCGCCGCAGCGGGGCTCTGGTTATGCGCGGAGCGAAGAATAATTTCACTTGGATTTTCATGCCAGGGCCACCACCACCCCACCCGAGAACACCCCCTTCCCCCTCCTATTATTTAATAAGATTTATTCCGACCGCGAATTTATTATGGAGCTGTGCGCTTGCAGCGCGGTGACACGCGTACACGCACATATAGCAGCGGGAGCTGCGGGACATTATTTTTTTTTGTAACGGCTGATTGTTAGAGTTGCGATGTGCACGTGGTAGCGTGTAAAGGTGAAATGCTTGGGGATGGTTTGGCTGAAGTTGGGATGAGTTTGGTGAAAGATTTAGGAATGGTAGGGTTTGGCGAGGCTTGGCGAAATGAGGGTCTGATGAACTTTGAGGAAGATGTTTTTGAATGTACTGCCAAATGTAGAAGTTTTAATAAAGATATATACTTCTGAACATTTCGTCAAAACTCAATACGTCGTTTCTCGATGAATTTCGCGTAATCGATTCGCAATTAGGTTGCGTAATGTAGATAGTTTATGTTATTTTAGTTCTATTTTGATCTATTTTTAATTTTTAAGAAACATTATACATATATAATATATATACATTATATATATCATTATACATGTTGAAATTGCACTTTGCACCCTTATTTTATGTATGTTCTATCGGGATGTATATTGCATAATATAAATATTGTATTCATAATGCCCTTTCTACACCAGAGGATTATCATCGTCTCTGATTAACTTTCAAACACGAATAACATTTATGTGAAAGATATAAACAAAATGTATTTGATATGAAAAAACGTAGAAAAATATTCTTTATTCAATAGTACAGGTTATTTTCCGATAAAATCGTCGATATTAAAATTATTACGTGTTAAAAGTTAATAAGAGACTATGATAATCCTCTAGTATAGAAAAGGCATGAAAAGGACTTGAGAAAATCGTATAACTTATTTATTTATTAAATTTGTTTCTGTTATTATTTTACATAGAAGAAATAATTCCTTAATAAACTGTTACTAATAATTTTCAAAATACAAAGCTTCCTCTTTGAGGAAGCAAAGTTCAATTTATTCATTTTCAAAACATAATATTACAAAATAAATTTTATGAAGAAGCCAGGTAAGATAAATCTACAATACTCAAGTTTTAGTACACGTCAAAGAAAGTAAAATAACCGTCGGAAAACAAAATTCGTTCTTTGAGTAACGTAGAATCGTGCATGCCGCAAAGTTCCTTTAATACAGATAAGACACTGCACGTGACGTAGGGAGAAGTTCAGATGGAGGAAAATCCTGCGCCGGGAAACAATCAGTGTCACAGTCAGCCTTGATCGTGCAGCCTGTAAACAGTCAAAATATATCCTCTTTCAGCTTCGAAGTCACCATTGAAACTGTCCCGTGTAACAACCGCGGCGAACGCTGCTTTACCTCGGATGAGCGACCAACTCAGGTTCTTACAGACCACTCAAATGGGGCTGGTATACTTCTTCTGCTTCACTGCGAAACTTAAGGGCAATTTTTTGTTTAACCCTTTGTGGCTTAGTGGCTATTATAATAGCCACCTCTTTCGTCTAAGATTTTTATGTATAAAAATTTTATTTATAGGTGTATATAAATGATTTTACATTCTTCTATTAGCTAAGAGGTTTCTCTGTAATACTAATTAACAAAAATTCAAATTCGTAATCAGCGACCCCAAAAACCCCCTAGTAACAATTTTCAGCTTAAAATATTGAACAGAAAAATGTGGGCCACAAAGGGTTAAATTACATATACGGGCATTACTTCTCTTGCCCAGATATGCGGGTTGTGTAGGCCCGATCTCCGCCATCGAAGAATTCGGAAAGATATTTTCTCTGAATGTTCCCGAAAAATTCGGAGTGACGGGGATTCGTAACCAACGCCCCTTGAGCGGCTGTTCTTAATTATCGTGCAGCCTGCTGCTGTCCGCTTACACGCAGACAACGATCAGTGGTCAGTATCCACTAGTTGGTAAGGATGCTGCCGACGCACAGATGCACTAGAACAGGTGCAATGCAGGTGCATCCACTGAAAGCTGACCTGCTGTGGAAACTCATGGTGTTTGACTTTGATATAAGGAATTTTCAAATGATTTTTAGTAATAATTATATATTGATATATAAAACGAAAACAAATGATTCAAAGAAAATTATTCATCGAGTTAGAACATGGTTAGTATGTATTTAATAGTTTATTGGACTTTATTTGTAAGTCGATTAAAAAGACAAATGAGCTGTACGAGTCCATACAACTTTTTATGTTTAAAAGCAATCATTCTGAAAATTTTTATGTTATTAAAGTACAATAATATCTTAAATTTTACAGTTGTAAAAACAAAATTTTTTGTTCCTTTAATAAATATGGTATTGAAAACAGTGATTTATTGTGACGTGTTGGGTCAAGATTCTGATGTTTTACAACGGTAAAATTTAAGACAATATTGTGATTTGATAGCATAAAATTTTTCAGAATGATTGCTTTTAAACATAAAAAGTTTTCTGGACTCGTAAAAAAAAAGTCTTTTTTGAAGGGTTTAACCCAGGCCTGTCCCCTTAAAACATTGAACAGAAAATATGATATACCTTAAGTCATACGTTTATCAGTAAAGTACTATCATGAGAAAATCAAAATGTATGCTAGATTTTGAGTTTCTTGTGGCCGTGCTTAGCTGATAAATTTAAATATTTGAGTTAAATCATATTTCCTGTGCAATGATTTGAGTCAACTTAGGCCGTTCTTTGCGCGACCGGCTTAAATGTCAATATCAAGAAATTTTCTTTTTTAACTTAGTTTTTAAAACTGGCTTACCACCTTCCCTCTCCCAAATATTAGTTTGCTATAATGCTGCAGTACTCTTCCCAAACTTTAATACACGCTGATCTCAAACATTGGCCGCGTCTAACCCAAAGCACACGCAAACTCAACCCTCGCCAAACTCAAAGCAAACCATCACCTCCCCAAACAATGAATTTCCCCCCGCTCAAAGGCACTTCTTCTCGCTCTCTTTTTTTTTCCAAAGAGGTCGCGCATCCTTTTTCCAAAGCCGTTCTTCTTCCGCGTATATTAATTACAACGGAAAGCTTGTGCCAGCGCGGAAGAGCGCTCGTGCTATATATTTCGCGGAGGAGAGGAGGAGCGAGCTTCTGCCGCCGCGGCGCATACACGAGCTTATATGAAATTTTCGCCTCAACGCGTTGCGCCGCCACCGCCACCGCGGCGCATGTATAAAGGCGATGCGTTATAAGCGGTATTCTTGGAATATTAATAAATACTGCGGTGAACTGCGGGATATGGGTATGATGCGCCGCCGAGGGCTTGAAAATGCGTGCGACGACGCGTTTATATCGATAATAATACGGCTGTGTGTGAAGTGGATGTAACGCGTGGTGTTGACTTTCCGCGCGAATGAAAATTATATGGATTTCGTTTGTAGCCGGGCTCGCGGCCGAATCGTTTTTTCTCGCGTCACGCGAGTTATTAATTGGAAATCGTGCGATTGAATTAAATGTGATATTTTAATTCGTTATAAAGTGAAGCGAGAGACTGGAACGAATGAAAGGGTATTGAATTCTCTTTGGAAATGTTTCAAAATTTATATTTTCCGCGAGTCGAGTTGTCCGGATTTAAAGGCAAACGATCCGTTAATTATTTGGATATTCAACTTTAAAAAATGAAAAGATTTTTTTAGGATACTAGCAAATTCGGGGTTTGTGCTTTTTATTCCATCCTGTGTTTTATTATTCAGTTAAAAGTTCTAAAGTATTTATTGAAAAGTTATATTATCAAAAGTTTTTAAATACCATTTACAGCAGTCTGCCAGTCTGATGTACTGCAATTTTAAGAAAGGATATGTCAATCTTGGATTTAGGGCGTCATCAATTAATGAATCTTGCATTTTACTCTTTTTAGCACTATAATAGGAATTCGTTCAATAAACTGAGTTTTATATAAAAGTATAATAATTATTTATATAAACCTGATTTCTCTTTTATTCCTAAAATAGAGTTAATATTATTTATAGCTACTTTGATATAATTAAAAATATTTTTTAAAAATTAACGTATATAATACCGCCAAAACCAGTCATCTGAAAAGAGCGAAACTTCGAACAGCCCGCATACTATAACTCAAGCCGTTAACGAACTTAAAGTCGAAATAACGAAATCACCCGCAAGTACCGCCGATACAAAAGTCGCTCTCTCCAACAATCCGATCGGCCCGATCGACTATACACCGCCCCGCGCACAAAGAAAAGCGCTTCAACTTCGTCCTCCACATAGAATTGCCACTATTATTCACCTATTCGAAACACCGAGCGAAAACCTCCTGCAAATCGCCTCTCTCAGAAACTTTTTACATTCACCCACACATACCAATGAATTATCTTCAATCTTCATCGCACTCATCATCGCTCACCTATCTATACACACACATATATTGATACATACATGCACACACACGCGCACAAATACGCACATACACATGCATTATACACACACACATACACGCAAACACACGAGATTCCCTGGGCTCTGAAATTTTTACTGCGTACGGTAAGCCCGATCGATTGTTATTTTTACGCTCTCTCTCTCTCTCTCTAACTCTCCGAAAAAGTTCAGAAGTGCACGCGCGCGGGAGGGGCTCGACTGCTAGCTTCGACGCTCGAGCGATTCCGGGCCAGCTCTCGCGCGAAATGGCCTCGAATATACACGGGAATTCGTTTAGGCTTCAAGTGCGCGACGTTTATACGATCGCGACAAAGAGGGGAAGAGTAGACGCGGGCGCGGAGGCAGAGGCAGGAAAGCCATTAGTCGTTTTCGCGCGCGCGCGCGCGCTATATCCTATATAGCTGCACGGCAGCCAGTCGAGTCGCTCGCTGGCTCGACGTCGATTAAAAGTTTCGCGATATCCGTCAATCTCACTCTCTCTCTCTCTCTGGCTGGTGCAGTGTGCAGCTATAGATGTATACAGCTGTGTACAGTGGCGCTGGCTGGGGGTGTTTCTCGGCTTCGTTTTCCTCGAGGTGGAGCGGAATGCGTAGAGGCAGCCGGTGACTTTTCGGCGTGGATTTCGCCGGGGGTGTAATTGCGCGGGGCGCCGGGATTGTCCTTATTTCGGAGTTTCGAGTTGTAGGTGTGGAAGGCGCGAGAGGAGGTAGTTGGTATTTTGGATCCGAGACGGTTGCGTTATGGGCGAATTAACCGAGGAACAAATTGAGTTCTCGAGAAGGAGATTCGCGATTGTGCGTGGGGGTTTCGTTGATTTTGTAGGAGAGGATCGCGAAATTTCGACGAGCGCCGTCGGGCATTGTAATATTTATGCGAGATTGAATTTATATGTAGGTTGACGGTGTATAGAAACGGTGATGAGTGACGTTGACGAGGATGGAAATTCATTTTGGAGCAGCGATAATATAGCAAGCGTGATTAAATAAATGGATTATATTTAATATTGTTATTCGGAGGATTGCTGATTAATTTGTGTTGGATTTTCATTAAGCGTGAATAATGTTTTGGCTGTAAATTTATTCATTTAATAGGGTAAATTAATAATTAACGAACTGTTAATAGCCACGGTGTAATAAGTTCGTTTTGAAAATTTCGCGAGCGTTCATAATCGTTTGAAAATTCACGACGCACCGCATAATTATTTGATTGACTTAATTTGTTAATAATCATTTACTGCATAATTAATCTATTTCTGTATTTAAATTACTCACATTACTATTTGACATCACGAATATTGTAATGATTATTAACGATTGTGAAATTTTCAAATTTAACTAACTTCTCTTATATTTTCCGTTTATTATTGGAATAATTATAAACCTTTGTAAAATTAACGTATTCTCTTATATTTTCGCTTTAATTATGATCAATTCAGTTAACATATGCTATGGTTGATGTAAATCATTGTCACTGATGTTTCACAGCAAAGTTAATCTTTTTTCTGTGTCAATTACTTAAATTACTATTTGACCTCATGAATATTGGAATAATTATAAGCGTTTCCAAAATTATGAATATGTCATATTCTAATTTGGTTCTAAACGATCATATTAATGCATTTTATAAAACATTCTATTATTCAGCATTCTTTCCAAAATCAGAAGTTTTTAAACAATTGATGTAGCCAACTACATTTAATTCTGCGTTATAGAGTCCACGAAGCAAAGTGATTAAAATAAACTACTCCGAAAAAACGATAAAAATGTTATACAATAAAAATTCTCCTACGCGAACATTCTACAGATAATCTTATTGAAAAAAGGATTTCCCACACCATGCAATAGGTTAATAAACGATACATTCGACCACGAATCAACCCAAAACAAAATCAAACCGTTACATCCAAAGAGCGAGCCCCTTTCATTTAAATTAACCCTCCAAACCCTTCCCCAAAAGAAGAATTCCAAATTCCCCCAACCCCTCCGGCACTCACCACGAAAAAAAAAGAAGCCTCCACCCCCTCTTCCCACATTCAATCAAACAAACTACACAACCCAACCCCTCCCGAAAAACCTCCATTAAAAAGAAAAAAAAGGAAAGAAAAAAAAAACAAATTCCCACTCCACTCGTGTCGTTCGCTCGCTCGCGCCCGGGCGCATCCGAATTCCAGCCGTCCCGTATCCAGCGTAGCATAAAAACAAACGGATATAAATAAATTAATCGATCAATCAATCAAGCCTCTGTACACACACAACGCGCGCGCATTCTCTTTTCCCCGCTGCGCTCGTGTTTCCAACGCTGGCGGTCGAAAATTGGAAAAGCGAAATGAATTTCTCTCGAGCCGCGCGCACCAGAGAGACACCGAGCAACAATTATACGCGCGTATACCAACGGCCCGCCAGCCCGGCACAGCCAGATAGAAAAGAGGGAATTCCGCAGGGGACGGAAGTACATCCTTCCCCCGGCGGGACTCTCTCTCTCTCTCTCTCTCTCTCTCTCACACGCATACACGCACACGTGTACGGGTATGTGTATACTGTCTCTCTTTACCCAGGAGCGCGTTTCCCCCATGAGAATATCGCGGTGCCGTTGAAGCCGAAGCCTCTGTCGCTGCGCGTGAGCGCGCGTATAACACACCCAGGAGGATGTGGTTATATTTCCCTTTCTCCTCTCTCTCTCGCTCTCTTTCTCTCCTATATACTTTCGGTCGTTGCTGTGTGTATGTGTGTGTGTGTGTGTCCGCTGCAGCAGCGATGCGACGAGGTGCGCTCGCACACGGACGGACAACAGGTATAGACGCAGGGCGATGCGCGAGCGCGAGCGTTCCTGCACATTAGCTTGTGCACGTCCTTTGGATGTGTGGAGGTGTGCGCGCGCGGTGTGCAAAGGAGAGAAGGAGCAAGGGCGCGATGGAGAACGTGGAAAGGAGGAGGAGTGCAGAGGAGGGGGGAAGGTGTACAGGCGAATAAATTAAAACGTGTAAGGTGGAATTGCGCTGGAGCGTTTTCTTACGCTTGGCTGTGCGCTGAAGGACGCGGGAAGTTGGAGATAGAGATTTGTAGGGAGGAAGGATGAATAAATTGATATAAGTATGTGTATATTGCGATATTTTATACTTTTTGTTTACTTACTTAAGGGCTATTTATATTTTTTATATAAAATTTATACCCGTTTATAAATAAATAAATAAACAAATAAATGATAAGTAATTCAATAAATAAATAATAAATAAATAAATGATACATATGTCAATAAATAAATTATAAATGAATAAATGATAAATAAATAAATTTATTTTATTTTGCGTAAAATATGGGAATAGTATAATTTTAAGCGGATTATCGATTGCCACTTATTGAGCAAGCTTTTATTTGCTACATTTAAATGAAGTTTTAAAGGTAGGTGTATTTCAGCTGCACTTGGCAGAGTTTTTCTTTGCAAGTAAAAGTTCAATAGCTGATGAAATTTTATGTAAATTAAAATTTAAAACTGGATTTTAAAATGTGTTTGATTGGTTCAAAATGTCAAAAGCGATGAAATAATAAATAACAATACAGATAAGAGATATAGTGTATTAACGTACATAGTGGCCTAAAAGTTAAAAAGATAAGCTAAATTTTCTAAATTAAGCATACATTAATTATTAATTATTCCTGGTAGAAATCAGACCATTTATAAAAAACTGACCATTTCGACCAAAAATGGTTAATTTAATGGTATAGTAGATTGGCTGAAATTGCAACATATATTTCTGTACGTACACTACTTCAGTTTTTATCTAATTTATGTTTCAATCCCTATTGTCGATTCTTTGTTACTTATTACGAAAGAAAATGTTTTTGTACTTCAATTAACACATAATAGCCATGTTAAATATTGAGAATAACGCGATTTATAAACGACTTTATTTGAAAAACTATACGGTTAATCTTATTCAAATATAACATATACGTATATTTTAAAACATTATCTGTGATTGCTGAAAGTTAAAGAAATGCATCATCGTTTTTAGCGAAACTACCTTATTAATGTTGTTAAACATAAACATTATTAAACTGGAGGAAGGACATTTTAAAACGAATGATAAATTATTAAAAATATATATTGCAATCTTTAATTTCATATCTATTATTACAATGATTCTTCTTAAAATTCGGAAATAGTATAATTTTAAGCGAGTAGTCGATTGCAAATTATTGTGCAACGACCATTATGCTTCATAAAATAGAAATTTTAGAATTGCTAAACGTAAACTTTATTACCGGTGTAGCTGATTACCGTATAGATTAAGTAATACCACTACGTTCATTGTCATTACAGCCAATAACCATTGTCATAAATTGCATCCGCGAGCTTTTCAAAAAATATAACGACCCGCTCCTAAACTTATAACGATAACATTAAAATCACGTAATTCGACGTTAATACCCTTCATGCTTATATCTCATTATTCCAAACGAACGCATTCGCCACAACCCAAAATCGCATCGTCTAAAATGAATAATCACAATATCCAAATCACACAACTCAACGTTCCCACCACTGATATCACAGTTTCCCCCCACCTCGCCGTTACAAACAATCCGTGGCCTCACAAAAACCACGAAATGCAACAACTGGAGCAAACAGCGCGGTCGCGCGCGCCCGCACAAAACAGCATTGCGAATCACACAAAAAAACGGCGAGATTCAGCGCGTAATTATGGCGTGTCTACTAGAGCAAACACAAAGCACAGGGGAAAAAAAAGCATAGAACCCGCAGCGCGAAGGGAAGGAGAATTAGAAAGAGATACCAGCAGGTGAAAAAAAAACTCAGGCGCTTCTCTGCACCAAAAAAGAGAGGGAAAGGGAAGAGAGCGCGAGACCGAAGGGTGGGGACGAGAAGGGAAGAGAGAGACAGCGAAGAGCAGCAGTAGCAGCGAATATGTAAAAATACGGCCATGGAGAACCCGAGGCAAAGGAGAGAAGGGGAAATACGCCGAGGTGGAGATCGGTCAGCTGTGGCGGACGGCGGCACATTAGCCAGTCCGATACGTGTGACCGGCGCGGCACGCGGTACACGGGGATACACCTATACTCGACTCGTTCTCCGCGCAGTTGTTTTTTTTTTCTTTTCTCGCGTCGATCGCGGCGGTTCTTCGCTTATTTTTCTCCGAGTGCGCGTCGACGGTTGACTCGCGAGCGCGCGCTGCACCTGAAGAACGGACCTTGACGCGTTTAAAACGAGCGCGCGCAGGTGAAAAACACAAGAGAAAGAGAGTGTACACAGAGAACGTAGTTTCGCTCGTGCAGTGTGTGTGTGCAGAAGTCAAACAGCTCGTCGTCGTGCTGCTTAATTAACGCCGGAGAAAAGTGTGTGCCAAAGAGAGTTTTCCAGCTTTCTTTGTGAATTCTACACAGGAGTGTTGAATTCCCGGTGAACGGTGAGGACACGCGATACACGCGTATCGTTATCACACACATCTAAAAAGGGATAATCGCGAGTGCGCGGCGATACGCATAATTCGCGATCGCAAATCAATCGGCGCGTTAAACAGCGGGTATAAATTTCCCCGTATAATAATAACAAATCGGCAGGCGCGGCCGGCGTGAATATAAATCACGCGCGCGCGCGCGTGCAGGGCGATCGGATTAAAATCGTCGCGCTCGCGGCCGCGCGCTTAATTCTATAATTAACGCGCGATAAACGCCGGCGTTTAATCATCGCGCGGAAACAATCCGTTTGCACGGCGACGCAGCTTACGAGCGTCAAAAATCCTGGAAAAAACACGCGGGCTACACAATACGCGCGCTTGCACACCGCAGGATATAATTGTACGCAGCTACGAGCGGTCAGCCAGCATCGAAATTACCCTCTCGCGTCGTTTTAATTAAAAGCCCCCCCTTCTCCGAGTTTTCGGGATGGCTCCGCGCTTATAATTAACGCGCACGTGCACGTGCGCGCGATGTACGGTCGATGCGGGAGGGATGAGCGGGCGAGCGCATGGGAATTCACCGGTTGAGGGGGGCGAGCTGTTAAATATCCTCGCGTCAGTTGTCGCGCACCTTGCATTTTCGAGGGCGTAATATGCCGGGAGAGTCAAGGAGCGCGCGGAGTAAAAACGCACGCGCGCAGGCGGCTTTCTCACGAAACGCTGAGGCATTCGAAGCGTGTCGTCGAGGCTCGCGCATGCATGCATGTTGATGGACTGTGAGAGGCCACTCCCGGGCGCGCTGCACTGTGCACCGACTGCGAGTGAAAATATATATAGGTGTAGAGGGAAAGGGAACGCGAGGAGCGCGGAGCGGAAAAGCCGAGTGTGTCCGGTAATGTCGTTCGAGGGACAAAAAACGAGGAGGCTAATGCCTTTTCCGCGAGTTGCCGCTGCGGAGGAGGAGCTTTGAATATCGCTCGGCGCGCTCTGGGATTGTGGAAAAATCCTTGCCCATACGTGTTTCGAGTTTTCAATGAAGTATTGATGTGGGGATTCAATTGTGCGTGTGTAGGGTACAGTGACGTGCGCGTGAAGTAAAAATTTTACTGCGAAAATATTGCGGACGCTTAAGTAAATGTGAGATACGAAGAGTTGAAAGAGTTGAGTGAAATCTAATACAAGTTTGTTCATTTAATAATTACTTTCTCCTAACGCAGACTTAAGTTCGTGTTTTAAAACCAAAATTAAATAAATGAATATTAACAAAGCTAAAATGTCGTATGTGAATTAATAACATCACTGCTGCGCATAAGCATGCAAGCTCGAAGTTTAAATTTGACCTAAAAGGATGTACACACGTGAATTGTAGTTTTGAATTTTGCGAGTGCAGGGTGAAGGTCTCAATCTAACAAATGGCTTGGAGTACTATTGTTTGCCCGCAGTAGCAGCAGCTATAGCTCTCGCGTGATATGTATGCAGATCGCAATGTGTATAAAGGAAGAAAGAGAGCGGCACGCGCGCCGCGTGAGTGTGTTATTATAGTACGTGCTGATGCTTCTTCTCCCGCTTCGTCTTCCTCTCGTGCGCGCGCGGTGATGCAGCAGCAGCAGCAGCGGCAGCTTACGGAAAAGTGCTGGCGCCGGGCTAATTAGAGAAAGGCTCTTATTTACGTGGCGCGCGGGCCACGAGAAGAGAGCAGGTGTTGTTTCCTTCTATCTTTTTCGGTGCAGTGTACAGTGAAGAACACTAATGCTAGTTAGAACTTCTGGGTCTGGTGAACGGTGAAGATGAAGTGAAAATTATAGCCGGAGCGAGGGGGAGATTTTATTACTCCGCGCATCGATAATGAGATAGTGAAATTCGTTTTCGCTGCGCGAAGTTGCACGCGCTAAGAATTTCTCCACCGCGTTTAATTCGTGACCCGGCGATCGACGCGCGCCTGGTTGTACCGAGAAGCTGTTATTCAAATTAGTTCAGCAGGAGAGCAAGTTTACTCGTGCATCGACTCGAGTATTAATGGAGTACTAATAAGATGTTGGAACTAAGAACACAATTCGTGCTTTCGAATTATTCCAAAATCCTTGGAAAACTTGTCTTTCTTCGCTAAAAGCAAAGCGACACCGAAGCTCGAAGATTACCGAGCAATGATTATCTTCCACAAAGTGCCAAGAATAAAAACTCCGCGTTATCCTTCACTTCTAATTGAATAACCAGGCAGAAAAAAATGGTCGTCACCAACGGCAAGCGCAGCGGCGGTTGTCAGTGGGCGCAGGACGCCCACATCAACTGGGAGCTGAACGAGCGCATAAGCCTGAGCAGCGCCGGGTCCGTTCGCAACGAGCCCAGCAACCACGGCTCCGTATCCGGTAGATCCCGCGCGAGCGGCACCTCGTCCACCGCCCGAGCATCCTGCCTCACCAGCAGCAAACCTCCCAAGAACTCTGCGTCCCGCGCGAAGAAGAAACCCAACGCCCCGGCGCCTCCGCCGAAACCACCGTCACCCGACGATCCGGGAACCCCGGTCCAGCGTCGCTGGAACCTCGCCAAGAATCGGCTCGAGCGCACCAACGACGCTCTGGCCAAGCGACTGTCCGTCATCCAGGAGCTGAACCGCAAGATCCTCGTCAACTACGACCGGATGCACGAGACCAATCGCAAGAACCGCTGGAAGGCCAAGTCCCCTCCTCCGCCTCCTCCGCCTCCGGTAAACAGAGAAGAATCGGGATTGCGCGCGGGCAAACAGCGGGGCTGCAGCCTCGTGGCCGAGAAGCGGAGGGCCCTCGGGGAGAAAATGAATTTCCACCGTAGAGCCGGGGGCGAGTGGAGTTTACCCGAGGAATCGAATCGCCGAGGAGGAGGGATCGAGAGGCCCGACGAGCAGCAGCAGCTACAGCTACAACTACAGTTCGCGAGCTCGAAAAACGAGTGTTTGGAGAAGTCGAGCGGTAGCTGCACCCTGCAGCGCGGCACTCGACTGGTCCAAGTCGATCGATACCGCCAGAGCGGAGCCAGTTCCTCCGCCTATTCTGTGCATCGTCGCTCGGTCAGAGAAGAAGCCCAAATCGTGATCGAGGCTCAGATCGAGGCCGAGCCCGAGGTCTCCTCGGGCCCATCGGCGTCGTCCTCGCCGGTTTGCCAGCGCGCCAGGGTCCTCGAGATCGAGGAGGAGCCAATGGACGAGCCGGAGAGCAACGAGTCCGCCCAGGAGAAGAGCGTGCTGCGCGAGCTGAACGAGGCCATCGACCGGTTCGAGCGCGAGGACGACGAGAGGAAGGAGGGCGGGAGGCCGAGGGGGGCCGACGACTCCAAGGCGACGAGCTGCCACGACTCCTCCTGGGACTCGGGCGTCGGGGTCGAGCTGCTGTCGAGCTCGGCGGGTGGGAAGGGGTCGAAGGGCACGGGCTGGCTGCGCGTGCACACGGGAATCGACAGCAGCCTGGTTTATCTGACCCTGGAGACCACCGCGGGCGACGTCTGCCGGGATCTGCTCCTGTCCGACAATCTCGCGCTGTTCGTGCAGGTGACAAATTGTTTTAACGTGTATATGCATGAATGCGGCGCCAGCGGAGTGGAGTGCACCGGGCTTGTGCATGAGCGATGATGCTACCTGATATGGGAATATTCTTCTTCTAGGTTTTATTGAGCTTGTCGGTGGTGGTGTTTGTTTTGTTTTCATGTTGTGTCGACTTTTCAAAGATGCATGGTGAACGGGAACTGTAGTAAATTCAAATTAACTTTTATATTATAATATTATCACCGAAAGAAATAGAAAGTACCTGGTTTCCTGTTATTTAAAAAATACTAGATTTTCTCGTGTGAAATCCGTACAAAAAAACAACAACAGTTAAAATTAAAATTGAAGATAACAATCACAAAAGTTAAATATAATTATTATATATAATATATATCCAGTCGGATTTTTCTCAACGTTCTAACAAAACATTTACTGAAAGATTATATACATTTATTAGTTTTAAGCGATGCTTTTTTGAAGTAAATTTTTGTAGTTAATGTGTACCAAAATAAAATAATTATTATTTCTTTAAAATGACATTCATTATGGACACGATTCCGAATCACTTATAAGAGTGCAAGGGAACAATTATGAATCAATTAACTATGCTTGGTGATAATTATGTTACTATTTCAGAACTGAATGTATCTCTTAAGATAAATATTTTCTTTAAAAATAAATAATAAATCAATGAGATATTTTTTATAATAATGATTTATATAACAAAATGTCCCATATTTGGGTACTGATTCACAATTTGGTCTATCATGGTAAATATTTTTTTAGCAGTGTTGAGAAAAACGTTTATTTGAATTTACTAGAATTTCTGTTAGTCTATTAATATATAATCCTAATGTTCGATAATTAACAGATAGATATAACACTCTTGAGTTCTAATGAGTATAATACAATAACTAAGGATTCAGGGAACTCAGACAATCAAGTGCTATTAGATTGCCCACCAAGTACTAATTATTAAAGTATTTATCATATTAATATGGACGCTTATTAATGTTTGCACCACATCAATACAAAATTAAGGAAGACGATGACAGAATTATTATAGTAATTATATATTCATGGTCTTACGTCACTTTCTAAAAGAAAATTTTGCTAAAACACTTGTGTTTAATTGTACATAAAAGCAATTTAACCAATATTTATTGCATCACTAAATAAGTTGACTTTAACACAATTGACAATGTATTGTTTCATGCTTATTCTTCCTAAAACTTAAAGTACTTTAAAATTTGAACTCTGATAAACATATTAATTTTCCATCTTCCAAGCTATAATGTAGTTTCATGTTGAATGTTTTAGTCTTCTGCTTTGGTTAGCAGCTTCGCTTTGTCGTTAATTTGCTTGTCAAATGCAGCTTCACTGATTAACGATTAACTACTACGTTAAATTAAACATTTAATTTCCTATCTAGAGCATCCCGGATTTCGCCTTAATTTAACGCAGTTCCCTGATTCGAACTAAAAGCTACTGAAATGAAGTCTGGTAAAAAGAGTGATAATTAACTATAAGTTAATTAATGCAAAATCATTCGAGAATTAAATCATTAGTATTTAAATGTACATTCGGGTCAATGTCATAAGCATAACGCACAGAAATGAAACATAAAACATACATTTGATGTACTCTTTAAGCTTTGAAAACAGACTGGCATCTTCAAAGTGCACATATGCGCGCAGTCCGTTAATGACCGGCTGGTTTGAAAAGATGTAATGATTATATCCCAGCAACATGTTACTTCAACTTTAATGAACGCTCTCATTTACTAAAACCTCAATGCTTATGTGCTTTCTCGAAAAAGACTAGAATTACGAGTGTGGCTATATAAAAAAATTAAGCTTTTACAAGTTAAAATACCGTATGCATTACTATTAAGATACGAAGGTATAAAGAAGAACCACAGGCTAAATTACCGGTTAACTAGTATGGGCTTCGTTACGCGAAAACTACTTAAGTGCTTAGAGAAATAACAGTAAGATACCGGGCGCGTACACTGTGCTCTGCGTCGTGATTCTTAATATAGGAAAATTAAAAAATTCCAATAATCTGGTAGTCTTAGAAGAAATTAAAGTACATCATATAAGTGCTAATTTAAGCTAATTACAAAATATATGTGCGAATGTCGGGTAAAATTTGATAGCATTTCTGAAAGCGTGCAATCTTAATATAATTACGAAATCCACTTAAGATTATCAGGAATACCATTAAAAAACTGCAACACTAATTGAAACTGCAGACAATGTTACGTTAAAATTTATCATGAAAGGACGCGACTGCTAAAATAGTAATCGCGGTCCATTTTCCAAAGTGGAGCTCATTCATTCATTCAAAGTGTAAATCCGCTCGTAATAATTAAATCCAGAATTCCAGCGGATGCATGTCAAAATAAGTGTACGAAATTCAAAAGCGCCCAGGCACGATTTACATTATCGATTTCACCTGCAATCTCGCAACAGTCACCCAGGATAAACTAGAAAAATCTAGACACTCCCGCTCTATATTTCTCTCTTTCTCTCTCTCTACCTCTCTCGATACGCATTATCCATTCGTCCGTTATAAGAGGTTCGCCGACAGCTGCAAATTGCGTCTCTCCCTTGCCTTCTTCCGCACCTACATCTCTATTTTACGTTTCAGAGACAACTAAGGGAGAGGAATTTTTCAAAGAGACGACCCGAGAGTTGCAAAAGTGTACACGCGAGTTGGTTTGCCCGTGTGCCCTCTTATTTTTCTATCCTTCGTTTTTTTTTTTCTTTCCTTGCTTTGCCGCCGCGAGGCAATTCGTTTTAACGGCGACGTTAAGGTGTATATAGCGAGCGCGCGCACGAAATGAAATGAAAACTAAGAGAATTTTGCGGATTTGAGATATACCTGTTGGAGTTTGAGTGTATTTTAATTGAAACGACCTTTGGATAAATAACGCTGCTGGATGGCCGGGAAATTTTCGTCGAAAAATACACAGCAGCTTAAAAATATGTTGCTCGTGCTTGCGGGTTTCTATGTTTTTAATGAAAATTGTTGATTAATTTGAAATTAAATGCAGTGTCTTGAAATAATGATTGTGCAAAGGTTTTATAACAAATTTAATTTTCGTATTTTCGTGTAAATTGAATTTACGAATGATGAATTCCCGTGCTAAAACCAATACAAATTTTGTTATTTAGTCAATAAGATTAACGTAAATTCAATTTATTTATATCAATAAAGTAAATAATTTTAAGTAATTCCTTTTTACATTTTCATACTCGAAAAATAAGATTTAATACTAGCTGATGAAAATATTCAATTATATCGACTGCAAAATGGTAGGTAACAGTTGCATATTTGTGTGCGTTTCATTAAATACATTATTCATTATCATTTCACAAATAAAGGATTATATTTATAAATAAATGATTGGCTGTAGTCTACATCCTGTATGTTAACCGTACACAACATTACACGATACGCAAAATGTGCACAGCACGTATGTACGCGCATACATCTGCAGAAAGTCAGGAAGTTAATTGGCATTATTCAATTAGCGGAAATAGTTGGATTTCCATCATTTTCCTGAATTTTTCAATCAATAACATTATACAATCGCAGTATATAGATATAGGAAAGTGACCGAAGAAGCGTTTCCATTATTTCAATAATTATGCTATGTTGAGTTCTGATGATTTTTGTATATATTGTATAATAGTATATTTAATTGAATTATATTGTATACTAGATAGAAAACATGGTCATTGTTTCTGATGATTAAGGGAGAGTACCCCAACATGGGCACCCTAACTTTTTATGACTGTAACTTTTGATTTCCTGAGAGAAAATTAAATTTTTAAACATTTTAATAACGGACCTTTTTGCTGAAGAAAAAAAATTAGATTTAGTATAATTTAATTATTATCTAATCTAAATTTATTATTATAATGAAAAACAACAAAATTTATATTTAACGTTTTTAAAAAAATAATAGTCCATATAATCAGAATGTGTCATTATGTTAATATTAAACTTTTAGTAGAAAGCGCATTAAAATATTGTAAAAAACATTATAAAAATAAAATTATTTATAATTTCACATGGCAGCATTCATCGGTAATACAGCGCTGAATTCTATTTAAAAGTTGTGAGATAGTACGTTTATAAAGATCATTTAGTTCAACTAATATCACAGATCAAATAATCAGTATTTAAGTAGCACCACTTATACTTTCTTTGAAAACGCGACTTGTAACGTTTCCACCCTGAAATACTCTTGTTATACTCCAAAAGTAATGCCATTACATCCCCGCTCTCCTGCATCTCATTACCGTAAGGTCGCATTTTACACTCGATCCCCGTGTGCACCGATACCCACCGAACAAAGCTCAAAGACAAAACAGAGTGCAAAACCGTTGTTCGCCGCGGATCCCGATTCTCTCTCTCTCTCGCACAAAATTGTTGATTTCCACCGAACGACGACACGAACTGCTGCCTCCATGTTTACTCGAGCAAATTGACAAAGGACTTTTTCCTCGTGTGCTATATCTCTCTCTCTCTCTCTCTCTTACGGTCGTTTCGGCCCTTTTGTAGCAGGCCGCGCCGCAACGCTTGTACACGTATTTTCATTGCGAGCGCGCGCGCGCGCGCTTTCGTATCTATATGTATATATATGTCCTGAGCTGACGCACCTGTTCGATCGACCTTTTCTCCCACTCCAAGCTCTTCTCACACTCTCTGTCTCTCTCTTTCTCTCTCTCTCTCCAAATGAGCTGCTGCACTATAGCATCGCACGTTGACTTTTCGAAAGAGAGCGAACGAGTGAGATAGAGAGAGAGAGAGAGAGAGAACAAGCTGAAGCTGAAGCATCTGTTCCGATTTGCGAGGCGCCTCGGCTAACTGTAACAGGTGTTGCTCGCGCGCGCGTGCGTTGGAGAGTAGTCGAAATTTCCTCTGGAGAGAGAGAAGCCGCACGCAGAGAGAGAAAGAGAGAGAGAGATGTGCGCGCGACGTGCGCGCATTTAAGGTCTGATTATTCGATTCATCAATGCTGCGCGAGGGCGAACTCTAATCTAGTTTAGGAGCGCATCGATTTTTGGTGCGGCTGTGGCTGTGTTATATGAAGTTATATAGCCGATGCGCTTTCTTTTCTGCGAGTACCGAGGATAATATGATTTTTCGCAAGCGGCTCTGTGTATGTACGTGTGTATGTGTGTATCACGGTGTATTATACTTATATGGAGTTTTCAGTATAAATGTTGGGGGAAAGGGTGGGGGGCGGATTAGCCGTGCTGCGAGCGTGTTTGTTTGTTTCTTGGCTCTCTTTGCTTGTTTTGTCAGTGGAAATAAAATACGGCTAACGATCTATCAATAGTAGTATCGCTGTGCCGTGCAGGTGTATGCGCGAATCGTAAAAAGAATAACGGTTGCGCTCGTTTGTTTTGTTATGCAGTCTTTTTCTTTTATTGCTTTTGGCCGTAGTATTTACTCGGAAGTTACAATATTGAGGACGTTATTGCCTGTGGATTAATTGAGTCTTTTTTGGATTTTAATATATCTTCGATGTTAAATAGTATACTGATTATACTATTCAACGGCAAAAACTTTCTGTTGTAAATTATTACGCGTAACATGAATATAATTAATTTTTTATTATTGATAAGTGCCTTTTCAATTTTTGCGTAAGAGAACTGAAAGAGGATCTTAATAAAAATAATAAATTTTCAAGTTCATCAATGTATTAAAGTAGAATTAAGAGAATTTCACTTTATTCGGTAAAACTTCAATTTATGATTTACAAGGTTCGCATCATTTAGATTACGATTCTCTATAGTTTCAATGAACAAGATAAAAAGATTTTTTCGTAAGTTTCTACTCTTACAGAAATTACGTATAAAGATAAACTGTTTTTCTTTTCTTTGTACCTTATACCTTTACAATACAAATAACAAAATAAATGATTATTAGTACAAAAATATATCATTTCACTGCAATTTTCTTTTTAAATTGCTTGCTATTTTTCCTCCTCTGAAACGCTGAAAAAGAAATGAAACATAAAAACAGAAAATTCGAATGAGAGAATTTATCCGGAACTCGGCAAGACCCCTATACACACACACACACACAATACTTTAATACAACTTCTTCGACTTACAAAGGCTTTGCGCGCCGGTTCAAAGCGCAAGAAAAAAACCGCGCGCGAGCAAAAAGCGGCAATTTATTTTTCAATTCAACCATCATAACCACCGCCGAGGAAAAAACATTCTCATTACGAATAGCCTCCCCCTCGCCATTTCGTTTCCTCCGTTATAATTCGCATTCCCTTTTGGCGCTTAATATCGGGGCGTCCCTCTATACTCGCTCACTTGGCGAAATTCAAAATCAATCAACGCGCGCGCGCAACTTAACGAACGCTCACCTCGCATTTCGCGCCACTGCACGAAAGTAGGGGAGAACGGGGTAATGCCGGTCACTGGCTAATTCCGGTCACCCTTATTTTCAATAATCTAAACATTTTTAGGTAATAATTTGAATAGTATATTAAACGCAACATAAAATGCAATTAATCTAGTGTCCAAACAACCATCTATTAAGTTTTATTAAGGAATTATACACAATCAAAGTGTAGGCCTACATTTTTTATCAGAAATCTGATCTATAAAATAAGCTTTTATGCATATTATTTGTTGCTTTATGTAGTTATTTTTTGCATCTTTATTAATTTGAACAATCTAAGAATACGAAGTAGTGAAGAAAAAAGAGTATAAATCTATTATTTTTTTATCATTTCAATTTAAACTACTAAGCCGAATAAGGGTAATCCCGGTCACAATGTTATTATATGTTTCATTATGTAAGTGCGAATAATAATGCGACGGATCATAAGAAAGTACATATAATTGATTTAAAGAAATTTTTCACCTGTAAAAGTAACTTTCTAAGAGTGATCGGAATTATACCAAGGCTGACCGGTATTACCCTTTGATGTGGAATAAATTCGGTCAAAATGCTTTTTTTTATTTCGACTTAAAGCTTCGATACCTTACATTTTTATATTAAACCAATAAGAAATATTTATAGTCAATGGTTTGAACTAACATAATAATTATTTAAAGTTAAAAAAAACAATTTGAAAGTGGAAATAACAAGCGCGTTTGCTTAGGTGACCGGCAATACCTCATCCTCCCCTATATTACGTATATAGATGCGTATAGATAGATTTTGCGGTGCATGGTAGTTTTATCTCTGGTCTTGTCTCCGGCTCTCGGCGTGGGCTTGGTGCCGAGCCCCGTAACGAAAACAAACAAGTTTTTTAATTGAAGCTCCCCGAAGAATAGCTCTGTCGCGCTCTCGCTCGTTTTCCATCGCGCCCGTGCTTTTCATTCAACTTCGCGCGCGCTGGAATATTAAACTCGAGCCGGAACCGGCACGGCCCAAGTTTTTTATTCGAAACTCGACGGGAATTCTTCTCTGTCTGCTCTTTTCTTTTTCGCTCTGTCCTGGAATATGATTGTTCTGTTACGATCTTTAGAAGTTTATTTTAATTTCAAGCGGGGATGTTACTGACGTTACCGTACGAATCGATTTTTGCGATAGTCTTTTTTTTGCGAAAGTAAAGAAAGGTGCAAGTTCCGCCAATTCGCACTGATACTTCGTTATTCTCTTTAACCTCGTGAGCTGTGCAGTTTGATATTAAACGGATTTTTTTTTTCAATTTTTGTGTGCAGAGATTTTTGGGGTCACTGATTATGAATGTACAGTCAGATTTTGAACATTCAAAATTTTAGTTTCAATATGATATAATAATAATCATTTTTTTACACAAATCGTTACATTAGACTTATTTAAAAAAAAAACGTTTAGAGACCTTAGAAATAATGAATAACTATTTAAAATGTGTATTAAAAGCCTAATAAGTTTAAGTAAACTTTACTCTCATGAAAATAAGAATTGATGAAGAATTACTCATAGCTGATAAGGATATATAATTCATGACGATACTCTAATATATATAAACAAAATTCGACTTCAAATTTGCAATCAATCACCAACATAAGTTGTAGTGTAAATATTTTTAATCGATTTTTCAGAAATTCCAATATTAATAAAGAGTAACATGTTTTCAAAGATTTGTTCACTTATATTGTAAAGCATTTACTATTACTAAAAGTTATTTGCTCGAAAATACAAAGGAAACTCGTTTTCTACTTCAACTAGAGTTTACCACATAAAAATTTCACGATGATACTGTTAAAATATTGATGTTAACTTTTAGACCCTTGGAAAGCATAAAAATATTTTTCACGAGCCATGACAGGAACTTTAAATATGATATACGTGCGGATATGCGGTACATCATTTAGTGGCATTTTCAAGAAATTCTGACACTTCAAATCCCAGCAGTAGTGGTCTAAGGATTACCAATTTATCGAATAAATATTCAATATATAGCTCAATAAAAACTCTCTCTTTACAGATTCGATCCTAAGAAATACACCGTCCCCTTAAAAATAAACGTTTTCTTTTATTTGAAAAATCACTTGAAATATCGCAGACAATTAAGACACAAAATAAAATCTAAAACAAAGTTCATCCATTAAAAAGTCTCAACCTAATAATCTACACAACTCTCTCGATAATTGCACTCCATACCTCGTACATCCCCAGTGTCCCGCTCTAACAAAAAATTCCAGCGGAGCAGCGACGACTACCCCCTCAAATAAGAGAACCGTAATTTCGCACTACATTTAGCCCGATAACACTGACCCAGCGGCACTCGCGCGACGGCTGAAACGAGCGAAAAATAGACTCCGCTACATAGGATATAATAGACACTACGAGCATACAACGTCAAAGGCATAGAAAGAGAGACACCGGCGTCCTTTTAGCTCACTGCACTAGATAGAAGTCAGGAGGGGGTGAATATAGGCAGCCCAGCTCCACCGGGGGATTTTAATTATACGGCTCTTCATTAGGAGTGAGTCGTGAAAGAAAGAGAGTGAGAGAGAGACATGCCGAAAAAGCTCGCGCGAAAAAGGGACGCAGGGACCTCGCGGGGGAGTTAGGACCGGATGCAGCGTCTCGTATCCTTCCTTCGTCTGCAGTCTCTGCATCTACACACAGTTATCTCGGATTTCAAGCGGGCGTATTTTCGCGTATTACCGAGGAGGGGGGGGGGTAGAGAGGGAGGCTGCGTCGCGCGAGCGCTTTCACGCTTCGATAATTAGAGCAACGAAGAGAGACAGAGAGAGGGAGGTGCGCGCTCGTTACTTGTCGGACATTTATTTCGGATTTGCTAATGATGTTTGCTCTGGAGCCTTAGTGTATATATATACACGTCCTTCTCGCTCTCGCTCGCTCTGTTCTAGGGAGTAGTACACTGCCTAGCCAGCGTTTGTACGATGTAGAGGGAAAAGCTTTCTATAATGTATTCGTGTGTATGTGTAAAGGGGGGACGCGGAGGATGTGTCGTGTGTGTGTGTGTAGTGGAGGAGGGCGGGACGGACGAAAGCTAAACGAATTGCGCGTGCGAAATCGTTTCGGGTGAGGGATGAGAGGAAAAAGTAGGCGAGGTTTTTGGGGGACAAGTTGGACAGAGCTTTAGCTGGGGCTTTGTTCGGGATTTGGGTTGTATTTTAATGTGGGATTCGATGATGGTTTTTGCGTGTGTGTGTGTGATAAGTAGGATGATTTTTGTGGCTTCAGGAAGATTATTGTTGAAGAAATTCGATAGATGATTTCATTGAATATCACTGATTTCGACGAAAGATATGCTAGCTCGTATTCAAACATTTATTCATTGCTTTGAATCAGAGTATAAATAAGGAAAAAATTTACAATTTTACTATTTATTTTTAATTTTGATATAAAAAATTGATAATCGATGAGAATAAATAAATATTGCAACAAATAGTAGAATTATAAATTTACAATAATCAACGAGAATGGTTTAAAAAAAGTTATATCAAAGAGAAAGCTTTAAAATGTTATTTATTTAAAGAGACCATCCATCGAGCAGTGACTGTAGCACTTTTAATAATATAATATACCAGATAAGATTTCATAAAACAATATAATATTACCGGTGGTTATGTACGGATGCGAAACGTTGACTGAAATAGAAAGTAAAGCAAATAAACTTAAAGCATTGGAAGATAAAGTACTCGTAAAGATATTTGGAGCAAAACAGGAGAATTTCGCGGAATATAGAAGTTTACACAATCATGAGATAGAAGAACTCTATGAATCACCCAATATTATCAGAATAATTAAATTGTGCTGGTTAAGATAAATGATTGCTTAGCTAGAATATGAAACAAAAGAACAGAATGTAGTTATGTGGTCACATTCTTGAAACGACGTTAGAACGTTGTACATCTGTCTGACAACGTTCTATTAACGTTCTCTTTGTAATGAAAACGGACATGTAAATGTTTCAACAATATTCATTATTAACGACTTGTTGGTAGCTCGAAACGAACATGAAAGGACAATATTATGTAATAAAGTGGGGTATAAATATGACGAAATCTCAAAAAAATGCAGTTTTTGGGGTCCAGAAATCGCAGAAAAAAATTTGAATGCTCGGGTTTCCAAACCTTTTCTATCCTGTTTTAGGGGTCAAATTCTGAAGAAAAACGCGTTTGATCAATCAAAATTATGCATGTGACTTTGTTTTTCAGGCAAATTAGGTGTTTTTTACGGTTTTTTAAATAAAGCAAAAAAGGGTTTTACTGAGCAGGTAATAACTGTGCACACAAAGGTGAACAATTTTTTCTCCAAATATTATATAAAAATAGAAGAAAAGATCTTTACTTTAAGTTTTTGTTCGTTGAAAATGGATGTTCGGGTGCAAAGTTATGACCAATTGAAAATAGGGCAACAATTCGTAAAAAATCTCTGATTCTGCAAGAAAATGGAAAATCCGTCCGTTTTACCCTCAAGTTTCCAATATCAAATAAATCAAAGAGATTTCAATAATTTTTTTGAATATATAAAGATTAAACAACAAACAATCAGTACTTTATTAATATTTATTAAAACAAACATTAGAAACCTACTTTTATGACATATAAAGCGCAACATTTAATTTGTGTTAATAATCTTAAACGTATAAAGGGACGAAAAGGTTCGCCCTCGTTTGTAACGTTGTAATGGCGAAAGTCGGTTGCTGTATGAGCTTGTTCGACTGTGTCGAAAATAAACATCTGCACCCGTCTACGCGCACTCGTGTAACAGTTGATTTGCAAAGCTACGAGGATTTTCGATTTATTTCGCGTTTCGGAATCGAATTGCGCGAAATTTGAGATTTTTCGGGCTGCCTGCTGAAGTTCAAAAGTGAATTTAAAATTTACGAGATACATCGTCTGGAATGGAATAGAGAAACGAAAAAAAAAGAAAAACATTAATGAACCATGTGTTGCTCAAAAGGGCAGAATCGGTTCAAGCAGCTTGATTGAATGCTAACATAGGGTGAATTTAAATCTTATAGAGGTGTTTAGCTCAATAAAAAGGGAAAAAATTCTTTCCTTTCATCTGTGGGTAACAAAAGGATTGGATGTCGGATTTAAGTCGCATATCAGCTTGAATATTGCAAACTGCAGAAATTTTTGAATTATGAAAGAAACTTGTAAAAGTCAGCGAAATTTCGGGTTACTCGGGGAGTTCTGTTACACTGATGACAGAAAATTTGAAAACTGAAAGAAATCAAGTAATTTGAAAATGCCATGTCGCTTCGAAGAAGTATAAAATGAAAAAAACTATAAATGAGTTTGAAAGGTAAGTCTTTCAATTTTTCTCCCTGATTATATGAAATTGGCTGCACCAAGTTCAATTTGGCTTTTTGACATTATTATTCCGGAATTTCGAAACGTTATGTAATAATCATAACGTATAATGACATTGACTGATGAATGCTTAAAAAATTATGCAATCAAAGCGTAAAAGGGCTAATTATTGAAATTCAAACAGCACGTAACCGACATTTGTTCTCTCTATTATCTCCCTTTACACTTTTCGACGTGAAATATTGAAATCCTAATGAAACTCTATATAGAACACACATACGTCCCACTTTTGCAAATTTCCCAGTATCGTGGATGTACGTATCAATTTTCAGTTCATGTTCTTGATTACCCATTTTCACCGTGACGAAAAAATGTCGAGTACAATAAAATGGTATTAAGCTCTCCGATACGAGAATTCTCAAAAATTTTCGCGATATAGCCAATATTATTGCATGCACCTTATTTTTCTCATCGTACGTTTTTACACTATAGTAAAGAGTTTTGCTGCATTTATTTTTTATTTCGTACGTATTAAATTCTTTTTTATATAGAAAATATGCATGTAATATACACAATTCGTTTTCTTCTTTTGTTATGCAAGAACAATTTTTAACAATTAAAATAGTGTAAAAGCATTTCCATAGCAATAGTCCAGACTAGATATACGCGGATATATCTTTATAATTAGTGGTACAACTGTGGTAAACTGGAACCCATGATGACAATTCAGCGCTGAATTCCAGACAAAATATGACACAGAACTAAAACTTTAGTACTGAATTCCAAACTATTTGGGAACGGCTTTCTCAACTGCCGTCATGGGTTCCGTTTTACTATAATGTTTAGTACCGGTTGCTGGTCTTGTTCCTCTGTGCATATAACACGCCCAGAACTTCTCTCGATCTCATTATTCAATTGAATGTTACATGATATTTAAAATCTTGTGCTTCTACCGCAAAACAATCGGAAATTACGAGACTAAAACTAGTACAACATTCATAAAAAACCGTTCATTATAAAAATTTTTTCTAATAAAAAGAATAAAAAGTAGTACAGTTATAATTGTCATCTTTTGCAGTCAAAAACTAGTTCAAAAGTATTTTTACCGCGCTTTTATTAGCTTGTTTTATCTTCTGTTATCTGGGTTAAATCTTGTAATTAACTTTTTAATTTATTGAGTAAACACGGTTACGAACAAGTTAAATTCAGCAAGCATTCGTATTTATTACGAATTTAGCGCCTGGATAACAAAAATTCCTTCGAAGGAAAATATAGTACAAGATAGTAAACAACATTACAAAGTGATAAATGAAATATATAATAGAAGACTTAATATATACATTAAGTAATAGAAGTAAGTTCTTTTCTTAACAAGCAATGCACTTTTTATATGATTTATGCATCTCTTAAAGTTTCTAAACATCAGAAAAAATTACTCTCCACCGTTCCTAAAAAAAAATCTCCAAAAATCTTTTCACACCTCCTTTCTGCATGAGCTCGTTCCACCGCTTCCAGCGGCCTTTCCAAAAAATCCCCCCTGAAAATTCAATATATAAATCACCCGCATTTCACTTCCACATCCCCAGATAACCGAGCAATTTAAACTCCTGCCAAACACCTTATCGAACCCGCTGCACCCTGCACGCTCCAAAAAAAATGTCCCTCCCCTTCGAGTACAACGCGAGTCTCTCTCTCTTAAATAATCGTCTCCCCCCGCCTTGTCTCTTGTTTTTGGCTGTCGGTGCACGGCGTCGCGCAGTACGGAGGCGAGCCAGGTCGTAGATTGTCGGCGCGCGAGCGTCCGCTGGAGCTTCAGGAGCAGCTACTGCTGGGGCTGGGATACCGGGAGACGTCGCGCCGGGCCCGCCTCGGCCTCGACCAGGAGCTAAGGCATCTCGTCGCCTTTCACGTGGGTGAGTATTGCACAGCGTGTGTGAGGTGTGCGAGGATGCTTGTGCTCTTGTTGCGCGGGCGGAAGGAGGATGGTGTTTTTTTGGAGGGTTGTACGTATGGCGACGAAGTGGCGTGGATAGCTGAGCAGGAATGCATTGAAGTGTAGCGAGGGATGCTAATTTAGAATTTTACGATTATTTTTGTCGGATTTCGATCAAGTCTTTACTGTATTTTATTGTACTATTTTACCTGTTGGGAGATAGTTCTTGGATACTCACGATTTCGTATTGATTTTCAAATATTGTGTGCAAAGAGCTAAATGGAAATTTCATCTGTTAACTTTTATTTAAATTATCACGTGAATTCAAATTCACGAAAAATATATGAACATTTCTGATTGTGCGGATTATTCTAATTTCTTTAAACTTTCAGTGAATTCCAAGTGAATGTTAGATTCTGATGATTCTTAGAATATCGCTAGAATATATTAAGGACGTTTTTTTTAATTATTTGGACAGAAATATATTTATCATTCAAATTAACGATGTAAAGTAGCAATTGTCATAAATTTGCTGAAAACCCGATTTTCAAAGTTCATCATTTTGCATATTTTCCCTTGACTTTTTCTTTGGTACGAAAACTGCCTGAAGGTGTTTTTGTACATGCCCAATTGAAAAATATTTTGCCATAAAAATGTTACAGAAAAAATTATTTGTTCAAGAGCAAACAATGAAATCGATTTGATTCGTCTCTAATTGAAAAAGGGTCATTCATTTTATTATTCAGTTGAGAGAAATTAAAAATAATATTCATGAATATTTGTAATATGCCATTCTTTTTTTGTACCCTTTCTAACCATTATTTTATGCTCGAATAAAGCTATTTAATGTATATATTATTATATTGGAATGAATAAACTCTATGTAGGGTATTTATTAATCATTATTTTTTAAGGAAAGTAAAAATAAATAATATTTAACATTAATAGACAGGAAATCATAGAATGAACGCTTCATGAATAAACCGAGGAACGCTATCTAAATAATAAAATGGCTTTTATACCGCACTTTATGCTCCTTTCACAGAATTCCTTTTTAAATATCAACGAGCATCGCACCATAAACATCTGCACAGTTCGCAAAATATTTTCATATTTTCCTTTTATTTAAATACCGATGAAAAACACACATCGCAGAAAATACGCAAAAGCAACACCGCGATCCGAATAACAAATTCTATCCAACGTTTCTCAAATCAGCACGCGCTTATAACGCAAGAAACCGTAATATCCGGGACAGCCCCGCCAAAGACCGAAACCGTACATAAACTCGCCACCACGGCGGAAGCGAACAAAGGGTAAAAATTACCGAACGGAATATAAAAACGTACACGAGCCGTTCTCTCGAGCTCCACGGCGAAGCCCCGGCTACAGTTGGCTCGCTCATAAACGCCTCCACCGTCCGATGTAACATTTTTATAATCGCCAACTTTTTCCTCCACCACGACCTCTCCTTTTATCCACGATTCTCCTCCAACCACACACCCACACATATATATATATATATATATATATATCTATGTATAATAATTCTCGTGATCTTTCTGTTCGTCGGCACGCAGGACCTGCAGCGCCGCTGGACGAGCTGCGCGGCTACAGCAGATGCGGCTACGCCCTGGTATTAAAGGGATTAGTTTTTCCCCAGTGGAAAAAGCGGGCGCTCGCCGTCGTCGGCTCACGGCTCTTTCTTTATCCTGGTATGACATATATATATACACACACATACAGATATATATATAGACGTAGACACATGTATGTATGTATGCGATGCCGGCCTTTTTATCTATAGTGACCGAACGACGGACCGAGGGAACAAATTGAAAAAGCCGAACTCGCGCGAGCTTTGGCTTTGTCTCGCGCGGCGTGTACTCCTGTAGGGCCGCGCTATGTGTCTTCTAATCAGAGATCGGTATCGTTGATTGCGCGAGCCTGGAAGTGACGTGTAGGAGTGTCGGATATATACTGCAGTCGTCGCTGCTGCCGATGCCGATGCTACTTTTGCTGCGCGCGCTTGGCGCTGTCTTATTTTTGTGCGGCGGTGGGGGGAAGATTTATCGTTAAGGGCGATTGCGATGCTTCGATGGTTGTTGTTTTGGCTTTGTAAATGAGATTTTTGGTGTTCTTGAGGGCTTTGTTTATCGAATGGAACGCAAATAGTGTTAATGTTGAATACTTTTGTTGGAATTTTATTAAAGTTTGTGGCTGGAAAACTAAAAGCCGCGGGTAAACTATAGATTTTATGAGGGATTGTAGGTAAGGTATAGAGAGATACGTTCTTGACATTAGAAAATGTTCTATTAAATAGCATTTTTTTATAATTTCAATGAGAATTAATTAAATTATTACAATTTTTAATATTTTTAGAATAATAAAAGTACTTTTTTTATGCATTAAAAGCTTAAATAGACATTTGGTAAATGACTTTATTATGATTTCTCTGAAATCCTTACAGTTGTGCTTAAAATACACCCTAGGTTGATTAATATTTCAATCTTCTTGAAACTGTGTTAAAAGTTGCATTTTAATGTTACAACTAAAAGAACGAATTTATTTTTCATGTTAATTGATTTAATTGCTTAATTAGAATGTCATGTTCATTTTTAAAAACGATTTGTAATACTTTACCCCTACTAAATTTTACGGGTTTTATTTATACTGAAAGTCAAAATATATCCAAAATTAATTTGTACTTTTATATCATACATATTACAATGACACTCTTGGCACAATTTCAAAATAATTGAATCAATCATTCAGAGTTATTTTAAGAAAAATGTAAAAATGACAGTTCGATAGATGATTTATTTACTCATCCACGAGTAGCTATGACACTTTTAACAATTCAAATACATTCTTTATACTACATTCACCGAGACAAAAAATTAGTAACCATTGCTACCAGTGAAATTTAGGACTGAATACTAGACGTCTTGTTTTCAGAGCACATTGTATCTTATTTTGATTGTACGAGACTCAGTACTAGACATTCTTGTAATATTTACTATCCTGCTAAGGAATAGATACTATATTATAACTTATATAAAAAGGTACACTGATAAAAAGATTTGGGTATCACACCAATAAATTTAATTAATTAAAATAATTGAACTCAGTCCTAGATTGGTTGTGAATCATTACTAACCGTACCACATTATATTTTTTTCTTAGAGGGTCTACTAATCATTCCTAGCTCCTAGTAGTAGCCGTTACTATATTTTTCTCAGTGTATAATAAAAACTAAATTAGTCAAAATTTTAGAATTTCGCTCCTTTGTTATAAAAAATTGAAAAATTGCTGCATCCAGAGTTGACTGCACTCAAGAATATTCATAAAGAGCTTCGCAACAGAAATCAGATGTTCGCAAAGTGCCAATCTTCATTGTTCATTTAGATTATGGACGCGAGATTGACTTCAATTCCTGTAATTAATCCGAATGAAAATATCTCTCGCGCCGTAAATGCGCCCGATGGAAAGAACCAAAGGTCTATATACATATATACACGCCTCTACATCAGCTGCTTTCTTTTCACTTGATTAAAGCGAAAATTAGTTTTTCGAGCGCGCACAGGACTTTTGGCTCAAATGAAGCGCGCTCGTGCTCCTGCAACCTTTTAATTAAACTCCAAAAATGCATCCCTTTCATCGCCCTTTCCATTCTTAAAAATCTCGAAAGAGAAGCTAATACCCATACAAAGAGCGCAGCGCAGCAAACATCTCTCAAACGCAAGATTTTAATCAAAACCCACTACATACGCGTCCTCGTAGTGTATTAAAAAAAAGCCAGCGATTTATCTTCCATCGATCCCCTATGGCGAACTAAAACCTCGGCCGTTATCCAAACACACGGTCAGTCGCGTTATAAAACACACTCACTCTCTCGCTCGCTCGCGTATATCCGCGTCCGCATCGCGATAGCCCTCGTCCGCAATACACTTCCGAATCTGCGTCCAAAATCCTGCCGCGCGGCGGTGTCCGTATGTATATATTCGAGGCATAAAACTCGGTCCATAGCGGAGGCAGCAGCAGCAGCAGGAAAAAGAGAACGAACGGAGCTTGCGGGGCTCGGTCAGTCAGCTGCAGAATCGTCCCCGCAATCCTGATCCCGTTCTGTTCTCTCCGTATATGTATATACGCGATTTCTACCTGGGCTGCGCAGGCAGGCACCGCAAAAACAATCGAGATGGCGGCCTGCCGCGCGTTTAATTGTTTTCGATTAATCCGATTGTGACTCGCTCTTTCTCTTTCGGTCGTATGTGCAGAAAGTGGAGAATGGGACACGGTGGCTCGGGCTTTTTCAAAGGTTCGGTAGTATTCGAAATTTGTTTTGAAAAATTCGGCAGACGAGCAAAATATTTGCGAATCTCACTGTGCGATGCCAGCTGAATAAGCTCTGTAGAATTGTATTGTTTTGTCCGTGGTAAACAATGAAGTGCCATGATATATTAATAGTAAGGTTATTGCAATAATTCTTTTGTATGTAGAATTTTAATGTAATTGTATACTATTATTTTTAAACAGTGATGCACTAATAAAATATTATTACTTTATTAACTATCAAAATAAGATAATCAAACAATATATATATATATAAGAAACTGATATTTCAGGGTTACAGGTTATGAATTTTCATTAACTTTGAGGATCTTTCCCTGGCACTGTGAAACGAAGTCCGGCACAGTTTAACCCTCGCTTTACCAATTGAGGTGAATCAATATTTGTTCTAGAAAATGGTGTACAGGGAATTTTGAGGTCACTGATTACGAATCCGTTGTCAAAATTGGAAAACTCAAAATGGCAATCCAATTTGGCCGACATACAGTAAATATGTGACCATATTACATCCGCCATTTTGAATTTCAAAATTTGGATTATAAATTCGTAATCAACGACCACAAAACTCCCAGCATATAAATTTTTATGAAGGTCGGAGTAAAAACGTTGAATTAATCAAGCTTTTTCGTTGGGGTGATTGATTTATCCCACTTGGTTCAAGCGAGAATTAGTTGAATAAGGCCATACATCGCAAGATATAGCTAAATGCATTGTCAATAACAATATATCTATATATATACGATTTTCTTAGCATTACGCATATGAGCAATGCTAATGTTTTTAGCTATATCTCATGATAATATATGATGTTTATTAAGTTCCATGAAAATTCAGGATCCGCATCCTTGACCATCTCCTTGTCAAATTTTATGTTTCTTGTATTGACACGGACAGATACCCAATTACTGACATGTTTTCTTTATTTCCTGATACACCGATTCCTGTAAAATGTTGAAAAAAACATTTTGTATAAACTACTATTTTATCCACGTATAAAATGCATTTTATTTTTTTCTCACAGAAAAATATCGGGATGTTAACGAATAGTAAAATTATACCAGTAACTGGGCGTTTCACCCTTAAATGAGAAGCAGCATTGTGGTGCATCTATTGATGATAATATTTTAAAAATCGAATGAAAAACTAATTAAGTTATGTACGACAATATCATCAATAACAATTACAATAAAAATGTATTCAAATTTCTTCGAGTAATACTCAAATTACTTGCTAAAAGTTAAACAGAGAAAAAGAGTAATGCTTACGTTCTAATTTTCATGTAAAGTTTTATTTTAAGTGTACGTTAACTTTTTGATTGCCGTTGTGGTCACTACACGCTTCGAGCGTGATACTTGCCCCTACTTATTAACTTATATGAGAGAATATAACAAATATTCCTTAAAAATTCACTAGATGCTTAACTTTTGATAAAGAAAAACTTTCTAACTATATCTTTGCCTAATTTTGATATACGTTAGATAAACTGATATTTATTTTACAAAAAGAGTTTGCAACAATTTGAGATATTACTAATTTGTAAAAAAAGAAATTTGTTTTCGCATAATTTTTTGTATAGCTAATGTATCTTACCAAGAAAACGGTTCACGGACTTAAAACAAATCTATAGCGGTGCTAGTAGATTTTTCGCGCAACACGCATCTAAAAACACAAAAATTCCAAAGAAATAACGTCCGCTTTCGAAAAAATGAATAAAATAGATCAAAATCATCCCGAGCGCTACAAATGCCCTTAAATCTTCAAAATTAAGATCCAGCACTTTACCCACATCTCTCATCCCACTCACCCTACGCACTACATCTTCGCTTACCCCGCAGCCTGCTCGGAATCGCGACCCGAGTGGATGGAGCTCGGGGGCGGGGGCTCGGTCTGCTGCGCGCCCTCGCGCCTCGGCAAGCTCGTGCTGCGCGTCACCGGCTTCCCAGCCAGGATCAGCGCTTCTTTGCAACAGCAACAAAGGCTGAACCAGAGACACAGAGCAGAGGGGGAAGAAACAGCCACGGCGACCGGCACGTCGGAGCACCAGCAGAGATGCCGCGAGACGAGGCACCTATATCTCGGCTTCCATCATCCATGGGATCGGGATCTCTGGCGAGGCTGGCTCAAGCAGGTAATATACGTGGAAGAAAGTGTGAGTGTGTTCTTTTTTGTGCGGTTTGGATGGGAATTAGTGAAATGTGTGTTGATTTTACTGGATTCGGAGATGTATGCTTGGAGATATTCAATGCTGAATTAGTGGATTTGTCATTGATTCAGTGGTAGTAAGATATTTTTTACTGTTTTGTTTTAAGAGTGTATATGAGGGAATACTTAAATAGTGAGCTTTGAAGTTTTCGAACACTCATTTACTTGTGGACCTTATCCATGACTCTTAGAAAATTCAGAAGAAATTCAATTGTGGGTGATTGTCAAAAAAATTTAGTTCTTGGAGTCTGATACCTTTGAGTGTTCTTCAGAACGTATAACAAGTCTAGTTGGACAAATGTCATTTTCATGGCATTTATATCACAGACGTTCTTTGTAACAAGATTTTCATAGTATTATTAGTGAAACAGTAGATATTTCTTTCGTTCCGAAAGCCTAAATATTTCGTTAACATGGATAAATCTATAAGTTAGGCATGTCAAGAAAGTGACAAATTTGACATCCGGACATGATTTATTCAGACTAACGGAATATTTAGACTTTCAAACCAATAGGAATATCTTCTACTACATGCAGTATAACACACTAATTTTTTTAACCATGTTATATGTTTTGAAGCACATTTAACGGTATCAGAAACTAAAAGCTCAAAGTTTGTGACAATGACCCTTATATACTTTAAACTATAGTTTACTTGAAATATTACGCGGGAATACATGTATTACATGAGAATTCTCTGAAAGTAATTATGTTCACGCTTATGATGTAGTAAAAAAGCAGTTAAAATTATTGTTCCTCCAATTATAACATTACAAATTTACGATTCTCATTCAAAGTTGGAACAAGTGCCTGCAATCAGTTGGCTCTAATTTTTTATCGCTTTCGTAAGCTCTTGGTATTTCATAGGACACCTCCAGAGGACAAAAGTGCACCCTAAAAAATCGGGTACGACTGATTTGAATGTTGATCAAAAAGCGAAAAACGAGGATTAATTTAATAATAATATCAGGACCGTCACTCAGATCTATAAAATGCGGTTGCATCTATCATAGTTCATATTTTTTGAAATATTATTGAATATTGGTTAAATATAGAACTCCTGCAAAGGACAAATGTCCGCTTCTACAAGTAATCGAGTATGATACGATCAAATATTATCCAAATTCATATCTTTGAGGAACGCTGATTTTCATAATACAATCATATATATATATATATTGGTGTACATGAGGTCTCTGAAAGGTGAGTGTACTAGAATGCAGGTGTGGGTGTTTTTATATAAAGGAGGTATGAGAGGAAAGTTGACGTTTACGCGCGACCGTGGAAAAGTTCGTATATATAGAGGGTGGAAGAGCTTCGGGAGAATGGTTAGCCGGGATGATGCAGCTTCTTCTTTATTATCTTTTTTGAAGCTGCTGCAGTGCGAAAGGAGATTTTTATAAAAGTGCCTGCGCTTGAGTGGGGTTGACGATAATGAAAATTTGGAATTTTCAGTTTGTGCACGTGGGAGTTTATGGTTATGAAGTGTTATTATTATAGCGTAGTGGCGCAGTATTGTTATTCCGTTGGCTGAAATTCGTATTTAAGCAGAAACTTGCATTGTTCGCTGACAAAATAATAACGATTTAAAAAAAAAACGCTTTTGAATTCGTTAAAATTGGAAGCTAAAAGATTAATGAGTGCACGATACGTGCACGTGCAATTCAACACAGGGAGCTTTTAAATTTCACAATGAAGTTACGCTCAAAGTCGTATAATGCGAACCATATGCTTCATTTTTTAAGCATGCATAAAATGCATATCATTGCAATTACGGAAAATGGAAATTTTTCAATACAGCACGCCAACAATTTATTCCCGGTAAATTTGACGATTACATTTAATAACAATTAATTCCTGATAAAACAATAATTGGACAAAATAATATACTTACAATATTTTGGCCTATAATGTAATGCAATATTTGAAATAGAAAAGTTATTACGTATAAATAGAATTTGCATATATAATTGGATTCAAGTACTCAAGAGGGGTAGAATAATAAAATAATGAGAATTTTATTATGAACATATAAACAGTTTATTAAGATATAAAATTGAAATAGAAAACTTGCGTATTGTAACTTGGTTCAAAGCGAGCGCTTTCGTTTCTTGTTTGCGCATCGCGCACAAAGAAAAGCTTTAGCCTCTAAGTTTTTAGCTTACTATGTACGATTGTATAGTCAATTAGAGTCTCCGGAATTACTTAAGTCATTTAACAAAATAAATATCAAAGGGCACGGTAGCGCCTCGATGGAAATGAGTATTAGTACGATACGAAGAATCCTCACCGCGGACTTATATACTTTGATTTGTAGTTCCATAATCCCTCGAAAATTTTGAATATACATATATTAATGCTGTTGTACGCACATGCGATCTATCGGCATTCATTTGAAAGCTGTAAGTTTTATCTTTCACTTTAAAAAAGGTTCGCTTACAAAGATCCATTCTTTATCCAAATAAAGTAGATTGAAATTTAGTTTCGCTTTTTGCTCTAGACTTTTCCGTTTGATTTTTGTCACTTCCCTGACGTCACTTCTGACTTCCAATTTTATTTTGTAAACAAATATATATAGATACATGTCAAGGGGGCTAGGGAATACTAAAATTATAATTAGGTTACGTTGTATACGTGGGCAACTTTCAAGTTTTTAATTAAATAATTCAAAACGTTCGTGAATTTTGAGTGAGGATTAGCTGATTATACAAGATATACGTTATCTAGGTGATCATACTAAGGTTAAGTGTGTATGAGAATCAACTAACGTGATATAAACAATTAGGTGCGCGAGAAAGAGCAACTATAAGTATTTAGCCGTAGTAAGTATTGACATCGCGTTGTGTTGCCTTGTAAGAAAAAATTAAGAAATTAATGTAGTACACCCTTGTTAACAGAAACTCGAAGGGACGGGGATATTGGTACGTGTTAAAATGTAACGAGCTACTATTACGCACTTCATATCATATTGTCTGTTTCGACAGTATGATGTAAAGTGTGAAAATTTTTTCTTATAAATTAATTAATTGATTATGATTTTATTAAATTTTCATATTGCAAATTCAATATAATCTAATAAACTGCAGTGGGTCTTTACAGATAATATATTACATCCCCATAGAACAATACTATGACAACTTCATATCAAATTAAAAAAATTCGAGTTATCATAGTCTTGTTCTGAAGGTGCGATATGAATTAGTCTTCCTATTCAATTAAATATTTAAGTTATCTATAACATGCCCATATTTGTAGAAGTCTTGTATTTAAACGACGTAGTGCCGCGTGCATACTAACATTCATTCTCCTAAACATGCATATCGCTTCATGTACGTCTATTTGATTTCGATCAAAGCGGCGAACAATTCTCATCACTCCTCTGCTTGACCAAAATTCTAACTAAGGGTTTGATAGGAAACATCTGATGAACAATTATTTGTCTTAAATTACGCCTGTTTTGACGTCTAATACTGTTGACATGAACAAGTAAGGTTGCTGCATGATGTTTGGATAACTTACCCTCACTAGAATTAATAAATGAACTACTGATGGTTTCCACCAGAACTCGCGCAGTAATCCATTCATCAAAAACTGCGGGCGTGGAACTATCTCTACTTGACTTGGGAAATTCATTCTTCAAAAAGAAATAGCAAAAGTTTAGATTCGTAAACTAATATAAATAATTTATGTCATTATGTGGATACATGTGCGAAAGAGTGAGAAAATATATGCTAAAAAGAAATTGTGAAATCAACTAACTAATGCTCAAATAACTGTACGTACATACATGACCATTTTAAATGTGTAATTATTTTTAAAATTTTATAATTATCCAGATATTTATACTATGTTTCTTATATTGTAGTATGAAATATTGTAATTTCCGCTTTACCATCATTTTGTATTTATTTTATTTATTTTGAAATTTCGTACAATGTCGATTTCTAAAATATTTGTGTTATGTAACGTATGTTTGTTATTAATATTAATTATTTTCTATAATTGATTACATTGTAGGAAATTTTAAAATAAATACAAAATTATGGTAATGCGGAAATTGCAATATTTCACACTGTAATATGAAATACATATTATAATATCTGGATAATTTTAAATCGCTAAAAATAATTACATATTTAAGGGGTCAGTATAGATTTATTGCACATATTTTCAAAAATTTTTTACATAGTAAAATTAATTTTTATATTCTAATATTTTTAAACATAAAAATAGAGGTTCCAAAGTAAAAAAAATAAAGAGAAAAAAATAAAGAGAAAAAAATTTCTTTTGTTTGATTTATCTTGGTGATCTGTCTGCCTGAAGTTAGTCCTGCTTTCACCTGGTTGACACGAAATCTGAATCTTTGGAGTATCTGAAAACAAAAAAGTCGAGTATTTTATTATAAAGTAGAGCTATAGTATTATGACCCTTACCTAAAACTTTTACCCCCGATAATAAATAACAAAATGGCGGACTTTTGAATTTTTCACCTTTTTTTTACAACTCAAGCATCTTTGCAGCAAGTCATCTGAGGAAAGGTCTTCATAAATACTTTTCAAAAACGGTTGAATTTCTTCATTTAAAGCTGGAGGTTGCTTAAAACCTTGTAATTGCACGCTTGACACCCCAGATGCACCGACCAGAGCGCACCGAGATGCTTCTATTGTATCGCTCTTTTCGGCCGTTCCGACCTAAATAACAGTCTCTACCGTATTTCTACAGGTATATAGGATATGAAACTACTGTTTTTAGAAAATCGAAATTTTGGTAAAATAAATGCATACTGTCCCCTTAAGATGATCATGTATGTACATACACTTTTCTGAGAATGCAATAATTTTTTTCTTTACTTGACCATTTGTTACTTGATTTCACAATTTTTTTATAACTATTTTGTATTGATACATTTCTTTTCTTTTCTTTATTTTGCATTTTTTTATTTTGTATTTATCACTTCATCAGCATATAAAAAATAAGTAATAAATATGATGAATAATATTTTATACATATATTTTATTATTATTAAATTACTTTCTTATTATTATTCGAATAGATGACCAGAGCACTTTTGCATTTTTTCTAGAATTAATAAGAAAATTTGATAATTAGTATAAATTTAGACAAAACCCAAACTCGTTTGTCCTTCATTGAGCAATAATACACCTTTATCCGAAGTTTTAGACGTACTAATCGATGATACCCTAAATATTATTAACGATAAAGTTTTTATTAGCTTCATTTGGTAAGAAGTCAACAATTTGGTTATTTAAATTCAAAGTACAATTTTTTAGAGTTCTCACCAGAATCGATAATTGCATTCAATCGCAACATAATGTTAACGGTTTGTAATTTGTTTTTATTGCTTAATTTTTTTGGCGCTTACTCTAAAAAGTTGTATTTTGAATGCAAACAACGAAATCGTTGAATTTTTATCAAATAAAGTTCCTCTCTTGAATATTAAGGTTAAGGGAGGCAATTATAAAAATAATGATTTCGAAATCCATACTTTACGAGTCTTAATAATGCCGGCCCAGTATTGGTTCAAATGCCGGAGCAATCGGGGTAAAACAGAGGAATTATTCACAAAAACATTGGTTTTCGGATTGTATTGACTCGGCACTTGAAAATTTCTGTTTCGTGGCTTAAGCGGGCGATACCAAGCTTCACGCAACAAGTTCATTACAAATGGAACATGTAGTAGTTTTCGAGATTTTCATGTACACATACATACATATATCCATACGCGTCGCACTGAGAATCTCCTTTTGTGAAGAGTGAAGCTAAAAAATCAAAATAAAAAAAGGAAAATATTTTTTTTAAAAACATGTGTTTCTTAAAAATAAATTGTACTAAAAAGTATGAAATAAGCTTTTAGAGATATAACTTTTGACAATGTTCTATTTACGAAAGACTAAAAGAAAAGCATGGCGCGTTCACTCATATACAATAACTTCATAAATTATTCAATTTTGACGTAATATTATAATATAGTATTTTTTGTATGTATGCATGTGTATATATATATATTTTTATTTTTACTTTGATACATAGTAGGGTATGCTTAGAATCTCTTCCTTCAAGGCTCCTCCAGTGAATAATTTATCAAGTGATTGCTTTTCTTTTAGTCTTTTATCTTGTGTATCAAGGGCGGAAATAAGGCGATTACTGACGAGTGTTAAACTTACCAGCCAAGCGTAAGCGAGCAATATTTCGTGTTATTTCGATTTTGTTTTATATAAATATTACACTTCTGCCATTTTTCGACTGTGGCAGTCACTTTTGTATTGAAAAAAGCTATTTTCATGATTTTTGGTGTAATGGTTCGAGGGATCAAACACACTTTTTTCAGGATTTTAAGTTTGAAATGAATTTAATTAATCGAAAGGAGTATTAAAAGACTTTGGAACCACTTTTTGTGAAAAATTCAGAAAAATTTCGAAATAATCCCTTGTCGCTATTTTTTTAAGAGATTGAATTTTGTTGAATAAATGGAGATTGAAATTTGCTAAAAATGTAAAAAATGAATACATGCTCATATTTAGTCTTGATCAATTTTAAACCAAGGGGTTTCAAAAAATCTTAAAAAATTCAGATACATTCTACATACCAAGAGAAACATTTTTACCGAGGAAATCAAAAAAAATTTTTTTTATCTTAATTTCCCAGAGAATTATCCGTATATGTATACTGTAATGTTACGAGACATCACGATATTAGTTACATTATAGTGACATCACGTAAATCTCAAACTGCTGCATCTATTGATTTTTCTTTAATTAAAAAAGGAGAATATACGATTAATTTGTTTCCATAATCTATCAAAATATGAAATAAACAAATCATGCAAAATCATGATTCAATAAAGTTATACGCAGCTCAAGTCAACTACTGAACACATTACAAGCATTCATTCAAACAACCGCACTGTCATCAGTTATTCCACTGAAAATGGAAATGCTTCAAATAACAAATATGAGTGTATTATTTATTCAGTCAACTTTCATTCTTTATCCGCTCTATAAACACAATTCATAAAACCAATATAATGAGGATCATACATCTCTTTGAACGGACTGATAAAAGTAAGTACTTTCACAATAAAACTCGCAGCTGCACTCAGCGTGCGGAACTCCTCATAATCCAATACGATTATTTAAAACATATTTATTTACTTATTTGCTACAAAATGAGCAAGTATAAATAGCTATATGTCAATATCCCTATGCAATTTCTTTAATTTTATAAAAATATCGATTATTATCGTTACGTTATTATCAAGATGTTTGTTACATTTACATTTGTCAATATTATATTATATTATATTATATTATATTATATTATATTATATTATATTATATAATATTATATTATATAATATTATATTATATTATATTAAGGTTATTACAAATTCTATAAATATTACTACATATTAAATATAATCTATATCTTAATTTGAGTTACAAAATTGCAATATACTATTATAATTAAAAATATAATATCTTACATGTATTCTGCAGTGCCATACGGTCGCACTGACCCAGGCCAATAAAAAGGTATCAAATAAAAGAATCTCTCTCATCCCCGACGCATTCAAGAATCCTCCAAGCGTAATGAATCATAGACATCACCTCCCCTGCAGCTCCTCTCTCAAAAGCAAATAATAAAATTAAAAAGAAAGGAAAAATCGCGCCCGCAAGAGAGAAGGAGAGAAAAAACTGGGAATGCTTCCAATAATCTTTCACCCGTTCATTTTCATTCGTGCGCAGCAGAAGCTCAGCTCCGTATTATATACCGCAGCTCTTGGTTCCGCAATGATCTCCGCGAATATTTCCTTCGCCTCTAATACAGACACAGCTCGCGCGTACTATACATACACCCATTCGCTAGTAGCGAAGATCTCTCCCTACAACCCCACGAATCCGCGGTTTCTACCACCGCACACATAGAGAGAAGAGAAGCCAGCCAGCCAGCCATGCCGCGCTTATCTATATAACCGAAAAACATCGGGAGTGCGAGGGTAAGGCACATCCGGCGAAAGATATCTTTTGATGCCTTTTGAGAGACTCCCTCCCGTTCTTTCTTGCTATCGCGTTTGGGGGATTGCGTATCGAGTCGCGAATGAAAGCGAACAAGAAGAAGAAGAAGAAGAAGAAGAAGAAGCAGCAGCCCCAGCGCATGCACATACACAAGAGAGAGAGAGAGAGAGAGAGAGAGAGAGAGAAGAGACAGGAAGAACCGCGAGAAAGAAAAGGTATAGAGAAGGAGGTGCGCGTATCCAATCTCTGAAAGGCTCCGCTCTGCATTTCCGTCGCGCGCATCTTTCCGGCGCTAGCGCCAGCAGCTACGGTCTTTATATACCTATTACATATATCTATATAACGCTCGTCGTATAGTCGTCGACGTCGTCGTTCCGCCGCTATCCCTTTAGCGAGAGAGAGAGAGAGAGAGAGAGATTCTTTGAATTGATATTGGATATGAATTTCTCGAGGGTTTACCGCTCCTCGACACGGCAGCCACCGAGCGAGAGAGGCGCGTTTGCATAAAAGGGGGAGTTTTTAAGCGAGCCGCGGCGTTTTTCCGTCTGTCTGAAGCGCGCGGCGGCGGCAGCTGGGCGCAGCGTATAAAAATTCAATCCCGCCTCTTCCTCCTCTTCTTCCTCCCGAGACGAGTTTTAAGAAGGCGAGTGCGCGTCCGTTTAAATTCATTTGCCATCTCTCGCAGCCTGCTCTGCTTCTTAATTTGATGGATATTTTTGTCGTTGGTCGCAGCAGCCAGCTTTAAAGGATAAAGAGACGCTATTGAGAATTGTGTGCTAAACGGAAAGAAGAAGGGTTCTTAGGGATCTTAACGCGATATCCAGTAGAAGAGAGAGACAGTTAAATGGAATCTTGCAGGCGCGAGAGATGGAGAGATTGAGAGATAGAGGTGGATTCTGTAAGGGAAGTATCGCAATTAGCTTTGCAGTGCGCGCTGCTGTTACGCGGGCTTATTGTTAGGTGTATGTATAGGTTCGAAGTTTAATAAGGAGAAGCTGGGGGTATAATGCAAGTTTTACGCGCGAGTGGGGGGTGTTTTGTGCAGGGCGAAGCAATTATTTCGAGATGCGTAGAGCGACGAGGCGCCTTTTTGAGAATGGATGGATACGCCGTTCTTTGGATTTCGGGTTGGATTGTTGATGCGAGATATTTAATTTGGAGTGCCGAGGTTGAAAGAGAGTGCGTTAATTGGAATGTTTATTCATGAGATTTTTGAATTGTAAGGGTCGGTGAAAATTATAATTTGTTTACAAATTCAATTTTGATTTCCTGCTGTTTTATTTATTGTGAACGTTTGTTTGTATGGCGTATTGTTTGTATGCTTTGTTATGTTTGCCAACGTAATAACAAAATGGTTCTGTTGATTCTATTGATTTTTTGATATATAAATATTTTTCTGATGAACAATTTTTACGGATAATTTTTGTAGTAAATTAACAACCAAAAATCTGTTTCTTGCTTTTTACCCTTGATGTTTAAATATAATGCGCAATTTTTTATGCAACAATTCTTTATTTACAAACTTCAAGTTTATAATCCTTTTTTCTGCTTCATTCTGAAGTTTGCTTTTCAAAATTTGTTTTAACATAAAGTTTAGAAAGAGATAAGAGCAAAAAGTCGAAAGTTCCCTTGTGTGCTACGACTATAACGTGGATAAAATATTACAGCTATAAAGACTTAAAAGCTTTTCAAATGTATATTTTGAAAAGGAGTAACAAAAATAAAACATGACATCACTATTATGCAATAGTAAAATATGAATCATTTAGAAAAAAGTACCTGCTAGATGCATCGTCCTTTTTGAACTTTTGAACTTAATAACGCTGTCTTCATTTTTTACTGTAGTTATTTTAAAAAATGGAAGAATCAATATTGGCCCTTGCTATAATGGTTGTTCAAGCTGTTGTAACTTTTTTCAATTTTCTATAAAAGTGATGTAGTAGAACTAAAAAATTCATTGCATCGTTTGCTTGACAAAAAATAAAAACCAAAAATTTACGTAATATCCAATATTTTGTTAAGCATCCTATGCACAAAGTAATGGCTTATTGTTTATAATAGACCCTTTTAAAAACTGGAAGCTTATCAAATATTTAATAGGTTATACTACTAAACAATCAGTTTTTTTTTCTTCAAAACCCATTCATCCATTGTCAAGATATTATGCATAAGCTCCTACTCAAAGCGACAGCTTTCAGTTCCATTGTCCATTCGCAATTAAAAATTTGTTCATGAAATCACATAGGTTATTTTGATTCCAAATTACGAATGAATTGATTTTATACCTAGTTAGAAAATGGATAATGGAAGTTATGTAGTTACTTTGTCTTCATTACTACTAAAGATTTTTCGTGAACATCCCGCTATCTTAGTATTAAATTTCGATTGTTAAGCTAATTAGCATCCAACTATAATGAGGTAGTAATATATAATCATGTCCGTGTTATAATATGTATAATAATAATAAGAAAATTACTTGCATCAATCTACGTTCATTAAGATATCAATCATGTATATTTATGAATATATAATCAAACTTCCCTAATTCGAAGTCCGATCACTTGAATTATCAATAACTTGATTTTTTTATGACCTGTTCAATATTATACTTGCTTTCACGGTAAAAGATTCTTTATAATTTGAATTTCTAATCAATATAATTCAAAGCTTTCCCTATTACAAAAACTTTGAAACGAAATATTAACAAAGAAACAAAAGCTCATTAAAGAAATTAGTTTCTCCATGAATGCTTTTTTCAAAATCTCGTCCCCATACAATTCAATATCCATTACGAATCTACAATTTCGTCAGAAAAATGCCGACAGGGCCATCAAATTTCTGTAAAATTATAGAACCAAACAGCAATTCGCCACGAAATGCCCCCAAAAAGTGAATTCCTCCTCGTGATCATTTGGTCGTTGACCTATCCCCCAATTTCCCAAACCGCCGGCGTGACGTTCCTCCGACGCTGACCCTTCGAACGAATTCCTCCGCATACCTCCTTACCCACTCCCAGGCCACCTATACAGCAGCTCCACTCCCGAACGTTCCGTCAGCGCTAACAAACGTCGTTGCAAAACAATACGAGTATAGCCGGCGCACAGAGCTCGAAACCGAACGAGGGCCCATTATTGCGCGCTGACCGTTATCATCGGCTCGCTGCCGCTCTCGACACACGTCCAACTCTCCGCTCTGCTCCTTAACGATGGCGCTTTGTGCGCCAAGCGTATCTTCCTCTCTGCCACTTTCTGTCGCTTCTTCTTCTGCTTCTTCCGCATCCTCGACACGCGACACCGTAGTCCGGCGAGTCTCAGTTGCCGCTGCTCACGCGAGCCGCGAGCAGTTCGCGTCGAAAATCTCAGCTCGATCCGCGGGTTGGTACCTCCTACGGCTGAAAATCTTCGATATAAAAGTTTTTAACAAAGAGCGCGCGCGCGCGCGGGAAAATACGAAAGAGCAGAGCAGAGCTTCTGCCGCCAGCGAGCTCATTATAAATCGGGAGAGGAGCGGGAGAAGAGGAGGAAGAGAAGGAAGAGGAGAGAGGAGATGAGATAGAAGAAAATGGGACAAAGGAAAATTAAGAGCCGCGCCAGTGCGCCCGCGATCGCTCCTCCCGGATACTTTTCCGCCTCCCTTTCAATTCCGCGCGCCCCCCTTCGATCCGCCAACGAGTCTTTGATCGGATGAGCTGCCACCCGCTGCTGCTGCTCCTGCAGACGAAGACGTTGGCCAGCGGCGCGCAGCTGTGCTCTCTCTCTCTCTCTCTCTCTCTCTCTCTCTCTCTCTCTCTCTCTCTCTCTCTCTCTCTCTCTCTCTCTCTCTCTCTCTCTCTATCTGAGAGCTTATATTACCTTTCCGTATGAGACGAATCTTATCGTGGAAAGTCGTCGCTGCCGCTGCTTGGGCTTCTGTGACAAAGGGGCTCGAGGAATATATAAGGGATCGCCTTTGACTGCGATTTCGCTCTTTTAGTCCGTGCGGCGTGCTCTAGTTGCGTTATACCCGAGGTCCCCCTCCCGCGTGTATCCGTGCCTACGGAGAGGGTACGCGTGATTATACGGGGGAGGGAGAGAGCGGATTATGCATCGGCTCGGATTTTGAGGGAATTGCAGAGGTATGCGTGTCGCGCAAGGATGGAGGAGATGGAGGAGGAGGAGGCGGGAGGGCGAGAGAGAGAGAGACGGAGAGGAACAGCTGTGATGGATTGATTGTAGGCGAGCGGATTCGATGATTAGTCCTTTGAGCGCCATTAGCAGGTAGAGAGGGAGAGCTGTGCATTAACGGCTTTTTGATATTTCCAGGCACGAGTGCACGGGATTGCGGGTAATTCGCGAGACGTGGATTATAGGTTGGAGATCGAAGTTAGGCGTTTTTTGCTGGGCATTGATTTTAAGAGCGGGGGAAGGGCGGTTTTGGAATTGTGTGTTATGGAAGTGGTAGATGTGTTAAATTTCAAAGTTTAGAATGTGTGTGTTAAGGGGATAAGCCACAATTTAAACCGTAAACAAAGTAAGTTTTTTTTACAAGTTTGTAACAATGTACATGATAAAATTCGCAGATCGCATTTTTGAATTTCTAAATACCCCATTATAGATACTTATATAAAGAGTTAACAAACTATAAGTAGAAAGAATGTACGCTACCGTAATAATCGGCTATAAAAATGTTCAATAATAACTCTTACATTATCGTATATTGGATAAAGAGATCGAGTACAATTGAACAGATAGAATGTGAATCGTATGGAACTCGATTATTTTCTATTTCAATGTACGCGTGTATAGTTCCGATCGAAATTTGTGGAATGAAACTTTACTTTATGTAGCCAGAGTAAAACTTTTTTAATTTCATGTTCTTTTACGTGACTCAAATAAAATGTACACCTATATTGAAAAAAGTTACACGTTTCCGGTCGATTATCGTACCAATATTGATCGTACTATCTACTTCTCTTTTTAAACGCGAGTTATTAAATTTTGTTGTCAATCATTAATATTAGTTAAGCTCGTTACTTACGTGCGATTTGATTTCCGGTCGATTGTCATGCAGATAGTATTATATCTTAACGTTTTGAGAATATGTCACAGTGTATTAAATTCTGCTGTATGCGGTTACCCATAAATCAAATAATATATAAAACTGTAAATAAATTCTATATGACAGACTACGAGCATGGATATTCTTCAAATAAAAGTATTCCTAGTTAAGTAGCATGAATTGTTAATTACAGAAAACAGTAGATTGAATCAATAATACGTGCATTCTCATTTAAATATTGGTTTATGTATTAATTTCCTATATCTATACTTGCCGCGAAAATGCAAGTGGAAGTTACTGGAATGAATTTAATTAATTTATGAAATGCCTAAGTGTCTTGACTTACTCTTAACCTTCTAAAGAATTTACCATGAACTCTAATGTTTACTTAATAATCAATTACCATTATGACTTCTAAAATTTCCAGAAGATTAGTTAATAAATAAACTCAAAATGTAATTGTTTGCCTTCATTAAAATACAATATTCGATTTTATGCTCCGAGTCTCTAAATTAAAAGTGTAAAGTGGTCACGTGTAATTCTCATCAGATTGCAGCCGCCACATTTGCCGTAAAACTGCCGGTATTATAACTCGTTAACCCAGATTTCTTTAAGAAATAAAAAAACGTTTTCGATAAAATCGGATCATTATCTCGTTCGACGTTAAAATTATTATTATTGAAATTAATATTTCAAACACTATATAAGCTAATCAACGATAAAACAATTTCAATTAAAATTATTATATTTACTATATATACTTCTATGAATAATATTAATATAGGGGAGACTGGGGTATAATGGTGGGGTATAATGGACAACTAGCAATAATTCCTATATAGAGTGGTAAAATTATTTATTTCGCTTGGCAGTATACTTGTTGTGGTAGTGTGAGTTAATGTTCTCTGTATAAGCAATTCTCCTTGAATTAGAAAAATTTTGACAGCGCAAAAAGTTTTTACAGCCGAAAAAATGAATGAAGTGAATTAAAATTGAATAAGCATAAGAAAACATTGTTCTGTTCTTTGAGGTATTTCCGGTATTTGAACAAAGACCAATAAATTATGTACTTTTCTGTTATAACTAAATAAAGTGGCCCGTTATACCCCAATACTTTTGAAACTTCGATTTTCGAAGTAATTGTATAAGTGCACTTTACTATTGTAATAAAACATTAAATATTTACATAAAATAGGCACAGTCTTTAATTGGATAGTAAACTAAATACAATTTTAGCTTATTTAAAATTATGCTTTTATAATTTCTATCGGCCATTACATTTTAGTGGTTCGTATACCCCAATCTCCCTTAATAATAATAATCCATGAGATTTAGGGTGTTCGCATGTTCACACTAAAATGAATAATAACGCTCGACATCGAAGTTAATTCCGCGAAAAGCTCATTCCAACATATATTATATACAATACCACAAACTAAATTCGTGCTTTCAATAGCACATTATAAACGAAGCATTATTTAAACATTATCTATCATTTGGTATTACAATAAATTCCTATAAAGCGCCACAACTAATAAACCAGCACACATATCATCCTCCAGGAATTAAAAGCAAACGACGCAAATACCTCTACCCTCTCTCTCTCTCTCTCTCCCTCTCTTACTCACTCCCCTACCAAATAATGAACCTCGAACCCCAGATATTTAAAGCCCCGCCAGCTCGCAATTAAAACTCGCGGCGCTGTTGTTCCCTTTCCACCTCGGCGAATTTCCTCCCTCTCTCTCTTTCTTCGGGCGTGAAAAATTCGGATTTCCAATCGCGTATAATCGGCACTCGAGACAATGGAGGCGGGAACACCGTGAGCGAGCGGGAGAATGCAGGCACAAGCAGAGACTACGACGACGACGACGACGACGCCTGGGTGGTTTAGCCTTGATTTATCGGGAATTCGTGACGGTCGTCTGCAGCGCCGAGCTCCAGCGCGAAAAGGAGAAGATGAAAAACCGAAGGAACAATGCCTGGATACACACACTTTCACCTCTCGCTGCTGCGGCGCTCCTTTTTTTTCTCTGCGCACTGCTGGAGAGACGCTTATCGCTAGTCGAACGAGAAAACGTATAGCTCTATGCATTGTGCGCGCGTGCGTGTACGTGTGTTTCCTCCTCTTGTCTCTCTTTAGGGACGAAAACGTCTGAAATACAATAAGGTTCCGGTGCAGCGGAGGCAGCGGCCTTTTTCCGCGTGACGCTCGGGAATGCGCGGTATTGGCTCTCTTTCGCTCTGCAGGAGCGTGGCAGCTCGAAATAGTGCGAAAAAAAAATGCGCGTCGAGTTTTAAAGAGATAGGTACGCGCTGCCGCGTGCTTCGCGAACTGACAGCTGCCGGACGTGCCGTCGACGAATGGCATTATGTAGCGCGAGCGCGGATCTTTTATTTTCTTTTAATTCGGAAATGGATGAGCGGTGAGGTTTGAACGGTAAAAAGAGCTGCTGTCATGATTTTTGCGTTTTTTTTTGTTTTAGAAAAGGACGTTTGTGACAAGTATTGAGGCGTTTGTTTTAGTTATGGGTGTGTTCTGCATTGTGACTTTCTAGGGAAAATATTGATAAACTGTAATACTAGTTTTGCAAAGAGAGTTTTCTGAAAAATGTTACAGTGAGGAACACGGGGAGCCCCAACTTCATGATAAATATGACCCTCATTGTTCTTTTCATTATTATTCTAAAATTTATTTTTATACTAATGAGGAGTGCAAAGAGGATTTTACAAATAAAACCGAATAATTCTTTTTCTCATTTTATGACAAAAAGTTTAACAAACAATTTTTTTTAACAATTATCTTGTTTTAATTGAAAAAAATCTTTCTATTCTCTTATCGAACAAATTTTAACATTTTTTTAATAAACATTTATTATACATCAAGTAGGTTAATATACAATAAAATATTAAAACAAATGGTAATATTTATTTCTGTTCTATCACTCCTTGAATAATACAATTCCGATGTAAGGAATATATTTTATTAAACATTACTTCAGATAAAATATTAATTTAATTTTTATATAGACTTGAATTATCTCCTATTATTTCCCTAATGCAACAATGATTTATTCATAAGCCACTCACTTACAAAATTACAACTAACTCACAAACAAAAAAATAAATCTTGAAAATTCAGCCAGCAAAGAATCCCCTATTTTTTTTCCACCCATCCCCAACTCGCCGACCCAGCATCTAGATAAATCTAACCCAAAACTGTCTCCATCCAATCTCGCAAAAATCTCGCAATATCCCTAATCAACCCAAGTGTAGACTCAAAGCATATCGCATCACTCGCCCCCCCCCTTCTGGCCAACCTCGTAAACCACTCGCGCAAGTCTCCGCCACCACCACCGTCCTCTCTGAATCGAATCATCCTAAATAAACGTCGAATTACCAGCACAATACGTTCGAGCACTCAGTTGAATTAAAAAGCAAGAAGAAGCAGAGAGCAGCGAAAAAAAGCGAAAGCACTTCATACATAAAAATGGGTGCACGCGCGGCGCGCCGGCGATAATTCCGTTCCACCTCGTGTGCATGCAGCTTCTGAATATTTTACGAGCTCGCGCGCGAGCGCTCATTTGACTAAACGTCGTACGTGCGCACACTTCCCCTTTTTGTTCCCCCCGCTTCCTTTGAGCAGCATCGTATCCAGCGCACGTGTAGTCTAAATTTTCCCCGGATAGCTTAGAAAACAGACACGAGCGTGGCCTCACTCAGCTAGATTGAACGCACGCGCGGACGTGTGTGTGTATACTCGATTTGCGCGAGGAGGCGCGAGGAGAGACTAAAGATTTTCGAAAATCCAAGCAGCAGCAGGCAGGCAGGCAGCACGCGGTTCATTAAAAAATGACGCCCGGGCGCCTGGTGCACTCGGACTAATTACTCGCAAAGTGAGCGGAGAGCGTGTATTGAGAAGCGGTGCTCCTGCGCGGGGGTTTCGTGCAGACGGCGAAAGCTACGGACGAAGACGCTGGGTTATAGTGTGTGGGTGACTGGTGATTGGTGAAGAACCGTGGGCTTTTTATGGCTTGTGAGTTTTAACGGGCTTAAGAACGTGTGGAACGCGGGGAAACAGTTTTGAAGGTGAATAAGTAATTGGAAGTTATTCTGAGTTGTCAGAGGTCTGACGGTTAATCGTGAAAATTGTCATCGTGACGTTGTCAGGTTTGTGGCGTGTCTATTTTTTGAAACATACATAAATAATCATCTTAAATAATATTTTACGTTAATTAAGAGTGAATCGCGTATAGACGACAAAACTGTCATTTTGGTGGCATATTTATTTTTGTAACATATACGATAAATAAACATTCATATTAAATAATATTTTCCTTTCATCTCTTATAAATGACCTGTAAACGTGAAAATTATCCTTTTCGTGGTAAATCTATTGAATTAACAAAATATAAATATTGTCATTTTGGCATTTTGTAGTATGTATACCTATGACATTATGTTATATAAACAAATATTGTTTTTAAGAATATTTTGGTAATAGGCATATCACAAAAACGACAATTTTGATGTTTGAAATGTGATTCATCCAAGATTAATGGAATATTCAGACATTTGGAAACTCAGAATATCTTTTATTTATACGGAAACTTTTACTTCAAATTGCTAGAAAAATATGTGTTGGGTATTGAGTATTTTTTTAAGTATTTACCCTGTGGTAAAAAATATGTTATTTCTTTTATTTATAAACTATTTAAGTACATGAATAAATTTGTTTTAATTATTTTGCTGGGTATGGTAAATATATATCACTACGGTATTTTATATATGCTTTTACTAAATAATGCAATAGCTGAATTTGCATTTTTTGCTAAAAAGGTATACTAAATATCGCCCTTTCATTCACTTTTTTTCATTCAAGAATTTTTCTTTGATTTTTTTAATTCAGACAATTTCGCGTTGACTTATCACAACTATATCGTTGATGCTTCTCCTTTTTACAGCAATGTGCTGAACGCCATATCTAAAAATCACGCCACTGAAGGAAAATTGCAAAAAGAATTTTTATCTTTAAGATGTTTAAGAGAATGTTGACGACATATCCTGTTGCGAACTTATCGATATTTTCGTTTTTTTCATTATTCTTGTTTAATTTTAATATTTACTGAATATTTTGGTCATCTAGTATTTCTTAAAGTATCACAAACGCCGCAAGACTGAAATTATTCATGAGAACAAAAACTTGAATTAAAATATTGAAAGCAACAATGTATGAAATTGTAACCAGCTCTGACGTGCCTGGTCATTTTATTGCCGTAATTTGTTTAACTTTCGCTAATAAAATTAATAAGATGACCTATTTTTCGAGTGTATTTAAATAAAAATCCTCAAGGAGGTTATTTACCTATATTAAACAGCCTGCATCAGAAAATATGTTGTATAGTTTATTAAGATCGGGTAATAATAGCCACAATATATTATGACGTAAAATAAACGTACTCCGTGAAATGTATAAAATACTTTTCATAAAATAATCACGTCACAGACGAAGATATTGTTCACTAGAAAAAAGTTACTTAAAATGTTTGATCTCTTTTATCTTTTATTCGTTTTTAATGGCTAGGTCTCATTTCACTTCTTAAATCCAATTATTCGCGAGGAAGAATAAATAGATAATTATTTATGTATCTATAATATTAGTATATGTATTAACAATAAGTTTATTCTTTTTACATATCGTTAATTCGTAAATTTTTTTCAAGATGGTTAATAACAAACTATTTTAGGAGGGAAACGAGACATGAGCCATTAAAAGGGAATAAAAGATAAAAGAAATTAACCATTTGAAATAACATTTTACTGAACAATATCTGAGTCTCGTAAAGTCACAACTATATTAAAAATATTTTTCTCCATTTTCTAGAGTAACTTCTTTCAGATACATTCACTTATGCAAGCCAATTTTAATAAACTATAAGACAAATCTTCTTCCACCTGGCTAATTCACAGGCAAAGAACTTCCTCAATTAACAAATAATTCACCTTAAAGCCCCCGTTCTCACCCCCCGGACTCACCTTCCCAAGATCATTAAACCTCCCAACACCCAGAAAGTCCACCTTCTCTGACCATCCGCCCCTCGGTACAGCAGTGCTCCCACCTCCCGCGCTCCAAAAGACCAGACTAAGGATCGGCTCGGGCGAAGTACGAAGAAACTCGCGCGAGAGCAAGTTAATTATCGCGCCACGGCCATCCCCCCCCGTAACTCCCGGAGCGAGGGGGAGAAAGAGAGAGAGAGTGAGAGAGATAGAGAGAGTTACTCAAAAGAAGAAGGGGGAGGAGCGGCGAAAAATGGTGCATGCCGGATTAAGGCTGCTCGCTATCGCGGAGGAGCTTCGAGATATAACCGAGGAGCAAGAGGACGAGGAGGAGGAGGAGGAGGAGGGAACGATGGAGACGGACTCGCTTGAGATCGAGGTGGGCAGCGGCTCCGAGACTACTACTCGTGCTCTCGCCTTATCCTTTCTCCTTTAATGAATAGACGCGCGCGGAGAGACGGAGGGAGACTGAATTCATTATACGAAGATCGCTGCGCCAGTAGCGCACTTTTCATTTATTTAGCGCGCTTCCGCCTTCGCCTTTTCTTTATCTCCGTTCCGTCTCTCTCTCTCTCTTTCTCTCTTTCTCTTTTTCTCTCTTTAGCTTCGTGTATGTATTGTGGATGCGAGGGAGTATAGCGCAGTTTTTTTAATTTTCTTATTTGGAGGCAGGGTGAGTCGCTGTTGCGAGTTTCTCATTGTGCTGCGTGTGCAAATGTGGAGGGATCCTGTGATGAAGTTCCTTTGTGCGATATGCAGGTTCAATTGGAGCGTTATTTTAATATGGCGATTGTTTTGTGAAATTGGATTTTTGTTTTAATGAGGTGCGGGTGAAGCGGAGTGGTTGCTCTTGTCGAATGATTTTGCTTGAATTTTGCTGAACTTTAATTAAAAATCTCGTTTACTTAGAGCGAATGATTAATCCCTTTTAAAGTGGAATAGAAAAACTGATTTCAATGTAAGAATACGAAATTGATGTTTGTTGGAGAGGAGCCTCAATATCTAAGAAGCGCTTTCATTAGTTAGGAATAATTATTAAAAAATTACATAGAACCTAGTAAAATATTATGATAAAATGATTGATTTTCAAATAACTTATGTTTTTACATAAAAATTTAAAATAATAATCATGCACACCTTTGAAATATTATATGTATTTTTTCATTTTTTTACTACATGAAATTCAAGTTATCTTAGAGTAAATTTATAAAACTCTTAACACAAAAATTTTAAATCATATGAGAATATTGTAAAATAATAAAAGCGTAGATGTACTAACATTTTCATTTCTATAGAACTCTTATGAGAACATTGTTAATATAAGCCGGCTCTCTGAGTTTTCAGCATAATGATGTAAAATAAGAATGACATTAAATTTTAATTACACGTTATATTATTATTACAACATATACCATCCGTTTTCATACATTAAGATTAAATCATAAATAATTATCCGAGAGAATAAAAGATAGAAAAAAGAAAGAAAAAGAGAGAGAGAGAAAATATTATAAGAGAAAAGGAATGATGTAATTTCAAATTTTTTTATTCATCACACTTTCCTAAAATTACACAAGGATATTCGTCTATAATAATAAATGCTTTATTATATTTACAAATCTCATAAAATTCTCGAACACAGAGTACAACAATCACCAACAACTAAACCAAATACACTTTCAGCACCGCAATTATAAACGCACCACTCGCACTCGCGCCTGACCAAACCCGGTCGCTTCTACTGCGCCGCATTCCAACCCCCCCCCCCCCGTTCCCTTCACCTTCCCCATTAAATTCGAAAAATCTTCCCGAATCCAGGAGACAATCAGCGCCGGCTACCCGTGCCATCTGTCGCTCTCCAAATCCTCCCGCACCGACGAAATCCTCTTACGCGCGATCCGCGATTAAATCCCATCATTCTAACAACCACGCGTGCGTCTTGACTTTTGCAGGCCTGCAGCAACGGCTCGCACTCGGCGGCGGCTGCGGCTGCGACAGGATCGACATCGGCATCGGGGAAGGACGGCAGCGGGGGCAAATTGGATATGAGCGAGACGGGAGTGGCGAGGCTGCCCGACGCCGTGCGCGCTTACGCCGGGGTGCGCGACTTCTACCTCGGACGCAATCAATTGGTCGGACTCGACGGCAATCTCAAGCTGCTGCTCAGGTATGTGGTAGTGGCAGTGGGGTGATTGTGATGGACGTACTGATTGTACTTGTGATAGAGAGCTTTTTTGTTGTTACTTGTGGCGTTTTGAGTTAAGGGAGTTGGGGATATGCAATTTTGTAATATTCATTATAGCCGATACAATGTAGTCGATGAATGAATTATTGTCGTATATTTGTAAGGTATTTTGTTATGGAAAGGATCTGGATGAAAATAACTCGACAATGTGAATCGTAGGAATCCGTTACAGAGAAGGTGTAGCCATCATAATTACACGATACAGTGTGGTTCCAAGGGTTAAAATTTATATTTTTATACATCATTGTTAGTATGAAAAGAGCAAATGTGAAAAGGATCTTTATTAACGTCCATACTTCAAAATTTGTATTATATTATATCTTCTTTAGATGTTACATGGGAAATTATTTTAGTTCTATACTACATTTTATAAATACATATTTTATATCATTTATGGGTAAAGCTCTGGAAAGTTATCACGTCATTGAACCAGATTTCAAATATTTCGTATTTACCTTTTATAAGATTGTTACATTTTCATATGATTATTTATAGGATAGTTACTTGGAGAATTTAAAAAAAAATCAACATCGAAATGAGACGCTATAAAAATTACATAAAAGGTAGACAGTATAATGTACATGTAAATCTCTCTAAAAAATATTATTTCTTTGGTAATTGCAAAAACTTTACAGAATATTTTTAGTAAAGTAAACATTGAATTAAGACTTTATTGGATACTTTTCCTTGCTAAGGTAAAAGCTTGATAAATCTATTTGCCTTCAAACTGAGAAGTCCGCCGCAGTTACGGTTTATTTTGTCACGAGTTTTAGAATTTTTTTACATTTTTACTTCGCGGAATCTTATTATTATAAAGTAGCTATTAAAAAACATTACCAAACTTTTATCAATGCATTGTAACGCAGTATTTTCTTATGAGTCGATTTACATACAAAACGTATTCTCGTCAAAATTAGACTTATCAAGCTTTTTCCTTTCATCGGCGGACGTTCATCGGCTTAAAATCGACCCTATGTATTAACATTTATATCATTGTTACAAAGCCCGCATAGTTAAAATGACATTGTTATATAAAATAAGAGTATATCATGTAAAGGAAAAAAAATATTTTTAAACAAAAAATGAAATGTTACAGACATAAATATTTGCTCACTAAAGAAAAGTCACATAAAGTTCTTAAAACTTTTTTATATTTCAGTCGATTTTAAAGTTTGAGGGTTCATTTTGTTCCTTGCACGATTTCATCTAGGGTATCCATGGGAAAATTTTGGAAATTATGAATGAGTTTAGAGATAAAGTACAATTGTTTATACGAGTTCCTCTATCCAGTTATAAACAATTGAACTTCATCGCTAAAGTCATCCATAATTTTCAAAATTTGCCCATAGATACCCTAGTTGAAATCGTGCAAGGAATAAAATGAGCCCTCAAACGTTAAAATCGACTGAAAGATAAAAAAGTTTTGAGAACTTTATGTGACTCTTTTTTAGGGAGCAATAATTACGCCTGCAACTTTCGATTTTTTGTTTAAATTTTTTTTGTAACAATTATATAAATGTTAATACATAGAGTCGATTTAAAGCTGGTGAACGTCATTATATTAGCCAGTAGTAAAAACTCGAAGTCCGTTATTATTATCAATGTATCTTTAAATGTGTGAAAATTAATCAGTCACTAAATAAAAATATAGTGCGTCTAACGTACTGTTATAGTATCCAATAAGGTCTTAAATAACTTTTTAATGTACAAAAACTGTTGTGTATTATTTTGTAATACCTCTTGCGTCATTTTTGTAAAGTCTAATTTTGATAGTATCTTGAAAACTCTCAAGATATCGTTTTAATCCTACTATAACTTCCGGAGATTTACCCTTATTAGGTGAGACCAAGGAAAAACGGGGTACTTTAAAACCTAAACATAACCTTGGTTTCCTTACATTTAAATAAAATATTTCCTCTATGGCTATCTTATTTACAGCATGATTCTATAAAGTATTTTCCTCACGCTCCGCTAATTAATTTTCGGCATAAAATCATACTAACCCTATACTTACGTAAATAAATACTAAACTTTTAAAAATTGATCCGGATCTAATATCCCATTAACCACCCAACATCATTTCATTCCACTTTGAAAGATTAAAGCGAAACTCCACGAAACCCCAGACGTAAAAATATCATTACGAACAATTAACTCGACCAATTATTAAAACCAAGTTCGAGCCCCGTTCTGCCCCAGTTCCCTCTATTCCTCGACATTCTCCAGTCCCAAACCACCCAAGCCATAACTCGACATCAAATCAAAAACCTCCCACCCGCTCCCTCGCTCTCTTCACCTGCAATTACATCCAACCGAGAGAGAGAGAGAGAGAGAGAGAGAGAGAGAGAGAGAGAGAGAGAGAGAGCACACCAGGAGTAGTAAGGACCGCGCGCGGAGGGTTCATTGTGCCGGCCGGTATGCCCGCGGAACTTCGGCTGCCCTGCGCGCGCGCTCTATTAGCCCTATACATACACCGCGCTGCGGCGGCGGCCTGGATTTTCGGCGCATAAGGGAAGCCGGAGAGAGCCATACGACGTTATAACTGCCGATTGAATTTCGAGCTCCCGCGGAGCAGTGCAGTTCGGTTATTAGTTAGAGACGCGCGGGCGCGGTTTTGTATTAACTTTGTCCCCTCGGTGCTACCGTATCGGACCAGCGGAAATTCGTATTTGATGGCGCGCTGCAGCGAGGTGTTTTATGGGGGGGGGAGGGATATGCTACGGCGAGGGAATGAATTAGTTTGTCGGTGGGAAGTTCAGGTGGGGGAGGATAGATGTTTTTGTTGAGAGGTATCGTTGAAGGGTGGTAGTTGTGGGTGATTTTGAGGAGGTGGTGCAGGGTGAATGATGGGCTTTTGAGTGATTGTTTGGGGATTAAATAATGGTAATAAATGTTGAGCTTTAATAAAGTTAGCTTTTTCTATGTGTATTCGGGCATGTTCGAGGGAGTTCTCGTATTTTTTTAAGCAATTGGTTTTTTATATAATGCAAAGTTATTGTATTGAAAAAAATTAAGGCTTAAACTAAGTAGTGGTTGCTTTATTTTAAATATAGGTTTATCAATATTAAAATTGTAATGTGTTACACGTTTAAAAAATCTATGCAGTACAAGATTAGTGTAATAAATCTAATTGTATTTTTAAGCACTTTCCGTGAATCTATTGAAAATAACGATCTAGCCTTTTTATGGCCATTAAATTTTATAGTTTTTTAACATTGTACTTTGACCCAGATATTCAGTACAAAAATGGCTATGCGTTAAACTAAGATAGTTAGAAAAGAAATATGAAATTTTAGCTTTCGTCAATCATTTTGCTTGGTTTCAGTCTGAAGTTTTTAACGTAAATAAATAAGCAATTCCGTAATTCCTCCATCAATATATCCACAAATCCCGTTTGGTTGAACACTTGTTGCCTTACAAGCTAACTTTGAATTCTTCTAATAATAAAATTGCTTTAAAACTGTAAGAATTTCTTCGAATATAAAACATAGCTGAAAAACACAGCACTTACACAGTAATAACCCCTTAAAATAAATTCAAATGTAAAATTTACATACTCGTTTGGACGTTGGTTAATTCAGAATGCGTTCAAATAATTGTTATAAACCAATTGTAACTTTATATTATCGTTTTTCATTTCACCACAAAATATGAATAATGAAATATTTAACGTTTTGCGAATACCGTATATTTTCGATTGTTTAAATTGAGTAGCCGATGAATGGAATAGCTTTATTAAAATTTACCTTTAAATCCTGCTTCGATAGTAAATTTTATGAGCTTTTGATCGTCGATAGGTGGTAAACTCTGCATTCTTATTGAACCGTGAATAGAAGATAAAAATTTTGCTTTAAAAAAAGATATAGCTCGTAAACTTGAAAGCCAGATTTCATTCGCATTTTATTCCTCCGAGAATTATGGCAGGAGTGATCCATTTCCTAATGTATTTTAAATATAAATGGAGTAAAAATGGCATTCGATGAAAAACGTCTTTAAAATCAGATACAAATATAATGCATCTCCGCGTCTCAAAAATACTCATTTGAATAAAACATGCATTTGTCATTATCGGAAATTAATCAGTACCATCTTTAAATATCATTTTAAACTAAAACTTCTCTCAACTTCGACATTCCTCAATTCCACAAATTTACATTCGAGTTAACCTAGATAAAATGAATCTTCCAAATCATACGACCAACACAACACGCGGATTACGTAAATTTCATCATTTGAAAACAAGCACAAAAACCATCGCGGTAATACGAACAGCACGCATTATCCCGCGTATATGACAACACTCCGTTAAATAGTTTCGACAAATAAACCATCGATCCCGGGGCTAATTCCAATCTCCGCTGTGCAAACACACGCGCACACACTACACACACGCGAAACCAACCAGCGTCTCGCGCAATAAATTCCTATACCCAAACAATCATCGATGTTTCCCGAGCCGTAATAACGTCGCAACAATAGCCAAAAATAAATCACCAATCGTAATTAAAAACTGGCAAAAGAACAGCAACACAAAAGGCGCGCGCGTTCCTGGCCATCTAACGAAAAAGTCGTTAATCCAACCAGCACCAAAGTTTCGTTCCTCCCGCGATCCGCGACCTCCGCCCCTTTTTTTTCGCGTTAACTGCCCTCTCTCTCTCTCTCTTTTTTCACCCGCGCGCAACAACCCCCTCCTCGAGTAGAAACTTTCGCGTAAACACACATACACGCGCGCGCGCTCGCGAGTCCTCCCATAAATCCTCTTCACTCACGTCTGATTTATCCCGTCCATTAATTGCGTACGTGACCTTTCGCCCATACTTCGCGTCTCGTTCCTTCTGCCCGTGTGCGCTTTGTTGTTTACTCCATGGTTTCTCTGTTTGTTTGTTCTTGATTCTCGGCGTGCGATCCGGCGTGGGTCCCTTTGTTTTTGCATTTTTGTTTGCAAACGAAGCTTCCCGGAACTGGAGGAGCTGCACCTGGAGAACAATCGGCTGGGCGAGCTGCCGGCCGAGCTGCTGGCCCTCAAACATCTGACCTTCCTCGATCTGTCTGACAACGGGATTCATCGGCTTCCGCCGGAAATTGCCTCGCTCGCCAGGTGAGTTAATTTGCCGATATACGGCTGTATACGCCCGGGTTATTTGTTGATTTTGGGCGTAAGACTGCGTTAGACTGTGTGGGTGGGCTGGATTTTATGGACCGTCGTTATGGTTGTTGGTTGTTGAGCTGATGGGCGTTTGTGTACAGTCAAGCTTGGGGTTAGTCAGGATTGACAGATTTTGACGTGGTAGTGAAATTATAAGTGATAGAAGATGTGCTAATTTTGAATTTTTTAATATACTAAAAATTATAAATATTTAATCGTGAAAAGATAATTTAGAGAAACTTACGAAAAACCTACTTGATAGTTTAGATAGATGGATAAGAGTTTTATTTATGTCAGTGCAAAAAATAATAATACAACATGTAATACATATTTCTTCATAATTTTGTATATAAACTTAATACGGTAGTCTCTGGTTTTTCATATTCTTCCAATCACACACATATTTAATTTGTCTCGGTCTTTCTTACTCACTCACCTGCCGCTTGTCAATAAACACAACAAATAAATAAACACAACAGCACAGCTCAGTCACACCCGAGGAATCAGACTAAACGAACACGAGACTATACGACAATTGGTACCGAACAAGCACGAATCCCAGAGGAAGTTTTTTTAAAAAAGGACGAACACGGGTTTGCAAAATGTACAATCGAATCCTCGCTTTAAAGTGGCCGAGTGATGGAAGGCACCTAATGCGAAAAGAATTGAAGCCTGCGACGGTGCACGATCCTGGGACAAAGAGCTCTCTTGCATCCTCCCCGCGGGACGACGACCTATTCTGATTTTTATGGAAAAGGGCCGCGAGGTACGACGGCTGCCCCATGCAAACTGCCTTATATAGTGGCATCACCGCAAAATACGCCCTTCTTCCATCAACATTCAACCAGTCAAGCCGATCCCCGTACATGTATACCTCGCACGGGAGTTGTGCAATTTTTGGAGCCGGGATTTAAGTTTTAGTTTGAAACGGTGCTAGCAAGAATTCAAAAAATATTACTGTACTTTTATATATTAATTCGTAATTTGCCATTATATGGACTATGAATATATTAAGCTTCCAGTTAAAGTGTCTCTAAAAACAGTTTTATACTCATATTAACGTAGTTGAGGTTTATCATCTATTTGTAACTGAAAATTAATGATGAATTTATTAATCATTAATAATATACTTATTTCTATTGAATAATTGTGAAAAATTTCGTTTTAATATACTCAAGTATGTATTATAATATTTTGAGTTACCAGAAGAAGTAGAATAGATTTTTAAATTCTGGATGAAGATTAAGAGAGATAATCTTCAAGAAAGTTAAAACACTAAGAGGGAGTTTCTTTAATGCAAAATTTCAATACTTACATGGGGTTGCGTAGACCCCAATCAACTTCTCATGGTTGTCAAATGATTACAATGAATAATTGTGAGTTGGAAAAATCAGAGACAATCGTCCAATTCATTCTAGAAAATGAGTAAGTTGAGAGTTAGTTATTAATAGAATTCAACTGAAATACAAGCTATTGTTATTATTGTTATTGTTTATTCGAGGTCGAAGTTCGTGTAAACTTTGCAGAAGCAATCTAAGTTGCCTGTACACGTTAGACCTGGTTCCCTATATATACTTATAATGCATACGTCCCTCCCTCTGACATTTGGTAAGTGCAAGAGGTAAAGCACGTATGCGTCATAAACTTAGAATCCAAATCACCATAGTGGCGGTAAAAAACACATGAAGATTTTTGTTTCTGAAAAATCGAAATTGAGATTCGAGACGTTTCTTAACTGTTGAGAAATATTTAGTTAGTTAGAGTAGTGTTAGATAACAAACAGATATCTAAATCTATATTTGTAAGCTATAAAAAAGTATTCATATAGCTGTATTTGAAACCCGGCGAATTAATAGTTAATGAATACTTCACATAGTGAACAAATGCAAATTTCTCAACACTGAAATTTATGCATTTTCATTTTGATGTTTGTGATTTCAAAATTTGTTTAAATGATTGTTATGTGTCCCTTGTAAGTTTGATTATCCACTAGATATGAATAATTAAATATGCATTTAACTACTGCTATTATTGCGGTGACTTCTAATAGGCTATGAACGTATTAATATGCGTTGAGCTAATGTGTTCTCTTGTAACGCAGTTTTCCTCATTATTGAAGCAATTATTAATATTGGTCATAATTGTTAACTGATAAATTCCATAAATATTTATCAATTTGACCTTACAATGACCAAGATAAGAATATAACGTAAAATGCATTTTCTTAACAATTTCAAATTTTTACAATATTCAATTAATTCAAAAATACAATATTTCGACGGCTGAGCGGAAGAACCTGTTAATTCGGAGCGCACTCGAAGAACTTGTTAAGTCGGAGTGCGCTCCAAAAACATAGTAACTCATAAGTCGCATAAATAACGGCTATTTTACCCCATTATTTCGCGTTTTTAATTTTGTATTGGAAAGATTAAAAAAATTGTAAAATACATTTCCTTCGGAAGTATACGTTCTCATATTCTTTTAAAGTTGTCAATACACAATTAAAAGCGAGAAATAATTGGCTAAAATAATCGGCCTTTACGGGATTCCTGAGTTAACATATTTGAGCGTGCTCCAATTTAACAGATTCTTCCGCTTAGCCGTCGATTTATTTGCATACGTATAATACCTAATATTATTTGATTAAAAGTATACCTTTACTATATCTCTACATAAGTCTTCTATTTTATATATTTATATTTTATTTTACTTTATCCAAATGTAAAAGCACACTAATAAATCCCAGCAGCCTGTATGCGCAGTAAATTGTATTGCGCAGATTATATATAAATCTAGACGAAAATAACGATCTTTACCGTCTAATATAAGACTTGATAATAATTTAATAAAACAATATTTTAAATTGCGATCATCTAAAGCCTCCTCGAAATCCTCATTAAATTCTTCCATCATCAAAACCCTTATCAATAAAAGAAGTAGAGAAACATTCCATCGAACTCTACCTTGGGATTCGCTCATCAGACACGCGATACATCACCTCTCCCTTATAAACGAGGCGCGCGGGTGCGATCGCGCGTAAAGATATATTGATAATTGGCTACACTCCATCCCCCGCACACCCACACACTACGCTACATTCACTCACTCGCCGATCGCTCGAGCTAATGAAAAATTCGAGACGCGCGCGGGCGCGCGCGAAAAGCTTCGGCGGCTCCACGTTTTCTCCCCCACCCCATTCCCCTTGACTAACGAACTAACTCCCTATAGCGCGCTCGGCTCGCCGTGTAATTAGACCCTCGATCCGGCCGTTTTTCGCCCCGCAGCCGCGAAAAGTTCAAAGCGCGAAATTCGCTGAATTACACACACCCGTGCTAGCTCGCTCCTCTCTCTTTTTTTCCCTCGCGAAAACGGCGGGAAAGAGATCGCGGCGTATGAATGATATAAAAGTTGCGGGCGCACGGAAAAATCTGCCGCTCGGCGGGGAAAAAAAAGAGAGAGAGCACGCGCTCGGGTGTTTTTTACGGTTTATTAAATGCTCGCCGGGGAGTAAGCGCTTTTTTATTACGTGGAACTCGAGCGAGCGCAACGGGGAGATTCGAGATGCGCGCGCGCGTGACCGGGGATAATGGAATTTTATTCGACGCGCGAATTCGTTCGATGGATGATCGCGTGATGCGCGATGGAATTGCGCGGGCAAGAGCGCGCATAGTGCGGAAAATGTGTGCGCGCTGCCTTTTTAGCGTTAATTTTGCGCTTGATTTTTCGATTGGGAGAATCGAAGGGAATTTGATTTTACGCGGTGCATGGCTTTAGCTGTTTGGTGCTTTGGGAGAAATTGAGGGTGGATGTGATTTTCGGGAAATGTTGTTATCAAATTAGTAATCATGTATGAACGACGTGTAACCTTTATTTTACGAGTGTTGAATACTGGAGTTACATAATGGAATTAATGATAATTTATAGTCGAGTGGGGCGATGTAAATTTTTGAGGGGAAGGATATTGTATAACCCAGGGAAATTAGAATTTTAGTTTCGAGAAAACAATTAATTCACAAATTCAGGTTGTTGAATATTAAATTAGTAACTTATTTGTAACAATGGTGCTAACGATGTAATACAGTTTGTTTGTGTCCTGTCGCGCTGATGACGAATCGGGAGTATATTTAAAATAAACTAGAATAAAATGCTTTAGCTCTATTGTAATATAATTTATTATAGGTTTGTTCTATTCTTTGGGTAACGTGAAATAAAAAAATTATCAGTTTAAAAGAATTAGCTATATTTAAAAGATACATTTTATATGTAGCACTTGAATAAAAAATACACGGTACTTGTACAGTACATACTGTTAGCACTGAACCTATTAAAATACAAAATTATAACTATAATATTACAATTTGTATGTAAAATGAACAAAATCATCTTGGTTTAACATTTGAAATGAAACTGTAATATTCTCTCACATATAGCATTCATATTCCCAACCGTACAATTCACATACATACCTCTAAACAAAGAATCACTCTCAGATTTTATTTCTACCCGCGACTTTTATTACCCACCCACACACGCACCACGTCCCTATCGATAAAACCCATCAAGAAACTCGCTATCGACTCATAAACCCTTTCTCCCCCTAAATCTTCGCCACGCGACAAGTTGTATCTCGCCACCTATTTTTCCACTCCCAACCGAAAAAAGAAACCAAGTACAGTCCCGCGTACACACGTAACAACCCCGCACCGCACCAACGTTGACGTATGCGCGCAATATTTCAACAAAAGCCCGTAGATACGTCGCGCTATCTGCGACTGTCACCACCTTCATCCTCCGTATGTACACCTATACACACACACACACACAGCCACCTCCGTGAGACACCCGCGAGTTTATATTATATTCCCCAGCAGCGGCCTAGCTCGCGCATGCACACAAATAATCGCGCCTCCCCAAAACCTATAATTACACGCGCCGCGGCGTATATTATACACACATACACACACAGGTGCATGTACAGCTATACGCGATATATAGCAAACGCAACATTAACCCCGAACAATGACAAATACCTGCCGGCATTGTACCATCCGCGCGCATACTGACTATTCAATTAATAACCGCACGCGAGCTCTAGCAGCTAACAGCACACAAGGAATGCGCTCGGCCGCGACCGACCTCAAAGGCCTATTGCTCGCGCAGGAGCACACAATGCGCCAAATAATGCGCGAAATGCTTCATCGATTCTTTTTGAAATGACTGTTATACACGTCTACACTGTGCTATACAACTCTTTTTTTTCTTGCTCGCAGCGCGTAGTAATTTCCGCGATACTCACTTGTGTACGCGCGTGTGTGTGTGTGTACACTCGGTGCCGCGTCAATAGTATAACGCGCGCGTCTATATAACGAAGGTATATTGTACTCCCGGCAGCTGGATAGGTATGCCCACCGCTGCCCAGGCGACACACGGTACAATAAACGCCCCCGCGACTCAATGGCACGACTGTCAACACGCGACGACGAGGAGGGAGGAGAGACGTGTTGGAGACCGTCCTTTGCCCCCATTCACACGTACACGGGCGCGTGCGGGGCGCACTAGAAAATAAATGGTATAAGGTGATTCGGGAGAATACGGCTCGTAATGGACAAATAGGGCTCGGTCCTGCGTATCTCGATTAGTACGGTGGATGGAACTGGGTGGTGTTGAGCGGGATTGCGGGGGTTTAATGTTCATAAGCTTGCCGCAAATTCGTGGTGCCGCTAGTGATGTGCACGTAGCCAATACAAGTTTGTATTACGGCATATCAAAAGGAACTAACGACCGCAAAAAAGAAAAATAATTCCGTTATATTTTGATAGAACGTTCAAATTTACCGTAAAAATTAGGTTGTATATAATGAATAATTTATACTCACCTACAATTATATAACTAATTTATTTGTAATTTTAAGGTGATTGTGTTCCCATAATTTCTATGAAATAGCTTAGAATGTTCACTTCAAGAAATGTTTGAAAACTATATAAAAAAGTTTCATCAATATTTAATAAATTACCAAGAAAACAAGCTTGTTTCCAGTTTGCACAAAAATACAATCTTCGATAAATGGGGAATAAATGAAATCGGTTTCTACCATGGCAATTCTTCTCAATTTTCCAGAATAATTACATCCGATAGGAGTAATTTTTTCCGAAAATGGTAATTATTATATAATATTAAATAATATAAGCCATAGATGTATGGGTTTAGCGCAAATTATCTTTTTGTATGAGATTGGGCTGATACCGAAACATTAACATCTGAGTTATTTGATGCCACACCTGACCAATACTGCGCATAAAGCTGCACACAATTAAATTTCTGTAGTAAAAACATAATTTACGCTTTGTTCGTCAATCTTAAACAAATGGCTATAATTTATATGTGTTCTATGAATAGTGATGAGCATTGGTAAATATTATCGATGCTCCAATATACAGTGTAATAGTTGCAAGCAGATCGCCAGGGATGCGGGTACTGTAAGAAAGGAAATATTATTACGGTCTGATAAACGTTTGAAGTTCTTAAAAACGATGCATTTTTATAGTTAGTTTTAACGTTTTTCGTTTTAAAATTCCAAAAGCTAAAAAGACACGTAATTACCGTGGTCATCAAAATTATTGGTAACTTACATATGAAAAAAATTTATATGCGGTATTCTGGTATAATAACGTGTGTATATAAATACTATGCAGAAAAATATTTTTGTTACACTAAAATGAAACTACATGCATTTTTCTAGCAAAATTACCGTGGACGTAATTACCGTGGCCGATCTGGTAAAATCCCCATAAGAAATACATGTAAAAACTTTTTTGTCACCTGTAGCTGTTTCCAAGAAAAGTGTGTCTCATTTTACCATAAATAACAACTTAAACCCTAAATTAACACTAAAAAAGAGATTATTAGTTTGGTCCGATAATTAGGTGAAAAACTACCGTTTTCTTGACAATCACCCACATTTGGTCCTATTATTCTTTCTTCCTTTGCATAGACCTTTACGCTACAGCTCTGTCTATTTGATCCGATTAGCCAGTGCAGTAGAACGGCTATAGATCTCAAATCTGATTTGCTGGCGAGCAAAAGCCACGTTAATATAGTAACAGTGCACAGGTGCGTCCATCCCAATTTTCAACAGTGCGCGAGGTCCCATCGTTCTTCTGATCATAACTCTGCAAGTATTTATGCTAGAAAAGTAACGAAATAGAAAATAAAAGTAGACGGAAAGAGCTTCGTCTGTTATTGTAATTTGCAAGCAATTTGTAGGCTTTCTTTCGAGGACAAATATTAACTGATTCGGAAGTTATGAACAATCAAATATGATAACGGAAACTGTATGAAACTTCGAAGATGTTCTGCCCTTTTAAATTTAGTAATTTTTCTTGCATTTTTGATTATCATCTTTTATTGTTCATAACATTGTAAAAAATTAATACTATTATACGAAATAAAGTTCAAATTAAAGCTCATTCAGCCTTCTAAGTACCATTTTCTTGTATATTATTTTTAGCGTAAAATCTTGCAGAGTTTATAATTGGAATTAAAAGCACCATTCTTTTTACTAAAATAACACATAAGTAGAGTAGAACAAATTATATTATAAGAACAAGTGGGATTATTTGAAGAGATGTGATATACGTATCGCACATTTTGTAATAAAAAGAAACATGTCTATTATTTGTACCAAGTATGACCCGTTACTATTATAAAACTTTTCAAACTGCAGAATGTTCAGTATGCGTCCGGGAATAGCAACAAAATAATCCAAATCTTTGTTACAACGAAATTAACAAGAGAATAAAATATAATCTAGGTTTTATTAAATTAACTCCAATACGTATACGTAATTCTCCTACTACGCATATTTTAGTTTGCAACAATGCAAAGCAGATACGGGCTGTATATACTCATAAGCTGCGACGGGTCATTCCGGTTCCAATCAACTCAGCCATGCATCCTGACACTGGCTGATGGCACAATCGACCAGATTTATCGCAAATTAATCAAGATCTCAGAATTTAGTCACACTGAGTATAGATACGATTACCCAATATGACCCATTCGCACTTTTCAAATCTCTACCAAACGCTTTAAAAATGTACAAGCTTTTGTTATTATATAGTACATCTTACAAAACTCAATCGTTACATATCTAAATCTCATCAAATTCCTCCATTCAAATTTCTTATCCAGTCATATCCAGCAAACCTTCCACAGTCCATATGCACTACAAAACAACCCCCTCAGCGTACACAGCGTGCAGAAGTCCGACAGAAGTCTGGCTTTGCCCACTATGCCAGACTTTAGACAAAATGTGCAAAACAAAAGCATCGCGTCATGTCAAATTGCCAGTAACCTACATTTTTGTCTCTTTTTTACAAATATTCATATTTTAAACGAGATTACAATATGCAAAAAAACTTTTCTCCTATTTTATCGAAAAGTACGTATTTTCACTATTCTAGTCGATACTAATAATTAACGTACTACTCTAATTATTTACTTGTGAAAAATTAGTTTTCTTGACATAATTCCAAAAAAAGTCTGGCATAGTAGCCTAAGCCAGACTTCTCTCAGATTTTTGCAAGACTTTCGTCAGACTTGTTAAGCCAGATTAATACCAGACTAGTGCCAGACTAATTTTTTTACACAGGGCCCCACCTCAAAAATCATTCGAACCGTCATCGCGCGCAGAAATCGATCCCCCCCCCCCCCGCAATCTTCGTAATATGCAAATGCCACGCGCCAGCCGGCTCTGCCCCGCACAGAAGGATTAATATCGAGAGCCACGCGGAGCAGGAGGCTATACCAGATAAAGGGCTCGTAGTAATTCATAGGTATGCGGCGGCTGCATCGCGATACGCAATATATACATACACAGAACGAGCAGCGCCAGGTATACACGCCGCGATCGATATCGGTCCCGGAGTCGTCGTCCTCATCCTACATATATATATATATATATACACCACCCACACATCGTACACCCGAGCTTACCCTTCTCCCCGTATAACACCACTACACTCCCGCCTTCTTTCATCACATTGTCTCGACGCCCGCGAGCGCGCGCAGCGATTTGTCTCCTCTCTACACCTGCGCAACGCCGGCTATTGCAATTCCGCGCCAGGCTCCCCGACTATTTGTCTCTCTGTCTTTCTCGTTCCACCAGCGCCCCCCCCCCCCCCCCCCCCGTGCAGTTTGGAGTCTTATCACACAGCCGAGAGAACGCGCGCGCGGATCCTTATAATTGGACGTTCTATCGGGTTTTAACGCGGCCGCGGCTCGTTCCTGCACCGCGCTGCCCGTAGACTTTGTCACCCCCCGTGCAAGAGTGTCTATAGATATATACGGGATGGTCTGCCAAATGAGGCGATGCCAAATTCTTATTTACAGCAAATTGCTTCTGCGCGATCGAATCTTTGCTCCTCGTTATATTTGCTGTAGGTGCTCCTTTTTTTCTCTGCAGGCGTCGGCCGGCGAGAGGCTTTAGCGTTGTATAAGACGTCGAAGGAGTAATTTTGCGAGACCCTCGCTCGGTAATTTTATCGGGCTTTAGGGGAGGGGGTCAGAGAGAAGCTTTATATATAGAGCCTTTATGTTTGAGGTGAAGCTGCAGGAGCGCGAGTGAAAGGGGGAGATTTTCGCGATTTTTATGGGGCGCCGCGGCTGCGAAAAATTGAAGTGCCCGCACCGCCGACGGTCTTTGATTCTTCCGTGGTAGTACTGCCTGCTACCTGCTGCTGGCGGGGAAAAGTTTTTCATTAGCGCGACGGGGCTGCAGCGGAGGCCTTTGACAAGTACGCGATGAGTTTGTAACGATTCGAGAGGAGAGAGAGAGAGAGAGAGAGAGGTAGGTGGGTGAGTTAATAATGGCGGCTTGCTGGGTGCAGGATTGGAATTTGTGGGCAGGAGAGGAAGCTTCTGGGTATTTAATGGAATTCATCGTGCTGATGAATATATTACTGTATGGTGGAGAGAAGCGTATATTAGGTTTTGCTTTTGGTTTTATTAAAGTGGAAAATGAAAGAAAATAGTGCGGTAGGATTCTTTAAGGGGGTGGTAGTATCTCTATGATTAAGGAGTGTGGGAACAATTCCGGATAATTCCGATATTGATGAGAATTTATTTTATATAAGTGCTATTTTTAATCCAAACTCAAAGTTCAGCCATTAAAAACCCATCTAAAAATGCGTTATTCCATTTAAACGATAATAGGAAAGGATTACAGTTTTTCTTAATCTTCTCAGAATGAAAAGAAGTGGAATTATCCGGTTTCGTTCCCACACTCTGCACTTTCTTTTTCTGCATTTTTATCCGTAAAATGAAGTTGAATAGTGAGAGTACTGAAAACTAAATAAATAAATAATATAATGAATTTTCTAACAAATTAACCCTTAGTCAAACCTTAAATTCCCTTGTAACCAGAGATATTTAATTACGAACATTTGTTGCTTGTATGTAGCTTGTAAGCTTACACGATCAACCTATTTAAGCTTTACAGGTTGTAAACTGTTTATTGTTTAACTATTTTAACATATGTATATAAATCTGTAAATTTCAACATTTGCATCACATTTGAATTATACAAAAGTTTCAAAATAAAACTAAGTTATATCTAAATAGAATATACGATTACAATATAATAGGATCTAGAACGATCAATTTAAGCCCCGTAATACCTAAATTAGTCCATCGAGTTAGTCTGCAGGCTACGCACAAGAAATAAATGTTTATAATTAAACATCTCAGATTATAAGGAGATTGGTAATCTGATTGTGAATGTTTTTTTAAAAAAAATTATTACGTTTTTATATTTAAGATTTTTAATTCTAATTAAACACTTCTGATTTCTATAGTTAAAAATGTAAAGAAAGAAACTTAACTTTGACTTATTTAAAATTTTATTCCTAGAGAAGGGAAAAATTTAATAATTTGCTAAGCTAAGCTGAACGTAGCAGCTCATAATTAAAACAATTTATAATTATACTAGAATATTTATTTATAATGCATTGTTCTATTATTAGCAAGTTTTGTGATAGCTGATTACGTATAATTAGAGTTTAAAATGTTTTGATGGTGATTTTAGATTCTTAGTTATCAGTACATAGTCTGCGATCTATATAGGAAAAAGGACATGGATTGGAACAAGGAATTGGATTTCGAATGATTATAGATCTTTGGTTTTTAATACAATGCGATATGTGCAGTAAGTTGGCCATAATTCACGAAATTAAAGATGACCTCCTGCTCGTAGTTTAAAACGATTGAAATTTATACGCATGAAACCTACTGCAAGGCAAATTTATTTATTATTCAGATGAATAAATTTGTATGCAAAAAATGCTATCATGAAAACAGATCTGTATTATTTTTTTAGTTTTTCATTGTGTACTCCAAAGGAACATTTTTGCAATAAAAGAAGGATACATTTATACTTGATACTTTCGCACAAAACGTTTTGACTGAAACAAAATATGATTCCCACATATGCATAAAATAGCACAAATTGATACAGCAAAGCAGAAACCGTATAAATATTTTAATTACAGGAAATCGTACAATATCCCAAAATTGTCAAAATATTGTTTTGCGAACTTATAATTAACCTTTACAACACTGTCGATTCGAAATGGCTTTACCTGCAATGTGAAAATATCAATTCTAAGTTCGTATGGGATTTCGACGTATAACGCCTAGAATTTGTTCCATGTACAATCGGAAAATGAATAACGAGAAATTTACATTTCAGTTCCGTAGTGAATACAGGACTGTCAATCACTCCCCAGATCAATAGAATCAAGAGAATTTGCAGTTGATATGTATGGCCAAATGAAAGTTAAAATCTGACGCCCTGATGTATATAATAATTGGTTCTGATTTATTTGTAGACGAAATAAATTAAAAATAACGAATTCTACTTTAAAAAATAATTAACCGATTTTCGTTCCATATATTGTAACGCATTATGCAAGACTCTCTCATACGTATTTTACCGTAATGATTACAGTTGTGAAGTAGCTTAATACAATTTATCAAGTAATAATAATTATAAAGTTTAAAGATTTTCTACCTTAATTTTGAACAATTTAATAAAGTTTATTTTACTTCATTAAATCTATTTTAAGTGCTGAAAAGCATAATATTGTATTAATAGTAAAATTATAATACAGCGCAATGATTTTCTTACTTTCCTAATTTCACTTTAATTTCTGCGACTTCAGTGATTCTTGGATTTCATAATTCAAATAACTTACATTGTTTTCTCTATGTTACATGCAATGTAAAATTTATTTAAAAATATGGTAACAACGTTTATTTTCGAAAAAAATACTCTGTGTAATAAATATATAAAATTCATTGTAACTAAATAGTTGGCTATAATACTGGGATAACCACTTAAGTCTGATTTTTTAAATTTGAGTTTTTAGTGATTATGGTTCCTATGAGTTATTTATATGCACTTATAAACAGTAAAAAATTTGAAACTTCCATATTTCGACATTTTAAAAAGCAGACTTTAAAAGTACGTTTTAGAAGGTCATGCCTTGAATCCATTTAATTATTCAAATTGATATTTTTTATCAATTATTACACGATATCATCATAAATGCAAATACATAGTATACTGAGTGCAGTACATCAATTAGAGAGAATTTGCAACAATCTCTTACTCGTAAAGCAACAATTAAATGAACTAATCTTGTTAACATCATAACGATATGATAATGCAACTTCCGTATATAATATACCTCCTCACTTTCATAACGACGGTGCGTTCAAAACCCCTATAATTTCATGTTCGCATAGGTATAACATCCGGATATCATTCAGTCAAGCGACGTGCATTCAATATAACACATATTTATAACTTTCACCCAACTGTTTTATTTCCTATTCTTGGTATTTCAAACAATCAGTGAAATTGAAACGTCAACGTCGGTTAATAAATAAAAGATTTTCGTGACAGTTTATACAAAATAAATAAACTTTTTCATATAAAAATCATAAATGCTATAAATTACAGACAAGAAAAATTGCAGTTCAGCAAACATTTTCCAAAAATCAAACCCAACTGACAATCAAAAATTCGGCTGCTGCACCCGAAGAAGAATAGAATAATTTTGAACTAGTTGCGAGAAAAATATTTATAACCGAATTTTTTTCTACTCACTCGGAAGGAATGTTTTTTCTATTTAAACAGAATGATCGTATCGCAATATCCAACAAATATCTCAATACGGACCCAGTTTCTGTTTAAAAAGTTGTTTTAAAACTTATAAACAATAATTATATTGCCTTATCTACAAATGTATTCAGGGTCTAAAACGTTTAAGTACAATTGATTTTTATAGAATCAAGAACTGATCAGTAATTACGCTTATCTGATCAAAAACTAGATCCGTTACGGTATTCAAATCGACACGATTATACTTGAACCAAATTTCTCATCATTTGGAATTATTACCTCAAACTTATTGCTACAAAAAGTTGCTTTAAAACGCACGAAAAAATGTTATTGACTTATTTAAATACGCGCATTTAAGGTCTAATAATTGTAAGTAAAATTTACATTCATGAACCCAAGAACTGATCAATAATTACTCTTATCCAATTAGAAACTGTATCCGTTCCGGTATTCAATTCAAGCAAATCACACTTGAAAAAGATTCTTTTTGTACCAATAACAAAGAGTCTTAGTTCACAACTATCTCCCTCTCAGCAACTTATCCAAGATCATTCCTCTCAACCAAACAAGCCATTCCTCCAAGTGGATCACCTCCCCCACCACCAGCCTTACCAAATTAAAACACTCGCAAAACGCTCCTCGAAGAAGAACAAAGACCTCCACGTTATACACCCAAGCCTCTTATTTTCGCGCGCGATCGCCGGGCGCACCGAACAGAAGGAAAGTCTCGGTATCCTGCCTGCGTCCGCCGCGCGGCACAAAGGCGCGTGTTTCGCCGAGCGGATTGTTGTCTAGTCCTCCTCACCCCCCCTCTCACTAAATACATATATATATATATATATATATATATATATATATATATATATATATATATACATACAACCGAGATTACGCAAGTTTTGAAAAGTGTGCTTTCTAGGCATGCCTCGGAGCGTGGTGTGTATAGCGTATACACTACAAACGCACGAAGAGGCGAAAGAGGAACTACGCTCTGCAACGCAACGCTGAGCGCGACCGCGTGCACCGAGTATACGTATATATACATATGAAGGGGCCCCCCTACTTCTTATAAAACGAATATAAAAAAAAGGAAGGCAAAGATGGAAGTGTGTACGAGAGATCTGCCCTTCGGATCGCCGGGGGGACTTCCTCTTGCTCGAGGAAAGAAAATTTTGCTTCCATTCGAGTATAGGAGCAGGATGTATTAAATACGTGTGAAGTTGCAATTGGACGTATTGTTGCACAGTGCGCGGAGTGTATGTCTAGGGATTTCGCGCGTTTTCGAAAGCGCTGGAAGGATCGCCAGGATGGATTTAGGCCGTAGGTGCAGGACTTTTATCGCGGAGGATCTGCGCGAGGGGAGTGGCGCGAATGGAGAAACTAATGAGACGTTAATGGCTCAATGGGGTGCACTCGAGAGTGAGATGAAGGCGAATCAGGGCTATATAGAGCCGGGATTAAGCAGATCGCGCACTTGCGGCTTGTCTTTCTGGGCTTCCATTTGTTTTCCTGCGGCGTCGTAAAAATAATTGATTGTTGCGGGGAATTTTTCTTTTATCAGGGCCGTAATGAAAATTAGAGTTGATTAAGGTAGAAAGTAGTTGTAGTCGAGTTATCGTCTTAAGATTGCTTGTTACTTTGATATATTGATCTATGCGTTAGATAAATCGTATTTATTAACTTTTTTAATGCACTTGGACATTGAAAATATTGTGAATTTTAACATAGAATAGTTAATATAAAATAAAATTTTCTTTTTAATAGAAAAAATTGTAGCAGTAAAAAATAATTCTTTTTAGAAATTTACGTAGATTTGATACTGAACATTATAATAAAACGAAGTCTTAAAACGGAACTCACAAAACAGTATCCAAACAAAATGAAAGACGGTGGTCAAAAGCTATAGATTAATACATTACTAATGCTTCTCCTCTATAGAAACCATTTTTGTGCATGGCTTTGAAAATCATATATAAAATATACACAAGTATTTCTGCTCAAAATTGTTTTTTGATTCACATACTCTATTTGACAACAAAGTGTTTGTTCTATATAGAAAATTTGAATATATTGAAACGCAAACCTCGGTCCGAAATGTTTGCTTTCGCGTGCAATTTCTCGTTTACAATTTTTTACGCATTTCGTAAACAATACAGCAATATGAAATTCCGCATGTTATTTATTCAGAGCCAAACGCTGGTATCAAGTATATTTAATCGAAAAAGCATATATTTTGTTTCACACACAATTGTAAGAATAAAATGTAAATAATGCCTTATTAAAATCACGTGTCGCCACAGATTTAAAATTATTAAGCTCTCAAATCTAGCAAGACCTTTTTTTAGTACTTATCGAAGATAATATTAACAAATATTCGCTAAAGTAATTACAAAATATAACGGTATTTATCTTGTCTTCGTATTCTTATTACTTATATGTTCTAAAGAGTATTAAAAATCTATAGGAAGAAATACTCATTAATAAAAAGATAAACAATATCGCAACTGATACAACGTTGTTAAATTTACAATCCATGCAACCACATTTATATGAAATATCGCAGAATTAAAAGCACAAGAAAAAGTTCTTACCATAAAATGTGTACATTATCAATACTGCACCACACTACGACACGCTCATTCCAAACACATCGACAACAAACTTAAAAATCCATCCCGACAGAGTCACCCCCACGTCCCACATCCAGCAAACGCCAAGCTCAATACTCCTATATCGATCATCCTCGCTACGCCATCGCCTCGAATTCTCAGCCACACCGGCTCTACTTTCCTCCACGACCCAACCCGCCCCCACACATCCGCGTGCACACGCTAGGTATACTCTCCCCGTCTCGCTCCTATTCCAAATCGTCCCCGGGTATAAGTATAGCGTCCGCCTCGCGAGAACCCCAATCGTCCCGCAGTCCACTGTTACACACTCCTCTTCGCTCTCGTACGATACGATACGATACGATACGAAGGCAGTTGAGCGACACGGTTTCGCTTTATACTCCTTCTCTTCGTCCGTCGGGCCGCGACCGCGGAGCTCTCTCTCTCTGTAATTTCGTTCTGTTACATCAGACACGGAGAGCCCCGCGGCCGCATGCATCCTTGCCCATGATGCCCCCCCTCGCTCTCGACTTCCTCCTTCTGTGTACTCGCGCTCTCCTGCCCTCGTGCACCGAGCCGGCCGCCGCTGCCGCTCGCCGCGATGGACTCTTTTTCTTTTCTCTCGCTCTCTTGTTTCCGCCGAGCGCGGCCGAGGAGCATAGTCGGGGCCCGTCTTTCGTGCCTATATCGTCGGCCGTGCAACGATATCGCCGGTTGTGGAGAGTTTGCCGCGGCGGAGTGCATTTTTTTTTGTGTGGTGTGGTGGTTTCTTCGGTTTACGGATTGGAACCGTGAGTGCGCTTTGCGATGGATTATTTAGGTGGCGATTGGTGTTTTGATTGATAATTGGGAAATCGACGAGACTGGATCGATGAAGTTATTGATTGGAATTATCTAAAGTGACTTTTTGGATGGTCCAGTACTTAGCAAGTCAAGGATCAGATGTTGTATTTTGTTTCGCTGGATTGTAGAAAGGCCGGTTGGAAGTAATTGTTGACCGATTTCGAGCGGCCACATTTAAATCCATGAGAAATCATTTTGGAAATCTGACCTCGAGTTTCGAATGTGCGGGAATTAAATTTCCGCAAAGCCATTTTGGACCATTGGTTTTATTGATTTAGTACCTCTCTCTCTAGTCGGAAAACCAATCGTTAGATAAACGGGCGCTCGGCAAGTTATGGGTTAATAGGATTGCGGAGGCACCTGTGCAGACGCGACAAGTGCAGCCGAGTCTTTCGAGTACGATTTAGATCGTTGTGTTTCTTTTTATAGCTGGGGGTTTTGGGTGATGAATGAAGATTCGTTCTGTTCGTACGAGTGTTGTATATCTCTGTGTGCAGTTGGTCTGTGAAGTTTGTGCTAAGACACGATCGATTGAGTGCTCAGTGAAGATCGACAGGATGAACCGCGATGGTGAATGAGCACCGGTGCCAGTATCGGCGAGCCGCATCTACGAGGAAGCATTGCATACCGACTTTTCAAGTTAGCAATGGCATTAGTATGTATTCGGAGATATAATTTTTCACTTTCTCAAAGAGAAAGCTTTGTTTTTTAAAATTATGCATTGTTGGAATGGAATACATTTATTTTTAATATGGCCAGTTTCAAAAAATAACGCTCTAAGAAGTAAAATAATAGTACTGTTTCTATTAATAGGATTAGGAGAATAATAGACTGTTAATCGAAATATTCATTAACTTTCATTTACTATAAAATCAACGTTTCGGTCATTTGAATAAAAATTTTTAGAGTAGGCGTAAACAATTTAAGCATCAGTAAGCAAATTATACGATAACACGAACGATTGCATTTGGAATGGAATTCAAATGATCAATACTTTGACTTTATATTTGATTGTGACTCATTATTTACTCTATCCTATTAATAAAAGTATTATTACCTTTTAAAACATTATTTATTTAAGTCGGTTCTTTTAAAAAAATATTTTAATTTATCACTTTTTAGAGTCTTTAATTAGGTCTTGGTATTGTTAATCTATTTGAAATCATGGGTAGACCTCAATACTTAGGGAAATATGAGTTGATCAACAAAATCAACAAAACAATAACTACAGAAAAAATCATAATTAGCCAATGCTAGCATGGCCAGTATTAGCATGGTTCTATATTGGTTCAAAATTTTTATGGACTTACCGGTAGAATTTACTGTAGCAAATAAAGAAAAGAATCATCCAAGTCGGTGCATTCACTGAGAAGTTACGAGCAACCAGATATAACATAAGTAAAATATGGGTCGGATTGGTACCTTCTCTTAATTTTTCAAGTCGCTTAAACACGGATTAATTCTGTTATTAATGATTTAAACCTGAATATTCTGATGTAACCTACTGTACGGTAACGGGCGCAGTGAATGACCGATGAATATTGAAGTGAATGACCAGATCGCGTGACAGCTCTATTTTTATACTTGAATAGAAGGTCTTAAAATGACAATCTATTTCAGTACTACAACTATTCATTCACTCTTACAAAAAGGGAATCATACCTTTGGGGAACGAATTTATATGAAGCTTCGGGAAATGTTTTCTATGTAGTATAGAATTTGAAATAGTGATATTTCTTTGTAAAGTAGTGAATATTCAGCAATTCCTAGTGATAAGTATAAGTCACTGGCTGAACAAATTGCGATGGATATTAGTGAAAAATTACACTTCTTTTTTTAGCTATACGTTAGCACATATTTATTATACGAATCATTTGAAAATACGCAATCAAAGAAAATAAAAAAACTTTAGTTTGCTGCATAACACAGTAGTAGTTTGTCACATACAAATTCAATTTATTTGCTTTCGAATGAACAGATTTAATGAAATTTTGACACACTTTTTAGTTGACTATAACGTACAGACAAAGTAAGTTTTGATATGCAACACCTCATTCTTCATTAATACCATGTATACATTCAATATTTATAGCCTATATCTTAAAATTAGGATAGCCTTAACCACTCTAACTAGTCAAAATTTTCATTTTTTGATACTAAATAACGCCTCCCAAAGGCTCATCAAAAACCATTTACCAAAGAGATGATGCTCTTCTTGTCAGTCAGATTGGTCGTGTTTTGATATTTATTTATTAGTTTCGTCTAAAATCATATAATATAAGTATATAACACTTAAAAGTGTCAGTTGTATAATAAACATTTCTACCGACAAGATATTTAGTTGAAATACTGAATTCTAGAACGCGTGCACGTAACAATACTTTGTTCGAGTAACAAATTACCCGGTTACAATAGCACTAATTAGTAGAATTTATAACCGTAACCAAGTCGAGACTTCACTACAGAAAAAAATTTACTTGTATTAATTGCTAAACCCAATTTAACGAAAGTCATAATCATCTGAAGACATTTTTGTCACAGATTATCTCTGTTTGTACAGAAATAATTTTAATAAGCAAAGCGAAAATTTTGTAACTTTCATGAAATTAATTACATCTTTAATTATATTTTGTTATCGGCTTAATATTGGAGTAGACAAATATTCTAATTATGAATGATACCTATTAATTTCGACAGTCGAAATATAGACCTTACATTATGGAAATGTAGAGTCATTTTTACTTTCCTCGTTGCAGTTCGCAAGTTCGGTTGACTAATCCTTCATCATAACTTCTATCCTTAATTAAGTCTCGTTACTTTCACTTAAGTCTTTTATAAAATTTTACGAAAACTCATCGCGATGGCTTAATCAACTACTCCATAAAGATCCATCATCTTCATTTGCGTAATAGAAGCATGCTAATCAAGAAATTCAATTATAACTAAAAATTATTCAAACTAATTCTTTAGTTCACTCACAACAATACCAGTAGTAGATAAAATAAAAATAATAAGTAAATTTAATTTTCGATGTTTATTAATCTTTTAATTATTTACAGAAACTATAAATAAATAAAGGAGAGAAAAAAGTTATTCTCAACGATTTAAACTGTGCATGCATTAAGCAACGACCTCCGGTGTAAAGCAATTTTTGTACTTTTTAGCTCGCTTCGTCCCAAAGGTCTTTTTCTACTTTTCTTCGTTGCGCTCTCTCTCTCTCTCTCTCTCTCTCTCTCTCTCTCTCTCTCTCTCTCTCTCTCTCTCTCTCTCTCTCTCTCTCTCTTCCTCTTCCTCTTCCTCTTTCTCTCCCCCTCTCCGTCGTGATTCCGACCGCGAGCGCGCCACCCGCCCGTGCTAATTCTCAATTAATGCAACCGGGCCGCGTTGTGTTGATTCTTAATTAAATCACATATTAATTCAAAATTAATTAATACTTCTCCAAGTTTCAAGAGCAGATACCCCGCGCGGCTCTTAAATTCGCGTTAACCGTACGAATGCCGATGTATTTTTAATCTCCGAAAGAAAACATCCCCCATCGAGCATTGTTATGAATTAATTTAAATTCCCGCGTACTTTTAACAACTGACTTCGGTCCGCCGAGCATTTGCATTAAACGCTTTTTAAAAGAGCTTCTCCAAAAAATATAAATACACTCGCGGCGGCAGAGCGCGCTCACATTATAATTGTCGCGGTGGAAAAATATTTTTACCATGCGACTTCCTCGAAAGAGCATTTTTCCAGCGACGCGGTCTCTTTCTGTCCGTCTTTCTCTCTCTGTCCGTGATGATGCGACCCGTGACGCGGGGCCAGTTTTTTCGGTTATATGTACGGCTGGCTCCGGGAATACACTGGCGCGCGCTAATTATTCCTGAAATTTCAAAAGCTCAGCGACTGCGACGCTTGAGTTTCGGTGTATCTATATATACGCGTGGAAGAAGAATAAAATAAACTCTTCCTGCGTTTCGAGCTTTTTTAATGTTGCGAATACGTGTAGATGTAGGTTAATTGTACGTTTAGAGCGAGGGATCGATGAGACGTAATTTGATACTTTGATGACGAGGACTGGCCGTGCATTACGATTTTGCGAGTCGTTTATTTTGTACGAGAATTAGCGAACGGGGTCTTTTTTAATTGATTGGCGAGTAGCGAAGCAGAACGATTTGAAAATTTTGAACGAATTTTGCTATTTTCAATTGGAGGAGACACTGACAAGAGCCTGTAATTTGAGTGCTCAGCGGTGGAAACTGTTGATCAATTAAAAACGTACGCTGTCAGTTTGCGTGAAAAAAAAACAAAATTTCTTTACGTATTGAAATATTGAAAAAATATTGTGGAATATTGAAATATGTATTTTTTATGAAACGAGCTTTATTACTCATTTATGTCGTGTCAAGTGTAAAATATACATTATAATGTTTAAATAATGCTTTTATTGTGTTTAATATCGTAATGCGCTTTTTGCGAGAATAGTATAATTTATATGACATAAAATAATAATATTATCAATAAATAAGTGCCAATAACAGTGATTACTCATAACGATATTAAAGGCTCTTAAAGCCCTATAATCCAATGAAAGTAAAATATTAAATATTTACCAAAACCTTGAAAACTTTTAGAAAACCCAAAGATACACAATGAAATAACCAAGCATCCCTCGGGCATATTTCACTACCACGCTTATATCAATAATCGAAGCTAACAAAATAAAAAAGAAATCCCTCTCTCTCTCTCTGTGCCGTCGACTCCATAAAAAGCCAGTCACGAGCAGCGTAATCGCCCTCCTAACCTTTTATTTTCTTTTCTCTCTGTTCGCTCTCCGCTCATCCGGGAAAATAGCCTGAAAGAGCTGATACTCGATCGCAATGACATCAAGGAACTGCCGGACGAAATCGGGGAGCTGCGCCAATTACAGCACATCTCGCTGGCGGGAAACTTGATCGAGATCCTGCCCGGCTTCCTCCTCGAGATGCGCGCCCTCGCCCTCACCGTGAGTACAATATAAAAAAAAGAAAGACAGAAGAGAGAGGAAAATCCCTTTCCTCCTCGAGTGTTTATTTTACCGGGTCACCGAGTCGGCTAACTGCGCGCTCTCCTCTTCTCTTTGTTTTTTCCCCTCCCCGATGGCCCTTTTTCTTGCTCTCCTTGCTCTCTTGTTCTTTCGACTGATCTGTTATTTGTCTCGGGTGCAGGACGTACTCGCGGGCCGAGCCGCCGGCGATGCCACAGCCACCTCCGAGGAAAAGAGTAATTTGCACAACGGCGCCGGTGCCAGCAACAGCGGCGGCGGCAACAGCAGTCTGTACAAAGTCAATTTGCGAAACAACCAGCTCAAAGGAAACATCATTCTCGGCAACTACGGGGTAAGTGATACACGGCGATGCTTGATTTTCTTGGTGGCACTTTGCCGGGGCGAATTCGCGCTCGATGACGCTGCCGGAATAACGTGCAGTTTCTTCTTTAAATTTCGTGGAAGTTTGCGTCTGGGTTTAATTACATTTGCAGCTTTTCTTTAATTCTTTACTTGTTTGTCTTATTTCTTTTCTCGAGGTGCAGAATTTGCATAATGGTTGCAGAGTTTTTGAGGGATTTTAAAAGTTTAATTATTCTGCAATGATTAATAGGGAAAAAGAGTCAGATACTGTTTGATGTTTGATGTAAAATTATTTGAAAAACAAAATCATCGAAGTACAAATGTAGAAGTTTAAAATTCGAAAATACATACACATCTAACAAATTTATACATAAAATTCATGGAAAACAAATATAGAATTCCTGAAATACGAAAATAATTGTGATTATTAATAAAAATTCTGTACCGTAAAAATTTTCTCGACAATATTTCTGACGGTATATTGACATAAATATTCACAAAAAATTCATCTAATAATAAATAATTGGAACTCCTGATATTCGAAAACAATTGTAACCATTATAAAAATTTCATATTCCTCCGATAAGTAAATCTATCAAATAAATTCTCTCATTAAAATTCATGGAAATGCACATTCAAATTCTTACAATTCGAAAGTAATTATTATCGATAAAAAATGTATTATACTGTAACAATATTCTCAAATGCATCTCTCTAACAAATTTTTACATAAAAATTCATGGAAAAACAAATATTAAATTCATGAAATCCAAATGTAATTGTAATCGATATAAAAATTTCAAATTGCATAATAATATCCCTCGACAACTCTCTCAAACAAATTATCACCGTAAAATAGAATCTAATACAAATTTTCAGTATGCAAAAGTAATTGTAATCGATGACAAAATATTTACATCATAACAATCTTCCCGCATAAGTCTCTCAAACAACATACCCCATCAAAATTCATCAAAAAAAAGCAAATTGCATACGAAAATTCCGCCTCGCATAACAATAATTTTCCCCGACAAATCTCCCGAACAAATTTCCACATTATTAAAAAAGACAAGCGAAATATGATTTTCATCATAACAATCTCCTCGCATAAGCCTCTCAAACAAAAGTCCACATCAAAATTCATCGAAAAAAAGCGCGAATTGAGACTCCCCGAAATCCGAATATAATTGCAAATCGCCAGGAAAATTTCGCCTCGCATAACAATAATTTTGCCCGATAAATCTCCCGAACAAATTTCCACATTATTTAAAAAAGGCAAGCGAAAAAAGCGAACCAATTCGCGCCTCTATAAATCCGCTCCCTATATAACATACCCCTAGCGCGCTGCGCGCTGCAGCTCGTAAATTCTCCCCCGAGAAAGAATATCTCAGCAAGTCGCTCCACTCGCACTGGGGGACGAGGGGAAAAAAGCCTTCGAAGCGAAAAACTCTCGCTCGCTATACCTAGCTCTCGTTATATTAAAGAATAATTTCGTTACAGAGCCTGACACATCTCGATCTCAGCGAGAACAGTATCGAGAAGCTCGACTTGAGTGCCCTCCAGGAGCTGAGGAGCGTGCGCTGCGCCAGGAACGTGTTGACGGAATTGACTCTCTGCGGGCGCAGCCTGGTCTCGCTTATTGCCGGAAATAACAGTAAGGAGAGATACTCGCTTTTCCTACTTCGCCTCCTTCTCTCTCTCTCTCTCTCTCTCTCTCTCTCTCTCTCTCTCTCTCTCTCTCTCTCTCTCTGGGCGAAGTTGACGCTTCTTCTTTCTCTCTCTATTTCCACTCGTATCTGCCGGCTGCCTTCTTTCTTTTTTTAACGTGACCTTTTTCTCGTTTCTTTTCTTGTTCTCCGTGTCTCGCTGCTGCTGCTGCTGCTGCTGCTGCTGATACTCGTGGTTTTCGTGATGAGCAGAGCTGAAAAAATTGACCATTGTCCCGGTACCGGCGAACCTCGAGCACCTGGATGTTTCATAGTGAGTAACGAAACTTATACTACAATTACCGTTAGATCGTAAGCGTGGGTAACACACGTAGGACATCTGAAACTTTGTCGGGGGGCAAAGTGTAAGGCGAAGCCGCGCATAATTGTTACCAAATTCCTTGTTGGTAAAATAAACATTATATGGAAATAAATGTATAACAAATATCTATTATGATAAGTATTAAAATTTTCAAAATTTTAATTATTATATGCACATTGATTTGATTGAGTAGTAAGGTAAATATTTTAATCAATATTAAATATATTTCCCGGTTAGCACCAAACTCGCGAAAATACTTTAACAATTGAAAATTATTTTTGCTGTGACCATTATATAATTATGATGTTTATTTCGGCAAGAATACTAAGTGAGTAGAAATTCGGACATTTACTTTATAACAGTAAATACTAGATGCATTTCTATCATTGCAGTATGGTTTAAGTACATTTAGAAGTAATTAATTTAATAATTATACGTAATTGATTATCATTTATTATCAATCAATATTGATTAAATAAACGACCAGTAATGAATATTTCTTATAGATTTTTATGAATGATCAAAGCAGAATATAACAAAGAAAATATCGTATCACTACATCGTTGCCTATAGTTATGTTTTTAATTACGTTTTTATCGCGATTCTCAACGCCATATAAAGCCTTCAAAAAATATACCCGAGCTCTGTAGCAAAGAAGCTTTTTAATGTTCAGCTTTCAAAGGGTCCTTTGACTTGAAACATTTTCTATTTACATTAATTAATCAAAAACTTTTTTTACCTTTAAAGTAAAATTGCCTGTTTTCAAAGTCGGTAATTCGTCTTATATTTTTCATCAAGAAAATGTGGTACTGAAAGTTTAATTTTATCAAGTTTTTAAGATGTTCTAACTTTTGAGCAATTTGCACATTTATTCTGTGCGCAAAAGTTTTTTTCGCGAGCTAATTTTATACACGCAGCAATAAAGAATATCTTTTTGAAAGACTGAGAAACTAATAACTGATTATATAATTACACTAATGGCGTAATAATTAATTAATTAAGTAAATCTCGGTATTATACACCAAAAAATCAAAATGACATAATTTAACTAATCAATAATATTAATCCTAGAAGATGAAATGATAAAAATAATTTGTCTTATATTATCCATCAATGGAATCAAGCACTGCAATATTAATTATATTAAAGCTTTAAGATATTCTTGGCATATTGAAGATTTGATCCGCAAATTAAAATTGGTTTCACAATATTATTTTTTACACTTCAATACAGAATGCTAAAATATTTTTAGAATATAAGCTAGTATATACCCTAATGGCGTAATAATTAATTTTGTAAATGGGTATTCTAAATAATAATTCATTATGTAAATCAGTATTCAAGGACCCTTAATCAAAATCAAATGTGACATAATTTAATTAATCAATAATATTAATCTTACGGAATATTTTGATAAAATTAATTGGATATACAAAATAGATACAATATAGATAGATAAAAAATAATAAATAAAATTGTATTAAAATAAATAATAGGATAAAGTAAATAGTAGTCGAGCAGTCTCTAGTTGTCGATTATTATTTCTTATTTCAATGGTTACTGAATTTCGATTCGTTAGTTGTTTTCTTAAAATTATAATGTTTGGCGCATAATCTATATAATATTACAGCCCTTTAGTCGTCATATCGTTTAACTATGATAAAAACTTAAACGGTTAACTATTACCGCTATCATAGATTCTTAATATAAAATAATCATATATTAATTAACAATAATTGCATAATATTTTTATAATTTGTAAACTAAACATCAGACCTGTAGAAACTTTAGAGAATTCATAAAGTCTAAATGCATGAAACATTTTATAATTTGACGACTACCTACTCTCTCAACCTACACAAAGCCCACTAAATGAGCCCCCACGACACAAAGAAAAATTCCACCCGTCATTCCCCAGAGCAATAAAAAGTGCCATCGCGCTCTAACGCGTCCTCTCCTTCCTCCAGCAACGAGCTCGACAGCCTGCCCGAGTGGACGCCCGATCTGCCGATACTCCGTGCCCTGTTCGCCTCGCACAACGCTCTGCACGCCCTGCCCGACCGATTGTTATCCTCGTCGCGGCTCGAGGTGCTGCACTTGCCGCACAACCGGCTGCAGGCCCTGCCCCCGCCCCGGCGACAGCTCGGACTCGTGCACCTCACGCTGCAGGACAACGCGCTCACCGCCCTGCCCGTCAATTTCTTCGCCAACACGCTCAAGTGAGTATAGTAGGTCGAGAGAGAAAGAGAGATTTGGTGGCGAGATTGGGATGGGACGTGTAACGGTGATGTGGTGTAATTTGTATGCGGTGCGGCTTGGGTGGTGTGGTGGGGGATTCGAGGATGGCGAGTGCTGGTGTTGAAGGTGAATTAGCTGACGTATGGGGATATTCTTGGAGAGTATGAAACAGATTTTGGGTGGAAGTAGTGTTGGAATGAGTGAGTTTTGGCTGCGGCGGAGAAAATGGACTTTTTAAGTTTAATCGACGACGATGACTCTTTTATGTTAGTAACGGAAAATGTGTAATGCTTGTATAGGAGAACGATAATTGTACTGTACATTTAGATTTGTATGATAGTTATAGAATCACTAAAATGAATTTGTAGTCATTTTTTTTTAAGTATTTATATCTTAATAATACATATCTGGAAAGCGTTTGAGTCACCGGTGACACATATTGCACTTTTGATACCTTTATTTATTAATTTATTCTTTTACGATGCTGGAATGCAGGTCAAACAATTTAAAAATCTGTTCAGAATAAAACGACGATGATTTTTTTAGATGTATACAATTTTCAGACTCAAAGATATTACTGGTTTTCTATCAATGATTATTTTTATTGAAAATTTAATAAAGGTGCTCAAATATACAGGTCACTCAACTTTAACAATGCAATAAAACGATTGTATGATGGATTTGGTTAATCTGTTCGTGTCAAATAAATTTTTTTACTAATTTTTACACTTTTCAGTCACTATTATGTTTCTATGTTTCAATTAAAAATACAGACTTTATCAAAATTGATGAATTTTTATTTTTTTAAATAGAAAAAAATATGAATTTTCGTAGTTTTTTTATAAAATCATTTTTAGTGCTGTTATTTTAAAAATAATTCATTTATTCTGGGCCTGCGGCGGCTCAGTCGGTAGAGTGTCGGATTCCCACGCCGGTGACCCGGGTTCGAATCCTAGTCTCTGCCGATTGATACAAGCACCTCTGTAAAAATTACATGTGCTTTGTTTACAAACACACCGCAGACCCCCGTCGTCGATTAGCACCACATGGAAGCACAAACATGGCGACGTTAAATAATTATAAAAAAAAAAAAAAAAAAAAAATCATTTATTCTAGTGTTGCTTGTATATTTTATATTATAGAATTGTCTGATTAAAAAGCTTTTTCATCCGCGTGTGAGTAAAGTATGTATGTAAGGTAAAAATTTCTGAACGTAAATTAAACTTTTGCGTACATTGTGCGTAAAGTGAATTGACACTTCAACTTTACGCATACCTAGGAAAAAATATTGCATGTTTTAGTCGTGCAAAAGAGTTCGTTGCATTAGCTACTATTTTGACAAGTACTTTAAACAATATTATACTATTGCAATTAGTCAATTCAACAGGTAATGCGTCCAGAGATCGATGAAACTTCCTACGATAGTAATGCGCTCATAGATCAATGAACCTTCCTGTAGTAGAAGATTTAGCATCAGTATAAGCTTTGTGCTGAAGTTGATTGCAGATAGGGGGCATGTAGTATTGTGCTGAGAATCAATTGGAACCAGTTTATCTCCAATAAGCTCCATAGAAGATTTGTAAGATAATAGGTTTCTATAGAGCATTAACCCATTGTGGTCGTACGTATGCTCTAGATTCACAATATCTGGGAAAAAGTGTACTATGCCTATACGACAAAAATCTTAATCATTTATAATTAACTTGCTCTAAAATCCGAATGAAACATTTAGCATGCGTATGCCACATTGGTAATGCAAATTATAATATACGGCATATCGGAGTAAATATAAACATTTTATAGCATTTATATCTTTCTGGTTTTTCGCAAATCTACGTACATAAATCCATTTCAGTTAAATTTTTATTCTTTGCTATTTCGGGTGGGTTTTCTCAACTTTTCTACTCGTTGAAAAGGTCAATTTTATTTTTTAAATAAAAATGCTCTTCGGCTCTTACAAAGTACTTTCCTTTTGTAGGTTTTCCGCGTATATCGACGAAACTTATTGTATCATGCATGCTATACGCCGTTGGCATTCTCTTCCAAGATGGTTGAAACTTCGTAAACTTTTGGAGTGTTACACGGGATAAAAGAGATACGAGCAGGCGTTTAAAAGCATGTTATCTGTATGCGGTATTCCCATTTTAGTCGTGCAACAAAAATACTCTTAAAACCTTTTTTACCTTGCAAGCATATACTTTCAGAATCATTGCCTATTTCATCCAACAAACGATCCTTCGGCAAATATCTCATCCGCAACCACCTAAAATGTTCCTCAAACTCGCACGCATCCACAAAACACTCCAAAATTCAACAAACTCCAAAACCGCATTCTCCGAAAATTTACGACCATTCCCATTTGACACGGAACACCCCACATGCCCAAGTGCGAGCAAACCAATATCTCCTCATCTTTCAATTTCCCGCGAAGATCCCCGGGACGTTTATATTTACATTGTGTGTCGGCCGCGCGTTCTCCGCGGCCAGGCACCCACCTACGCACGTATACATACACTGTTCGCTCAACGTTGTTTTCTCCTCTCTCTCCCGCAGGATGAAAGTCCTGAATCTTTCCAATAATCGATTATCGGAGCTGCCCTACAACTATGCGGACGAGCTGCCAGCGGCGGGGCGCAACAATAGACAGGACTCCTCCTCGCCGAGGTCTTGCTGCAACAGCGCCAGCAGCTCCTTGGAGAAACTCTATCTCACGGGAAACTCTTTAACGAACACCGCCCTGGACGCCCTCGCGAAATTCGGCGCTCTCAGGGTGCTCCACCTCGCCTACAATTCGCTGGACACGCTGCCCGAGAGGTAAGGATTTTTCCTGCTGTATAACATTTTTTGTCCTTGCGTGGGCGTTAGCGCGGCTGTTGGAAAAATTGATTGCTTGTAGTATTTAGAGGTACATTTTAAATCATATATATTACTTTCCCTTTCAAATGCAATGTAGAATAAGGGACATTAAAAGTTAACCCGATAAATGTCTAACCCTGAGAATAAATATAAAAGACACTTGCATTGAAAACGATGATTTTCTTTGATGAGAACCAATTTGGCAGTCAACAGATATATGTGTACAAATGTATTATATATATATAATATAGTAATAATATATATTTTATCATTATAGTTTATTAGATTATTCATCAATAAGTTTATTACATCATGTTGAGAATATTTTAATTCATTTTAGCACAACAAGTTAACAATAGGATACTTTGCAATATTACATTTAAATATTATATGCAATATCTTATTAATTAATTAAAATTAATTAAATTGAGTGGAAAATTAACATTATAATAACCTTGGCAAATCACGTCATTACATTAGTGCACATCGAGATACGTTAGGTATTTTAATGCATAATAAACCCTTTGCATCTGAGGCAGTGAGAAAGTATACCCGCATGAGTTGCAATAGTGTGTCAGCAGCGCACGCGGCTGTCCCTGTTCCTTTTGAAACGCGGTATAACGTAATATCACATTTCATCTGCGACATTTCGCTTACACTCATATCAGTAACGTCAAATAAACTGTATATACTAGAAATCCAGAATTCAAAAGAGTAGATATGTCACTATTAATAATCTTGAAAAGATTTTAAAATTTTGTTTATCGTAACATCAGTACTCATGAATTCTTCACTATTCGCTACACAAATAAAAAGGTTGTTTATTTTCAATACATCTCAACATTTTTTGTGATTAAAAAAAGTAAGTAGCAAAAATACAAATTTCACTTATTGTAAGATATCTGTACTACAAATAAAAACAAACTACTTATTTTAAGAATCATTTTTTCTTGATTCAGTAAATATTTTTGACAGAAAAACGAGGAAAAGTTACTGATAATTAAAGAAACAGTTACTTAAAATAAAAAAAAACTGTTTAGCAGTCCTTAATATAATAAAAAACGTTCTCAAGTTTGATCCATCTTATTTCAGAAAAAAACATTTCTAAAACAAAGGATACCATTTTTTGCGAACAATTCACATAAAGACATTCGCCTCTTTTTCATTCTATAATCGAGTTTCCTTCGGCGCGCGCGCCCCCTGAAAATCCGAAACTCCCCTTTCATCCATGAAATATTTAACGAACTACTCCGATGGTTCTCGCGCCTCTTCTCTCCTGCTTCTCAGTTGCATAGCCCAGTGGAAGGAGCTGGAGGAGCTCGTGCTGTCCGGGAACAAGCTCCAGTATCTGCCCGACAACGTGGCGAATCTTCCTCACTTGAGAGTCCTCAGGGTTCACTCCAATCGACTTTTGACTTGTCCTGCCTTCAACAAAACTTCGTCCCTCAAGGTACGTAAAGTAGCTTTGCACTGAGCAAAGTCTGGGGGAGTATATAAGAGACGAATAATGCCGGAGTTGGTTGAATATTTATCGGGCGTAGGAGGCATTGGAGCGCGAATAATTGATATATACATTGGCTCGAAAGAGTCGCATCGCTGAATGCGCTAATTTCGATTATTCCGGCATCGGTTTGAGCAAGAAGATTGACGACTGAACGACTTTGTGTACAAAGTTTGCAACTCTTTCGACGGCTTGCGACACTCTAATTGAAATCGTGCTAGTTTAGGTTAGACGCATAAATAACGATTTCTCCTGCTAATTCTTCACTTTTTATTCGTCCAACTTAGCATGCTGAGATCCCAATTAACATGGAATGAAATGCCGAAAAATGCTTGGAACACGAATTCAAAGTTATTTTTACCGAGGGGCAAACGTTTGAAATTGTGACTCATTAAAATTTTACTCCTTTCAGCAGAAATAAAAAAGGTCGGTTGGAAGGCAAATTAGTAATGTATCTTACGACAGGTACAAAAAAGAAATATTAATATTTGCGTAACACCGGTCGATCAGTGAGAGCAAATTTTCAGCATGCCTTTCTTACGTTTTTCACAGTCCCTTTAATCCTTAAAGACCCGCATGTAGATCCGCTGTGCAAACACGCAGTATATCATGCTGGTGGCTTAGAGTATAATTAGTCAATGCCAACCATGTCTATAAGAAAATTTTGTTAACACTTTCTTTAGTATCAGATATTACGCGGAAATAAGTTGGCTTTATTACAGAACATCTAATTACTTCGCCAGTGGCCTACAAATATGAAAAATATAATTGAATCATATTGTAAGTTTTGATAACGATTTATGTAGTAAAATCTGCTATATTTGATATTGGGATAAATGTTATTAAAAATAGGATGCTTGCAAAATTGTAATAAATAATTAAAATTCGAGGAAAGAGCAATAAAAGTAAGAAAAAATGTTGAAATTCTAAAATTTCAAGGAATGAAATTTCCACGTAATGTACATACAAACAAAAAAATTCTGCTGAATCAGTATAATGCATGAAGAACGTTTTACTTGTTTTACGTGAAAAAAGGGTGGAATTTTAAATTTCGGTAAATCTCAAAGAGCTTTTTTACATTTATTTTAAGTTCTTCTAAAAGCACATTTTTCTTCAAATTTTGATCTTTATTTTTGGATAATAATTTATTTTATAATTTGTTAAAGATATGTATATGTACCACTGTTACCTTTTTTTAAATACTTTAAATTTGAATTTAAATTCAAATGGTTGTATATCTATCTATTTAGATACTTATACAAATATAATCTTAACGTTTTGAAAGTTGATTTAGAACGATTAAAATAAACATTCAAACCGTTTTTGTAGTTAAATTTGTACTTAAATTTACACTGGGTCTAAAGGAGGTGACGTGCGATTAATTGATTAAGAATTTACCTCGAGAATTACGTATATGAAAGTCTCAGAACGATTTTTATTTGTCGATAAATTTTGCATTAACAATTTTAAAAGTGATTTACTTACTATACAATAAAATATGTGGCCACGAGGGCAAACTTTATAGATATTGCGTGGTATAATATGAGCACAAGGATTATTTACGAAACAGTTAAATAATTACAAATATTTCTTAAGGGATTTACCTATATTCTCCTCCTGAAAATGAGGTGGATTTTCTGCGATTAAAATAAAAACTAATGAGCCGAATGTATTGAAATTTTGTGGGTTTTGTATTTAGCATCATTTGATACAAATATTAAAAAAAAATTTCACTTTAAAATATTGACTGTATGCGATGTCAGAGTGCCTGAAAAAAAAGAAAAAGAACGTTAAACTAGATGAGATTCCCATACTCTGAAATATGATTTTGAAAAAATATTGAATATTAACAAAATGGCGGTGTTTCGAAAAAAAACATGCCCATTTTTTGCATTGCAAATTGGCATTTGTTAACGGATTAAAATGATTCTAATTCATGACAAAACATGTACTGAGTATGCCGTCCAAATTTAGAGTCGGTTCATTAATTTGTTTGCAAGTTCTGACTGCAGTAAATTTGAAAGTTTTAACTACTGATTTATTTGTTATAAACAAAAAGGTATGTCGACGCCTGCGGTTTCAACCAAAATTTTCAGATCCGACTATAATACTTGAGGATATTATTCTATAGATATAGTAAACTATCGAAAAGTGCAAAAAAAAATAGATTATAATTTTTTGAAAGTGAAAAACTAGGTAAGCCCATTATATCAACTAAAACCGTTATTTCCTCAATTATATATTTCCGTTGGTATAATAGCAGATACTCATAATATTCAATATAGAGAATAAATCCTTTTATTTAAACTATTCACTTATACACAAATGCCGATTAATAAATCAATTTTGTATTCTACCCTATGCTTTTGTCTCAACAGGATGTTCTCTCAAAATAAATACCTATTGGATTTCCATTTGTGATGAATAGAATCCTCTTACAGGTAAAAATGAGTCATCCAGTACGAAACCGACAATAATTTTGCATCAACCCTGTTCTTTCTTCCACAATAACGTACATTCTTCTCCCCACAAATGTATATCCTCTACCTATTTATATTTTGCAAAAACACCCATTTGTTACAACAGGCTCACTCTTCTTACTGTCGACCTGTGTTAGCGAACCAAAAAGAAATTTTAAAATGTAAGGACTAATAATGTGATAACTTATTTTAAACAGAATGTACATACAGTTATAATTTTTGTCATAAGTGATAAATAAAAAGTATATCTATCTATCTGTCTTCAAATGTACACCCAAACCATAACAAACATTTCACCTCCCCTCCACAGGTCCTCGATCTCGCGCACAACCACCTGGACCGCCTCAACCTGGACAACCTCCTCTCCGCCCAGCTCCAATTCCTCGACATCTCGTGCAACTCCCGGCTGCACGTGGACCCGCGGCAGTTTCAATCTTACAACAGCTCGCGCAGGCCGCTCTCCCTCGTCGACGTCTCGGGCCAGAGCCGCGCCTCGGCCAACGGCGCCCCGGCCAACACTACGCCCTGTCGCAGCGGCCTCGGAGGTCAGCACTTGGACGCCGGCGCAGGAGGAGAACAACACTCGCAGCTTCAGCATCTCCCATGGCGGCTCGGATTCTCCGAGACCGCCGGCACCCGCGAGAGGTATTCATTTGCGTTACGAGGGTATGAATGTATATGTGGGGAGAGTTTCGGTGCGTATATTCTAATAAAGGAGTTTCGAAAGGGCTGTAGCTTGGGTGCGCAGGATTAAAGGTTCAATAAGGGGGAGTGGGTTTATTTTTATTTTACTGGTTCCGGTGGTTTCTGGTATGAGAGAGATAAAAGAACAAGGGGATTATGTGTAAGATTGAATCAAAATTTGAATAATACATATAATTTTACCCATGGGAGTTTAATAAATAACAAAGCGAATAGTTGATGAAAGTTCATCAGCCATTGAAATACACTTTTAAAATGGTATTTCATAAAAGATTCGAAGAAACTATTTAAATATACAGCTAAAAATACGAATATGAAAATTTTCTCCATCTTTAAAAGTTTTTAAATATGTTCGTAAATTTTAATTTTATGTGATAATCTGTGTGAAAGTGTAAAAATGAAGTATATATTTGTCTGTTTATATACTTTACGATCTAAAACTCAATAAAAATAATAATAGGTCCATTAAGAAATTTATTGCAAAAGTAAGAAAATTGGAAATCACGGAAATACGTTACTGCAAACCAACCGTGACAACAGAATTTACTTAATTTGCTTCGTTTTCGCTTAGTTTTACATACGTGAGTTCATTGCTTCCCTTATCTATTCACTTTTGTTATTCAATCAAAACGATCTATCTCTGCAGCGAAAGTTTCAAGTTATTCTGTTTTAAAGTGAAATTCGCGTTAAACTGGAATTTCTAATTTATGTTAAAATATTATTCGAAAAAAAATACTCGCCAACGAATTAACAATTAAAATATATTTATTTTTTTATTGCGAATCTTTAATAAGTAGAACACTTTTTTTATAATCGATGCAGATTTACACGTGCTAACATCTTGGATTATTTTATAATCCCTGATGTGTATGACATGTTACAATTTTCTCAGTTACTTTTTACATGCAATATTCACATGTAGGCCAATATTTCAGAACTGTAACAGAATATCTTTAAAATCCTCTATTAAATGTTGTACACGGAGCATTTCTGATAATAAAAGGACTTTAAATTCTTTTATAAAAGAGGTATTTCAGTATATTTTTTTGCATAAAGCACTTACTTACAGTGTAAAAAATTCGGATATTGATGTATAAAAATATTGCAAGAGGTCAATAAAAATGAATCGTTATTTCCGCGAACCGCTTGATTAGACCAATTCTTGGTTAAATGTATGAATAAATTCATGGCTAAGAAATTTTTTTTAGATAAATCATTAAATTGTGACTTCTCAGAATAGCGATTTACATCCATATTTTAAGAGTTGAGTTTACATCAAATGCTTTATTTCGTATCTTTTTCTGATATAATAACTAATTTCCACTATGATGCATATTTATCCTTGTTTTCCCGAACAAAAAGCAAGCATTTTTTAAGTTTGATACTGTGATAAATATTTGATTTGATACCTTCCTCAACAAGTATAATTTTACTCATTATCACTTATGTTTCGACCTCGCTTACTAGATTAAACGTTTAAATTTTAATATTAGGAAAACAATGAAATTGGACTTCTGTCGTTATTTCGGCATGCTAGCAATGTGTATACATGAACATTTCATAATTTCCGGGAAGAAAGTCAGAAAAAATCTGATCAATGTTTTAAACGCATGGGTAAGTGCTCCGAACGATATCAGTAGAGTATTGCGACACGTGTAAGCCCATGTCGTACTATACCTCGCATATATCTACTTACATTAATACTCCCTTTGTTATCTCACACCTTCTGGTCAGCTCCATTTTGTCATATACAATGCTTTCGTGTTTAAAATACCGCTACTAATTCAATGACATTTAGCTTCCTCAAACTAAATGAATTATTCCAATATGAAATTCTTTGTTCTAATAAATTAATTTTAAATTGCTATATCTCTTTCTAAAGAATAGCTCAAAAGGGTGTGCTTTTTTATCATTGATAGTTTGACAAAAGATAATTTTTTACTAAAATTACAGAACAATAGGTAATAATCCGTATCGCATCAATTTTTCCTCTGTACGTAATTTATTAAAATTATTTAAATATCTTAATTAAATGTAATCAGATGTTACCCGGATAAAAATCGATTTCAGGTAGGTTCATGAATATTATCATGAATCCGCATGAATGTTCGTGCATTATCACGCGAGATTACGCTCACCATTTTTTATATTTTGACATGTTCGTCCATGATCATGCACTATTACACCCTAAACTTGACCAGGAATGCATGAATAATGCTAATTAAACCATAAACTACCAAAACAACAGTGTTGATTTATTTTCACTTATTTTTATCAAGGTCAATAAACAAAAGCAAATATCCCTAAACCCCCAACACTCAAATCACTCCTACCGAACCACCCCTCAACTAACTCTTTCTCTCTTTCTCTCTCCCCCCTTAGACTACTCGTCAGCCAAGTCCGCATGCCGGCCTTCTGCAACGCCGAGGGTCTCTTCGGCCTGTTCGACGGCGGCTCCAACCAGGAAGCCCCGAGCTCCCTCCAAGAAATGATCCCCCGTCTCCTCCTGGAGGAGCGCACCGTCAAGGAAACCCGGAGCGAGTACCTGCGCTACACCCTGCTGTCCGCGCACCGCGAGCTGCGGGAGAAGGGCCAGAAGTACGGCGTCGACGCCGCCCTCGTCCACGTCACCAGGATGCTGAGTGACAAGGAGCTGGAGGAGAGGCCGAGGTATCTACTGACGGCGGCGACCTGCGGCGAGGCCAGGGCCGTGCTGTGCAGGGCCTCGGGACCCCTGCAGCTGGCCAAGGGCGCGAGCGCACAGTATCTGCCCAGGCTGCAGGCGGTGCTGGCTCAGGGACAGCAGGGGAAGAGGCCAGGTGGGAATCTGCTGCCCATCGCGCTGCCGGAACCAACCAGTCAAGAGGTTCGTGTTGGTGGGGAGGGTGAATTGGGCGATGGGTGAGGGATGCTTGAATTGAGTTTTTTTTTCTTCGGTGGTGTCTACGATACGGGTAGAGAATTGAAGCCGATTTGCAATTCTGTTTGACTTTTTTCAAAGAAGCTTAATTCAAAAAAGTTATAGCTTATTTTCGTTCCTTTGAATGACGTCCGACCGTAGTTACTTAAAGGGTGATGCGTCTACGATCTGACGCCACGAGGATTTTATACGAAGCGCTATATCTTCTTTAATTTTGGATATTTTACAAAAATTCAAACAGTTTACAAAGAAAGTATGCTATAATCTGACAAAATATGGTATAAAGAAAAATCATGTTAAAACCGAATTGTTGGAGGGAAGATGTGAGACCGAAAGTGAGAAGATGTAGAGTTGCTGGAGTGAGATTTTTACTGCGAAGATTTTGGAGAGTAGTGGATGGAATGATTGTTTTGCATGGGTTGTTTGAATGAAAAACCGTTTTACATGTAAATAGGATTGTAATGGACTCTCGAACAAGTATTCAAAAACTTTTTCATAATTATAGTGAACTACTTTTCCAAGAACTATGAAGCGAAGAATTTATTTCTCTCGACTTTTGCAGGTGGAAACTTTTGTAGCATTAAAAATATTAAACGTAAATTAAAAAGAAAATTGTTTGAAAAGTAAAAAAAAATTGTATAAAACATACTAAACTAGCATTTTGGCTTCTTCGTTTTCAAAATTTTTATTTCAAGCGGTTTTTTTATCGGAATACACAATCGTATTATTCTCTTCAAATTCATGGTATTATTTTTAATCCAAGCTCAAAATTAAGCTATTAAAAAATATTTAAAATTCGTTATTCTACTCAAATTATAATAGAAAAAGATTGCAGTTTTTTTTAATTTTCCGAGATTTAAGAAGAAATGGTATTATTTGATCTCGTTCGCCCTCTTCTCTTCATTCTTCAAACTAATTTCTTTAAATTAACTTTAAAATAAATTCTTTGCTTTACAGTTCTTGAGGAAGTAGTTCACTATAATATTATTAAAGAGTTTGTGAATATTCATTCGAGAATCCATTACATGTAATTATATTTATATCAATTTTAAATGGAACATTAGAAGCTTTACAAGTTTAAAAACTTTTTTACGACTACATTATCATCGCCTTCTTCCTGCTAATATATTGAACATTAGTCGTGTATTTATTTATATTTCTTTGGGGTTCTATCAATCCTTCATCTCTTTTTTGTCATACAGTAGAACCTCCCGGCTCTGTGAAAATTGGGAGTAGATATCCCCCGGCACTATAAATTGGCGCCAACCAACAACGTCGAACATCAGGACCATATATAGGTTATAATATTAACTTTTTCCCGTACCTTCTCCATAATCAAATATACTCAGTATAATTAATTTTCATGCAGTTTTACTAAAATGAACTTTTTATAAAAATCTATATAAAAATATAAAATTTTCTATTATATTTTTTCAGTTTGAATATTTTTTAAAAACTTTTTTATTAGAATTTGTTGGCTTAAACCTTTGCATAAAACTTTTTCTATCACATTTTTCGGTTTAAACCCTTTATTAAAACTTTTTCCGCAAAATTGAGGCGCGTGGACCTGCACATACATAGAGCCGCCTTAGGAAAATCACAGTGCCGAGATGCTCCGGAGTTACAGTGCCGGGATGTTCTATTGTGTTTAAATACTGGGACAAGAGTATTACAATGAAATTTTGATGGTAAATAGCCGAAAAACACGTTTTTCGTTATTTTAAAAGCATCGATATTTTCTGATCTAATTTTCAATGGCCCATGGTGTTTCTAAGTATAATACATATAATTTTATTTGTGGAAGTTTCGAGATTGGATACGAATTTGTGCTTAAGTTTTTTTATAAAAAAATTTCGGCTTTTTTTTGAAAATCTTGTACAATTTCCAATTATGGTTCATGAAAATTGTACGAAGCTCTATTCAAATTAGTGTCAAGAATATACTACAAAATTGGAGAGTTTCAAATTTGAGAGTACTCTATGTAAATATTCTAGTCTTGCACGTCTGTATTTAAAAGGATAATTAAGATATTGGCTGAACAGATCCGACGTATATCTACTTAAACGTAGGTACATGGCTACATTATACATGTCGTTGGATTTTTCTCTACTGTCTTATAACTTTCTACTGATCTATAAAAGATAAAAGCTTTATTCTGACATATATAACGCATGTCGCGGATATATTCGTTCGTATAGATAAATTATACGAAACAAAAGCATTTTAGAATTTTACAGATTTATTTGTGTTTTTAATGTGAGATAGTTTTATCTTTGCACAGTTTGAAGTACAAACAGTTTTAGAATTGTAAATCCTGCAACATCATTAGTATCGGTATTACCTTATATTCAAGAGATATTGAAAGTTAGTTTCGAATTCTTATTACATTTTTATGCACACTTTAAATTTTTTTAATCGATACAATTTTTGTTCTAAAGAAAGGTATCATTGACATGCATTTTAAAAACTTTATTTCGTTGCAATTTCATCGTGCATTACCATGTAAACTATGATCAAAAATATTCTACATACAGATCTATTTATTTTCAGAGTTAGTATCTATATATATATATATATATATATATATATACATATAGACAATGCAATAGCAAATTCCGTTTTTTTTATATTTTCTTTACAACCACGAACATCGCCGTGTCTTTACAACTATCGGAAAACGTGCTCTGTGTCGTAACGCAATGACTAAACTCCTAATCGTGAAAATTTTACGTATTCGCCGAAGCTCCGTGTAAAATTTTTACGCCCAACACGTAAAAGTGTTATTCCGAATTCCGTGTACCCCGAAAAAACTTTACAATATATAAACATATACAAACCTGCAGGATATCGTTCATAATCTCTCTCAAAGTAAAAAGCTTTGCTCCGACATTCTAAAAAAAAAACAAAAAATAAAATTTGTACGGGCTGGACATCTGATAACCGAAGCACATGTTTCGCATTTTACTGCGAAATGTAAGCTTTTTCAGTTCGGAGAAATTAATAGTAAAGCGATTTCAGATACTGAAGCCTTTGAATATAAAATAGATCTTTCTGCTTTATGCTTTGAATAAATGTACTGTCCGGATAAAGTGGTACCGAGTATATCTTTCTCAGAAATGTTATGTTCAAAGGGATGTTTTTTAACCCTTTGATCTCCAGTATGGCTGTAACAAGATTTATTATAAACTCTATTAACTTTCTAATATTATTTTTCACAATAAAACTTGGATTTAAAAGACTAAGTATTAAAGAAAGAAATAAGATAAAATTTATTAATATTGAATTTTTGTTTTATATACAATATAATAAGAATACATGATCTAACACAACAGTTCTTTTTTAATTCTCAAAAGAAAATCCTATATCAGCAAGGATAAAATAGATGGTAACGTTTCTCTTTTTGTATTTTTTGTTAGCAAAATATAGTCTAGCAATCAAAATCTAATGAGTTCACGTAAAGAAGAAAAGTTTTATTAACAATATATTGTAATAAATTATAAACATATTTTTAGAAGCTCATACCGAATTTACATTGTGTTCCGCATGCTGTGTTCCGAGTACAACATTTCCATTGTACTGGCATGGAGCTATTATTGATCAAATTGAACATAATAGGAAAATTGCATGAAATTTTTTCTCTGCCAGTGTCCACTATATATATATATAGATAGATAGATACAATCACTAAGACTTTTAAATTCATTTAAATTAAAACAAAAAAATCTAAAAAAGATGTAGTTTTTGCCAATTTCTTTGATGACATCATACTGTTAACTGTTCTAAATTTTAAAGATGTCGACACTACAGTACGACGTCCCAAATATTCTCCAATCTTTATTCTTACCTTTCTCAATTCTCCATGTACCTATTGCAAAAATGAACAAAGATGCTACAATCTATCAAACGACATCTATAAAACACCCAAGCCCGCAGTCGCATCTCACTCACCGCCCCCGTTCGTTCTTCCCACCCCTGCAGGTGATCCTCGAGGACGACGACGAGTTCGTGATAATCGGCAACCGTCGTCTCTGGGAGGTGCTCAGCATCCAGGAGGCGGTCCGCGAGGCCCGAGCCGAGGCCAATCCCGTCCTCGCCGCGAAGCGCCTTCAGGATCTCGGCCAGGCCTACGGGGCCGAGGACAACCTGAGCGTCATCGTCGTGCGCCTGTCCACGTCGACGGCGACGCCCGCCGAGCCTCTCGGCAGGCTGCTGATGCGCGAGCTGCGACAGGCCGTCCACTCGAAAGTCAACGGCACGAGGGAGCAACAGCTGCAGCTGCACCAGCAGCAGCAGGTGACGACGGAGGGTGGAGGTGGTGGAGCCGGGGGATGCACGTGTCCGTGCTGCATGCCGAGGCTGGCGGCTCACGAGACGCCCGCCGCGTGCTGCTGTCACGCTGCGGCCGCGGCGGCTGCGAGCGTGGCCGGAGGGTTCAACGATTCGGCGACGAGCTCGGTCAATGGGTTCTACCTGAACGGCGTGCTGAAGAACGTCATGAGTGCCAGGTAGGGATGAGGATGGCTTTTGAGGTGTGGTTTTTAAGTAGAAGTTAACCCCAAGTGCAGGTATTGATTTGTTCTTGCTTGGACTTCTTGGATGGTAAGCGCGTTAAGAACGCCACGAATTATAGGTGGTAGCTAGAGAAGAACTGGTTTCTTTTTTACGAGGATAAATACGAGGAACCACTTTTCTCATTTTATTTTCAATTTCGAGTAAATATCTCTATGAAACGTTATTGTCCCTATAGAAAACAACAACTCTTCAGAGAGATATTTTATCAAAATTGAAAATTGAAAGAAAATAGTGGTTCCCCGTATTTGACGACAATAGGGGGGTTTAGCATCACCTTAATTGATGAAGGTAGACGGTTAATCAATGTTTCTCAACATTGGAATAGGACTATTTTCATAGATATTCGTCCAATGTAAAGAAGGAAATAAAACTGGGA